>JAZGTH010000084.1:1200000-1800000 GCA_036877525.1 Chromobotia macracanthus
AGAACAAGCTACAAATGCTGCATCATCTTCAGTGCTCGGACATGTGATATACTCACCGGATCTTCTTATTTCGGTTTACAGACAGACATTTCCAGTGAATTCAGGCCCGAATTTGAAAAGCTCAAATTATAAATCATTATTATAAGCTTACCACTGTGAATCGGAGTAAGGTAAGGAGATCGTGTTAAACACTGATCTGTCATGTACTTGCTCAATAACTGATTTTTGTTTATTTTTAACTACAAACATGGATTGCAGCTTTAACTAAGAGAACAAGCCGTCTCTGTACCTATAGCACTTACACTTTACAAGTGTAAGCAAAGCTTACAGTTCTCCATGTGTTTTGATCTCAGTCAATAATTAAATTAACCTGTTTGTTAAACGTAAGGCAGAAAAACAAGAAAACATAGAGCCTCACTGAGTCTTGAATCTGAATGCAAGACTCAGATTCCTAGCAGAACCTGATGGTCTGGCAGTGGAGTTAAGTTTCACTCTGAACTCTACTCCAGAAGACTGTCTTCTTTTCCCTGCTTTTCATGCGCCTGATGTCATTCATCAAAGAGTGATGACAAAAATGTTTCTGGAGGAAACGAAGGGTCATGCCTGTGTGTATCTGAACTGTGTGTGTGTGTTGAACTTCTGCTTCCAGTGCCAGTCTAATCTCTGCAGAGCCTTAGGATTTAATCCAGTATATCCAGTATATTGATGACTGACTGCTGTGTGCACTTTTTTTTACAATTTTTAGTAGGCAGCCTGGAAGGCTTAATATAACTTATTTTGATAAAAAAAATTGAGTGATAACTGACAAGCAAGTGCTGCTCATGTAAAGACAAACAATATGCCTAAATATTACACTTACATATTACTTACATATTAAACCTTGTGTGATGTAATGTCAAATAAATCAAACCCACATTTCAGAAATGTTTTTTGTAACATTTCCTCTCAGAGCATTTGTCAGTCCATCACTAGCTGCTTGGAGAGGTTTGTGGATCTCTGGCCTAAGGGCAAGAGGTTCGGTGGGTCTTGTTATAAATGTCCCTCGGCTTTCCTAATGTTTTGTGAGTTTTCTTTTAACTTGAGCAGGATTAAAGCTCCAGCTGTGGTTGTGATTTACTAGGCAGGGGGCAGGAACTTGACTACAATGACTCTGGCTTAAATTCTAGACACAAATCATAGGCATAAAACATCACACACACAAACACACACACACACACAAACACACACACGTCCTCCAGACACTGATTCTGTAAACCCCCGAGAGGTGACAGTCATCTGTATAGTGTTTCCCTTTTTTATTATGTGCTGGAATGAGAGCAGCTTTATAGACAGGGAAAGCTGAGGCCCGTCCAAGGTTGAGCAGGGTACACAACTTGTTATTGTACCATACTACTGCCTCAATGTCATAAATCATCAGAAACATGTTTTTGTAATAGTGGCCTTCACTATTTGTTCCGCCCGTCTGTGTCTAGTCGACCTAGTAATGGCTTATTAATAGCTGTCTTTGCATATCAAAAGTTTAAAGTTAGAAAAAAGTGTCATCGCAGGAAATGATCCCAGAACGTTTTTTAAAATTTCTTTTAAAGTTATCAAAAACATTATTTTTTACTTGTTAGTGGAACTTTTAAAAACATTACAGAATTAAAAAATGTAAGCAATAAAAAAGCAATAGCGTTAATACAACGTCTTAAACAACTGGACGATTTGAACATTTTATAAACTTTCCAAATTGCTTTTTTTAAACGTTTCTGTGACTTAATGGAAATGTTAGGGAAACGTTCTACAAACGTACAGTCTAATGTTAGAAATGTTAGGGAAACGTACAGTCTAATATTGTTAGCTGGGATCATTCAGTGTGCTGAGATTTACCAGGGCAATGATCCTCTTATACACTTTAACATCTTCAAATACATGAAAAAGCAGTAAAGCTGGGAAAGGAAGACACTGTTTCTATTCATTAGTCAGTATCCTGAGGTGTCACTGCAAATTTTACAGATAGACAGCGGCTCATGAAAGACACCGTGTTATTATTTTAAGGATGTTTGAATGTGTGTGTGTACAGATATTCTGACAGCATCTCCTTCTTCAACAGATCGCTCATAAAAGCAGCTGCTGTTTTTAAATGCAGAACTGACAGGCGCTTTGTTTGACAGAAGAGGAGAGGGAAGGAGACATGCGAACGAGTCAGTTCTTGAAAGATGCTCTGTGCAGAATTCTTTAATTTGCATGTAAGCAATAAAAAAGCAGATCCTTTTGAAAGGCAATTTTCACGAAAATTTATATTTAAGTTAAAGAGTTGACAAGTAGGAGAAAAGAAAGCAAATAAAGAAATATTGAATGTGTTCGTGTAAACACTGTAGATGCTTTAATACTTCTTGTATTATTGTATTATAGTCACTGACCACCCACAATGCTGTTAAACCAGGTGCTAAATGCGCTGAAACGGCGCTGTGCTTCAGTACTTAAAAACATGATGCGAACACTCCAGAGATGAGTGTTATAACTGCATATATTTAGACGTGCTGTATTTGAGCACACTTCTGTCTTGTAAAGAGCTGAATCAGGTGCCTGGATCACAGTGATGCTGTACAGTCCCAGTAAAGTTTATGTGATCGAGGCGATCTGCAGCAGTTCCTACAACCTACAGAATCACCCACAACTGCAAGATTAAAAACTGTACAGCAAATGTTCAGCTCTTAAATTCTGGACATTTGCACTGTTATCTAATTTACATATTGTGTTGAATCAGGTGCTTAAACAACACTGACGGTTAAGTACTGTACTGTGTTGTACCCCAGCTAACAATTTTAGGTTGTAAGAACGTTTTTGTAACATTTCCATTAAGTAACGAAAAAGTTTAAAATGTCATTTCAAAAGTTGTAGATGTTTATTTTAGATACCAAACCATTAAGAATAATGGTTTGATATATGATGTTAAAAAAACATTCTACTAACATTACGACAAGAACATTTTTGGTAACTTTAAGAGAACTTTTAGAGAACACCAGCCAACATTTTGAGAATGTTTCCTGGGATGCCACATATAATTGTAGGGATAAGCAAATATTCCAGTCGCATATCCAATGAACTCAAGCTCAACTCTAATATCATTTATATTAATAGAATGTACTCACTGTACTATTTTCCTTTCTAACAGCTTTTCCTTCCTATCAACAGTTTTACATTCCCGTCCCTGAAACAAAAGATTTTATCACATTTCAACATTTCAGAAATAAATGCATTTATTGCCAGCATTTCTCCACAAGCACTTCAGTAAATAAAAGGATTGAATGGATGAAATGGGCTGAATAAGAAACGAAGGGTAAACAAAAAATTGTTTGAAAGCTCTTGCGCTATGAGTGCCAACAAGGTTAGAAGGACTCGGGTGAGGAACTTGCTTTAAAATGACAAATAACAAAACATTTGGTGGGGAAGAAAATGGTAGTGCGCTTTTTAAGAGCATCTTGTGATCTTGAGAGGGTAAGAGTAACTGTTTATTGTGATTACAGTGTGAATATAAGAAAATACAACATTTTTTTTCGATAATTGTAATATACATCAGGCCATCTAAACTGCCTACATTTTAAACAAACAGCTGTTGTTCCCAAGTACTGTAGTTTTAACATTTTGTTATACATTTACCCTCTAAATTAACAGAAGGATTTATATGTAACAAAATGTTAAATAACCAGTTTGTGATGAGGAACGCCAATCCTGCAATCTAAGATTCATCCAGTTAGAAGTGTCACCAAAACAGATCTGATATATTTCTGCCTGGGTGAGTTTGTGGGGGGGGGGTTGGGGGGGGGTTCATAGTTTGGCTTTATTTATTTTCCCCGACCTTGATTAGGAGCATCATTCCTGCTCCCGCCTTCCCACATCTGTTTTGAAAACTCTTGTTTTGACGTCTATATGGCTTGTTTCCTCCGTTTGTGATTCATGGGGGCCCATATACCTGAATTTACAGCTGTGTAATGGGTAATATGTGACTAGCTCTAATTGGCTCTTGGCTCTTGCGGACCTGCCTGACTTAAGGGGATTTCTGCTTGAGGAATTCCTGCCTCATTCAAGGTGACATTTTTCATTTTGCAGAGCTGTTTCCAGCAGATGATATGTCTCACTTTGTTTCTATCTGCGTGGTGTTGGAGAGGAGAGGCAGTGGACGTGGCTGCACAGCTGTTATGTGTTTTTTTTTGCTGTCCGTCACCTTCTTTAGACCCCTCTCATTTTTCCTTTTTAAGGACTGAAGTGTTCATTCCATTTCATCTTCTCACTTCACCTCAGAATTTTCTGCTTTACTTTCTCTGTTTCTCTACTTCTACATTTTACTCATTTTCAAAGGGGCTTTGACTATATAACCAGATTCTGTGTGAAAATCTGTGGAATGATTTTAACGATGAAGTTTTTGGACAAGCAGAGCAGTTTACTGTGTTAATGGATTTTCTTTTCAAACAGGAAGTTGGGAACTCATTGTAAGGGCTGTCCCATTTTTTTTAATTACCAGCACGTTTACGTTTATGTCACAACCATAAATGTGATGTTGATAAACATTTGTGACTGCTAGTCAAAAGTGAGTGGTATCAGGTGGAAGGACATTCTCAGTCTGATTGGACAAAGTGAGTGTGTGCAGGATGAGTCATCAGTAATTTTGGTCTCTTTTTGAAATTATGCATTTTAATTGTGTTTAGGTCTTCTAATAGTTCATTTGAAACTTTTAAAGCATCCTACTGTACAGATGACCAGATGGAAGCTAATAGACATACTAAAAGCCACAAAAAAGCCATTTTCATTTGGCTCTTGAACATGACAAAACGTTTTAAATGTAGCTGAGAGTAATATACACTTATTGGTTGCATAATGAAGTCAGACAAAATATTTCATAAAGACACAGTGTGAAGTAAAACATTCAGAATGACTGCAGAGGAAATCTGCAGAGCTTTCTGCTGAGTTCTGTAAGCACCAATATTGTGCACCAATATTGTGTCTGGCCATAACCTGTCAGCATTCTAATGGCACTTGTGTTTAGCCTTGAGATTTGACACAAACACACAGACGTTTTATTTAATCTGGATAAGCAGACAAACAGTCACTCCGGAACAAGCACTGAAAATATATAAAGGAAAATGCAGTCAAGTCAGCTATTGATGGTTTAAAGGCAGCGCCTTTGTGTTTCATAAGAGATAATTATTTCCTTCAACTCTTCGACTGTCACGTACTGTACTGCTATGCAGAGGTAGGTGACATTAATATTACAGATGGTAGCCCGCTGCTGCGGAGTCTGTTGCTTCAGCCGAGAGAGTGTATAGTGTTTGCCTTTACAATTTAAACTGCTCTCAGAAGAAGCTGGTTCAGCAGAGGGTCAGGGCAGCTAAGACAGCTGGAAATGTATTCAGTCCACCTGTGGGAGATATAAAATGGAAGTGTGAGTAATCAGAGGCTTGGGCAACGCTTGCCCCAGCTGTGAGAAACCTGTATGACGGTATATTGTAAAACCACTGCGTCACGGTTTTAGCTCGAATACAGTATACTGTAAGCATACTTTATCCTGTCAGTGTTTTTGTATGTCCTCGACATAATGGCCTTTGGCTTGCTCTGAAAGGGAATTAAAGCGTTCTCTGTGAAGCTGCTCTGTAACCACATTTTGTAAAAAGCACAAATAAACAATTTATCCTTTTTTAAAATAATATTGTCATGACTTCTTTAACCTCCCCTAGAACTGTAGTAGAACCTTCCTACAGCGAATTCAGGAGGGAATACCCCACTAGCAATGTTAGTTTGTAAGAACGTTTCCCGAACATTTTGATTAAGTAACAGAAATTATAAAAATGTTATTTTGAAAGTTCTAGGAATTTGTAGACATTGTATTACCGTAATTGCTTGGTTATAAGAATGTTTTTAAAATGCAACTTAATAGAATAATGTTTTTGATATGATATATAACGTTAAAACATGTATTAATGTAAAAGCAAGTACATTTTTGATAACTTTGAGAGAACTTTTAGGAGAACGTTAGCAAACATTCTGTTGCAACCTCGAACAGAGGAGAATGTAGTTTGCATTTCCTGAAGGAAATACTGCAGGGCAAAAGAGAAAATGTTTTAGTTTAAGCTGATTGTAGCTTTCAGGCTTTGGTTTTGAGTAATGAAATGCTGTATCAGAGCCACTTTGCTGTAGTCATGACACACACATCCTGTTTTCTTTGTGAAGACGCCTACACAATAGAGTTTACACTGCATATGAGAACTGCTGCCATTCCAATGACATCATCGCTGGGATGTTGACAATACAGCTCACTATCATCCAACAATCTGCGTGCCATTATCCTACCAAAATGGGGTGGTATTAAGAGACAAAGTCATTTAAATCATCATTTATCTATCATCAATGTAAGTTACATTTCTTAAAGTATTAGATTTATAAAAACAAGAGCACACCTGACGGTGAAATCTACAGTGTATCTACAATCAAAATCTCAGTGTTGTCTGTGCTTTATGTGGTTGCAAACACTGTAAAAGAAATAAAAAAGCTTATCTTTGACACCACTGAGCGTGTAAACCCTTACGATTTTGTAAACAGTGATTTAGTGTATTTTGGAACACCATGAGACAGGATCTTTCTTCCTCTGTCTTTCTCTCCCCCTCTCTCTCTTTCTGTCTTTTTTTCTCTCTCTCTCTGTGAGCGCTCTGCTATTTTCATCCTCCATGGTCCTGGTTCATTTTAATCACATTCATCGTCCTTCTTCATTTCATCCCTTCATCACAAACTGACACTCTTATTGTAATGTCCTGCTAATTAAAAGCATAAATCTGTCACGCCAAAGCGTATTAACTAGGACATTCCAGATAGAAAAGATGAATGAGAGGAAAAGCAAGAAGATAAAGGGGAGAGAGAGAGTCAGGGAATCGGTGCAGACAGAACATCAGATGTCAGGAGCTGCACGGCCGTGACAGTGTGCCGTTTATGTTGGAGTTGCTTGTTGATCTGCCAGACTCATCCACATCACTGAATCTGAATGTAAAAATTACACCCCGCTTCTAACCCATTATACTACAGACGGATTGTTTTTCCTTTTAGCTCTCGTAGATTCTTGTGTGGGAGAAGAAATCATGCAGGTTACAAAGTTGACAGGTTTCTCACGTGATTGTTGAACAATTTCAATTCATTCACGAGTGCTACAGCATATCCCACCACACAGTGAGCCAAAGCAAGGAAAGCAAAAACCTGGATTTTGGATTTTTTTTGTCATTATCTACTCATCCTCATGTTGTTCCTAACCTGTATGACTTTCATCATAATGTGTTAGCTTTAGCTGTTTTTTTCAAACAGTTTTTTCCATTCTCTGCTGTAGCAATCTTACTTAATTCACAAATATAGTTTAATTCAAATGCAATGTGTGTCAAAATGTGTTTAAATACATGTATTTATATAATATAGACTACATTTATTTATATATTGCTGACTTGCAACAGCACTTATTCACATTTGTATTCAGTTTTATTTAAAAGACACAAGGGTGAGAAAACAGTCACAGAATTTTAATTTTTACCGAAAGTGTCCCTTTAAATTCAGTGCCGTGCAGTGCTTTTCAACATACTAATATAATATCAGAAAATTCTTTAGTTACTGTAAAAGTCACTGATGCTTAGAACTGCTGTCTGGTCAGTTGGCACCAGAATAAATGTCCAGAGCAGCTGTGTGATCCTCTGAACAGAGATAAGACTACAGACAGCAGCACTGCAGGCACTTCTGAGGGCACCTTACTGATTAGCATATTTCATCTTAATTTAATCATTGGAATCCTGGGTTGAGTAAGAACAGGGAAGTGTTACAGATACCAAAAGAAATAATTTTTAGCCTGGCCGTAGTAAATGTATAAGTGCTGTAAACCATTATAACCTCACTTTTTGAAATTGACGTCATTTTTCAGCCCCCTGGGTGATTATCACCTAATTATTATTCATGAGCCACGCTGATACAGTTTGTAGCGTGTCTCCTCCCACTTTTCATTTTACAAACCTGGGTTTTAGCTTTGCAGTGTACTGGTTAGGGTGCATATTGTAGCTTATAACCTGAGCAGGCAGTGGAATGTGTGGTATATTTAGAGCATAAATATTTAGGCTCATTTCTGTGTGCATATGGCCTTGTTTGCCTCCCACATTTTCTCTCTCTTGCTCGGCGTTTTCCTGTGGCCTGACTGTTTGATGTGGACTAATGGAGTTTATGAATGAATATTTAAAGGGCCTTGGCTCAGACTAACCCCGCTAACAAAATGGCCTCTCTGCAAACCTGTACAGAAGCCCCTCTAAAAGTCACCAGTAGAGCAGATGGTTCATTTGCCTCATTTAGTGGCATTTTTTAATAAATCGAGAATGAAAAGTATAGTAAAAGACTAAACCTCTTTGAATTTAATTTAAAGAGATGTGATCCTATTAAAGGTGTGGGTGTGTGTATATGTGTTAATGTGTGTGTGTGTGTGTGGGTGGTTGTTGAAAATCACTTTCATTTTGTGAGGATCAGCCAATAGTCTCCATGAAGAAAATGATTCTGTACACGTTAGTGTGAGGGTTCGGTATAGGGGATAGAAATATGACTAACGCTGTATATAAACCATGTAGGTCAATTAAAAGCCCCCACTATGACAGGAAAACAAACCTACATACATTTTTGTGTACCTGCTTAGCTTTACGTCATCTGGAAAATTAATTTATAAAAAAAGCAAATATATAATATATATATATATATATATATTAATTACGATTAGGATTATAGTCATTATTATTAGCTTTATAGATAAACAATCAGTCTAATGTGTGCCCATTTATATAAACATTTGCATGTTAACCAGTCACTTATGACCAGCAGCGCGCTAAAAATTACCTTCAAATGGATGGCCTCACGGGGCTGTTTGTCTGCAGTCCTGCGTGCTTACGAGTGGAAAAAGAAAACTGCCCTCAATTCCTGGCACATTAATGGAATGAGAAGAATCTCTTTATTCTAAGGTGAAGTGCATTTTACGGTGAATCATTTCATCACACACACAGTTACATAAACAGACATCATTGGAACACTGAGCACATAAGAATCCTCTCTCGCTCTCTTTCTCTCTCTCTCTCTCTCTCTCTCTCTCTCTCTCTCTCTCTCTCTTCTCTTTCTCTTCTCTCTCTCTCTCTCGTGCTCTCGCTTCCAACACTTCAGATTTAATGCAGCATTTGTTCACTTGTTTTCAAAATGGCTTCACCCTTAACTTTTTAAAAGCTTGCAAGGTTTAAGGATGCTCAGATTCTTTCTAGTCCCGACTCTCATGCTCACAGACCACCCACAGCCTGTGCTTTGACCTTCTGGTGCATACTGCACACAGAACCGGAATGTTTTCCTGCTCTGTCAGTCTCCAGTCTGTTTGGTTGATTGGACCTAACTTCTGGAAATAAGCACACAGGTTTTGATCTGGTTTCAACAATAAAATGTATAAGTCAGGATGAACACTTTTGAGAATGTTTACTAAATTTGCCAAGGTTTTTCACATTAGTAACAAAGTCTTCTGAATTACTCTCCAATATAACAATAATTACAGTTTTCTGGTGATGTACATTCGGTTGCATTTATGTAAAGCAGCTTTGAGACAATATGTATTGTAGAAATCCAGGAGTAGTATTTCAGTCTACGGAAGGTTCTCCATAACTTCTTGTTCCATGGATTATGCTGATGAGGTCTGGTGAGGATTTTGAGGAATGGATGCATCAAGCAGACATTTGCATTTAGGCAATCAGCAGACACTTTTATCCAAAGCGACATGGTGAGGAACACAATGAAGCAGACATATTGTACCAGCCTGCAGTTACATGAATAAAGGAATATTGGATGGCCTGGTGCAGTATTCAGAGAAACTGGAGTTTATTTGTTCTGAAATGAGAAATGTCCCTTTGTGAGACCTGGTTCATCCTTGTTTATGAAACTCCCCCCCACCAACCTCAGGATTCTGCAGAAGAGATGAAAGTGATAACAAGCCACTTTTTATTGGAGTGATTCCTGCAGCCCTCACACGCTGCCTGACCTGAAGTCTCAGTGTGAAAGACAGAAAAGAGTGTCATTTATGTTTAAGCAACATCCTGAATCAACTCTTTTCATTATAATTCTGTCACTAAATGGCAACGTACAATGTTATGTTTTTGAATAAGATATGTCATAGATACTCCGCCTTTTGTCATTTTTCAAAAGTAGCTTTTCGGACTCATTTGAGTCTGGGAATTTAAAGGCAGGGTGGGTGATTCTTTCCAGAAACATTTAAGTGTTATGCTGGTTGAAAATCTCTTCGCGTCCTGATAGCAATCGTGATGTAAAGTTATCTAAATATATTTTTGTATTTTGTTTGGAAGGCGTAGGGCCATATAGTGTAGTCCATTTCTGATAGAATGTCCTATTTGCCTGTCAAAATTAGTTATTTATTCATGTTCTCAGAGGAGGCGTGGCTTTGGAGATCGCTTTGAAGGGAGGGCGGGATCTTATGCTTTCAAAGCTAGCTTGCTATTGCTAGCCTCTCCGAAACTGCCTACCCTACCTTTAACGTTATATACTTGTTTTAGCGTTGTGACATTACAGAAAGGGTAGGTTAATAGCTTTGTTTTTTCTGTTAATCCACAAGTAATGTTATTAATAAAGAACTAACTTTCTTGTTTATTCCCAAACTATTTATCTTAGCATTCCTACGTACACAGACTGCCTTGCAGAAGAGAGTCGTTCATAACTTAGGCTTGTTACAAATAGTGAAAGGCTGTCAAATGTGTCCAGTTACAGTATGTCTGCACTATATCTATATGTCAAAAACTGAGCCAAAACAATTCATATATGATTGTATATACTTTCTTTTTCTAATGAGGAGGCCATTTCTTTTATTACAAAATGTATTTTTGTTTCCTGATTCAGTGTTCAGTAAAACACAACCAGGTTCCAAACCAACCAACTAACCAACTCTATTTTGGCAGAACCATGTTGAATTTTCCAGTGCTGCAGTTTAATGCTCTCAATATCTTTTCATCATCTGCCACAGAGTAATGAATTCAGCCATAAAATTCCCTGGGCAATTGTGTTGCAGACCAGTTGTGTGTTTTGGGAGCACGTTGAACCGTTTTACACAGCAGGTATTTTCAAATCTGTCATGTTGGTGATGAATGGCGCCTGAAAATATGTACTAACTCATCCAAGTCTTAAATGAAGTATTTTTATATATGTAAAAATATAAACTAATTCTCAAGAGCTCCTGGTCTTTTCCTCCCTATATCTAACAGTGCCCCTCTGGTCATTATCAACTACTACTTACTATTATAATTACTGCTAACTATTACTAGTACTGTTACTAGTACTACTACTACTATTATTAATAATAATAATAATGATCAATGATAAACACAAAATGTGAAGTCAATTTAAAAATAGTATAAAATATGCAACAAAAAATAAAACAGTGACTTAAATAACAGACAGGATTTAAAGAAACGCAGCATTAACTCATGACACGTGGCAAGGTATTGGGTCTTTTGTAGACTATGAATAGAGAAAAATCTGTGCATCTTCCCATGATGCCTCTCTACCTAATGAGCACAACACCTTTTATGCTCTGTGTGAACCCAGCAAAACAGAACCGGTCCACAGAGCTGCACCCTGCCGGGCTGGGCTGCTTTTTCTGTTTGCTGATGCTAGGGGTCCTTAAAGTGAACATACCAGATCAGAACAGAACTGCATCACAGAACAGGAAACTTTGTAGACAACGTGTGTGACACATTGGCGTACCTTAATGACAGCTGCATTAACCTCTGTTATCAGGACGTGCACAAAGAGGCTGTTAGGAGGGCATATAAAGGACATCCTTCTAGACACAATTTGTCTACTGACCCACAGTGACAGATCTACAGTGATGCTGTCTCCATTGTCCTAAACACAACCCTATCACAGCTGGATGAGAACACACAAGTAGCAGCTAATGCTGGAGAATCTGGACTGTCATCTCCTGCAACATCTTTGTAAACTTTGCTACACTATAAAAATGCTGGATTATTTTCAACCCACGGTGGGCACAGAACACACTGTTGGGTTATAAATTGACCTGTGCTGGGTTGTTTCAACGCGTGGTTGGCTAATGACAACCCAACATAGGTTCATTTATAACCTAATGGCGTATTCTATCACATTTTACCAACCATGGGTTAAAAACAACCCAACATTTTTGGCTAGCTCCAGATCTTCAGGTATAGAAATACCCACCTATCCAGCACACCTGTGAACACTGTGTGGTGAACTTTGTCTAACGTTTTACAACCTCTTTAACCATGATGGTCCACTATGACCTCAGGTGTAAACACAGGTGTGATGTTTGATAACACATAACAATGACATCTGCAAGAAATATGGTATGAGGACAATCGTTGGACAAACCAAATTGCTGATATGAAAAATGTGTTGCTTGCTGTACCTATTAAAGACATGATGTAGAAAGCAATCAGAACCCTCAGATTTCTGGGCATCTATCTCACAGTTTGTGTGAGTTAATAAGTGCAACAGCACGGTTGAAGAGGGTTACTAATTTGTACAGATTCCCCGCTGCAGACGCGCTGACAGGTTGCATCACAGCATGGTGCGGCAACTGCAGTACCGCTGACCGCAAAGCCCTACAGTGGGTGGTGAAAACTGCACCGTTTATCATTGAGATTCCGTTCCATCCATCTAGGAAATTTTATGACAAGGTAAGCAACATAAAAGTATCTGCCCCCTCTTTTAACATCTGGAAATGATACAGAAGCATTCAGTTAACTAAACAACACATTATAAACCTGTTAAACTCCCAGCCTCACTCACCAATGATTTAAACTCTTGTGGTACCTTTTGTTTACAAAGCACAAACACTCATTGCAACAGTTATATGTAGAACCACCGAATCTCTTAACAAAAACTTCTTATATTACTGAATCATGACAGGACATCCTAAATGGAAACTGATTTTTAAAGCAGTGTATTTCATCGATTTAGCCACAATGTAAATAAATGTCTTGCTGGGAGATCAGTTTAGGTTTGTTGATTCATCTGAATAACTTAAGTAACAATGTCTTAACTGTGGGGTTCTCACATAGATAATGTGTTTAGTTCGGTGCTTAGAAATAAAGTCATACATGTCATTCTGTGAAGTGAGAAATGTAGTTTGATGAAGTTTAATTAAGTTATTGTTCTTGCGTGCCCATCAAATACATTAAAACATGTAAATTTGGCTATGCATGTTTATTCTTCATCTTTTTTGTCAATTGTCTATTGTTGTTTGCACATTGCCTTTTCAATTGCATATTCACAATTTTCTGTTGTTGTTTAGTCTGATCATCTCCATCTCACTTCTAGCATAATTGCATTGTTAACTTATTTTTACATAAGTATTCTTCTCCTGTAGCTCAACTGGTAGAGCATTGCATTAGCAATGCAAAGGTTGTGGGTTTGATTCCCAGGAAACACACATACTGATGAACTGTATAGCTTAAATGCTTATAGCTTAGTCTGCCGAATGCATAAATGTAAGTGTATACGATTTATCATATGCATGCCAGATAACCAGCCTTACCTTATTATTATTCTTTTTTAACTGATAATAAAATTAAAACTTTGTGGTTTAAACAGCATTATTACAGGTCTAGAAACGCGCCTAACCACCAATCCGGATAGCGTTACGACTCTTGGAAATAATCACTTACTGTTACTAGGCCAAACGTGAAGAAAATTAAATGGCGCATCAGTGTTTTACACACTGCTCAGACATGACATGTCATCATTCACAGCTTTTATAGATTTAACAGATTTATTCTTTAACAGATCTATAATAAATCTCAATTTCAGTACTACATAAAAGTGACGAGCAGTTGTAAAATGAAACAGGAAGTCCTCGATTGTGCCTCTAGATTTGAAGGCAAACGGTATTTAAAACATCTTATGTATGTTAAATAACTAACATTTTAAACTTATGCATAATAAAGCATTCTACAGGGACCTTTTAGAGGACGAGTAACTGGGTGGCCTCTGTAATAATTTATCTGAAACAGAACCCTGTTGTGCTTTTTGTGATTTGGATGAGCTGGGTGGTGAGTTGGCAGGCAGTTAATTGGCCTGTTACACTCACCTGCTGCCAGCTAATCAGCCATGCTGGGCTAAAGAGCAGCTCAGAAAAGCGTTTCACTGCAGGAGACGTGCGGCCAGCTGCCTTTCTCACCACAACTGCAATAAACAAACTGTTGACAGGTAAACATGTCTGTTTTTTTGGAAATTTCCATAGAATGTTGGCTGGCTGCTTTTGTTCTATGCACATAAACGCTTTTAATTGTTTATCTTCTTTTTGTTCTTTAGTATATCTAATTATGTTTTCCTGACAAAAGCAAATCATTAGGCACGGTTGGTGCACAACTGGATCTTGTATGTATTATACTGTATGTGTATATACATTACTGTATATACATTACATACTGTATATACAGTACTCATGTACTCATCAAGTCCTACTGCACTTTTAGTATATAATATTAGCAATGTTTTCTGTTTTCTGTGTGTTATTATTCAGAACAGCATAATAAAGTTTATGAAAAATATTAAGTTTGTCAGCCATGGTTACACTGCAGTATGCCACAGTACTTTGATAAGGACAAACCCACCTAACAGGGAATGTTCTTAGAATGTTGGCTAACGTTCTCTTGAAGTTATCAAAACATTCTTGCAGTAATGTTAGTTGAATGTTTTATCTAAAGTAGAACGTTACATATCAAAATGTTATTGTTAAGTTGTAGTGGAATGTTTTAGAAATGTTCTAGAATTAAAAATGTTTGAATAACGTTATTTTAACCAAGCAATAATATTAATACAAGAAAAAAACAAGACATTATGAACAGTCCTAGAACATTTAGAATAACATTTTTTAATTAATGGAGACATTCAATTGTTAGCTGGGTAGGCTCGTGGTTTTAGAAAAACAACTGAAATATGTTAATTTTCATTATTTAAAACTGTAATAAGGCTGGAATAATGACACGTAAACGATGTATTTGTGGTAACGGATCATTAAAATGGAGAAAAAACCCTTTCACCTCAATATGCTGAATAAATAGTGTTGGCAATGGCAGAAATTACTTTCCAACAAAGCTGGCAGACCCAGAACATTTCCTCTGCACAGTTTGACGCAGAAAACAGGAAATCATTGCATACCCTGGTCCATTAGTTGACCTCAGAGAAGCCAATGAGGTCCATAAAGCTGCACAAGTACACACAGACACACACACACACACACAGTGTCCAGGCAACTTTGAGGAAGGTGTGAGTTTTGCTAAGACAGCCAGTGAAATGGAGCTATGTGAGAAAACGCCTCTTCGAGCAAACAGAGGTACACAAGGAGAGATCTTGTTTAGGGGCCCACACACCTTCCTTCTCTATGTGAGAGAGAGAAGACCAAAGTGTCTGCAGATAGATAGTGTTCAAAGCAAGAAATGTATTCTGTGTGAAAAAAGAGTTTGTGAAATGGAAATAAGTAACTGCTTAACTACTGGTATCTCAGCTCTCCTCAAAGCCTGCCTCCACAGCAGTGATCCATAAAGTAGTAACTTATGCTGTTCCACTCAAAGTTGGATACAGGATATTTACTTTTTCTCCTGATATCCAACTGTAACGACATTCCATTGACCGGTGCTTGGAATATCCCATGTAAGGAAACAAAACTGTGCAGGATAAGTGATGCCATGCTATTCTAATGTATGTTATTATCAAAGGTAGGACAGGCAAGCGGTAACAAGCTAGCTATAAAAATATAAGATTCTGTCCTCCATTCAGAGCACTCTCCTCCAACACATGAATGCATACGCAGTTTGACAGGCAAGCAGGACAACCTTTTATTGTAATTGAACCGAATGCAATGATGCAATGCAACTGGATGAAAATGTTATTGTCCTGCACCTTCCACAGAAGATATATAAATATATTTTGACCACAGTGATTGCTATCAGGATGTGAAAACTGGCATAACAAAAAATGTTCCTGAAGAAATTGCCTACTCTTTAAATGTTAGGAAGAAGAAGGTTTAACCCACCTTTCTGTGTAAAAGTTTACTAAACAGTTTCATTTATTGTTGAAGCCGTGACTGGATAATTCACTTTTTTATTATTTTATTTTCTATGTTTATCATTAACCGTCAATGGTCATTACTGTATTTAATTATGTTTATTGTAACCGTCTGTGCCACATGTTTGGATGACATCATACACCCGCAGTTCGGTGAAAACGTTTCCAAATGGGGTTCTGTTGCACGTTTACGGGTAGGAAATTTTAAATTCAGACTTTCCACATTGGAACACAGTGTTAGTATTTCCTTTAGCGTATGGTTTCCTGCTCAGCTCCTGGCAAGCGGCTGGTCTTCCTGCTTTGAGCTGCTTGAGCTCTATACCAGCTCTGTTTTGGCTGTTTACAATGACTCAGACTTGTTATTCCTGCAGTTAAAATCTGATGTCTTGTTGATACATTACTTTACCACATGGGACCTGCTCCAGCAAGTTAGACAACGCTTGCGAATAATTCCCCCTTCGCCTTCAAAAAGTTCCCACATCTGATATTTGTGCTTGACAAGACGTCTCTTTGCCCTTAGTTTGGTTGTCAAGGAGACATGCATATTTTCACTTTAACACGTCTGCCGCTCCATTTAAATACTTGTTCGCCCATTATAATGGGTTCATTCCATCTGTCTGGTATTCCCCTACTTTTATCAGAAGCCCAGTAAAGCCCGACTATAAGCAAAGAGACTGCCAATGGATTAATGGCCTCTGTGCTCTGCTGCCAGACAAATTCATGCTATATATCCCCTGAAAATAACAATCTCTTTCTTTAGCAGCCAAAGAGAATGGCTTTCTTTTTGTTAGTTTATATCCATCGCTTGCTCTGTTCCTCCTACAGTCTGTCATTGTTTTTCATCTTTTGGAAGTACCCTTATAGCTCTGAGGTAAGTTAATTGTTGTGGCCTTTCCCCAAAGTTTTAGTACAGAGAGTCTGTGGGTGGGCGATGGTTCAGAGAGCTTGTTGAAGACTAAGCTGGTGGTGTTTCAGGTCCTAGACAGCCATTCTGTACAATTATGCCTGTTTTGTCTTGGCTTGGTATTGATTCTCTAATCTGGATAAGCTCATACTTTGCAGTGGAACTACAGATACAGTCTTTAACAAACTTCTTCTGCAAAAAATACACAGGCTAAATTAGAAATTTAACAGCTAACAGGGAATGTTTTTAGAACGTTGGCTAACCTTCTCTAACTGTTCTCTTAACGTTATCAAGAATCTTTCTTGCAGTCATGTTAGCAGAATTAGTTTTAACGTTATTTTTCGTAAATCAACATGTTATTATTATGTTGTTAGTGGAATGTTTTAAAAACATTACAGAATGTTAAAAAAGGTTTGAATAACGTTCTTATAACCAGGTCATATTGTTAATACAACATACAACCGCCATTAATGCAAGAACTAGACGTTTTTAACATTACTAGAACTTTCAAAATAGCATTTTTATGTCTTTGTTACTTAATGGGAATGTTACTTAATTTTTACAATCTGTTTTTACAAGGGATACGTTCTTACAATCTAAAATTGTTAGCTGGGTACTAGCTTACTATTAAATGTTTAGAATATAGCATATGTCGTCTTACTAAAAATAGTAGGTGAAATGATAACCTCTCTTGTATGCATACAGAATTTTTGCATACTCTGCACAGTATGTATACTGTAAGTTCAGTATACATACTGTACGTTCAGTAATAGTAATATATATAATAGTAGTTCAGCAATAGTACGTTTCAATCTTTTAATAGCCACTCTGTCTGATTCATACCTTTAAACCATTTATTTATGTTCAAGTGTTCTAATGCAACCTCTGGTTGAGCAGTTCGATGTGACATTGTAAATTTAGCCTTTGTCATGCTAAATGAACAGCATGTTCTCAGAAACCGTATATTTAGGGTCTCAGAAATACAGAATGTGTAAACAAAGTCCCTAAAGTGGATAGCAGCTGTCACTTTATCTTTGTTGCTTACTCAACTTTTTTTGAATCTCATCTGTCAAAGCTCGGTTGTAAATCAGGTTATCCTAAGATGTCATTCCAACTCATTCGACAGACTATTCTGTCTCTCTTTATATGACTTTTGGCTCTCTCAACAGGGCACTGTGTTTCTTCATTTACCATCTGCTATCCATCTTTTGGAATGAGATATTTTCCACATTAAAGGAAAACGGTAGTTTAAACTTTACAAAATTTAAAATCCAAAATGGTAATCAGACTTTGTTTAAAGAGATTTAATTAAATGTCACATTCTTTTTCAGTACGCCCTCTTAAAGGAATGAACCTTACATTTACAGATTAGGGAATTGAATTAAAGTTGAATCTTTAATTTCAGGGTGTCGGGGTGAGCTCTGTGTGTGTGAGATAGAGAACGTTGAACAGTGACGTTCTCTGTAGTGCATTTGCTTTTTAGAAAAGTTGGTAGATCCTTTGTTGTTTTCTTTGCTATATGCAGCCTGCATTACAGTGTAGCTTCCTAACAGCATACCCTGTTAGACCAAACACAGAGTAGAAACTGTGTTTTTGTTTTCATGCTTCCAAAAAAAGAATCTACTTTAACTAGAAGATTGAAGAGAAAGTTTTTTTTGCATCCTGTTAGCTTGCATCTGAAAATACTGTTATGGGAAAAGGATTTTTAGTTTCTTAGAGTCATGAGGGTGAAACGAAAGAAATGAACAGAATTATCAATAATAAAAGCATTGAACGTCATTATCTTAGATTAGCATCACCACTTAAACTCAAAAAGGCCGATAGGCGAAGGTAACCATTACTTCAGGAGATATTTGACCCCTTAAGTACATTGTCGTCTCAGCCACAGTCTGTTCCTGTGTCCTACATTTGCTCATGCGTTTGCCCTTTAGCAGTTATTCAGGGACTTTCTGAGTACTTTCCCTTTAAAAATTAAAACATCAAAAATCCTATTTTATCCTTTTTACTGGTTTTTGAAAGAATTCTCTCTCCCCCACTCTCTTCTTCCCTCTCTCGCTCTCTTTTCCACTGTGACACAGTGATCTGTCTCTGCAGTGTGCTCATATGGGCCCTAAACCCCAACAATCATTTGCGTGAATGAATGATGCAGGTTATTATAAAGTCATTGATGCATGTGAGATCAAATGAAGACACAATGTGCCATGCAGATGCCCCCCCTCCTTAAAATTCCTCTTTTTTCCACAACCACACACACAGACTGGTTTCAAGCACCAAAAATATGACATGCCTCATTATCAGATAGCACTCGGATGACATTTTAACATTGTGTGACACTCATTAACTAGCTTTTCACTGTGAGTTCTCACATGGAACAAAACTCTGCAGATTCCCATAGGAACAATGTGACATCCACCGTCCACAATACACAACCTCTCTTTTGCTTTCTCTCTTTCTCTCTCTCTTTAATTCTCTCTCTTCCTTTCTCTCTCTCTTTCTCTTTCTCCCTTTCTCTATCTCTCTTATCCACTCACAAAGGCGTTCCTTCACTGCTGCCCACAGAGTCACTTGATAGGCAGATCAATTAATTAATCAAGCTGTCAGAACTTTTTAATTGCTTTAATGCGGTGCTCAAATCACAATTGTGATTGACGTTAAGCTATAGAAGCCCCTGCAGAAAGACCGCAGTGTAATTTTAACATTAACATTTGAATTGCATAACATTTGACGTTTTACTGTTACTTTTTTTAAATGTACTTTGACTAGTGGCGGTGATGAGAATTATATAGCCTGTATAACCTCATAGCTCATATACCACCGAAGCTGTATTTTTGTTTTTATGTTTTGTAAATGAACCCACACATTACTGTTGACAGCGATGTGTCGCTTTCCATCTCCATACGTTTATTTTTCATTATGTGGGAGCACATCTGAGCGTTATTAGATGAAACCCCAAAGCACTTTTCTTTTTTTAAACGTTCATATCCACTCACTCTTTATTATGTATGCCAGACAATTTTAAAGAAAGGCATTTGAGACCCTCTCATAACAAATCCAGTAATGTTTATTCATGAAATATTTAACAGTGGCCTATCCTCCAAAAATGAATTTACAGAGTCACCGCCAGAGTTTTGACATTTACTACATCAGATAATATCAGCGCTTTTAATTTGCCTTTTAAATGAGCAGTGACTCAAAGTCACTTTCTCATGGTCCATGATGTTGGCTGTCATATAGCTGCAGAGGCAAAGTTCACATGCTGTTTGCTAACTGGAGTCATTCTGGAGTAATGCCCCTAATTAACGGTTTCCTTTTAGCAATTTGAGGCGTAATTGGAGGCATGTGAAAAATCGCCACGGGATTCGGTTTTCAAAGTTCTGAGACCTGAATTGCTATAATGTGGTTGGATTGGTGAACTTGCTCTTACCTTGTAGTTCTTTAAGACTTTGTCGGAACTTTTAACTGGATTTACGTTTTACAAAGACTTGGTAATTATGTTAGTGAAAGTCTAATTATGATTCTCAAAGGACAACGTTGAAGATGGAAATGTAATTATTGAAAGTTTCATAATATAGCTTAAGTATAACAGTATGTAAGTGCCTGTAATGATTTGTCCTTTTGAATAAAAGGAACATGGAATATGTACTATGTAATTTGTATTGTTTAAAAAAAATCAACAATCTTTTTTCTCAATCTACATTCGATTAAAAAGTTTTTAAAAATCCTTATTTCGTAATTATGAAAGTTAGCACAAAAATGCATGCACATAATAATATGAAAATTAGAATTGTAACAAGAGTTTATTTTCTGTGTGTAATATTTGATATGGATTTTATTATGATGTGATTCTATACATAAGCAGTTTGCTTGATGCAGCTGCTAATCTCAGTAACACAGCAAAGATTGTCAGGAGAGCTTTACAATAAGAACATGCAAGAGCGGTTAAATAAAGACAACAAAAAAGGTTTACAGTACAAGGCAAACACAGTAAGACTTCTGTAGACATGCTGAGAACATGCAGTATATGATTTCTATGAATGAATTCTTCTTGTTGACGAATCTGTTTTGAGTGCCGTGTAAGAATCTTTAAGTGATTTGTCAGTTAATGTTTGATTGATGACACTGCCTCCATCTCTGCATAGTTTTACAGTAATTTACAGTTTTGAAGTGCATGTATAAATGACAGACAACTACATCATATGTATATTATCATATTTGGCATACTGCATGTACATTTATTGTGATGTGTGCTTCACACTAGGAGGTGGGGCTCCACCAGATGTCTGGTTCCTTTCAAGGTTTTTGTCTCTGCACAACAATCTTATCATTTTTGTTGTCTTGCCACACTTGCCTTTGGCTTGTTCACTGGGGCTCTGGGGGCATGTTTTTTTCTGTAAGGCTGCTTCAAAAGAATATGTATTGTGAAAAGCACTATACAAGTAAAACTGACTTGGCTTAGCAGACAAGCTGCTTTAGGGGAGTTCTTTTTGTGTTTTTCCAGAGGTGACTTTCTGGAGATTGTATATTTGAAATCTTTTCACACAAATCAAAAGAAAGCAGTACACACAAGTGAAGAGTTTAGCTCCTAAACAAGATGTAAAACAAAAACTGTGCTTTGATTTATCTTTGATTTATGTCAGATGACTCTTACTGTTTAGGTGGGTGGTTCTTAGCCAGGTTAAAGCTGCAAGCGATACATTTTTTTTGTTAAAAAATAAACAAGTTGTTATTGAGCAAGCACGATAGATCAACATAATCTGCAGCACGATCTCCTTAACTCACCCGATCTGCAACGGCAAGTTTATAATATTATAACATATTAAAATATATAAATATTATATAAAATGATAAAGTTATTCAAATATTAAAATGATTTATATTTTGAAATCATTTTGATTTTCCGGGAAATGTCAGTTTGGCTTCATTTGACTTAACATACAATGAAAAGAACAACGTATCTTGCAATTTCATGTTTCAACCAGAGATGGCAGTAGAGAGGCAGAAGTGACGGATTTCAGCTTTAAGATGACGTCAAAGATCTGCCTATATGCAGACTAATATAGAGACAAAATCTGGGCATGTTTTGCGGTATGCTCCCGACCTGTGGGGTGAGGAGCAGTACCTCTTTCTGAAGGGTTCATTAGCTTTCTATTTTCTCTCCTTTTATTGAAATACATTAACATGAGAGTGGCTGCTTCATTTAAAAGTTTCCATTCATTTTGAGTTTGGAAAGTAGCTATACTTTTAAGTAATCCAGTGTTATGAAAGCTGAGAACTTTGTTTGTCTTTGCTACCGAATGCTGAGGGATGTTGTTTGGAAACTGCTCAGTTCTTCATTGCTTTTAAGTTAAGAGGTTTGGAAGGAACTCGCACTGAAATGGGCTAATTGAAGTACTGAAATAATGTAAAATCCATGAACACTCACCAAGACAGAGAGACTTGGTTTATTGTGAGGGTTTCATATTGATGTCTTTACTGTAGCCACTGTAGCCATATTCCATATGTTTGTGAGTAGCACCATGGATGCCACTGAACAAAAAACATCATCTTCTTCTTGTTTCTGTAGCTCATGAGACCATTACAACTAACCACCAACATCTCCAACAAAGACCATCATGGCCAAGATGCTCTTGTGCAACATAAATATCACTGTTACACCAAGCACTCTCACCACAAAACTCACTGGCTTTTTTTTAACTTACTGACGATGGTGTTTGTCCTACAAGTTCCTTTAAATGTGTTGTAGGTCTACACACACCAAACTTGGAAGTCTACAGAAGTGTTTTTAGAGCAAGGGGGAGGAATTTCACAAGTCCAGTGGTTTTCCTAAACCCGTGAGAGGGAATTGTTTACAAAGAGCAAAACCCAACATTTTTGCTGTTTAAAATCAACATTTACAAAATAGCATTCCCTTCAACCCTGCTAATACTAGTAGATTGTAAGAACGTTTCCTTAATGTTTCCATTAAATAACAAAAACATTAAAAATGTTATTTTGAATGCTCTAGGACTGGGTATTAAGCTATTCTGGCTATTTTCATTCTGTAATGTTTTTAAACCTTTCATTAACAGCTTAAGAAGAATGTTTTTGATATATGTAATATATATAACATATAAACAAAACATTCTACTAACGTTTCTGCAAGAACGTTCTTGATAACTTTGAGAGAACTTTTAGAGAACGTTAGCCAATGTCCTGAGAATGTTCCCTGGGAAATTACCTCACTACGGTGACTACTAAACAAATTTGTTCAAACACTCACAATCAAGTCACAACATGGTGAGCTAAAAGAAACCCGATCAATGTGTCTTTTTCTATCCCGGGGGCCATTTTGTGTGTTTTGCCAGACAATTTCTTGTGACAAAAGATGTATGAGATCTGCTGGATCAGACAAACCAGTGAGCAAATCCCCTCTGAACAAGACTAATGTCCCGTAAGAAGCAGGTGTTGAGGAGACAAAACGACAGACGTAATGGGTCAGAAACTAGCAAAAAACAAATCAATTCCCTTTCAGTTTGCATGGCTCGTACTTTGGACTCAGGATGTCTAAAAGGCAAAAGACGAATTCTGCTGATCTTGTGACTTAAAGACTTTTCTCACTCAAGCAGAAAACTGGCTTCAAATGCCACCTCTCTCACTCTTCGACCCGATTAGTCATTTTATTTCTGATTAATTTTATTTTTCATTATTCATTACTTTTTAAAATTCCTGCCTGTGAATAAATCGTACATCTGCCTCCTTATTCAATGAAAGTAAATGTCGTAAGCCACAGAAGGGGGTTTGAAGGTAAGCCAGCTTTGCAGATAAACTCTAAAAAAGCTGTTTGTTTACCAGAAGTAGGGAGAGAAAAAAACAGCATTGATATAATTCTGAGAAGCAAATAGGAAGGAACAATATTCCACTGCATACTATATTCCACTATTGTGCTTATATGCACTAACCCAGCGTTTCTAACAGACCACTCAACAGAATTACTAAGCTCAATTTACTCACAACAGTGAGAAGTACTTAAATATCACAATGCCTACAATACATTTACTGTACACAAACTTTAGTCAAAAATAATTAAACGGACAAATAGAAATACATATTTCAATTACCTTGAAAATCCTCATTATGTTTTACCGTTCTGTTTTTTGTATTCTTAAAGTTTGTCCAATTGACATTTTGACCAAGTCAATTTAGGAACGATTAGGTAGGCTTGATAATTAAAAGTTTTGATATATATTTAGGAATCTTACAATATGAGTCAATAGAAAAAAGTCTTATGTTCTGTAGTTATCATGTGATAAACGTTTCAACGTCTGAGATTGTCAGAAAATTCTTCACTGTAATAAATTAACCTGGTTTCAATATTTTATCCACACAAGACACTGAAAAGGAGGTTATGATGAAACTGAAAAGGGAAGCTGTAGAATTGGAGGTGAGGATTTTATTTTGTATAACAAAACCATTTCAAAAGCGGATTAAAGCCAGGGTGAAGTGTGAAAACAGGGCCATGGTGTCGTGGTGCACGATAGAGAAGTTTGCTGATGTTCTGAGTGAAGTTTTAAAGTGCTACCGTACTGTATATGCATTCAGACACGCCTCATCATAGGCGGCCCGCATAGCTGGCCGTAAAAATATAAGAGGGACAGCTTTTCATGCGTTTCCCTTTTGGCGCAACTCAAGTATGCAGAAAACAATATTGCTGAGGTGAATTGAAAAATTATGCAAAATTATATTGGATGGTGTTTCGTGTTGTTACACACATCAGGAGAAAATATGGAAATCTACTTTTTTGCTGCTGCTGCACTGAGACCTCTGTTAAAGCTTGTACTCTTTTACACCCATATGTGTGTTTGTCTATATATTTGTGCGTGGTCCTGGTATTCACTACATTATGGGGATCAACGGTGGACACAAGTAAAGTAATAGCAGTAAATTTTGGACTTGTGGGGACATTTTTTAAGACCCCATGACGAAACAAGCTTGCAAGTCACATAGAATGATCTTTTTTGAAAATCTAAAATAGCCAAAGGTTTTCTGTGGATGGATAGGTTTAGGGTTAAGGGACAGAATATACAGTTTGTACAGTATAAAAATAATTACATCTATGGAATGTTCCTATTAAAAAATGTTCCTATTAAAACCCAACGTGTGTGTGTGTGTGTTTGTGAAACCTAACTATAATATGTTCTTTAAAATACGTATATGAACTTTTAAGACCCCCTCCCAGCCTTTTGTTTTGATATTCATTGAGGGCTTCAGGCTTCCTCTTTGATCCCCGTTCTGGTACGAGGGGTCTCAGATCACAGAGTCTTTACTTACGGTGGTGAAAACCTAATGAAATGTATTGGCAGCCCATTCAAACACACATTCCATTTTCACAGGTGTTCAAATTCTGCTGTGCAAATATCCCTTTATGAACAGAGTAAACAGACCTCGGTGCACTTCTCTCCCTGGACGGTCCACGTTTTTCTTCTCTGAGTGAGTAATGAGATGGGTCCAATCCACAGTGTAATGATTTCAGCTTCCTTGGTCTAGCCATGTCATTGTGGTTTGTATTTTTAGGGTGGGCGCGCAACGCTCAGCTTTTTAAGAACAAAAGAGTCTAAATGCATAGACGCACACTCATACACACTGGAAACGTCAATGTCTGAAAAATCCCAGCATAGAAGCTGACATTGGTGGCTCGGATTGCCCCTAAATTAGATGGTGGACATTTTCTTTGGCTGGTGTGTGCCCATCTACCATCTAGTTCCAGCAGAATGTCAAAAAACAAGTTGAGCTGAGCTCTAATTATACAGCGGAGAGCCAAAGCCCCAGCCTTGCCCCAGATAATCACTGTCATTTGTCTATTCAGCCATTTACCTTACTGTATTACAGCTACAATCACAAGACCTCAAGCGGTTAGTGAGTTACTCCGTTGACATTATGTGAGCAAGGCACTATTTATAGCACTTAACGGGTGTAAACCTATGGACTGCCCAGTCATCCTTATATTAAAGATGCTTAAATAAGGCTAAACACAGCTGCTAATTTTTAAACGCAGGACTATAGTTAAAGTGTGAATCACTGAGGTTAAAGTGATTTGATGGGGAATATTAGAGGCCTAGCATGTGAGAAGGATTCTGTGGAGGCTTTCAGGCCTCAGGTTGAGTTTACAGAGATGCAGTTAATGTATAAGTTGTCTCCTGCAGTGAATGCGCAAGCAAGACATATTTGGAGTTAAACAGCAACTCCAGTAGAGTTTATGTTGCAACCATTAACTTCCCGCAAGGAATTCGGAAAATTCAGAGTGCATGCCCGCAGAAACTCAGTTAAACTTTGTCTTTTTTTCCTTTCTCTCTTTCTTCTCTCTCTCTCTTTCTCTCTTTCTCTCTCTCCATCCCCAACCAATCATGCGCTAAACTCATTGAATCAGCATTTAACATTCCTGTGGTATGTTTTGGCTCTGTGTGCTCAGGGTACCTGACGGACTCATATAAGTCCATAAATGTAGCTTCTGTTAAGTCTGATAGAAGTAGCCACAGACCTGGGGGTGTCCTGCGCTAAAAGACATGGAACAAAACCGTAAATCTGGTGGTTGGTTTGTGTGATGTATCAGTCTATAAATCTGTCTGAACTGTTCGCGAATCAGCCTGCTGGGGTTTTATTGACTGTATTTTAGTACTTCTGTTGTTTGTGATGAAAACAAAAGAAAACCCGTTTAGATTCAACAAATAGATAAAAACAGTGACCGGTTAATTGCCGCTTTGGAGGCATGGTGTGGTTTACTACTGAATACTGAAGACTAAATATGAAGTAAAATAATAAAATGTGAATTTGTAAAAAAAAAAGAAAAGCTTAAACTTTTTTGTGCTAGTCGTTTTTGTTTAATTGCTTTCTTTATCTCCATAAATGCCTTTGGAAACATACTACAGATGTTTCAAAAGAGATAAAAGATAACAGAAGTCTGCCCGGAATTCTTAGCATCCAAACAGTAAATTATGAAAAGGAAAGTCTAAGATAGTTTTCTCTGGTTTAATAGCTTGGCTGTGTGCTATGTTCGTCTGTTCCTGAAGTGCTGTAGACCACACCAGGTGTGTGCTCTGTTGTTGTACTTAAGTAATAAGGTATGTGAGCAAAAGAAGACTACAAATTGGGAAAGGACTAATTTGACCATACATTTATATTCAAGGCAACACACATCGGTGGGTAATGTGGGTCATTTAATAGTAGTGTTTGAGGCTGTTAGACAGTGTTTACATACACAGCATGTTAATGCATTAGCTGTACTGGAAGAAAATCACATGCTTCCTATTTTACAATGCGTTTCATGTGACTTCAGCACTGCCACTGAGCTTGATCATACAAGAGGGGCTCGCTAATGACCTCCCCAACTAACAGGGAACGTTGTCAGAACGATGGCTAACATTTTCTAGGTCTTTCAAAGTTCTTGCCGTAACGCTAGTAGAATGTTTTTTTAACATTATATATCATATCACAACCGTTATTCTGAAGTTGTTAGTGGAACAGTTTAAAAAGCTACAGAATTTTAAATACGTTTGACTAATGTTCCTGTAACCAAGCAGTAACGTTAATACAGCGTCTAAAACCTGAACGTTTTAAATGTTCCTAGAATGTTTTAAACGTTTTTGTTATTTAAAAACGTTACTTGGAAACATTCTTACAACCTAAAATTGTTAGCTATGTCTATGGTATATCCTACCCATTGAGTCCGGGGACAATGGGGCCCCATCCAATATAATATTTCTCGGTCCCTGTAAATTTAAATGGCAGCCCTGATTGCAGCGTATTCTGTGTTTTGTAAGTAATCTCACTGCAATCATTATTGTATCATCAGAGATCCTGCTGTGCCTTAATAACAAATTTTAAACAGTCCTTAGAGGCTTTTAGCATTAGCAGTGAAGCGGCCCAGGGTGTCTGTAAATTGATTGCTTATATTAACTGAGCTAAATAGAGATACACAGGGAGCAATTAATCACGAATGCAATCGCAAGCCTTTTGAAAGCCTACCATCTTACTAACTATTATAAATGGTAATATGGTATACGTAATTTGCATACGACAGGCATTTTCAGTGCATAAGTAATTTCTAAATGACATAAATTAGCTAAATATGTCAATTTAATTCAACAGCTGTCTAGCTGGATTGCTAGTCCTCTTAAAACTGCAATCTGTAACTTTAATTCAGTTAAAAATGAACAGAAATCAGTTATCGAGGCAATACGCGACAGATCCGTGTTTAAACACAATCTCTTTACTCCAATTCGCAACAGTAAACTACAATAATGATTTATTATTTGATCTGTCGGGTCGAGTTTTAGGAAATATGTAGTTAACATTCGAACTTTTCATTTGAATGAAAAGTATGTAAAGTAATCTGCAATTATGTTGTAAACAAAGATGGCGGTAGAGAGGCGAAAGTTATGGATTGCAGTTTAAATACAATTCATCTATCTCTAATTGTTGTCAGTTGTCTGCCATTTTTTAAATGAAAATGAAGTTTAAAGATAATGCAACTTGAATTGTTTGCAACTGGTGTATAACAGAATATAACTTCTATTTCTGCATAGAAAACTACAGAATATACGAGCACAATGAGGTTAGCCTATAGGATGTACCACAAACTATAGCCATTCTGCCTCTAAACAAATTACTTGCTCTCCAGAGGAACAGTCACTACTGGAGGTGTATTGTAAGTCACTTTGGATAAGAGTGTCAGAGGAAATGACAAACTGCTAAATGTTTGTGGGCTTTTTCGAACAAAGCAATTGTCTCCTAGCATACTATATAGTACCACACCAACGTATTGGGCTCGTTATGGCTGAGAACTCATTTAGTTGGCCGTCCTGGATGTGAGAAAGTGTGAACTATCTTAGCACTTTCAGATATGAGCATTCTCATTATGAAACTCTGCACTGCTGTTCTCATCCTTCTCTCCAAAGCACCATATGAATAAAGCTGATCTCTTAGCAGCAGTGCGATTACATTATGACTGCACTTCTGTCATAAAACCGTGTTTGGCGACAATAAAGCACACAAATGTGACAGGGAGCACCGAAGAGGAGAATATACACAGATCTGTTGCACTTTGAGGTTATTGCTACTAATAAACACTTCCACTATGTAGAATATGAGTCTATAATAAAGTTACACAGGAAGTACATTAACTGTAAACAGGAAGTTACTTGTGGAATTATAGTGCATATAGAGTGATTTCTGAGTGGGAGGAAATTTCTTGTGTTAACATTCTCTGTTCTCTTGTGCGGTGTTATCGGCACAATGAATCATTTCCAACTCGCGCCTCACCTCCAGATGAGGTTGTGAAAGGGGACACACTCGTAGAAATGTTTCCGAATGCAGCGTGGCAGCAGGGAAGGTGTTAGTGTAGAGTTGAGAATGCGAGCGGGACGCATTGGTGACAGGATAAAGGCAGCTGTTAAACACTTGTTTTTTCATGTCATAGACAGAATCCACCTGCTCAGTGACTCCACATCTTTAATGCTTGTTAAAGCATTTCATACTGTCGAATGCGTGTTCAATGCATGTTGAATGTGTGTTATTTTTAGGCTAAAGTGTGTATACATGTATACATAGACTTAACATATTGCAGGTATATTACAAAAAAGTTGGTGTTCCTTAAAGCATCTTTACATTATTAACAAAATATTCCTCACAATTTGAATCGAGGCAAACGTAAATGGATTTTGAAATAGATTTTTAAAATTGTTTCACAAAAAGTTGTGTAACTGTTAAAATACACACACATTTACTACTATCTGTCTAAATGAGGACATTCCATAGACTTTATAGACTTTTGTTTTATACACAGCCAGTTCTAAGCAATATAACCTAACCGTAACCCACAATCCAACCATAACCTTAAAAGAAAACTTTCTTTTTCTTCTTTCATTTTTACAATAAAAAAACTATATTTTTATAGGGTTATTACAAATGTGGACATCCACAAAAAATGGTTTTGCTCGGATTTGCAATGTGTCCCCAATATATGATTAAGTATATATGATATATGATTATATGATTAAACCCCACACACAAACACACACACATAACTCATACAGATCTTCTTATCTTTTGCTCAACGCCCGTTTGGAGCATCATTTCGTGTGAACTTCTGTAATATCTGATCACTGTGCACACTCCCACACCCACAGGCTCGCTGACCCTTCGTTCCACTCGCGTGCTGTTCTCTCAGTATTCATTTATGGCCCTTTTGGAACAATAATGGCATGTGGGCGGATAAAGGAAATGGGGGAAGTTCTTCTGTCCTCCAGAAAAGATCTCAAGTTCATGCATGAGTCTTTTGTGAGAGTTAAATGATGATTTTCAATGGCGTTTAGTTTTAGGGGCTTTGCCAGGGGGAGAAAATTTCCATTTGGCCCATCAATATTGATTCAGAGAACAATCAGTCATATGAGTACAGGCACATGAGCGTGGTGTGTTGAACAGGGCATCTGTTTCAGTGTGGGACTGTCTCACCATGAAACCACTTCATTGCTGCAAAAGCTTTTAGCAGTGACTAAAAGGTTACAGTTTTATTTTATTCACCACAATCAACTGTCCAACTGTTTATCAACTGTGTGTCCCCTAAGCTAACAATTTTAGCTTATAAGAACATTTCCCTAACATTTTCATTAATAAACAAAAATGTTAAAAATGTTTTTTAACTGTCCTAGGAATGTTCAGAACATCCAGGTTTTTTATACATGTTGAACCAACAACCAATTGCTTGGTTACAAGAACATTATTTAAACATTTTTAATTCTGTAACATGTTTAAAATGTTCCACTGACAACTTAAGCATAACGTTTTTGATATATATGATATATAATGTTAAAAATGTTCTACTAATGTTACTGCAACAACTTTTATGATAACTTTAAGAGAACGTTAGCCAATGTTCTGAGAACATTTCCTGTTTGCTGGGTCAGTTTTTGCCAAACTTCTGTCTGTACTGTATTTTCATTAATAACATTTTTACAGCTCTGATAGATTGAGTTCACCGAATACTGGAAGAATATACAATAGTAAGGTAATAAAGCCTTCATCTGTGATCCGTACAAATCTCACATTGTGAAATATTCATTTTATTTCCATTGTGCTTTTAATAATGCACTTTATTCCATCTGTCTTTATTTTTTAATAGCTCTCCTTTTGAGAAAGAAAAATCCCTTTGCAGCAATGTATAAATATTTGGTGGGGTGAATAAATGCATGATTTGCATAAATAAGTGAAATGAATGTACATGTTGGAGCCTCTTTACCATAGGAACCCAGTTCTGGTAAAGTCACAGGTGTGTATCTTTGCTTTATAAATGGCTGAGTGTTGTTTTGGCAGGTGCTTTGCGGTATGCTGGATGTAATTTCCTTTTTTGTGCTCAAAGCTGTCCACCCAGGCTGAGATGAAACTATATTGCATTCAGCTTTTGTACTGCTACTTTAAAGTAGTTATTCTTCATGTTAAGTTTTGGGTTTTGAAATCTCAGTGCTTGTTGTGTCTTTTAAAAGAATTTTTCACGCATAGAGTTTCATATTTTATTGATGGTTCAAATCTAGGGCACAAGCATTTCGGGCTGAAACGAGCCACCAGTGTGAATCATTGTTGTTTGTTTTTCATTTTATCACCACAACCTATTATCTACCTTCCCGTCATTGGCAGAAGGTTCGACTGAACTTTAGGCTAACAGCTTGTGCGGTAGTCCCCTACAGGAAAACCCCAGGACAGAAAGAGAGGGGAAGAAGTTAATACAGGAAGTCATCTCTTAACAACTACTACTTTTTCCCACTGAGAGGAAGTGAGGTGGGGGTGGAAGAGAAGTGGAGATGATGGGGGTGGAATCCCATCATCTCCATTGCTTTCGCTTCCTCTATTTTTAATATATATTCATGCGAAAGGTGGGAAGCACAGGCTGGTTTGTGTGATGGTTCCTCTTGATCCTGACATGCTTTTTCACTATGGTTAGCCAGTGTCCTGAAATCTTGAAACCATCAGCAAAGGTCAGAATTTGAGATGATCTCCGGCATTAGAAACACTAACATATTCAACAGTTGCGACCATTGGATTCAGCTGTATTAATATTACACTCGGTCATTAGTAGGTGTATGGACACAGTAAGATTTCAATGAATTTTAATGAGGTTCACGTATTGAAACGCAATGTTTAACTTAATGCTTCATAAAGCATAAGATTTTGGAATGACATCTATTACACTTCACACATGTGATGGAGGAGCATGTCCGACTAGTTATCTTTGGAGAAACAGAAACTTTAGTCATATTATCAGCTCGTTTTTTCTCACTGTGCCGAGTGCAAGACGCTCATTTCCATAATCAAATCAACACTAAACACAGGGATGAAACCACATCACTGCTTTTCTGCCACAATCAGCTTTAATTACACAGCCGCCTAACTCAATCACACGAAAACACATGCTTCTGCAGACTGCTGTGATTTTAAAACGCTCAAAACATCAATTAAAAGACGTCGATGCAAATGATTGCTTTCATTGTGGCTTACATTTTCAAGGTCTGACTGAAATCGTGCCGTTAAAGAGGAGAAAGTGGACATGACCAGTATGTGCCTTTTACATTTAATTACTTAGCAGACTGTTTTATCCAAAATGTCTTAGGAATGAGGGATCGATCATACAGGAGCCAATTATATTACCAGCACAGAAATCAATTGCAAATTTTGAGTAGAAATCAGAGTACCAAAGGAAGCAGAATAGAAGATTTTTTTTAGCTATTAGAGGGGCCATTATGTGTGCGATGGTCTGACATGTGTAACAGTTCAAAATATGACTCAGTCTGTGTCTTTGGTAGAATTATATCTATCGTTTCTGATTGTTTAAAGGGAGTGTGTTTATATTACCCTTCTACTTTCCATACTAACAATCTGGCCTTCTCGCTCCCTCTCTCTGAAGCTTTGTTCTGTATTACAGTCAGAATCATACACCCTACCTCTCTCCACACCTTCTTATGCCTTGTGAACATTTGAAACATCTAATCTAATTTTCAAGGTCTTTTTTCATTAGGAGCTAATGACAGTTTTCTTTCTCTAGTGATCACAAGTACATCTAATAGGGCTTTATCGATTCAGCACTGCTCGAGGACGACTTTATTATAAGTTTTAGTAAATCAATGCAAAAGAAAATAGATAGAATTAGACCTCACAGTTAACTGATATAAAATTCACAGAAAATTAAGTGGTCTCTGTGTGTGTGTGTGTGTGTGTGTGGTGTATATATATATATATATATATATGTTTAGGGGAATGTTTTTTATTTTTACCTTCGTTTTCCCCGTGCCACCCAAAAATCTGAAACCAAACCTGGAACCACATTAAGTGTTCCTCACAAAAAAGTGTATATTCACTAAGGAAAGGTGACAGGTCTTCACATGTGTTTTCTTTCCAAATATTTGTGTTTGCCTTAAGCCAAGAAAATGTTGCTGACTTAAAAGCAAAACTTTCCTCGCAGGTGCACCTCAGCAAACAAACAGTGATTTCTATGGCAACATGGCTACGATTAAAAAAAGACCGGTCACCTTTGTGGACGATAAAATAACAACCCAGCCGGCTTGGACAGTAAGCAGGCCCTTAGTCAAGAGTCGTCCAAACATTCAACTGCCAAGACTAAACTTCAGTTACCGTATCCTCTCGGCTCACTTTCAGTTGTTGGAGAGTTTTGTGTGCGCACGTGCGTCTCTGCATATGTGCTTGAATTTGTCTTTTTGAAAACCTGCTGTTGCACTGCTAATTACTGTGTGTGGTTTGAGAAACGACTGTTTAGAAAGCTCTGGTGAGAAGGTCCAGGTGCTTCTACAGACTTTTCCTTAGCGCTGGAGCAGAAAGCAAATGGCCTCTTCACATCTGTGGTCCAACTGGCTTCAGAAACTACATGGACGTGTAATATCAGGACTGAACATAGCTGGATAGAATGGAACTTCAGCTGGTTCGATAGTGTTTTGATGACAGCTGCACAGCTACGCTCCTCAGATTATGATTATTAAGCTTTATATGATGTTTTTGGTCCCTGAGCGTGATTTCTATGCAATCATTCAATCAGTGGAGAGTTGTGATTGGAGCGCTTGTTTGGAGATCTGATGAGAGCGTTTTCTACCTGTCACATAAAAAAATACAGAGAAACCTGCCTAAATCATACTGTTTTTGTTTGATTGAGTTGCTCGTTCAAGTTTCCGAAGGTACCACTTTCAGAGCGTGAGTTCTCTAGGGAGTGGAGCCATGTATGAGAACCGTGGTTTGCGAGCCTGTCTGTTTGTCTTTACTGTAGTATTGCCAGAGAGCTCATTTTTATGCATTTGTAATAAAGATACGCTTATTCTGTTTTTTCTTCTTCCTGTTCTCGTTCTTCTCCTTCCTCATTCTTTTTGTCCCCTGAGTGCAGCAAAAGCCTCTTTTCTCAACATGATCCCACATAAAATCAGCATGTTTATTACAAATGTTATGCCCTGGAAACCAGCCCTGCTGTGCCGAATTATTGACCTGCACCGCAGAGCATTTGGCGTGATGTCACTTCCTCATCACATCCTTTTTGATCTACTGCTGGTGAGCTGCTATACATCTGTGAAGAAGTAGCAGAATGCAGTTGTGGTCTCAGTTGTGTTAGAAGTATATTCATTTCATTTATTAGTCAATGTTTAATTTAGATAACTCGTCTTGGGTTTTTAGCAGTGCATTACCAAAAACAGCTCGTGTTCAGAAGTAGTTTGAGCTTTGGCCACAATTGTGGCATTGTGGCAAATCAGAAAGCAGAGACCAATCAATATAAGCAAGCAGAAGTACAATACAATAGTTTAAGTTACAAGACGATCTCAGAAACTGTCAGACTGACCTGAATTGACAGACCATTGTCTGTGAATACACATATGTGTTTGGCTCTGTTTGTGAGGGACAAATATTTGAAAATGTCTTTACAATTATAGTTAAACAATGTCAAAAACCAATTTGTGAAGATGTTTGGGTGGTGCACACTAGTTAAAAACCTGGCCAACTTGTGTTATGCCTCGAATCTAAAATTATAAACAGGTTTTGTGAGGGTTAGGTTTATGTGTAGGGTATAAAATATCATTATGTAAGTGAGGACCTTTCATACATGAAATGGATTTGATTTTAATGTAGCTTCTAAGGTCTGTGTGTCTGTGATGCATGCACTTGCATGTGTGTGTGTGTGTGTGTGTGTGCACGCAGTAACAATTTGTTGTGTATGACAGATCTATTTAACCGTGTCACTAAATCAAGTTTATAAAGATACTGCTTTGAGAGAGTTTATTTTGAAAGCTGAATTCTCCGGAGAGCTGCACCGTGTACAAGTTTGCGGTTTTGAAATATTACAGATTGGAGTGTGTGTGCAAGAACGCTTTGAAAAGACTTCAGCTTCTCACTTCATAATGGAGGATGTGGGATTTTGAGTTTTGAAAACAAGCCAGGTGAGAGACCACAGAGAAACTCTGTCTCCATCACGTCTCACTCTGTTACGGTTACCCTCAGTAGGAGGGCCTCTTCTGGGATTCATCATTAATGTTTAGCCATTTTCACAAGTCATTGTGATCACCCACATAAGGATTAAAAACCCACATAAAGCAGATGGGCAATGAGTGCCAGCGCTCCATACATCAAACAAACATAACCCCTGCTTTTATCAATAGGATGCTGTTAGCATCTAATTATTAAAGCCACAATTGGGCCATATTAGTCATTAACGGTAGTATATCAAATGCATTTGTGCCATTCACAATGTGTCAGTAATTGAAGCTGGTACAGATACACATTTTTAATGTCACTGTTACTGTTGCTCATACCTGGGAAATAAACAATCCCTGTCTTTGATAACATGTAAAAATGGGGTTTAATTAGAAACGCACATCTTGCCAACTTTGCAAACCCACATTGCAGTAGATAAATAAATGTGTGGCCAGTTTTTATTTGAAAACTTTTGGCAGGTAGTTAATTAGCAGTAAATCGTTTGCCAATTTTTTTGGGGAGATGATACAGATACAAAATAGCAAAAATAAAAAATAACTACATTTTCAAGATTTCAATTTTTTTTTGTTTTTTTTGGAGATTTTTAAGTGATGATTTCCACCTCAGTACTCTACAGAGGCAGTGTAACACCTTGTCTTCTCTCTTCATTTCAGCTGAAAAGCTCTGGCAGGGTCACCTTGACCCACTCACGAAATAACACCATCAAAACTGTACAAAGCTGCAGCACTTCAGTCTTAACACCGAGGTGTGAAATGCAGCAGCGCCAAACTGACCCCGCTAACAGGGAACGTTCTTAGAACATTCTCTAAAAGTTCTCAAAAACGTTCTTGCAGTAATGTTAGTAGTATGTTTATATATATATTATATAAATCAAAAACGTTATTCTTAAGTTGTTAGAGGAACCTTTAAAAACGTCACAGAATCAAAAATTGCTTAAATAATGTTAATACAATGTCTAAAAAAACTGGTCTTTATAAATGTTACTTGAACTTTCAAAATATTTTTTTTGACATTTTTTTACTTAATGGAAATGTTACGGAAACGTTCTTACAACCTAAAATTGTTAGCTGGGGCGGTACTGAGTTTCTGAATCATAAGAAAGGCCAATGAGCTTCTCCCATTATATGTTGATCTTTTGTCACAGCAACAAGCTCCAGTCAGTGTCTAGACAGTAAAACAGTGAGTAGTTGATAACACTGGCAAAGGTGCCTGAGGCTGGTTCACCCCGCCTGCTTCAGAGACAAAAGAAAACACTTTCCTTCTGTGAGTTTGGTCACACACATTTAAATGTCTCTTACGGGACATTTTTATCTGTATGTTTTAATTTGATCAACTTATTGTCTCAGTAACTGAGATGAAATTTGGAATTTATGAATGGTGCCTCTGCTTGTGTTGTCTGCTTGAGTCACTTTCAATAAAAGAGCCTGCTAAATGAATACATGTAAATGTTAATTATTGCCTAATGCTGTTTTATCCCCATCCTGATGGATTGCTTGACCTTCTTGGAGTCTCGAGAGTTTAGACAGTTCTAAACCTGTGCAAACCAATTAAAACATCGTAGCAACTGTGCCACAAATGCCTCCATTAGCTGTTAATTTGGCCAGTTCGTTCAGAAGCGTGCTACTGCATTGTATCTAATTCCATACAGCAGTAGCCATGGACTGGTGCAGCTGTTAGCATATATCCTGGAACTATAGGAAGCAGTGATCTGTTGGGAGTGCATGAATTTGAGTATGTGTGCTTTTTCTCAAATCAGTTAATAATTAGATATGTGGTTTTATGCAACAGAGAACGAGGGAGAGAGAGAGTATAATAAAGTATCTTTCACGCACTCTGTTCTCCTTTCCCTTCATATGACACTATATAGAGAAATTCCCTTGTTGCTCACAGCCTCCCTTCCTCTTCAAACGCTCCAGGAGGTTAAACATAAAGCTCCCTTGACTGGAATGTGCAATATGGATTCCTGCTGTCATGATCTCCTGCCAGAATCTATTCCTTTGTCGGTTCCACCTCTATACTGTATCTCCACACAGCTCTCAGAAGCAGCTAGGAATGGCAAAACCTTTTCCTCACAAGAATTAAAGACGGCCTTTGGATGACCTTGATTATGGTCGCAATGAAAGGAAACATTTCTCATTAAAAAGATAACAGCTAGAGATGAAGATGAGGTGAAGAGAAAGAGCAGGAACTGGGTGGTCTGAAGATCCATAGATTCTGAATTAACTGCAGTACAGTTACATCTAGAGATATGCAGGCACATTGTACTACTGTTGCTTTTTATTCCATTCCCAATAGGGAATGTTTTCAGAACATTTGCAAATGTTTGCTAAAAGGTCTCTCAAATTTGTCAAAGAAACATTCCTGCAGTAACGTTAGTAGAATGTTTTTAACATTATATATCACATATCCAAATCTTATCACCTCAGTGATGCCCGAACCTGATTTTACGCTACAGTAAAGTCAACAAGATGACAGTGTATTTCTACTATATCCTGCTCTTAGATGAGCTTTGTTGCTCTGAGATACCAGCCACAGGCCCTGGGCCCAAAGTTTGCCAATGTTAGCAAGTTACCAATTGTCTCTGTGACAATCATATTGTAGTACCTGTGTGACTTGGTTATAACAGGGAGTTGGGCAGTCAAATAAACTGATCTAGCCTGCACTAGGTTGATGGGCGTGTAGAATAACTCATAGTGGAGAACAGCAAGCATAAGATGCAGCCCCAAGCTAATGAAATTTGAGCACGTGTAGCCCAAACAGAACTCTGGGAATTCTGTCTGGGCTCTGGGCTAAATCAACTTGGCAGCAACTGAGCACAAATATTTTCAGAGAACATTTTCAGCATAAAGCTTCTACTGGTTTTACCACAATACACACACACACACTACACGGTGATGAGCCTCACACACACACATATTCGATGGTGAATTTGTGGAATGTTTTCATGTCAAACCTTGTTAAGTCCTGATTGAACAGATGAGGAATTCTTACGGATTTTGGAACTGTTTTGGGTGTGCTATATTTTTAAAAGACAGCTTTGCTAAAGCAATTAACCGGCGCTTTGAGAAACAATGTAATACCAGGCCGCTTACCTCACAGTCAATCTGTCTTAAAACAATGAAAAACTTTTGCCTTTCATCTTTTCTGACTCGAAACCTTTAGAATAACATCATGATTGTGGATAGATTTTGTCTCCAGGCACAAGCCATCGGGGGAAATGATATCCATAATGAAATACACTTTAATTAAACAACAAAGACTTTGGGCATCGTACCAATAAATAGTTTCTTTTTAGTTATTAATAAAGCCCCAGATCTCAGATCATTTCTGTCGCAGCATTAATTGAATCATTTATTTATTTAAATGTGCTTTTGTCTTTGAACCATCTCATTTTGTATTACCAGCCATCAACCATCACCCAGATGAGGCTGAGATTGACTCGCAGCTGAATTCTGTATCTTGACAAAATGTGCCACATTAGAGATTCATACAAGTGGATCTACGGTTTGTTATGAGAACACAACCCTGGCTCACACACTTCCAATTACTGACCCACATACGCACACAGTCACAGACATCCTGCCCATGGCAACCCTTCCTCTACTATCCTGCAGTAAATAACATTTTCTTCCTCTCACACCAGGCATATAAAACAGAAACAGGGAGTGTTTTATTAGCTGATTTATTCCATAATTTATTTTGTAATTGTAGTGCAGTCACTCAGTTACAGTAATGGAGATACACTGTTCGGTTGCCAGGTATTTGTCCCAGTCCCCACAATAAGAAAAATGACGACCAGATAGAGAAACATCAGTGACTGTGTCTCTGTCAAAATGTGTCTTTTGTAATGGGGCCATCTGGTGGCAAACAGCAAGAAGTTTTTTTAGCAAAGTGTACAAATGTGAGTATTTAGAAATGACAATTTTTAGAAGTTATATATTAAAGAGTGTACAGAACCTTAAGGCTTTTCTTTAAAGGTACAGAGGCCAAAGTTATGTGCATCATATTTGAAATATGACAGATTATTTAGTTTATTACGCCAATGTCTGCCGATCAGCTACGTTTCTCACAATATTTAAGAAACAGCTGAAAGCATTTATTTTCTGTAAACACATTATGGGGACATGTTGAATGCTCACTCTATATTAAAACAATCCTCTATTTCTTTATCTCTCCCTATTATAGGAGTTCTGCTTGTTCTACCAGCCAGGCTGTGGAGAAAATGCATGAATACACATTAGGGGGCAAAATAATCATAAAAATCATTCGCCTGTATTTTTTCCATGGCTTTGTTTCATTATTTTCACCTGGATGTGAAAGATAGTTCCAGAAGTCAGACTTCTGACAGTAAACTTCCTCCAGCAGACAGGGCGTCTACATCTCTATTCCTTCAGGCCTTTAGGGCCCTTAAGGGCCTCAAATAGCTCATCGTTACAACACAAACATACCACCAAGACTCCTCTGTTGTCATTGACTCTCAGATGTGGTTTGGTATTTTGAAATTGTTTTTCCACTTGTAAGAATATTCGACACTGTGTTATGTTATTGTGCCTTATGTCTTTGTTTTCAGACAAACTATAAAAAGAGGTTTAAAACTGCGATCCATAACTTTTGACTCCCTGTCATCATCTCTGTTTAAAACATTAAATTACATACTTTTCTTTACATATGTTGAAGTCAAATGTAGCCAATCTGACATTTCCCAGAAATCATACCCACCAGAGCAAATTATAAATCATTATTATATATATGCGAATCGGATTAAGGAGACATTTTTGAAAACTAATCTAATAATCAAATCTAATGATTTGTGTTTCTGTTTCATGTTTCAAATAAAGTCAAGGATTGCAGCTTTAAATAGTTCAGCTCATGTAGTTTCATATATCACCAGCAGAGGGCACTTATGCATCATGTTTGCTTTTAATAAACATTGTCATCAAAGGGATAGGTTTTGAACATTATTTTTTAAAGATCTGTTCTTGTGAACATTTAAAATACGTACATTTAAATCATATATCTTATTGATAAGCTTAGAAGTTTCAGACACTTTGTCTGCAGGTCTGGTACTTTGTTTAGTTCTTGGTCTATGTGGACCACGAGGTGGCTTTAGTCTTAGTCTGATATTGATCTGGGTCTGAACCTTGAGGTGCCTATAGTCTTTGTCTGGATCTAGGGGGTTTGGAATTGGTCTGGCTCCAGCTCCGCGAGTGTAGATGATCTCCAAATCTCTTGTCCTAAATACCCACCTCTTAGGGACTGGTTTCCTTGCACATCTTCACCATCACCTCTGCCCAGATGAAACAGCGGCTGATCGATTGTTCTCCTGGGGGGGTCAGAAGGGGCTATCTGCCTTCTCCAGTCAATCTCTCTCTGGAGCAGAGAGGGTTCAGAGAGGAATACACTTTTAACTTTGATCATACCATCACGGTACTTCTGCACGGTTGCTTCTGCAAGATTAGATACCACTTGCATTTGCATAATTTAGTTAAACTATTTGCAGAGCAATGTGCTGGCTTTTTAGGGGAGTCGTAAAGCAGTTTTAATGTGCGGGACTTCCTCGCTATCTGGCCCTAAACTGGACTGTTCGCGTGCCTGTCTGATGAATGGGCTTTCAAAGCCGCAGGTTTAAATTACCCCTTGAGATGAGTTGAGCGAGCAGGCAGGACACCGCAGGCCCGATAAAGAAGATCGTCTGGCCCATTACGTCAGGCCTGAAACTACAGAGACTTAATCCCTAATCACAAAAGTCTTTAATCAGAGTCAGTTTCATGTCCACGGACCAGGTATATCAATACTCCACCTCATTTGTGGAGCCTCATGCCTCTGTTACTGGAACAGCAAAGGGAAAGATTTCAAAGTTATATTGCATTTGTTAGTAACTATGATTTATAGTGTGTTTGTGTGTGTGTGTGTGTGTGTGTGTGTGTGTGTGTGTGTGTGTGTGAAGAAGACATTTGTGTGTGTGTGTGTTTTTTTAAATATCCTGCATTTTCTGTTTGTATTTTTAGAGAGGAAACCAAAAAATTAATATGGATGGTCATTACAACTTTGCTAAAACAAAGCACTAGGTGGACTAAGACTTTTGCACAGTAACATGTGTATACATATTTTTTATACACACACACACACACATATATGTTTCTCTTTTCTGCAGTTTAGCAAGAATTAGTGTCAATGCCTTACACGATGGCTCATTTTTCTTGACACAGGAACGATACAGTATCTTGACTGTGGTCCATAAAACTGTTTGCTGAACCTCGGCTGGGACGTATTCTGTGGCCGGTTTACTCGTTCTGTGAAGACAGACATGCAGAAAAACAGTGAATGAGTGTGGAATCCCAGAATTCAGCACAGCATCGTCTTACTGTTTGCTCTGTCTTGTCCTCTGTGTATGAGTGTGTGTTTGTGGAGACTGTGTCTGTGAGTCAAGAGACATTCCAGCACTGTAAGTCTAGACTGGAGTGTTTTGCATTCTCTTCTAATTCAAACCTGTGGTGCCTGCCATCGGAATGAAGTCCGTCTCGTAAGATAACAAAGAATCGAACCGGCTTCGATTCAGAGGTCATACAGATGATTAACACTATTATTTATCTAAAGCTGCAATCCGAAACGTTTGCCTCTCTGTCGCCATCTCTGTTTGAAACATAAAACTGCAAGTTACTCCGCATAATTTTTATTACCTAGGTTAAAGTCAAATAAAACCAAACTGACAGGAACTCTGACCAGACAACTCAGATTCTAAATCACTGTTATAAACTTACCGTTGCCAAGTGAGGAAATGTAAGGAGAGTGTTTTGAACACTGATCTAATTTTTGTCCATTTTAAACCCAAATGTTACAAATTGCAGCTTTTATCATTCAGGTAGAGCATTGCATTAGCAGCGCAAGAGGTCGTGGGTTCGATTCCCAGGGAGTACATGTACTAAGAAAATGTATAACTTCAGTGCACTGTAAGTCGCTTTGGATAAAAGCGTCTGCCAAATGCATAAATGTAAATGTAAATGTAAATAATGAGACTCACTTGAGAGCCATTGCGAATAGCTGATGAAACCAAACAAATGGTGAGAACATACCTTGTATTCTATTACAGCTGTCAGATAAGGAAGGCATTCCATAATTCAGGGGTTAATGAGGAATGGTAAGGTTATTCATTTAGCCCTGTGCTTATCACGGTAAGCCATGGCATTCTTTACATGTGTTACTGCATAAATGGGGCTCTTCAGGCTGAAGTACAAGTAGCGCCTGTGCTCAGTGAACCCACCAACCTGCTATCAGCTGTGCATTCCTGTCAATAGTGTAAATGATAAAGAAAAAACTCACAATGAAAACCCAGCTAACAATTTTAGGTGTTCTAGAATGTTTTCACAATGTTTCCATTAAGTAACCAAAATATTAAAAATGTTATTTTGAATATTTTCAGAACATTCAAAACGTCCAGTTTTTTTAGACGTTGTATTAATATTGTTGCTTATGTTGTTGATTTTGTAATGTTTTTAAAACATTCCACTCAGAACTTAAGAATAACTTTATATATATATATATATATATATGATAAATAACATTAAAAAACTAACGTTACTGCAAGAACATTTGTGGACAACTTTGAGAGAACTTTTAGAGAACGTTACTGCAAGAACGGTTTTTGAGAACTTTGAGAGAACTTTTAGAGAACATTAGCCAACATTCTGAGAACGTTCCCTGTTAGCTGGAAATACAGAACAAAAGAACAAGCCTTATTTAAACAAGGTCTTTTAAAGGTCTGTAATTGGACAGTGATGAATTTGGGAAGAGTTTTGAATATTTTTTGAAAAAGTGCCATTTGGAAGAATCTCTCTGGAGTTCCTCAGACAAGTCTCCTCCGAAGACGTTCTGTGAAAACGGTTTGATTTTCTTTCTTGGAAGAGGCAGGCAAATTTTAGGAAGTACTCTTAGATGTCATTTCCACTTTTGTTTGTAAAAATGTTTGTAAAAAGTTATATACAACTATTTATTTGAATTGTTCTTTAGCTACTGCTTATTTGAGGCCAAACAGTTTGAGGGCAAAATTGAGATCGTCGGTTCGTTTTTATTTTTTTTAAAAACTGTTCCTAAAAAGAAAAGAAAACCAAATCAAAGTAAACGAAACAAAAACACTAGGCACAAATGTTTATGTGTTAGCCTAACACCAGGTTCCTGTTTCCAGAGTGTTTGCTTTTCCTAACACGGCAGGTTTTTGGATCGCCTGAAGTTGATTAGCATCAATCAAAACTACACTGCAAAACTGCCAGTAATAAAAGGAAAATAACAATATATTTTTCATTAACTCACTCATTAACTCACTCACTTTATTTTTCATCAAAAACATGCTTATATTTAACATGCATTCTCTTACAACAAGTAATACTTCGCTTTACAGGTAAACATATTTTGTGTAAGGTTTAAATAGAAGCAGGAGCAAATACAGACTCAAACAGAGCATTAGGAAAGTATTTGTTTGCCCAGTTGTGCTCCTAAAGTAAAAGTTAAAAGAACTGAACGTGAGCCAGGGTAGCGAACACATGCTGGCAATCCAGCCAGAGTGACATTCTGAACAAGGTTAGATTCACACAAACAATAGCATGAAGTTGGCTGACATGGGCATGGTAATGTAAGTCCAGTGTACATTTAATAAATGACATTTCACAAACAGTGCCAGAAAATGTCCTCATTAATACATAAACCTGCGAGTGGAACGCACGCCCACGAGTCAGTTCAGTATTTCTGCTACAGAACCTCAGGAGTCTGGAAACCATTTCTGGCCTCTATCTTCAGATAACAAAGTAAGTACTACCCCTCTGACACTTCCCAGAGAGCAGGTTTTCCCTAAACCACACAAAGACTCCATTCACAGATGGAATGAAAATACAGATTCTGTGCAGATGCCATCACCGCTGGTTAGAGGATGAAAAAGACTTTGCTGTCGTCTGATTTGGTGCGGAAAGTCTCTGAAGAAATCTCTGTATTGATCGGCATATTTTTAAGACTGTTCAAATACAATCAAACTTTAGCAATTTTCATGTTAACAGATAAATGGGAGGATATGAAAGATGATTCCATGTTCAGTTTGGTCTGCCTGTCTTTGTACGTTTGTGTTGTTTAAACTCACAATTTGAGTTTGATTTCAGAAAGTTGTAACATCTCAAAGACGTCTCGCACCAGACGTGCAAAGTGGCCGATAGTCAGGATTGGTCTTGTATTGATGATGTCACACAGACAGTTGTGTGCTTACTGGGGCCAAAGTAAACATTGAGTAACTAAGGGTGAACATGTCACTGGACAACAGACCCTGGCTCAATTGGAGGACCTCCTGATGAATTGCCCATAATGCACCGCATATGGGAGCAATACAACATAATTACAAAAAAATGAGGATGTATCATTTCCTGGATTTGTACACCGATCGTCAGACACGAGCTCTGTCAAAACTGCCGCCCATTAATTGCGACAAATTGGTTATAGAATTTTTGCTAAAAGGCAGGACTCGATCACACCTCGTTCTGTGTGGACGCTATTATATGTTATAGTAAATAAGTTCAGCTCCCCAGGGCTCAATCAGAAATTACAGCAAATCTGAAAAGTGGTTAACGCCTGGATGATATATGTAGAATATAAACTGTACCAGTTTTTGAAAATAATTTTGATAATTTAGTTTCGGGTTAAATATGTCTCGACATTCCAACCCGTTGGATAAAGGTCCTGTCCAGCTAACAGGGAACGTTGTTAGAACACTGACCAACATCCTCTAAAAGTTCTCTTAAAGAAGAAACATTCTTGCAATAACATTTTTTATCGTTTTTCTTACGTTTTTAAGAAGAACATTTTTTTAACATTATATACCATACATATCAAAAATGTTTTTGTTAGTAGAACATTTTAAAAATGTTCTAAAAACAGAATTTAAAAAGTTTGAATAATGTTCTTATTACCAACCAATAACGTTAATAAACTAAACGTTTTGAACATTCCTAGAACATTCAAAATGACATTTTTAACATTTTTGTTAGTTAATGGAAACATTAGGGTAACATTCTTCCAACCTAAAACTGTAAGCTGGGTGGATAGCACACAGCTGTCCCTCTGACAAAAATAGAGGGTGTAAAATACTCCTACACCAAAAGAGGAAAAAAGAAAAAGTCAAACACTTATCCTATACCTTTTAAACTACTAAATAATACTCACAATTAACAGTGTTGTCTTCATAATGAAATTAACCTTTGCAAGGACAGACATTGAGTAGTTTATCTTCATGGTTCATGCACGTACAGTTTTCAAATGCAGGGTTTTACTGGAAGGACCTAATCTCCATCCACACACTGTAAACCTATTTTTGATTTATCTTATCAGGTCTTTGTTTCTCTCACTCAGCATTGCCCTTGAAGTTTCTGTGTGCACATTTGTCTGTGCCATATTTCATTGACTTTAAGCTTAATAACATTATCTAATGTATGTGAAATTTAAGCATTGCATTTGCATAGCTAAAGTTTATCTCCTTGGAAAATGATAGACACCATTCCTATGCAATCCTATAGACGAGCCACGGCTTTAGAGCAGTTAAAAATAAAAGCAGATTCAGTGCCAACTTTATAATAGGATTTGTTTGATGAATGCATGCCTGGTTCATGTGATTAAAAAGGGTGAATTTGGTTGACTTGATACCCTTGTAGTTACTTTATCTTCAACTTTATCTGCGCTGGTCTGGTCCAAGAAATTTCTCTGTATAGGCTCTGATTTCTCTATATGACTGGCAGGGAACTTGTGACTGGTCATTTTTTTATGTTAAAATGCACAATGTAAAGTAAACATTTATGGACACATACAAGATTTCATATTTTATCAGTAATTTTGTGATGAATAATTATTAAACAAATGACAGTGCCAGACAATCAGCAAATGAATGTTGTATTACTTGAGACAAGCAAAAAATTTGGCCTTTTACCCAGCTAACAGGGAATGTTCTCAGAACGTTGGTTAATGTTCTCTCAAAGTTATCAAAAAGTTATCAGAACACATGCTTGCAGTATAGCAATGCTATATATCACTTATATGAAAAATGTTATTCTTATGTTTAAATTAATTTAAAAATGTTAAAAATGTTATTCTGAGGTGATTATTCTGATGAATAAATATTAAATAAATGACAGTGCCAGACTATCAGAAAATAAATGTATTACTTTAGACAAACAAAAAAAGTTCTAATTATATTTTTGAAGTTTAAAATGTCACAACCCTAAATAAAACTAAAAGGCCAGTTTAATTTGCACCCAGCATACACATGGTCATTATAAACCGTTTTATCTGCTCTAATGGAGTTGGGTTTAGCTATGTGAATTGAGGCTTTTGTTCATGTAATCTAAATGCAGAGGAGGAGCGCACAGATCCCAATAGCCATTTAGAGTCTTTTCATTTCAGCTCTTAGTTGAGTAGAGGAGCCACATTGGATGCTGGGAATTACAGCCAGAGTTCATTGCCAACTGGGTTAGAGTCCATAAAGAGCAGCTAAAATAGGCTGCCGGTAACCTCTTTTCAGTCATCATCTCTGCTTCAACCCTGCATGAGATACAACAAAGTATATTAATGCAATTTATCTATCTTATTTGTATCTAAATCTGAGCAAAAACTTCCTTTGCGGATGTCCTCATGTGTAAAATTCTATACAAAATAATATAAAAATATAGTAAATAAACTTTTTAATTGTTAAATGCAGAAAGTTTTCTCTTAGGGTTAGAGTGTGGGTTAGGGTTAGGTTATATTGTTTTTAACTATGTGTTTATTAAAACAGTAGAGGTCTATGGAATGTTCCCATTTATATACATAAGAAAATATATGTGTGTGTGTGTGTGTAGTGTATGTAGTATATTAAGTCATAAATTAGAGGTGTGTGCTGTTCTGCTGAAGTTGAGCTATAAATAACACAGTGTGTCTATAGATATTTGCGAGTGCTGGTCAGGAAATGCCTGTGAACTTGTGATTGCATGTGAAGCCTATACTGTCATAAATTGAAAAGGTCAAATGATTGCAACACTGATGTCAAACATACAAAGACAAACACATCTGCTCTGTGATGCAGATTTTACAGTTTTTTTTTATTTTGCAAGTTTTCATGTAACGCACATTTTATTTGCGTTACATGAAACTTGATTCATTTTCAGCATCAAGTTTAGTGAAAAGTTTGAAAAGCTTTGTGATTTTGGGTATATTAAAAATGTTTTAATGACAGCATACATTTAAACTGACATGAACTCCACCAGTGTGTGTTAAACCTGATCCAGGTTGTCCTAGTGTGACTTGGGAATGTTTTAAAGATCATTGCATGTGCCTTAATGGAAGCAAGGACATCCGAATGTCACAAATGCACTTACACTTGATTACTGACCTAGATATCTTAACTATAGTTCTTAGCTCGTTTCTGTCTTTGTTTTCAGATTAGATCTTAAGACTGTGTATATTTAGAAATAAGATTTAAATCCCAGATTTGCAGTCTCAGACTTTGGGTCCCCATTATATTCAAACATTATTTACATTATTTAGTTGAGCTTTTCCAGCACTAAATAAGATGTGATTGCAGAAATAACCACTAGGGGGAGTTTGATTGTAGATGATATAGAAGCTTTTATGTGGGCAGATGATAGATAGACAGAATAGACAGGTAAAGAGAGATGAGATTTTATTCCTCATCTCTGTTTTGTGTCTGTTTAGACTTATGTCTACAAATCTGAAGGAAATGTTTTGAGTGTATATATTTAAATGTATTTTTCAATCTGCCTTAGTTATGTTTCAGGCATGTATTGAATTGTCTGGAAGTTAAGGATGTTGGTAAACATTACAGTGGATGACAGTGTACCAACATGGAATCTGCTCATACTGTTCCTTCACTTGGACTAACATTCCATCAGCTGTACAGAGCAAGACAGGGAATCATTAAGACCAATTTTAGCCATTGCTGACAGTGTTCTCTTCTGATTTATGGTTATTTAGGGCTACAATTCCCAAGAAAGCACTTTATTACTGTAATCACAAGCCCTTCACTGCACATGCCAGAAAAGCAGTGATTCATCTTGCCTTCTGATGTCTTTCTGCTTGGCTGTGGCTGCAGAAGATCGGCTTGCATCACTAGCCGCTTCAGTTAACAGCTTCTCTCGGTGTTTGGAGAGTTCAGTATGTGATGGGTCAGTCAGGTGTGGCTGCTTGTGTCCTCTAACCTTTAGTCGGTGCTAATGAGCGACACAGTTGTGCGACTGCTCAGATTGGCAGTGACAAACGATTTAGGTCTGATCCCAGAGAATTCATCTGTGTGGGCCAACTTGTGTTGAGAGCTTTCCTGGCAATGGGAGAAGAACGTATAAAGGTTCCTAAGAGAATGGGGACAGTTCTCGTAGGGTCTGTCCAAATGAACGTGAGCAAGTGTATCCCTTCACAAAGGGTCTTCCTTAATCTATACATACAGCAGTCACTTCAAGGAAGTAAATTAGGCATGTGTGATCATGTGCACTTCAGGTGGCACATCCTCTCTATGCTAAGGATGTAAGGTCTTGAAGGGATAGTTCACCCAAAAATTCAATTTTACTCATTCTCATATCATTCCAAATTTGTATGACTTTTTTGCTTCTGATGTACATTGGTAACCAAACAACAGTGGCACCCATTGACTTCCACTGTACGGACACAAAACCACTGAGACATTTCTCAAAATATCTTCTTTTGTGTCCCTTTAACAGGGATTAATTGCTCTTTACACCCATGCACAAATAAACAATCACAAATTTGTAAATATTTACAAATACTCATGTTTGCTCGTTTGTTCTTCTTTTGTATGCAAAATTTTTGTATGCATTTGTATACGTTTTATGTGTTTATGCTGTCTCTGTCTTTCATTCTGTCTGTGACATTTTTGTCGAAAACTAATAAACAAAGAGGCATTAATTGGTACACATTTGACAATCTTATCACAACAAGCAAAATACAGTTTTCTAGTTATCAAGCTGATATTCCAATTTACAATAAAGTGGCAGCCACGTCCCAGCTTACAGGAAACATTCTCAGAATGTTGACTCGTGTTTTCTAAAGGTTCTCTCAAAGTTATCAAAAAGCTCTTCCAGTGACATTAGTAGAACGTGTTTTAACAAATATATAAAAACATTATTATATAAGTTGTTAGTGAAACATTTGTTACATAATTAAAAAAAAAATTAAATAATATTCCTAAAACGTATAAAAAACATTTTTTAAAAAAAGACATTTTGAGTGTTCCTAGAACTTTCAAAATAACACTGTTAACATTTTCTTACAATCTAAAATTATTAGCTGGGGTACAGATTCATATAGGGTATACAAAATGCATGCAGACTGTATGAGGCAGAAGTGCTCCACCCAAAGTATTCACATTAAGGGCCTCTTGAAGTACAATCAGGTGGAGATGCAGTTACATGATGAATTTTAAGCAATGGACTGATTTCTTTACATGAAGTGAATGTGAATATGCTCAGCGGGGCTCTCGCTGAGACTCTGGCATGGTCGCCTCGTTAGCGAGAACTGCATTCAGTAAGTTCAAGGTTGTTGGCTCACTTTCCTCACATTTTTGTACTTGTCCTTCACGTGAATTTTTTTTACTCCATTTAATGGACCCATAAAGCCATCGCTGGTCCCTGCTCATTGACAACACAGACAAATATTTGCAAAACGTGTCAAGGCAATCAGGGCATGCACCTAGCTAACAAGTTTAGATTGTAAGAATGTTTTCCTAATGTTTCTATTGTGTTCCATTAAATGTTAAAAATGTTATTTAAAATGTTTTGGGAACGTCCATTTTTTATACACTGCATTAACGTTGTTGCTTGGTTATAAGAATGTCATTAGACATTGTATTAACGATATTGCTTGATTAGAACTTATTCAAACATTTTCAAGAACGTTTCAAGAACGTTATTCAAACATTTTTTTTTTAGTTCTGTAACATTTTTAAATGTTCCACTAACAACTTACGAATATATATATGTGATATAAAAAAACATTGTTCATAAAACATTTTGATGACATTTTGAGAGAATGTTAGCCAATATTCTGCGAACATTCCTGGATAGTTGGGCAGGGGCCTTCAAAATCAGTGTAGAAATTCATAAGAAGACCTACTGACCCCATCAGACTGTAGACCATTGCAGACAGTAAACTGTGTGAGAAAAACAGCTAGAGAGAGTGTCTTCTCTGACATATTTCAGATTCCAGCTCGACTCGAATACTTCCCGCACATCAAAGATGTCTTAGTGCTTTCGAAACTGACACTGACCTCAGCAATAAACAGAAAGACGGTAGTCATGACCTGACATCCTTTTACTGCGCACTGTTATTTTGAGAGAGGTTTCTGTGACCCGGGACACATCATTTTGACTTCTGTCCTCTTACCATAAACAGGCTGTTTGACATGAATCTTCAGCTGATAGTCCCATAAAAACATTTCATTCAGCCTGATAAAATAATAAAAATGCTCTTATTATTGGAATTTACAAGAAATGTAAGAAACTTCAGGAAAAATGGCCTCTGTGTTTTAAAATGAAAGTGAATAATGGAGGTTTTGAGCTTGACTTCGAAACATATGTTGAAACATTGGTTTTAAGCTTTGTACTTTGCAATTGTGTTCTACAATATAACGTTAGTTCTATAGGGAATATTGATAAAGCAAATCTGGACCGTGTTGGTAAAATGCTGTTAACATAGCTTTTGGCTCGCTTTGAGAAATCCTTGTTTAGGACATTTATCAGAATTCCAGTGGCCCCTCCTTTGCTTGTCCCTTACCTGGTTCTTGGCATTTAGCCTGTTTCATACTATGAGACAAAACATCTCACTTCATCTCACAATCCATCTCTAATTCAACTTCCATAATACTCCTATCAATCATTTTCGTTGCTGTAAGAGATTGATGGATTTAAAATGATGGTGCCCAGATCCAAACCTGGAAAATATGAAATCTATTTTTTTGTTATTTTTCCTCTCATAGGGTGTGATCTGTTTCATGTTTTGAAAGGATGTCAGATGGGTGATATTAAGATTTTCTGCTTTTTTATTGCAATCTTTGACCTGTCTTTGACCCCAATTCAGTAGTGTACATCCAGAATACCTGTGACTGCAGTTTGTATATAATAGTTTGTGCCACTTACACTTTTGTGAATAAATCTTAAAGGTATGAAATTATTTTTAACTTTTCACGGTCATAACATGCAGTGTATAGAAAAGTAAAAAGAATTTAAAAGGGTTAAAATAGAAGTTGAGCTTTAGTCTCTGAAGGCAAAAAAAGGCCAAATTCTGAAACAAAAATGGGAAATTATGCAAAAATAAAATTAACTGTTAACTGTGAGCATATCAGTTATTCATATTTAATATTAATAATTATCTGTATATTATCTGGATATAGAGAGACGTGAAGTGGCATTATTTTATTTTGAAAATTGTCCCATGAGACATACAAGTTTTAAGCCATTTAGCAAAATTAAGTTTTTCTAACCAGTGATCACAATACCATTACTTGGTGACAAAATTGCTTAGTTTTGTTTCAACACATTAAAGCAATAAAATAAAAACAAATAAAACGTCCCTTTTATCAGACCGTAAGAAAACATTGTGACTCCGGCTAGTTTTGAGAGCCTGTCATTTTGGTGATTTTTTTTTAAACAAGTAACACAGTTACACATCTGTGAAAACTAGGAAATGTTCTCTCTAACAAGCTCCTAGTTTGGTAAACTGTCAGAAAACTAAGGTCAACAAATACAACCCAGTTTGATTGCCTGACCTCAGGTCACAGGGTTATGTACCATGTGTTGGGGCATTTGTGCTTAGAACCCCCCCACCCCAATTAGTTTTTATTTATTTTTCATGCTAATAGACTCAGAGTGTGACACAGACTATGATATAGTCTATACCATAAAATTGACTAAAATATCTTTTCTGAGTAACAACAGATGAACATTTAACCTGGAGGCAACATTCTTGATTATTTACAGTCTTAGTAAAGCAATATTCTGAATATTGAATATTGTGGTTACACTTTCTGCTGCCATAACAGCATATAGTTGTTTTGGAGGAATTTAAAATTAATATAAGCAAGCCCAGCTTTATTGTAATGGGTTCCGTACTATAAAATACTGCAATGTCATTTTCTCATCTCACCGAAAAAGTACAAAATCTGATCATTAAGCAACGCACCCAGCTCTGGTTTTTAGCAACATTAATACTTCAGATGAGTGATGGCTGATATATGACTTCAAAAGTCATAAAACAAATACTTAGCCTCCTAGCAAAGATGTGTTGATCTGTCATGCAGTGCATGTTTTACATTCAAATTAATAGTTTTATGTCTCCAAGGTGTCCAATGGCTTCACAATGTAGTGTGGTAGTTGTCCGACCTCCTCGTGTTAGAGCAATAAAAAGCATCCCAACATTGACGCAATGACTCTTTTTATAGAAAGCCATAATGTCCTGCGCAAGAGAGAAAGAGAGGAACTGCCCCATGTCTTGGTGCTGAGGTGTTCAGAATTCACTTGGGCTCAATTTCATAATCATTAATCTCTATCAAGTTTGCAAGGGTCTATAAATGTCTATTGCAATAAGACAGACGGCTCGGGGGATAAAGCTGCTCTCAACACACTGTTCACTGAAAAATTTATTTATTTTCCCGCTGATGTTAGTCATAGCATTTGTTACGGGGATTTCACCCTTTGACCAGAAACAAAGCATGTTTTCTTGGCTCCAGGTTCTCTCTGGAAATGCCTTAAAGTGCAGTGAAAAGCTGTTTAATGCAGAGCAGAATGCATGGGAGTGCTTTCATAAAAATGTGTTGTTTTGATTAACAGCTTTTGTGTTGGGTTGTGTTGAGAAGGCCCATTTGGCTCTGTCCCATCCCAACTAACAATTTTTTTGTTTGTAGGAATGTTTCCCCAATGTTTCCATTAAGTAACAAAAACATTAACATTGTTATTTTAAATGGTTTAGAAATGTTCTAATTGTCTAGTTTATTAGACATTGTATTAACGTATATATTATATTGTATATATTGTATATATTGCTTGATTAGAACTTATTCAAACATTTTCAAGAACGTTATTCAACATTTTTTATTCTGTAACATTTTAAACTTCCACTAACATCTTAAGAATAACAGTTTTGATATGTATGATATATAATTTTCAAAAACAAATTTTACTAATGTTACTTCAAGAACATTTTTGACAACAACTTATATTTAGACAATGTTATAAACAAATAAATATACACCAGAATGATTAGAACAACAAGAAAAATACATTTCAGTTATTGCTGAGCTGGAACAGTTATTTAAGAAGACTGGACCAAAATTCCTCCACAGTGATGTCAAGCACACAAAAATAACAACAGGAACCATTTGCAGTTATTGCTGCTGATGGGTGTGTACCAGTTTTTGACTGTAGGGGTGCAATTACATTTTCACACAGGAGCACTGAACTTTGTAATAATTTTATAAGATTTTAATAAGATTTTTTGTTTGTGAGGGATATATTTAAGGATTCATATGCAAAATGTTTTGCCAATTTATTTATTAAGTTGAGTGTTATGGAGGTCTTGTTTCAGCTAACAGGGAATGTTCTTAGACTGTTAGCTAATGTTCCCTAAAAGTTCTTTTAAAGTTCTTGCAGTAACAGCAGTAGAATGTTTTTTAACAATATATACCATATATTATTCCTAAGTTGTTAGTGAAACATTTTTAAAATGTTACATAATTAAAAAGTTTGAATAACGTTCCTATAATCAAGCAACAACATTAATACAATGTCTAAAAACGGGACGTTTTGAATGTTCCTTGAACATTCCATGAAGTTTTTTAACATTTTTGTTACTTAATAGAAATGTTAGGGAAGCGTTCTTACAACCTAAAATTGTTCGCTGATATGGCTGTCAAGTTTTCTTATGCTCCTCGCAGGTTTCAGTGGATACTAATATGGTAAACTACAATTGGCAAAAGCATGCTAATGAAACATATTCCTGGTAATGCATAGATTGGCCTGCCAGTTGCATGAGTGGGGTCAATATCTGGGTGGGGTAAAAATGAAAACAAGCAAAACTATTGAATCATCTCAGTTTTATGAAAGAATTCAAAACAGAGCTTATAATGTCACAGATACGTCAAAATACGAAGAGACTGTGTGAAAGCAATTTTTATTTGCCTGGCAAGTGACTTACTTGTGCTTCACAATTATTTTTTTAAACATATTACAAAGATCCAGAGTTTTTATCTGGAACAAGATTTTAAAAAATAATGATATAAAATAATGACTTTCAATGAAATGACACAATCAAATACTTGTGAAAGGCTCATACTGATGTTGTCACATCAGACACAAACCTCACTTACCCTAGATGTCAGTGTACAACAACTGGAGATCGTTCAATGTTGAAAATTAATGTATATTTCACAGAAATCAGACAGCTGACCGTGCTTATATCAGCACGAGTGGAATTTGAAGGGAACAGGTTGTGACGTTCGTTCTCTCTACTGTATGTGCAGTATGTCCCAACGACAACCTGCCAGCTACTGCAGTATGCCTGGCAGATTACAACAGTCTGCCAGGCATACTGTACATACAGTAGAGAGAACGTCACAACCGGTTCCCTTCAAATTCACTTTACATTGATGACTTGATCCCACACTTGATCATGTGGAGTGGACTTTAACACAAGGAGTTTTATGTAAATATGTAATACAACTCCAAGAGACTGCAAAGGGCTGTCCAATGGCAACATTTTTCTTGACTATTCCATAATATTCCTCTTGTCCTTTAAGGGGTGTTTAAAGGTGTCAATATGAGCTCTACAACGCAATACAGTACTGTATGTGCTGACCTAGGCATCTCGTAATGTTCCCACAGTGCCTCACTTTCAGCGAGGTTACATATATCATGTGGTCGTTTGAGCGTAATGTAGGGAAGCACGTAAATGAATACGAGCGTCGCAAATATTTCAACGTGCCAGTGTTTGTGTCTGTGCAACATAAAGGGCTGAGTAGTTTTCATAGTACACTCCAGATGGGGCACAGTTGCTCTGGTCAGAGGCTTTCTTCAAAAGTAAATATTTACATTGAAAGCGTATGAAGATGGTAACGCAAGCTTAAAGATTTAGGAGGCCATTTGTTTCTATCAGCTGTCAGGCTTCGACAGTCCAGGTGTTTACAGTGGATTTGAAATGATCCTTGTTTAATGATTTTTAGAGTAGGTGAGATCCTTTAAAACGTTCATTTTATGACATTCACCCAAAGGGTGTTTATTGACTTTCCACAATTTTTCAGTTGCCACCTTCATAATACGTTTGGGTGAACAAAAAGCCGCTGTGTGACAGATAATTACCACCATTTACAACAATCAAAGTTGACCGAACGGCTTGAAAAATGGTGTGCATGTAGAATGACTTGCATTGTACACCCACTACAACCATGCATAAGATGTTGTATAAGGGAGACCACAGATTTGCACATGAACTTTCCAAGATTCAGCGCAAAGCTGGCATGAAAAGATAAAGTGAGCTGTTGCTTTCCTCTCAGCAGAGCTTTATCTGCTGTCAATGAGCAGAACCTGACACGCTACATGAGTTGTGTACATTTTTTGGCTGCCCGACCTGCTAGCTGTACCATTAAAGGATTACAACAGTGACAGAATTGACAAAACCCCGTCCTGTCTTCTGTGAGGTCTGTAACGCTTAATGATGCACTTACCAGACAGAAACAGCCTTGTGTGAGAGCTTTATCAGACTCTTTACTTCCATCCTTCATGTGTGGAGGATATGAGCGTGTAGAAGGACTTTACATTTATGTTCTTGGCCGGACGAGAGGGTCTTGGAGTTACTGTAGTTGTCCCTATGCATTACCCAAAATTCTGATCGAGAAACCTCACGGCATGTCCTCATAACTAAACAGATGTGCAGAGTAACCAGAGCGCCAGGATGATGTCTGCTGATCGGAACCTAAACAGGTGACCTTTGACCCTTGTGGGCCAGAATTTTTCTAAACTGCATTTCAAAGAAATCCAACACTGCCAGAGAACAGAAATTTGATTAGATATATTTCTCTAAACAGAGTTATACAGCAGCCATACGGAGGGGGAACATTTTTTTTTTTTTAATTTAGGTAACTTTAAAATAGTGACATTAAAATGTTTTGTTTTGTATAATATATTGAAGTACATTGTGTATCAGACAATTTCATTATTGACTCGAATTTAAATGTATGTGTGTGTGTGTGTGTGTGTGTATATCCACAGAGGCAGGTATTTGTTCAGGTATTTGACCCTCAAAAACCATATGTGTATTTGATCTCATATTCAAATCACACACATGACGTTTGCAGGGTTATAAAAAGAATAAAACCATTTCAGCATTCAGTCAGGACCCTGCCCTGTATAAGATGACAACCAGTACTCCGGACGCAGAAAATCCACCTTAACAAATGGGATCATGTTTGGAGAAGTAACCAAATCAAATGCAAACATGCAAGCCAATGGAAAATGAGGTGGGTAAGAAGACAGCTGGGATTCTTAAGATGATCTAAGCTGATTCCACACAAGATAACCACATTATCAATCTATAGTTGGTGCATTTGGAGGCAAACTTGTGTCAACCAGCGGCCCAAAACGACTTTATTGTTGCTCCTTTTCTCCCAGTAGTCCTCACAGAAGATTATGTTACTGTGTTGGTGGTGATGTGAACAAGCGACAGACCTCCATCCCCAATAGTGACATATCACACTGGGGATCTGAGTGCACTGATTAGTGGATAATTGTGTAATCTATGAAATCTGATGCATGGAACTGTCTCAAACCACTAAAGACGGTATAGCAGATAATTGCTTGCATTCTTCCGCTCACAATGTAAAAATGTGTTGGTGGTGACTGTGTTGAACTGGAACGTGAGATGCTGAGGCGAGCGGTTCACCAGGTCAGCTCAGTTCACTGCAGGCCTGATTTTTTAAACAGGTCCTGTTTAAAACAAGGTGCTTTGGAGTTAAAGCACACATGCTGTAAAAAATGGATTGTTTCTGATTGTACCAGAAATTTTAATGCATTAAAGGTTTAATAAAAACTTAAAATAAAATTTGTTCTGATGTTTGATTACAGATAATGATCTTGCTGTGTTTTGTAAATAACTTAATATGTCTACAAACTTATTTAGGATTTTTTAGCATTTCTTCAATAATTTACAGGAAAATGGCCAAATGTTTGACTGGTGTTGTAGAGTATTTCTCAGTCCATGGCTTTGCAGGTTCTGTTGAGGAACGGGAAATGTGTGTTGACCTAAGGGTGGGGGTCAGATGAGGTATGGTTCCAGATTCTTTGTAAACACTCTTATGAGGAGCAGCTCCTCCCGTGGCCAGAGGAGATAAGAAACCAACAGCATCAACCACTTGTGTTAGAATAGCCTTGATCAGGGAGATTAGAAGCACTAACAAAGTTGAGAACTTAAACATTCTGGCTTTGAATGGGCAATTAGCTCAGAGATCATACATCAGCTGGCACCTGGGATGGTCTACACATGCAGAGAATGGAGCTGAGTCTTCTGTAAAAGTTTGCTTTGGGTGAAAGTCCAATTTCACTGCTGCAAAAACCTGCAGTGAAGATTTAAAGACGTTTTAAAGGAATTTATCGATTGCAAATTAAAGGCATGGCTCACATTTCACAGTGTTACTTTTTACATGGGTAACCGTAAACAATATATTCTGATCACTCCATAAAGGTGATAATAAATAAGCTGAAATAAGCTGACGTGGTTGCCCAATAGGTCATGTTATAAAAGTAAAAAGTAATGAATATCGGCTGTAGAACATGGACACATTGTTAGTGTTCTGCTGTTTCGGATTTAATTTCTATAATCAAATATTCTAACAGACTTGATGAGTGTTATTCATTAGCAGTCCTATTGATTCATGGGCACATGGGCAAACTTTTTCTCTTTCACTAATCACAACATTTAAAACTCCCTGCGGTCTGTTTCACATTGTTAATTGTTATCCTGATTGTTAAATATTGATTTATGTTTGTATATGTTGGCTTTGTTCTGTCTGTTTTTGATTGGCTGCCAGCAGAGAAACATGTTCACATAATGTAATTAATATATTTACTGCATCCATAAGGCAGTCAGTAAACACAATTAAATTAAGTTTTGGCCTTAAAAGTATTTATTAAGTCATGATGAAGTTCAAACACGCGCTTGGTAGATGTGACAGTGTGATAAAAAAACTGGCAAAAGTATTTTAAATGGGGTTGATTCCATTAATTTGTTCCAGGGATATTTCACCTAAAAAATGATTTTATTTTTCCCGTCATTAATTCACCATCATGTCATTCCAAACCTGTATGATTGTTTTTTTCTGTGGAACACAACAGAAGATATTTTGAGAAATGTCTTAATCATACATGTTTGGAAGGACATGTGGGTGAGTAAATAATGGAAAAATTTAACTATGTATATCCTTTAATTCAAAGTGAGATTCTTGCACATGTAGTGATATGTTGCGGTTGGTGATGCCCTCACTTCCATGTCCATGTGACATTACCACATCTGGACATGTTAATCACAACTTTAAAACATAGACGTGTCATTGTAGCGTTTGATGGACAGATGCAAGAGTGCACGTCCCATAAACCTGACGTGAACTTAACTATTACTCAGGTAGACAGACAGTTGCTTTGACAGAACCAGACCTCAGTGTGTGGGGTTGCTTTTGCCCAAGAGAGCCAGCTAGAGAGGAGAGTCTCCCCCGGCAGGAGTTTAACCCTAATAGCTGTTGGTGTCTTTCCTCCAGCAGTCTTCAGTTCATGACATCACCTCTGTCGGCATGTGCCACACTGGGCTGTTTAAAGAATCAATCAAGCCATCTGTCCCATAGAATTAGACTAAGGAGCAAGTAAGCAGACTAAACATGTCTTTCACCTTTTTCGTTTTCAGACTCGTGGACATGTGGTATTCGCTCAGCATGCGACGAGCCTCTCTTTTCCCCTTCCCTATATTATATGTTTGCAAAACAATTGCTGGTCTGAGTGTCCACTAGAACCCTCTTGTAGACTCTTGTGTGTCTGTGAGCATTATCGATGGAGATAGTCGCACAGTCAACACAAAACATTCTCTGTGCTTCAACCTTCAGTATTCGCCACGTTCATTGAAATGCCACTTTCAGTTGGATGGGTTGAGCTCGCCAGACCTGATATGCTATCAAATGAGATGTTGAGAGCGTTTAGTGTGACAAATTTGAATGAAGCTGTGCTGGGCCCTTGCAGCCCCCTTTGGGGAAGCTGTGAACTGAGAGGCCTCAGTTATGGATGGGATGAACTGGTCCATTGAAACTGCAAGAATGCAACTGTGTGACATATTAGTGCTTGGTAATTATGCATTGAAATTCACTGGCATTGGTTCAGCTCCGTCATTGACAAAAAAAAAGCCCCTGTGAGTAAATGTTTTGCCAAACTCGAGCCGCCGCAGAATAGTCAAGACAATAAAGAGCTCATCATGGTGTAATTCCTTCAAATTGCTAGTTTTGGCATTTTTGCAATGACTTCTTTATCTTGCAGACTCAACAAGCACAATTTTTAGAAGCTATATGAAATGTTACTGCGCTTTCATAGGATGATCATTTTTATGATGATGTACCTGCTTATTTTCTTGAACATAGAAGATATTTACATAAAACAATTCTTCATAGTGATAAAGACTTAGACAAACAATCTTTAATAATGTTTTTGTCAGAAATATCACTGGATCTGTCTGCGCACTGTAATGAAAACTTTGGGAGCCTTAGCGGTTAAAAGCAGCAGCCTGAATAAATTTGTTTTCTCGCAGAACGTTCTGTGTTTACATTCCAACGTCGACTTTGGTGCGTAGATTACACAAATCAATTATGACGGTGTAAATATCCACGGCTTGTGCATTTCCTTGAAAGCTTGAGTGAACGCCAAAATCACATACTGTTCGTCATGTTGGTCTTTGAAGTTCTGACCTACAAGTAGGGTAGACTGTAGGGTAAACTTGATATAAAGTTCCTCCAATCCAGTGAACCTTAATGTATTAGCTGCTAAATTCTTTGTTTGCGAATGCATGCTATGCTAAGTAGTTATTTATTTTTATCGATGCAACCCAAAAATCATGCATTGTACTACTTATATGGTGTTAGACCAGACGCCTATAGTTTTGATGGAGGTGGGGCGTCAGGCATAGCAAGATTTCAGAGAAATGTTTACTCATGCTTTTAAAGTTAAGACTGGCTCATGGTTATTCTGGGCTTGTTATCTTGGGGCGCCTACATCTAAGTTAGAAACCGCGAGGAGAGGGGGTTTATAAGGATTACTGCATTGTGTTGTTGTCTCACAGTCAGTGTACTAAGGAGTTCAGTCTATCTGCCAGCTAGGTTGCCATAGCAGGGGGTGAGAAAAAACGCTTTAATTGGAACTTGACCTTTGACCTCGTGTCTCCGAGCACAGTACCCTGCCAACTGCTGGGTTGCGGTTTGAGAGACACTCTTTGTTTTTATATTACAATAGTTGAAAGTTGGATTGTGGGTTGGGAAAACTGGTCCAAGATCAGTGTAAATGAGAACGCTGCTCTAAGAGGGTGCTGTTTCCTCTGATGATGTAGCTCCTCCATCAGGTCAGTGCTGGATTTCGTTTGTGTTTTTCTAAAAACGAGAGAAAGATGCTGTGAATTGCAGGCTTGTGTTTTTGATGGGAGCTGCGTTTCACAATGTCACATTCCAGGGGCAGCTTCATGCATTTTTTGTTTTGTTTTGTTTTGTTTTGGAGGGGGTGAAAATAAAGTTGAAGAGATGAACTGTTTGCCATTCGGCAATAAAAGGATAGTTTACTCAAAATAAAACACTCTGGCATCCTTAACTTACCTATATGCTGATCCAAACTCATGTGACTTTATTTCTACTGAGGAACACAAAATAGGTTTTATGAAGTGTTCACACTGCTCTCTTCAATATAATGAAAGTGGATGAATGTGAAGCTCCATGGTGAAGCTCCAAAAACGACATAAAACACTATTAAAGTAGCTTTATCCAGTAGACTCAATAGGCTTTATTCAATAGACCCTAGGTAGGTAGGTAGGTAGGTAGGTAGATAGATAGACAGATAGACAGACAGACATTTAATTCCTACATCAACAATTTCTTTAATGCAAGCCCATTGGGTAAATTGAGTATATGTAGTTAAAATAGTTGAAAATGAATAATAGTTAACGTGTAAGTTCCTAAAGGTTCAGTATACAGGAGGCAGGGCTGCTACACAAACTCAGGGTCAGAAAGTTTGTAAAATGATCCTCAAGCACTGAGAACATCCTCTGTGCCGGGGTCCCACTATGCTTCACTTTCTCTCTCTCTCTCTCTCTCTCTCTCTCTCTCTCTCTCTCTCTCTCACATACACACACGCACACACACATTCCTCTTCAGTCACTGTGAGGGGCTGGCTTAGAGCATGCTAGAAGCCCAGAGTAAAGTCATTGAGTCGCTTGGTCACACACACAACAGAGGATACACAGAGAGAGTGAGAGAGAGCGTCAGGGGAGGTCTGACAACATGCTGTAGACTACATCTTCATGGACCCTGTCTTACTTTCTTCATAACTGCACAGCTGTATTTTACATGCATGCAGTCCCAGCGCAACCCACATGTGAAGTTTCTCAAGACTTCAGTTGTTTCCCAGAAGACCAACTAGTTATTAAAATCTGTACAGGAAGTGTTTGTGAGTGACAACATCAATAATGACCTCCAGGCATGCTCTTCCACAACAGTCCAGTATGGACGTGATCACCACATGCCTCAGGGCGTCCATATATCTCTGCTCTCACTGATTCCACCTGACTTTGGAATTAAGGAACCGGCAACACCAAAAAAAAACTCAAGCGAACGCGACCCGCTGCTTTGATATTTGCGACCTTACTCCCGGCTCCTGCCATGCGGTGGGGTTGGATCTTCAGCCGCTGCGTGACTCTGGCAGCGTTGCTGGTGGCAGCAGACTGTGCAGGGAGTGAACAGAGAAGAGGAACTGAAGATGGACTCAGAAGCTCCTCAGCCAAAGCCGGAAGCAACAGCAGCGGACGAAAATATCATCGGATCCAACATGGACAGTGCAGCTACACTTTTATTCTTCCAGAGAGCGACGGAAGCCCAGGGTCTTCTTGTCGAGAGTTCAAAGCGGGCGCTCAATACAACGCCAACGCGCTACAACGGGATGCCCCTCCACCTGAAGCAGACTTCTCCAGCCAGAAGATTCAGCAGCTGGAGCATGTCATGGAGAACTACACACAGTGGTTGCAAAAGGTAATTTCCTCAAAGTTGAGCAAGAGATAATCACACAATTATCAGTTTGTAGTTTTGTAAACTGAGAGCAGCTGAGGGACAGCTGTTCCTGAAGCCAATAGAGAGAAGCAAAAAGATAAAAGGAAAATGTTTTAAAGTCTTAACCGATGTTCAAAGCTTGGTATGTGTGTTTATATGTCTTGAGCTGACAGGAATTAACGCTTTTCCTGTTTGCTGAGCATTTTCGCTTTTCAGCAGTTCTGTGTAATTGTTTAGGCAGCAGTGATATTTCTCAGATGTTTGTACTGTATTTTTTGGACAACATTCTGACAGTTTGATTTTAGCGACATAAGTTTGTGGTCATAGCTCTGCAAGTTAAGTTCTGTTACTGAACGTATTGTGAACATGACAGTGCAATCTTCACAATTACAGATCTGTATTTTTAAAGGAATTACCTTCAGCACTTGTCAGAAACCTAATACACATCAGTAGAGATCTCTCAGTTCACTGTCTCTTCTGCTTCTGTAACCCACACCGCACGACATAACCGCCCGGCGGGGGCGTCTCACTCGAGCGCCTAGCTGATTTTGCAGATGTTTAGGTGGACTCCACACGTTGTGCTGATGGCGGTTTGTCAGTCACCCAGATGGTAGTCGGGTGCGCTGTCTCTTTAATGACAGGAAGTCAGACAGACCCCTGGGAGTGCTTGAAGGAAGAGCAAAGGAGATCTGTGAGCCGATTATGGGCTGAACTTTAACTGTCCTGGCAGATAGCGCACCACTGCTTTCAGATGGTTCCTAAAAAAGTACCTGTTGTTTTCTGTGCATGACTCTTAATATTACAGACTTTTATTGAGCAATGATAAAAAATGATTATGGGACAGAAATGTAGGTAGCAGCCAGAGAATTTTTAATGCAAATAACTTAATTAGCGAAAGCAGAATTACCTCATTAGAAATAGATATCCAAATAATACCAAAGATAATACCAAAAAAAATATTGATTTTTTTGATATTGAATAATATTAAAATTAACCCAAAGCTTTACAAAAAAATATAACAAAGAAATGTTGTGATTCAAAGTGAAGTAGAACTATGTTCTTTCTTTCTTTCTTTTTCTTTCTGTCTGTCTTTCTTTCTGTCTTTCTTTCTGGCTTGCTTTCTTGCTTTTTACTTTCATTCTTTCTTATTCTTGTTTTGTGGTACAAGCAAACAAACTCTCCTGCTTCCATAGAAGCATGATCTTTTGAACATATTCAGCTCAAGCTGGGATGACATGGATCATCAGATTTTGCTCAAGGTCCGTGCAAGTTTAAATACATGAAATTAATTTATGTCATTGGGGACATACCAGTTAAAGACATTTTGAAATTCACATACATTTTTCAGTTCAGTGGTTTTAAAGCTGTCACGCTGATAATATGATCCATAATGAAAAATTGTGGTAAGTTGGAAAAACGCAAAACAGAACTTCTCACTTCCCAGGCTTTTTTTTATCACTGTATGAACTATCATATTTAAAAAAAAATTAAAATAGCAAATATGCTTAGATAGGCACGTACATTTGTGTGAATCATTTAAATGACTACATATTTTACATTTGTATTTCTCTAGAATTAAAATGAGTTTCTCAATTATTATAATTATTATGGTTAGTGCATTACTGGTTGGTGAGTAATTAAAGATGATTGCTTCTCAAACAGGAAAAAAAACCTCCAGAAACAACCTAAGGGTATTTGGCAAGGAAGACTAACCTAACAGTGAAACTTACACTTGCCAAACTAGACAAACAAACCATACCTATCTAAAACACACTGTTATTTATCAATATTGTGATCTTGGTGGCTAGTTTGAGATTAATCACTGCAGCCCATCTGTTTATTTTCATATAACAACCTGCACAAATGCTGTCAGTGTTTGATAGATTGCATGCAGGTTTTAGAATTAATTGTCTTCAACATTGTCATTAACTATTAGCATAGATTTATTAAACGTTCAGCATTAATGTACCAGTATTAACAGTTCAGAGCTAGTGGAAGTGTAATGTACACTGAATGTAAAGCGGAAAGTTGGCTCCATTTTGATGCAAGCTTTTTGATTGAGTAGAGGTTGATTTAATGTTACGTAACGAAATAACGGGGGGTCCCTGTCCTTTTAAAAAAATGATCTAGCATGATGTTTTGAGGCAGAAGTCATGACTGCAATGTGAGCGGCATGCTAATTCATCTACAGCGTTTCTTCCAAATGTTCAAATCCCACACGCCGTTCTCAACATTTCCATTTTCTTCTTCGTTTTGTAAAGCCATCCCGTTCAATTATGTTGACGGATATAAAACGGCTAAAGATTACTATTTGTAGACACTTGTGTGACCCTTTTTTAAGAGAAAAACAAAATCTTTTTTGGCTCATTTTAGAAGTGTTACAGAGCGGACTGAAATAATATTATGGTGCGACAGTTAAAAACAAAGAGCGAAAGAAAGAAAAATAAAAAACCCTTATTGAACATTTAGCAGGACGTGCATATTATCAAAAGCCGGACTACATTTCAGTTTGTCGGAGTTCGTAAAAAAGCAGTTTGGCAGTGAATTCAGTCTGAATTCTACACCAGTGAGTAACTGGCTTATCATAAAATATACTGAAGTAGGAGCATAAACACATCTGCTAGCATTAGCAGTGCCACTATTCCTCCTCACTAATACAAACACTAAAACCTTGACCATTTTTCACTTCATAGAGTTAGAAGGGTAAAAAATATGCCTGCACAGTTTTCATTTGAATAGATGAAAGGCTGTCTTGTTCAGTAGCTCTGCTTGAGGAATTAGATCATATTTGTTTATATTGAAATATAACAGGGCCAATAGCAAAGAAAAGCTTGTTTTTGCTGAACGAGCTATATTGCGCAGTGCTAATTCTGTCTTAATGTGTTAAAGCAACATGAGGATGCAGTTAACATATTTCATGAGACAGAAGATTAAGTGTCCTGCCCTGCTCTATCTGTCTTAATCAAGTGAGCCGTGACTGTGGAGTAATTCTTAATACCTCAAGCCGTAGTCTGATGAAAGACTGCAGATAGTGACCGCTCCGTTGCTGGAGGTGCGGAGGGGTCTGTGTGGGGTCGAGTTTGACCAGGCGATGCGTTCGCTGTGGAATTCTGATGTGCCGGGGGAAGAGCAGACCCGATAACATTCTTGTCCAGTCAAAGGTGGCTTCTGTTAGTCCAGGGATTATCCCAGACAGTCACGGTCCATAAGAGGGAGACTGTTGTGGATTGACTGGTTTCTTTTATCATTTGTTACAGGATACTGTCCACTTACGAATGTGGCTACCCAGCTAACAGGAAACGTTCTCTGAGCATACTGTTCTCTCAAAGTTTCCCAGTTCTTTGAAAAGTTCTTGCAGTACCATTAGTAGAACCTTTTTATATATCATATAGCAAGTTGTTAGTGGAACGTTTTAAAGAAAATTTAAATGTATGTGTTTGAATGTACCTAACACTGTTACAATAATCATTTTAATTGCTTTTGGTACATAATGGGAACTTTACAGAACATTTTTACAGCCTAAAATTGTTAGCTGGGTAGATAAGCATGGCTAATCTTCAACACAAAGTGTTTCCAAAAGGCCACTAAAAACTGTTTAAAGGAATAGTTTTGCAAAAAAATTACATTTCTGTAATTAATTACTCGGCCTGTTCTAAATTTGCATGACTTTATTTTGTCTGTGCAACAGAAAGGTTGAAGAATATCCTGCCCAGCATTACCTTATAATGAAAGTGGCTGGCAAAGCTCCAAAAATGACAAAAAGGACCATAAAGGTAAACCATGTGACTTCTGAAGTCACAAATAGCTTAGGTGAGTAAGAATTTAGGGTATTTACTGAAAATCTTCCATAGCTTTTCTTGGTGCGTGAAAATAGCGGCAGAATTTTTATTTTTGGTGAACTTTTGCTTTAGTTAATGGATGCTTTTATGCATGAGATTCGGCAAGAGCAAGAAAAGGTTTTTAAAACAGTTCTTGGATATCTAATCACATTTTGAACATAAACGTTCTTTCAGAGGCTATAAAAGTCCTAAAGTTTGATTTTGTCTAAAGCCAAAGGAATTCAGTTCCGTCAGCAGGGCTTGGCCTGAGGTCCATTTTGGGCAGATCTCAACCTTCTGCCAGTGACATGTGGGAGTTCTCATGGGAGAAGAAGTGATAGATCTTCACACTCTGTGTGTTCAAAGAAAACGTTCTTCAGTCTCATGTTTCTGAGGATGGTGCCTCTTGCCAAACAGCACTTTAGATTTAAAAGCATACGTTCAAACCCTGGCCCTGTGAAATTTCCATTGTTCTGCTTCACCCTCAGCATGGCTAGTGGTAACTGGAGTAAAACAGAGAGGTTAATCTTGGTGCTCAAAGGACAAACTCCATGGTTTCCCTCCACTGGTGGTATTCATGAAGACTGGACCATCACACGGCCACACAGCATGTCTAAGAAGCCAAAGCAGGGCTGAGCTATTTTAGGGGTGACTTCCTTTGTATCAGAGTTTGTTTTGCTGATAAAAGCAGCCAAAACCAACAAGCTGGATGAAGCGAATTGAACGTACGCTAAGCGGACTAAAAATCTCTTCCTTCCTGTTTCATAGCTTTAGCACGCAGCAGAACAGAGCTACATTTATCTCAGTCCCACTGAGAAGTGTTGCTGCTTCGAATTCAGTTCTTGCCAAATGTGAACGCAAAACAGAACACTTCGCTTAGCATATGAGGGGAATGAGAATGAAAAACATTACCCCGCTGTCACCATCTTTAAAATGAATATGAAATCTGCAGTCCACACTGAACGTTTAGCAAAAAGTGAGGGGTGTTTAGTTGGTTTTGATATACCATGTTACCCATTTTTAAAGCAATTTTCCAGAAACAGCATGTCATCTGGGTCATTAGGCGAACTCTAGCGTGTCTGTTTGATATAGGGCAGAGAAACTCCTGAAATCTATACCATGCTTGCAAAACCCAACCGCATAGGTCACTTAATGTCTGCCTAATTTTGTAAACAAACCCCAGCTTTCTCCAACCATATTGTAGGCAGCATAATGTATATTTATGAGGTCAGATTTCCATCTGTGACTTTAATGAATCATCCTCGAACAGGGACTCCGTTAAGGATTAATGTGAATGTAATTGGGTTTTTATTTTTGTTAGCCGTTTTGGGCTTTTCTCGCTTTTTGGAACTGTTTGCCTAGAGCCAAAAATCTGATAGATCATTTACAAAAATCAGAATATTGTAATATATGTTTTGGCATTCTGCTTCCCCTTGAGTATTTTAATATTTTTAATCTTGGTGTTACTGTTGGCATTAAAAATATCCCCTTCATTTTCGATTAAATTGTGGCAAAGCTAGCAGTTTCACAAATAGCTAAACAATGATTAGCTTTGCTGAGATTAATATAAACAGGGATAATTGTTTTGGACAGGAAACACACATGAACATTATTTTCAAACCTGAGATGTTACTTCTCTCACTGTATGTGACAGACAAACTTGGGTTAACTTTGGGCTTTATTTTCTTTTGGCTTGTTTAAGGATTACATCTAATGTATTAATGTATTAATCAGCTATGTTTGCACATGTGGAATGCCGTTGTTTCTGGAAATGGTCAGATTTCTATATGCCTCTATAGTCAAGAACTTATTCCAAGTCAAAACTAATTCAGTCAATGAATGAGAAAACAACAAAAAATGAATATGAAAGTTACCCATAATTCTCAGTGCAATTTTCATAATTCAGTTTGTATGCTGATTGAATTCGCAATTATATAAGATACAGTCATGTAGTTTCCTTTCTATTCTTGACATTACTCACATAAACCGATCTTAAAGAATAATCAAAGTTCATATATGTCTCTGTACAAGTAAGTCTACACTCATTAAACTTAAAGATGGCCTAAACTCGTAGAGACTTTCTCTCCTTCATTACAATGAAAACCATCTGACACTAATTAACCCAAGAGAAAAGCGGAATTCTGTGGGAATTCCTGTATCACTCCTCATGACTTCTTCTGAGTGAAGGCCCATGTAGATGTTGCCTTCACAACAACGGTCCTCACATCTTATTATCCGAGCAGACTTGAGGTTTTCAAGGACTATGTTACAGTTTATCTAGAGTTTAGCATCATCAACTTTTCCATGAAATCAAATCAAAACATCAAATGTGAGGATGAAAGAGAGCTATGAGTGACTCTTGGGCCAAACTGCAACATTGTTGAACAAAGAAGGGCAGATAAGTAATGAGCAATATTTTAAACGTTCCTGTGGGAAATTAAGTCAAGAAAGAACAGGAAATCAAAATGTGTGTGTGTGTGTGTGTGTGTGTGCGTATTAAATTGTGTGGGGCAAATGATTTGGATGAATTATATTTTCTTCCCCTTATCATTCTCACTTTACAGTTTTTGTAACACTTGCACTGTACCCGAGCCGCAGGTCGTCTTCTTACTAGATAGAACCCTGCCAGAACTCAGGGAGTAGTTTGTTTTATCAGTCTGTTTTATCAGTCTCTGATATTCTTGATGTTCTGCACAGTGAGGTTAAAGCACACATTAAGTTAACTGACGCCAATCTTACATTACTATCGCCATTAAAAAGATATATTGGTCTGTAAGCTTAGCCTTGAAAACAATCATACTATAACCTAGAGGGTTTTGGAATGGTCCAAAACAGCTTTCAAGTGATGGGTGCAAGACAGTTGCAAAGAACTTTTGTTATTTTAATGTTCTTGGGACTTTATAATTTAAGGGAGACTTTGTTGACATACATTTTTTATTATCTGTTTTGTTAGGTTGTAACGCAAACGCAAGCAACAATCTTCATACCTGTGGCTGCATATTACGTGTTTATGGTTTTGTGGTTTTCGACCACAAAGGGTGTGACAACCATAGCCCCTCACGCCCCCATCCCTCCACTCCCACCCAGTGCGCCTGAACCCTGGCCAGTATCATGCTTGCCTTTTTCTGGGCCCTCGTCCAGGCTTCTCACATTCCACCCGGTACCTGCTTAGGAAGGGCTGCGTGTAATTGCTTAAGACGGAGATGTAGCCACCCACACCTGACCTCCACCTCTCCCTCTCTATCATCAGTTTAAAACCAGCTTGACCTGCTGGTTAATAGTAGCAGGTTAAAGATCATTCCGCATTACGCTATAGGAGGTGGAAAATGACTACGGCTTCAGAACATAGTAACTGTTTTTAATTTATGTTCAATTGCTCTTGTGATGAAGGCAATTTATTGATGTTGGCAAGAAGTGCAATATTACAGGTAAGAGGTTTGACTCGGTCACAGTTCTTAAGGTTCAAGGTTCAATTGCTGCTAACCAGTTAATGGCGAACATTCTCAGAATGTTGGCTAATGTTCTTTAAACATTATCAGAAACATTCTTGCAGTAATGTAGAATGGTTTTTAATGTTTTATATATATAATTATATATATATATATATATATATATATATATATATATATATATATATATATATATATATATATATATATATATATCAAAAATAACATCAAAATGTTATTTTTAAGTTAAAAACATTACATAATAAAAAAGGTTTGAATAACATGCAAGTAAATATCAGCTGTGCCTGCCCATGCAAAACTTGCAGCTGCGTGTCCAAGGTGGTGACCAGGGCATTACTAGGCAGTTGTTAAAGTGTTCTGACTAGTTGTTAGCATGTTGCTAGGGGGTTGTTTATTGGTTGGTTGCTAGGCAGCTGATTTGGGTGTTACTAGTTGGCTGCTAGGCTTCTACAAAGATCCAACAAAATATTCGTCACTGTACAAAATAATGTTACTATATGGATGCTAGGAGTTGTCTGTAATGGATAGCCGTTATAGAGGCAGAGCATGTGATTACATGTGATTTTGTAAAAGTACAAAGACAAACAGTTTTCCCTTTGGAATAACACGTACTGATGAATCACACAATACCATGAGCATGCATCAGAAAAGTACAGGAAATACTGAAGGGGTCAAATTTGACTTAACATCAACTTTAAGATCACAGAATGAAAAGCATCCATAGAAACATATTTTCAGGCTCCTTGAATTCAAGATAATGAATGTTCATCTGCCCTGGCTTCAGTTTTATATTAAGACCATGGATGATCATTAACATGAAGCATTGGCAGGAAGCCACACACTGCACTCTTTTAAACTGAGAGAATACATGAGCAGAGTGCATTACTGAGTGAAGAGTGTTTGTGAATGGACCTCTGGTTAGTGTCTAATCTTCTGCGTGTCAATGTTTTGACACCCGTGTGTCGTATACAGATCTGTTGATGTGCTCATCTGAGAGGTGGGAACGTAGCCACGCTAATAGCTGTTTAAGTGCTTGCATTCATAGATCTGTTTTAATCGTTTTCTTATACAAGTTATTAATGGGCTTGTCTACCAATGCAAAGGTCTTTTTTCTGGTGTCTCCTCCTTTCTCACTCCCTCACGCTTTCCTCCCATCAGTCTATTTTTATATCCCTTTTTCTCCACTCTTACCCTCCCTCTGCTTGGCTACAAAACAACTTGTACAGACACAAAAGGGGCCTCTAAATTGTACAGTTTCGAATTGTATGACAACACAATGCCACAAACAAGCTAGTCTGTCCCAAACTGCTCAGAAAGAGATCAGAGAGGGTGTCTTGTTATAGAGATGCTTAAATATTTGTTCTAAAAAATAAGACAAAGATATTCATGTTATGAATGTTTTTTTCTGGTATAAGTGTAATAGGTTTAGAAACAGTTTAGTGGTTAAACAGCAGGGTTTTGGGTGAACATTTTCTGTGCTGGGAAAAAAGTAAATTAGGAAGCAAATTAAGCTGTATATGACAGCTTATTGTTATGTTGCATGGTTTTTCTCATGAAATGCTGGATTTTTGTTCTTTTTAATTTAAGTGCTTCTCGGGAATAATTTCTTTGTTTATAGTTTCATTAGGCCAAATCGTTTTAGTATAAACTAAAATCCCGAAAGTTGTTTATACTTAATTTATTTGGATGTTTCTGTACTCACAAAAGGCAGTCTAGGATTGCCAGTGGGGTTGTGTTTATAATTGAAAACAGACAATAAAATTCACTGGGTCTTCTTTTTCACGTTTGCTCTAATATCCTGGCAGCCACAGAGCAATTCACAGAATTGCCAGTACATTGTGTTAGAATATTTATTAAAGTTTACATACAGTATATAATGATTTGTGGCAGTATGACCACAGCATGAACATCTTTTTTAGGACACGTGCATCGTGCCAAGCTCAGCAGGGGTGATAAAATGCCATCCATCACAGCTGAACTCAAACTGACAATCAAATTGTAACAACATTTGCTAACTTGCTGTTTTGAGTTTTGCACTGTGTCCGTGTAATTTCCCATTGGGACTGACTCTGCTTTGTGTTTAGGTGATGGTCTGTTTTCTGCATGGCTCTGCGTTTTAAAGGATCAGGGCAAAATCACCATGGCAACAATGATGCATGTCTCACCCTTGCCCAGTGTTTGGAATGAGGCAATGAGGGCCCCCTGGCCAAGTTTTCATGTAAGAGGCTGTTGTTCTGGCCGAGACACGTTCAAACTACGTGCAAATGGGCCATGCAGACACAAAGTGCAAGCAGTTCCTTCATATTGTTAAATGACATCATCATATCTGTGGGCAAGCAGAACGAATAGAGGTTGACTTAATATCATCTTGAAGTCTCGCTGGCTTATTTATGAGGCTTTTATCAAAAACACTGTACTTGGAATTTTATATCAATGTGGATGTCCTTGAAAGGAAATGTGAAGGTTTTGCGAAGGTTCTCCCCAAAATAGGACCTGGAATAGACACCTCTCTCGAAACATTTTTGAGATAATATTTCTCAATGTCCCTGAGTGATTCCTAACTGGGTAGAAAGCTTCCAAAGGGGATTACCAGAACAAGTCACATTCCATCAGTGATCCATCTTGGCAGAGAGGTTCCCATGTTCCAAGCTCTCATTTTTGGAAATCTGAGGTCTGGTCTTCAGCTGGTATAGGGCGTGTGATTGGTTTCCAGTATGATTTGTTTGTTGTTCCCTGCTCGTTTTTTTTAAGGTTCGGGTAAATGCTGACATTTCCTCTCCCATACGTTCAGATACACATAATTAATCAGGGTAATTCAAGGAAATCGGGGTAATTTGGAGAACCAACCCTGAGTTGCCCAGACGAAAGAAAAAGACATAAGTGTGGTCCTGTAACTGGAGGATTTGGGCAAATATACAGTCATACACAATCTAATTTGGAAAATATTTGTCCACTGTCAGCGTGATTTCACATGAGAGATGCAGAGGAAACGGGAATCCGGTTTGATGAAACAAGCTGTCTGGTGCAGTTTTGTATTTTCAGCACTTTTGGCTGGGCAGATTTTAATATTTTGAGATTGTAATACAGTAGATTTTCATATTGTGAGATGAAAAGGCAGCGTCTGGGGCAAGTTTAAAACAATCAAATCTGTACAAATGTTATTTGAAAAGTAGCAAAAACACACAGAGGCAAACAAACCATTTTCAAGGCAGTTTAATGCATCCATTAATATATATAAAACATAGAATTTCTTGGAAATAAACTTGTTTTGTATGCCCAATAAATACATTATGCTCCAGTGTGAGCGTAATCATTTTGCAGAGGCCAGATAATCCTTGTTTGCCTTGTCTAGACGGACGCTAAAAATCCATTTACAGAGTATTGATAATAATAACAAGCACATGTCTCCCTCACACTACCAAAATCAAAAAAGATAAACGCAAACATTTCTCTTGGAAGCTCTCCTCTCATCTCCACCGAGTCAAAGCAAACAGCTTCTCTATCTTCCTTCTGTGCTGCACGTAACTTCGTGTTTCGAAGCAGGATATCAAAATTAATTCCCCTTTGCTTTGGTTAACCTCCAGTGCTTGCCTGGCTTTATTGGGCTTGATACAACACATCAGGGCTCTTATCAGATGGGCTCTTGCTCTGCACTGGTGATATTTATAGAACACTGTATCAATTACACAGGCTTTTTGTCCAGCGCAATCATGGACTCACTTCCAAAAGGTGATCAATGATTAAGATATTATGCATTTATGAGTTACATTAATGTTAAAAGTTGAGTCTATGAGCTATTAGTAGAAGATATAACCTCACTAAATAAAAAGGTCTTTGTTGGCAGTTGATTTGTGTGGATATAGTTACCGTCCCTTTTGGCATTGAATGTTCCATTTACATTTACACATTTGCTTTATCCAAAGCAACTTACAGTGCATGTAAGTTATACAGTTTATTTGTATGTGTGTTCCCTGAGAATCGAACCCACAACCTTTGCGCTACTAGCGCAGTGCTCTATCAATTGAGCTACAGGAACAATCTAATCTTTAATGTTCAAAATTATATTGCATGAACTCATTTAGCACGAAGACTGATTATATTGTGTGACATTTGCAGTTTATAAAACCTATATTGTAGACTTTGTAAACTTCTCAACGACAACGACACGACAACGTTATAGGGCAAAAACCATTAGAAAATTTGTCTTGTACTTCATGCAGTTCTGGGGCAGCATGGTAATTTAGTGGGTCCGATTGATTTTAGCGTGACGCATGTTTTCTCCTTCCTATTATTGCTTTTAAACCAAACTGTGTTTAGACTGGAAATCTGTGTTGATTTTGCAATGGTAGCAGTGTAGATTTTTTGATATTATATTTCTGCGCAACCAATTTGTGTGTGTAAATATATACACACACAAATACTGCAGTGCAATGGACAGTTTAATACACTTCACAGACTTTAATATAACTTCCACCATATTGTTTAGATTTCTGTCTAAAGTTGCAAACCACATCTGACACATTAATTAGCTGCCCACTTACATAACAATCAAAGGTTTCCACAATGATGCATTGAAATAAGAGCTTGTTTGGGTTGAAATATGAAGCAATTCTTGATCTCGGTAACGGGGGCATTCAAATAGCTTGTGCTTTTCCAAACAGCCACCTGGGAAAATGCCAGTTCTTAAATTGTTATATTTTACTGCCACTGACACATTGAAATTACAGCTGGCTCGCTGTGGCATGGCACCCTGGCACCGTTTTAAATTCTTTGAGAGATGGTTGGTTTAGACTTACATTGCATACATAAATTGTAGTCAATGGAATGAGTGGAGTTGCACCCGGAGCATGCCAGTTGCCATCTCTTATCAATTGATTTGGTCATTTTATAGATGATTTTTACAGTCTCCTTTTCTGTAGATAAATTGAGGTTTAGAATTATGGCCTAGCTCTGCATTGGCCCCACAAGCTGTCTACCTACAGAGCAACATATTAAAGGGAATAAACACTGCCATTTTTCTCCGTCATTTGTCAGAGTGTGCCTGCAAATCTCACCGTAATCAGAGATACAGTAGTAAAGCATGCTAATTTTCACAAGCTGTAATTGCTCATTTCCAGCAACCAGCCATGTCAAAAGAGCTTGCTGTAGCACTTTCTCAGAACATGGCACAGGAGACAAACCAGGCTTCAGGCCGCAGTTTTCCCTGTGAGAACTCACTTGTCCACCCTGAGCTCCACCCTAAGTGCTGTGATGCATCACACTTTACCTTATGGTTGAATGTTCATTTATATCCAGGCTCTTGAATGCTTTCACAGAAAAAACACTTAATCACTTCAACGTTGGACAAAGGAGTTCTACATTTGCCATAATTAGTGTATTTTATGGATAATGCATCTGAAATGGCAACACCTCATTTGTCTTCAGCTGTTCTGCAAATTAACTACCCAGCTAACATTTTTAGGTTGTAAGAACATTTTCCTAACGTTTCCTTTAAGTAATAAAAACATTAAAAGTAGGAGTGTTCATAACGTCCAGTTTTTTAGATGATCTATTAACGTTATTGCTTGGTTAAAGCAAGTTCCAGACTTGTTCCAGTCACAATGATAACATTTTTAATATATGCTATATAACTTAAAAATCTTCGACTAACGTTACTGCAAGAACATTCCCTGATAGATGGGTATTAGCTCTGTGCTCTGTATGGAAGTTCACATAATAGAATGTTACAAAATGTTGCATCTATACTCCTGCAAACAGCAGGTCTTTCACACTACTGATAAATTGCTAAATATAACTCCCCGACACTACATTTGTCTGCTAGAGTTTATTATATAAAGCTTAATGTAGATGATTATTGCTTCAAACAGATTTGTTTAAGCATTAACAGACTCATAACGGTGCTTTTAACTCTCGTAACCTACGCTGGACAGGAAGAGGAATGAATGCGCCACTACAGCAGTGAGAGGGCAGAGGTTGGCGTCACATAGGCAACCACAGTCATTATCTCTGACCTCACCGTTCATCATGTGACCTGGCCTCTGTAATTCACAGACCTCTACATTTTACAGTCCTGCATCAACTAGCAGTTAGGGAGATATTCCATTCTGCAGTTATGTCCAGCATACCAGTGATTTAGTGGCTCTTTAAGCAAGTCTGCTGTTATGACTTTCTAAATGGGTAAAGGCCCTCTGTCACCTTCACTGCTTGACTAATGTGTGTTTTTATGATTCTGGGAAGACATGTTTCCTTTTGCTTCTGAAGAACTTCAGTTGTGAAACATATTTTCTTTTCTTTTTCTATTCTTCCCTGATTAATGCAGGCACACTTTAACAGACTTATTTTTAAGTCTGTCATCATTTTCAGTCATGTGACCTGGGCAAATTTACAAGTCTGAAAACATTCTGGGCTATCTAACAAGTGAAGATGGACAATTATTGTGAATTGTTGTTTCAGCTGTTTAATATACTGCCAGTCAAATGTTTGGCTACACTTGACGGAATTTATGTTTTTTGTGGTCTTACAAAAACCTTTTGTATCTGAAGGCTTAGGTTTATGCTTGAAATTAGTTTTGTCGAGAAATACCATTTGTGCCTACGTATGAATTATTGTTATATAAAATTTCACAAAAATTAATTAAAGTCCAGGCAAGGGATATAAGTCTTTGAAGAATGTAAATGATTTTTAGTCACAACATAATCCCCTGTAATTCTGTTCTAGCTTGAATAGTTTTGTGATTTTATTATACTTCCACATTAATAGTGGAGAATAGTATGAGATAGTATATATGGTATAATATACAGAATTATAGTAAAGAATGAATAAATATATGGTACATACATATATTTTCGGTTATGGGTGTTATGGGTACGAGACATTTTTGACCTCTTAAAACAGGATCTCTTAAACATCACTCAGTAGAGCTGCCCACCTCACCCTCTTTGCAAATAAACACAATCAATCTGCAAGTCAAGCAGTAAACTCTGCTGGCTTGAACCAGCGTGGTGATATTGATACAGACGTGACTGCTCTGGGGTCAGATTTTTGAGCGCTGATATGGCTGACCTTGACTTATTTGGCATGACCCTCTGCCGGTGGGCAGCTCTGAGATGTAAGCCAATCTCCCAGGTGCAACTCCACCAGGTTCAACACGTACACTTGATATTACTGGGTTATACCGAACTTGCTCCTGTGTGAATACACCTTTGAGACAAAGTGCAGGTGAAAGGACTCATTCTGGGCTAGTTGTCACACTTCTTTTGAATATTATAGTAGGTTCATTTATAAGTCATTTTTTTGTAAAACAAAGCAAAAAAAAGGGCTTGTGTGATTTTAATTCCTGTTCATACCCAACATAACCACAGCAAAAATATATAAATAGCCCCCTGTTAAGTTAAAAACAATTACTGCAGAAGTACCGTATAAACCACCATGTTAATTATTACAGCTGATTCTCTTTGCCCTTATTAGTGTGCTTTTTAAAAACTTAAGGGCCAATGAAAAACATGACCTAATATAATTTGTCTTGCTCTACCTCATCTGTTGTCTTTGGGTAGGCACGTTTGTTTATGAATGGAAGTGAGAATTAACTAAACATCCACTAAAGCTCTTTTACTGTTTCCTCTGTGGTATTTTTACACAACGTTTCTGTTTGTGTAATCTTGATTCTCCTTCCTTTGTTCCACACATGACACCCACCAGAACATGACACAACCAAATTCCCTCCGAACACCAAAGCAAAGGATCTCTGGTCTTATGTTTCTCCAGGCCACCAGAATAGCACCCACACCCATTTTGAAGGTGACTGACTTACTCTCAGGCTTTGACCAGCTTTGTCTCAGGCAATATCCCATCTAACATTTTATGTTATTTTTTAATGTTACTCTAACATTTCCCTAATGTCAAAATGTCCAGTTTTTTTGTGTAAATGTTATTTAAACATTTTTACATTACTATTTCACTAACAATTTAAGTTAAGCAATTTGGGTCTTATGCTAATGTTTTTAGAACGTTAACCAGTGACACATAACAATGACAAATACAGTAATGTTATTGCAAGAACGGTTTACGATAACTTAGAGAAAACGCTAGACAATATTCGGAGAACGTTCCTGTTGGTTGCTATGTGAGCCTTCTGGTCGAGTTGATTCCATTGCCTCTTAAAACTGGATGGAAGTCAGACATTTAATCCACAGAGATGAATCTTAATGGAAGCCACAGGCCCAGATTGAGAAGATTAATGTCATTTTAAAGACCCAGTCCAAATGTTTTGACAAACTACAGATTGAATTGCTGCTAAGACACCTCTAATGCCCACAGTGTTTTGCATAGTGTTTCAGGCCCTCCATAGTCCTTCCAATCAAATACGTCATGGTTTAGTTGTTTATTGTAAGGAGAAACTTGTATCAGGATAACTTCATAGTCTCATAGTTAGAGAATGCCCATTACATACTGAAGTTCAGTAATAGAAACAATAGCATTGGCTCCGTATTCACTGCCAAGAGAGAATATATGTCTGCAATGTTAATTCCATATGACAGGAAGTTGCTGGTGGCTAAGGCAGAGCAGGTTGAATTTGCATTGCGTGTTCCAAGCTGATCTTGGGAGAACTTAAGCAATGTAAGCAAGTGAACACCCTTCCATAAAGGACTCTGTCTGCCTGTCCTGTTTTTCATGTTTTATTATCTATATCACACAATGACATCATATCTCGCTCTTAATGATTTTTATTTTTGAATAAAGTCATAGGCTGTAACGCTCAAGGCTCTCAGTCTCTCCAGACCTCACACTTACATCTGATTTCTCAGCTAACAGGGAATGTTCTCTCACAGTTATCACAAAACGTTCTTCAAGTAACATTAGTAGAACTTGTATAACGTTATATATCATATATATCAAAAACGTTATTATTAAATAGTTAGTTGAATGATTTAAAAATGTTACAGAATTAAAAATGTTTGAAATATATTATTAAACCAGGCAATGATATTAATACATCTAAAAGACGTTTTGAATATTTAAAGAACTTTCAAAGTAATTTTTTGCATTTTGCTACTCAATGTAAACATTAGGAAAACGTTCTTACAACCAAAAATTAGCTGGGTTCCTTGTTTCAATCATGACCATTTTCTAAACACATGCTTTCTGCTTTGCAAAGTGATTTGTTCAGCTAACAACACATGCTGGGTTTCGTTCTTTGTTACCGAACAAATGCAGAAATAAAGATTTTCATTAAAATGCCAGTCGAGTTTTCTTACAACTCATGAAACTGCAGCATGGTGACAATCAAGGCTATGAACTGCAATTGAATGGGACATGTATGACAGACTGGGTTGTGACATGCCACAGTCCTGTTAACATACTGCTCCCTGTAGATCTTGCCACAGCATTTCTCTGCTTGTTTGCACGGATTCGCAAGGGGATCACTCAAGACATGGTAAGTGGAGCGACATGACCTGCTGCAGTCGTGGAAAAGTGGAGTGGGCGACTGCGTTGTCACTGTAGATTTGCGCGAGTGTCTTGCAGCCAAATATTTTTCATCGCAGTGGGTATAGCTTTCACTTGGTGACATGTCCAGATGTACATGTAAACCATTTGCACTGCACTGCTTACAGTATTTAAACAAGTTAAACAGTGTGTGCTTTAACCTGTTAAGACATCGTACAGTACAGTAGGTGTGCAAAGGCTGTTGTAATAGGTAGGCATCTTAATTTCCATAAATTTCCATCAATAAAAATTCTAAGGCAGTCTTGCATGTATTCTTCATGGACATAATAATCCCACAATGTATTGCACTGGAAAAAGATGGTAGATGAGGCAAGAGAAATGTTGATTATAAATAGAAGTCATTTAATGCTGAAATTTCATTAAAAATAGTTATTTAATTGCTTAGACATTTATTATTACTTTAATTTTATCAAATTCGCTGTCATGAGGTTCAGTTTCAGGTAGCATGCTTCTATGGTAGGTAGTTGTTTACAGTATGTAGCACTAGTTTTTATAGCCCAACTTAACAGTGCAGCATATGGTTTTGAACACCATCCAGAATTGATGGATTTCAGCCAAATCACCAAGGTTTGGAAACTGATGTGGCTGGCTGGCAACCCAAAGTGAAGAGCACAAAGATCGAATGATGAAATACTTTGTCATATCTAATACCCCCCTGGATGTCAGTGGTCATCTCAGGGGTTTAATCAACATAAGTGGTCTTTGTACAGTATTTGTAAAGCTTGTTCTGGCCTTGTCATCTCTCCAGCGAGAAGATTAGAATAAAAGCATTAATGATAAACCCAAGCATCCCCTGGAGCTTGATATCTAAATCTCTTCCTTTCTGAACAAATGACCTACAGCTGCTTTCACGTACCTTCAACACTGACTCCACAAAGCAGATGCTTTGTTGCTTTTTTTTAAGTTAGTTTGAAACCCATGGAGTGAAGGTCCATAGATAAGAAATTCCTTTAAAACGATGCCAACATGGAAATATCCCTTTCTTCAGAGTCAACTTGTGGCTTCCTCTACATGAGGTTTTTTGTCTGACAAAGCTGTAACTGTGATGGTTTGATTACCCCGTGTCCTTGTGCTAAAATGGTGTCACCTTTCATTTTATTAGCCTCTTAAAAAGTTTGTCAAACCCTTCCTGTGCTCCTGTGTTAAAATGTCTTTAGGACTGTTGGAGTTGTCAAGATGTTTTATCTCTGAATAGAGCTACTAGAGTGTAGATTATGTCAAGGCTTTAGAGGTCAGTAGAGGAAAACATCTGATTCTTTTTCTCTTTTTGAATGGATTCTTTTTGAGGGTTTTTAACATTTTGTATGATAGACAGTATAGAAGACGGGAAATGACAGATAAGAGAGTTAAGATCGATATACTTAAAGTTAACGTTATTTAAACATTTTTAAACTGTAACTTTAAAACGCTCCACTTACAACTTAAGTATAACGTTTTGATATATATGATATATAATGTTAAAAAACATTATTGAAAAGACATTTTGGATAACTTTAAGAGAACTTTTAGAGAACACATTCCTTCTTAGCTGGGGCAACTGTTTTGTTTCCTGTTACTTATACAGTCAGGGTCCAGAATTAACACTGGGCTGTGCTAAATGCAAGTAAACCTAAATAAAACTGTTTGGCTTTATCAGGAACTTAGCAGGTAACAATTTTCAGGTACAACTGGCCGTTTTTGAAAAAGGTTCATTTTTTGCATTCTGTGAACACTGGCATTGTGGCAGTTCTCTCTTAGACTGTATTTTTTTAAACATGGTCTCTTTGCCTATCATCACAGATTGAGAACTACATCAAAGATAGCATGAAAACAGAGATGGTCCAGTTACAGCAGAGTGCTGTGCACAACCACACAGCAGCGATGTTGGAGATGGGCACCAGTCTTCTGTCCCAGACTGCAGAGCAGACGCGCAAGCTAACCGACGTCGAGACGCAGGTACAGTATCCCCCTTCCAGGGTCCATTTCATGCCCCATTTAGTGAACAATTTTTTTCCCTATATATCCCCTTAATACATTCCCTAGCAAGCCAAGAAAAACCCTAATGCCGCACTTAGACGCACTGTCTCTTTTTAAGTATCATGCTAATGTTTTCATTGCTAAATGTCTTTATGACTTGTGTACTTTTTAATGAGACACAGTGGGATACAGTGAAGCTGTGTTTTGCTGATTTGTCAAATAAGAGGTTGACTTAAGAGAATATCCCTTCCTAAGTGCTACCGTATGGTACCGCAGTACAGGGCTGCTCTTTATGCTGTTTTATGGGGTAAAAGGCTTTTCCTGGGGTAAGGCTCAGATAGGATTAACTTACCTAATGGCTTTAAGGTCTGTGTTTTTGCGGAAGGATTACTGTATTTTTACAGAAATGTTATTGTTTTCAGGTTTTAAATCAGACATCAAGGTTGGAAATTCAGCTGCTGGAGAACTCACTGTCCACCAACAAGTTGGAGAAACAACTCATGGTTCAGATCAATGAAATCAACAAGATCCATGACAAAAATGGGTAAACCTCTGATCCTCGAATCCATCCTACCACACACACACACAAATACACAAACTGCTTTGAAACTGTGGCTTCCAAGCTGCAAACTGCTGCCCAGGTAACAAGTTTAGGTTGTAAGGACGTTTCCCCAACATTTTCATTAAGTATTAAAAACATTAAAAATGTTGTTTTGAATTGTTTCAGGAAAGTCCAAAACTTCCAGTTTTTTTAAGACATACTAACGTTTATTAACACTGACATTGTATTAACGATAATCATTTAACTAACTACTTAAGAATAAAAAAAGTTCTACTAATGTTACTCCAAGAATGTTTTTGATAATTGTGACATAACTTGTGAATGTTAAAATGTTAGTCAACAGTCTGAGAGCGTTTCCTGGTAGCTGTGTGATTATTTTAAGTAGTTATACTACAGACAAGCTTTGTAGTAGTTATCTTACCTCATTAAATCTATTTTAAGAGGGCAATATCCATTTAAAGATTTAGCTATTCTATTATGTAATTCACATTTTATTCATAGGCACAATAAATGCGTTTTTAAATAAATGAACTGAACAAATCATGATTCATTACTGAGATGGATTAAGGTTTAATTAAGGTGATGTAATGAAATTAAGATAATGAAAATATAAGGTTTAATTATAATACACATAACAAAACAAAACGCTAAGCCATTAAAATATTTCAGAGGTACAATAGTGACCCAGATTCAATTGCCCCACTGAATAATCTGCCAGTACAGCTGTTTAAATCTATCTCGCCTGTAATTCTTACGACAATAGGATCTTATGCCAAAACCACAACACAGATCATTACCCAAAACGATTTTCAATTCCTGACAAGATCATGGGCTCTTAGACTTTAACTCGGTCTCATGCAGTGCAGTGCGACAGAATCTGCCAAGATATGAGTGACATCCCCTAAACTCCCGTTAAACTTTGTCCCCTGTGAAGACAAATAGATGAAGTCTTGTACATTTGCAATGATTTTGCAATGCAGAATTTTTGGAACACATTCCAATTTTCGGTATATTGATTGGTCTGGTGGGAAATTTTAGTTACTGTCAGAGTGAGGAGTTTGATTCCAGTATTAGCAGTGGTTTGTTTGAGTCCAGCTGTTGTCTGAAAAGCAGACAGCTATTCACATCTCTCTGTTTAAGAAACAGAAAATAACTCAAGCGTCAGTTTATAGCTAGTGTTGTAGTTACCAGCATTGATGTCATTGCTCATTTTGTTATAGATTTTCATTACAGCCTCTTTCTATCTGAAATGAATTTTGCATTCCTCTAAGTTCTTTATGTGAATTGCATTTTGCTTTAATAAGTCCATGAATTCAGCCCAGTGTGCATCAGGTTTCCATAGATTCACTGTAAAGATTTAAAGCTTGGATCCATTCTAGACTTCCTCAAAGCTATAGAATGAACAGTGTGTTTGTTTGTATGGGGTTTAAGTTATGGAGATTGGCTTTGTTTTTTTTACCAATATATATTCCAGCTGTAATGAAGTGGTCTCTATTACTTTTGCCTCTGTGTGCTTAAACATAAATGTATCACTGTGATCTTAGTTTATGACACAAATAAGACATCCTTTTTTTAACCTGGGATCCACACTCCAAAAAACATGCAATATGATAAATCTATAATTTATATAATTTCATAATCATAAATCATTTATTTGGTGTATGATTTGGTGTATGTACCAGCATAGTTATAAAAAAGAAATAAAAATAAACAGAAATCCCAAATTAATATAGAAATGTACTTATTAACAGCATTTTGACAAATAATAACACACATAACAGTCGATTTAGAAACTCTGCCGTTGATTTGTGTTACCATTTTTACTTTTAAACGTCTTCTCTTGTTTTCTCTCTCATCTTGTTCAGGTTCCTGGAGCTGAAGATGCAGGAGATGGAGGACAGGCACCGGGAGGAGCTGGAGGCCCTGCGGGAGGAGAAGAGCAGTCTGCAGGCTCTGGTGAGCAGACAGAGTTCTGTAATCCGCGAGCTGGAGGCTCAGCTGAGTCGAGCCACCGGAAACAGCACAGCCCTGCAGAGACAACACCAGGACCTGATGGAGACTGTACGCACTCTGCTCAGCCTCTGCCCCAAGGATGGTGGTACAGCGTGTAAGCAAAGATCAGATTTGCATAGGATTACATTTCAAGCTGTGTAATATGTTAATATGTAACTTTGTACCTATTATTCTTGCCTGTATTTAAAATGGTGTCAAAAGATTAGGTTTGACTGTGGGTCTGTGAGAAATATGGATATCTTAGATAAGGAGAAATCTTTTAGAAATCTAGTTTGCAAGTGCCAAGTTCCTAGAAAGAAGCCCAGCTAACAGGAAACGTTCTCAGAATGTTGACTAACATCAAGTTAGTGTATAAGTTATCATATACAATCTTGCAGTAATGTTAGTAGTGCTTTTTTAATGTTAATTATTTATATCAAAATCCTTATTCTTAAGTTGTTAAAACTTTAAAAAACATTACAGAATTAAAAATTTGAATAATGTTCTTTTAACGTTCTTTTAACCAATAATGCTAATACAGGGGAATGTTCTTACCGCCTAAAATTGTTAACTGGGAATCTTTGTAATCATTTATTTTTTATACCATGCTTAAAGCAAACACAGTAAGAAAAGACAAAACTACAGATGTAGCAGTCACATCTTCTTCTGAAGTGTTGCACAAAATGACAGAGAATTTACTAGATATAGCCCATTACATAACATGCATGTTATCAATGAGAAAAGCATTTTCCTGGTAGGTGTTAAATATGCGTCTGTCTGGTTAAATGTCATGTTTCCCTGCAGACAGTGTTGTGAACCTCAACGGATGGGGCTTATCACGCTCCAGCACACTGCCTGTGGTTAACAGTTGACTGAAATGTCAAACAGAACCTGACTGAGTTACGGGCCAGACCTAACGTTTCCCCCAGTGTAGTGATCAGGAATGAGGGTTTCCCTGCTCGCCCTCACGGTTGCCTTCACACCAGCAGGAGTCAGTGTAGTGAACTCATTACCCTCCTTTCCTCTGCCGCAACCCTGCGTGTCCTGCTGCCCTCCCGTCTGCCCCGCGCTTGCCCTGTGTCTCTGTGGTCACAGAAAATTTACCTTGAATGTCTAAGATGGGACGGCCCAGGTCATGAAGGAAGCACCAGTTTCTGAGCGTGTGGGGTTTTGTCTTGCTGTGAGGGCACCGTAAGATCTACTTCATGTTGCTTTCTTTGTGAGTGGCCCTTGACATGGTTCTACCTGTTTGCAGTTTACACACCGGAATTCAACAATTTTGTCAGCGATTACCCTGCTGATAAAACTCGCCTAGACCAGAATGATTTTCCAGGCTGGTTTAGGCTAGTCAGTGCAGGTTTGGTACTGTTTAACTGGTAGACCCCCAAAGTCATGCTGTTTTCCAGCAGAAAACACTGGTCAACCAATATAAATCTCATAATGGGACCAGCATCCAAAATACAACCATGTTGGTTTTTAAGCAGGGTAGTTAAAGTTATCTTGTATTTACGTTCTAGTTAATTAAATGTTGAACACGTAGCTTCATATCCTCAATCATTTTTTGGCGGTACACTTTGTGGTGGCCCCACATTCGCAATAGAATATTATAAACCAACTAAATGCCAATTCACATTCTTTATTTCCATGATTCGACAATAAATCTTGCAGTTCAGTACATGTGGGGGAAAATATCAGCACATATTGGAACACCCTGCAGTTCTTTTGGATTAAGACATAGAAATTTGCACATGAGCCAGTCACAAAATGAGAGACCGGTTTTGATTCCAGCTTGGTTTTGGGTTATGAACTGAATCCTGAATAAAACATTATAAACAGTTTCTTTTAGAGGCTTGATTGGGCGTATAAAATGCAGTTTAGTTCCACTGTGGTTTGGCATATTTTTAAGACAGGACACATAACATGATTTCTTGGTAGATATTAACAAGTAAGTATAATTGTACACACAAGTACATTTCACCAAAGCTAATTATGATAAGAAAAGATTTTGAGTAGAAGTGAAAAATAAGTTGCAGCTCAGCTATGTGGTTGGTCCTCTGCCCTGCGCAGCAGTGCCCAGTGCCAGTCTGCAACAGGGGTCGTTTTCATGACCTCTGGCTGAATTTGTCAAACCTAATAGCTCCTGTGAGGGAGTCTGTCCACTGAGGTGACAAGGAGAGCCAGTGTACGGTAGGTCTCTCAGGTTGTCTCTCCTCACCCAGCTAACAGGAAACATTCTCAGAACAGTGGCTAACGTTCTATAAAAGTTCTGTCAAAGTTATCAAAAACATTCTTGCAGTAACATTAGTAGAACATTTTTTAAACATTATATATCATTGATATCAAAAACCTTATTCTTAAGTTGTTAGTGTAGCATTTTATAAAGTAACAGAATTTAAAAAGTTAAAGCATTTTATATAACAAAGCAACAATGGTAATACGACATCTAAAAAACTGGACGTTTTGAACATTCCTAGAACTTTTTTACACTTCTTATGTTCCTAGACCATTTTAAACATTTTTGTTACTTAGGAAACCGTAACCAAACTTGTAAAGCAGTGTTTTAGCAAACCTTCCTTTTCCTTTTAGCAGTGTGCAAGTGTTTGGACATGCTGCACAACTGTTGTAAGCACAAACTTTTATGATCGTAAAAACCTTTTAAACTAAAGGATGTTCTTAAATGCCTAAAATTAATTTTTAGACAAATACAAATTGTGTGTATATGTTGCTTTGCAAAACTTTAACAAAAAAGTTAAATGACGAGTTGGATAGTGAAGGAAAAGCAGGCAACAAGCAAAAAGCATACACACGATCTTATTCAATACTTATTCAATACGCATTCCAAGTGCATATCTCATGTAGCTGGTGTGTAGTGATCACTTCAGCGGTTCAAATATTCTGTAGGATACTATTCTGCTTTGTTTAGCATTATGTGGTCACTGCACAATTCCCCTAATTCCATTTGTGTTATAGTTTTGATGACTTAACTGTTATTCGAAGATGTGGAAAATAGTTAGAATAATGAGTAAGTGTGTCCAGATATTTGACCAGTATAGTGTACGTCAGAAGAAGAGATACAATGTCTTGCTTTCTTTTACAAATGTTTGTATAACCAAATCCTAGGAAGGTTTATTTTTAAAAATTTAATTTGTGCAGAATTACTATTAAGTGTTACTATTTAAAGCATTATTATTATTATTATTATTAAGCACAGGCAAATAATTGCATTATTAGATGTAATTGTTTCACCCTTTAGTAATACATCCCTAGCTGCTCATAATGATTTCCTTTTTTTAGAATTGTATTATCAGAGGTAATACGCGGCATCAATCATCTTTAGTGCGTTAAAAGAGCAAAAAGCTGTTTTCTGTGTCTGAATGTAGTGCTCTGGGGACAATCTGTGACTCACTACTGCATGATAAATATGAAAAGGTAATATGTCAGAATATGATTTTGTTGGAGTTGAGAATGGTTTATAGCTTATGAAATGTTTTTAAAAACACACTGTTCAGCTAGCTCAGCTGGTGGCCATTATTCTCATGAACTCTCCATTTGAAGAAATCAGACTTTGTCATCTCAATTGTTTATGTAAAGTTGTATTGCAGTGTGTGTGTTTGTGCGTGTTGAGTTGTGCACTGGGACTTTTAGTATTTGTTTTCAGTTCTAAATGTATTTTGTATCAGCGAAGGCTTGGAGTGTCTTGATTTATAAATCGCTTTGCTTGGTTGATCTTTTCACATAATCGTGTTCCAATCAAAAGTCCCAGCTGAATTGCTGAGAATTCAAATGTAAACAAATATTGTGAATTTCATTTTATGAGCCAGGACTCTCGCTGTTTAATAGATCCAGTTACCGAATTTACATATTAAACCGTTGTCAAATGTCCCTGATGCATGAGGTCATTGCATGCGGTATCGACAGGTTTATTTTTACGTTATTAAATATAACATGTAGTCATTTTTAAGATGTTGCAGATCTTGTTTTTAACCTCATTGAACCTCTATATCATAATTTGGAAGTAGCTTTAGGCAATGTATATGTTTATGACTTACTAATGAAAGTTATTATTATGTTTCCAAATATTGAAATAAGATGTTGAGGTCTAGAGTGGCCTGGAAGTTTTTGTTTGTTCTGAAAATGCCATTTCTATTGCAGTGCTATTAATGCGTAATCAGCAGCGAAACTGCACAATTGTGATGCAACAGCTCTTTGCGTAATGCATTTGTCTGTGCTCGTATTGAACTTGGCTGTCGCTTCTCTCTTCATTCCTGCAGTTTCGGCTTCTGGCTATAAGCAGTAAATTGCCATTGTCTGACACAGCTGCCCTTTTGTTGTGTTAGACTCTGCAGTGCGAAGTTCCCCTCTGTCAACCTGTCACAGCAGGAGATCCTTGTCGCCGACACTCAATCCTTAACCAAAGCAGCAGCAATAATATTCCAAAATGAAGGGTTGCCTGCCCCAGCCCCCATCCTGAAACAAGGATCAAAGTCCTGCCTGAGGACCCCTGACACGGCCCTCCTTAGCAGACACATCTCATCTACTTAAATAGTCCCAACAGAAAAAACAATAGTGTGAAAACTGAGATACAGTGAGGGAAAAAAACGTACAAGAAATCGGAAGGAATTTCCAACTATATAACTAGGACATGGTGGGTAAATATAAACCACTTGTTATAACAGGAACTTGAAATTTATAGCTTGTAGTATTTTGTCCGCAGACTCTTGCTTGGTTTCAAAATAATGGCGGCGTAATTGTCTGCAGATGGAACGAGACGCAGCTGTTAGTTCGAACCGGTCTGTCAGAGCGCAGCAGCTTTTCTCTGGGAGTCAGAGATCAGCACTTTGATTAAAAGACTTTCACGCTTTAAAAGTGTCACTCATTGGAGGAAGATCGTGCTGATAACGTACCAGAGATCTTGGAAGTCGCTGCTGTCTTTCAAAATACATACGTCTCGCCAAGTTTGAGACATCCCATAAAAACTGATGCTGTATTTTGAGTTTGCCAGGATAACAGAGAGTCGTTGTTTTCGAAGCCCTTACGTATGATTTGTCTCACAACGTGCGATATTTTATAACATCAGCAGCACTGATATTGTACAGCAGTGTTATTCTACGGTATGCTTATATATTTTCAGCTGTCTGGATAGTTTTGTAACATGCAACAGGTATTAGAAAGGGACAGTTTTATACACATCCTCCATGTAGGTCTGCTGACAGAAACTAGAGAAACAAATACTGCATGTTCACTGTCAATCATACTTTAACATTTATAAACAATCTTCTATACTGTAGATGTATACTTGGAGGATGCCTTTTTAGGAGCCGTTTCTGGTGTAGATCCAGAACATTCCATCATAACCCTTGTTTTATTAAATTTACTGAGGTTGATGTAAATTATTTAGGATTAAACTGCCATACACCCCAGTGGATCTTGACAAATTGCCATCACCTGCCAGTTTTGGAGGAGTTCATTCAAATATCCATAGTCTATTTGTCCACACATTTTTGCTGTCTTACTAAAATGGAAGCCATCATGTCCACATGTTCTGCTTGGCAGGGTGAGAGTAGAAATTGTTTCATTTATTCAACACAACAGCTTCATATTTTTTAACGGGTCTGTTCCAGTATAAATAGCTGCTTTTATGTTGCAGAACGTTTATATTTTCGCCATTAGCAACATTGTACTTTCTGTGTTTCCAGTGGTTCCAAACAGCACAAAACAAGCCGATGAGGAGAGAAAGTTCCGGGACTGTGCCGAACTCTATCAAGCAGGATTCCAGAAAAACGGCGTTTACACCATCAATATTGGCCCACAGGAAACTAAAAAGGTAGGAATGATTTCAGATCAGATATCCAAAAATCACAATACTGGCCGTGTTAACATGTAGAATTAGTTGAGGCTTAAATTAATTTACTAATAGTATTTTTTTTTAATTTACTATTCAGTTTTTTAAAATTTATATAGAGCTTTTTACAACGTTGCATTGTTTCAAAGCAGCTTTACATATAATGAAAAGATAAACACAAAAAAACATGAAAATTATGAAATAAATAACACATCCAGAATATAGGATGCATAGTATTATTGCTCATTTTTTGTTCATTATAAGACGTGCATTAGTAAAACTGTTAGATTGTAATCAGTAGACGAATATAAAGATGACTGAACTGATGATAACTACAGCGCATTTGAAGAAATGAACATGCCTCATAAATACATGTCATTGCATGCGAAGGCTCACACCAGCCTCAATGGTTTATGTTAATGCAATGTATCCAGACATCCTACTAAAACATTATATACTTTCTCTCAGATTGGAACATTTAGTCAATTAACATGATAGATGACAGGTATCATATTAAGCAATATATGCCTATAGGATGGGATGGGAGGCAGGGTATGGTAAGGGTTCTTCACATTTTTCTTTAAGACATAATTGTTTATTGTAAAAAAAACAAGAATCCTTAAAATAAAATACTGATTTAAACTAAAACAAATGTATTCTTAAACTGCATAAACCCAGCAACATGCTTTATGCATTATATGCATGAATATACATGTCTTTCTCTAAATGTCTAGGTCCACAAATGTTCAAGCCAGTGATACTGCATTAATTGTAACCAGGTTGCTGTGTGTGTGTTCAGCTGTGTGTGAGGTGATGTTGTTGATCTCCGCACACTGTGCTAGATTACAGCCAGGTGTCTCTATGCACCACGGCTTTGATCTCAGTCCTGCTACTCTTCTTCTGCGCTAATTACTGTTTGGAGAAATCGCCAAGCTAATGGGAATATCTGTTGTTGTTATAAGGATTTAACAATCCGTAAGGTCAAGTGAGATGTGTGTGTGTGGGTGTATGGGGAGGTGTTCTGTTCGCACATGTATGTGTCTGCGTGTTTGATTTGCATGTCTCTGTGCAAACAGGTGTACTGCAACATGGAGTCCGCGGGGGGCGGCTGGACCGTGATCCAAAGACGTGAGGACGGCAGTGTGGACTTCCAGAGGACATGGAAAGAATATAAAATGGTACACAGCCAAATTCCTTCTCCTTTAACCTCTGTTTTACACTGTAACAGCAATCTTGGTAGACATGATATTCATCTCTTTCTTTTAAACAATGCTTGTGGGTGATATATCCTCTCAGTTCATCTGTCTTTGATTTAGGAGTGAGGGCTAAACGTGACTGCCTATAGATCAGCAAACAGATGAATCCTTATTGTAGCTGGAATAGAGAGAGAAATGAAGAGCTTTACCCTTTACTTGGAACGATAGATTGGAAGTCTGAACTGGCATGCAATTGCTGTGTTATTTTTACATGGAGAAAAATAAACGTTATAAAATCCAAAAGCTGTAGCTAAAGTGGGATGTCAGTACTGGCATTGTTGTTGGCCCAAAGAGCTGAAACAAAACCCGTATTAAAAATCAAATCACTCTTAATCTACAGATGTTATTTGTAAAAAGTGGTATTGAATTCCATACTATATCTATTTAATCATTACAAATATCAGATGTGAAAAATATATGTTATGTTGGACTGGATTGAGTTAGCAATATCAAAAATTCCTTTAACCAAAGAACACTCGCTTATAAGAGTTTTTGCCCATGCACAATGGAGACACAAGGTGTTCTGGGTAATTGCCAGGGCATTGCTGCATGGTTGCTAAAGACTTAGGACTGAGGACTGAATAGTTGTTAGTGTGAAGTTATATGATTGCTAAGGTGTACCAGCCGGTTGCTAGAGTCCAAGATATTCTGATTTCAAAATATGGTTTGAGTTTTTTTTTATTATTGCAAGTTTTAATGCATGTCTGCTGCCTTCTGTGGGAATCAAACCCATGAGCTTGGCGTTGCAAGCGCCACGCTCTTCCAGTTGAGCTACAGGATCATCTTATTGAGATGCTTGCCTTAGCCAGCACTAATAAAAGAGGCAGGGACTGTGTAAGTTCACCTGCTCTAAAATAACATGTGGTGATTGATTGGATCTCCATCTGTTGACTGATGATGTGATTCTTCTTTTAATATTCCATATAACAATTATGACTGACAGCCCTGTTTTTAAAAAAGCTGCGTGTTTGACCTGATAGTGTTTGAGGTTTCAAGGCCCGGCCCATTAAGTCAACACAAATCGTTATTAAAAGCTCAGATGAAAAGACATCACGAGTCAATGAACTCCGCTGTGAAGCTTTCATTTCTAATTTTTACTTGGATTTCTTGGGTCAAATAAAATACTGGAATAACTTCAGTGCTCCGCATCCACGCATCCGCTCCAGCCAATCACTATCAGCTTCATCAATGGGTTCATTTCTCAAGCCCGAATCAATTTCCCAGAGGAAGACTGGAAAAACTCTTCATAAGAATGGAATCAGATATTTAGACTATGAAACATTTGTTCCTAGGTCTTGGCAGTGTTAATTTGACTTTGCTGGAGAGTGGGCTTTTGGACGGCCTTTTTTGAAATTCTGTTACAGGAATGATACATTGCAACTGAGTTCAGACATAGCTTACCAATGCAGAGTTGTATAGAAAACCGCACACCCAGGAGAAAGCCCTGTTTCAGGATATAAAATAACAATTGATCTCTGTTTTTTCCCTAACGTGACTCATTATGTTCAGAGAAGGAACAATGTGGTTTCTGAGTGTGTAACGGCGTGAGAAAGAAAGACAGACAAGCAGAGCCTTCTGATAGATGCTAACTTTTAAATAGCCTAGCTTCCAAAGAGGACATCCAATCAGAGTGATCACCTCTTCTGGACAACAAAACAGACAGGGAAAAAGAGCCCTCAGGTTTCAGGCAATTTTATAAGAAGTTTTGGAAGACAGCCCTTCTCCATACTCACAGGTTCAATATTTACTCCACAGAACTCTTGCCCATCAGTCACCTGCTGTGGGTCTTTCTCCTCATGTGTTTCAGAGAGCCAGCAATTAATAGGTGAGAAGAAAGCCCTGGCCAATCTGTAATGCAATAAGACACACATCAGCCCTGGTCACAGGCAGCCATTGCCAGACACACCTTACTTACAGCAAGATTCATTTGATCACATACTGTAAAAACTCATACAGACCTATGTTTAATTATTCAGAGGAATGCATATTCTCATAATTTCCATAACATGCATTGAATTTTCCTCATTTGGCTGGAGCAAGTAGAAAAATGGAAAAGGTATGGTAATTAAAGATGTTTGGGGGGCACCCTAAAGATTTGTGGCACATTCAAACCTGGAATATGGTTCTGTTACCCTGTATAGTAATTATTACTGTCGCTAGCACCTGCATGACATTGACATGTTTCAGAAGACAACATTACGACATTGAAACTATTCCAAAATATCTAAGTGCTATTGGAAGCAAAAACTGTTAAATGATTTTGTGTGCGTGCCATTACATGGAAATCACACATAAGAGAGAACATGCTTCTATCATAATTCACCTAGACTCCAGTCACACACTTCATTTTTAGTATTCTACATGGGAGGCTTAAATTTATGTGTTTTTGTCGTGCTTGAAGGCTTGGCTTTGGTAGATGATCGGTGGCCCTATTTAATGGCCGGGACATTGCAACAGCTGTCTAAGAATTGAATAATAAAAGTCATGCTTTTCAGTTCATATACAAAAGGCTCAGAAATGCATTTACAATTAGGTTTACAGAAGTGTGTCGTAACTGTAATTGAGCGTTCTTAATCTTGTATTTGTCTTCTGGCATTTGTAAGGATTGCAAAATAGGACCCGGAGCTTGGTCAACATTATGTCAAGTGATTTCAGTGTTTAGTATAATAGTTTGAGAAGCAGATTTTGTGAGCTACACCCCCCCGTCAAAAAAAAGATCTGAGTTGAGTATAGACTTTCTGTAGTTGATAAAGGACATCTGTGCTTATCACTCTTGAAAAGCACCGGTGCCGTAGATTCTATGTTCAAGGTGCACTGTGCACTATTTCTAATTTTCACTATTTGTTTTCTCACAGTTTTCCAAATCTGATGTAGCCGTTAAACATCAGAACATCAAAAACAGACCAGTTGTTATTGATAACCTCATTCATCAAGATATTCTGGAAATCTGTAATTATTATCTCAAGCAAATGATAAATTTTGGAATTTCATTCCTGTGTTGATTCTATTAGTTTGAAATATGTTGGACAGGATTTTCTTTCCCACTGTCTCATCCAAGGCCTCCCGTGACCCAAGTTGATACTTGAGCTGACCCACGCTCCCTCCCTCTCTTCCAGGGCTTTGGGAGTGTGTCGGCCGAACACTGGCTGGGAAATGAGTTTGTGTACATTCTGACCAATCAGAGGCAGTACGCTCTCCGTGTGGAGCTGACCGACTGGGATGGACATCAGGCCTTCTCTCAGTACGACTTTTTCCGCATTGACAGTGAGAAACACAACTACAGGTATTTTCTGCGACTTTCATTCTACCCTTCATGTAAATGTTAATTACACATACAATGTTGGTTTAAATACCACTAGGAAAATAAATTCCTTTACAGGAAAGAAGTTTTTATATATTTTTAATATTTCTGGACATATTTTTTGTATCATTTTCCATTGTATCATCTTTACAATGTCAATATGTTTTTCCCATTTGACAAAGAGATTATTTAGCTGCTGTTTACTGTTTTCCTTACATACAGTATTTGTGACAAACAGCTCAGGTTCTGTCTTTTGGTTAAGCTGCACATCAGAAAAACATTTCTGTTCCTCATTTTCAGTTAGGTGGGTTAATGCGAAGAGATTAACCCACCAAACCATATTGGATCAAAACAACTTCAAGCATCTGAGGTAAACTGAGGTGAACGTTATCAAAAGGTGTTTGAGGTTAGACAGGCGTTTAAGCTTTATGTCTGATTTAAATCACTCATGTCACTTACATCAGCAATAGACCAACTATCTTTTTCTAAACCATGTATTATGTTACATGCCTCATGCCCAAGTACTGGCCGACTGGTGATATTCTTATTTATTTACTCAGCCAAAGCCAGTTTTTACTCCCATTAAGCGCCTAGTGTTAATTTTTGGACTGTGATTGTAAACCAAATCACACACTCATTGGTGATCATTAGCTGGCCGTCTAACAGAATTCAGAATCTTTCTGCCATAATTCTTATTCCATGTGCATTATGCATTTGGCAGGCATTCAGTTTTATTAGAAGATATCCGTAACGATAACAGAAACAGACAGACCAAACCTCCAAAATCCGTATCATTTAGGTGTGATTTATCTCATGAGGAAAGACATTTCCTGGACATTGAAATTCTTTCAAAGGAATCAGACATTTCTTGACAGCGATGTTTACATATCAAGTTGCTTTTATAAGGATTGATAAAGCTGAGTGTGAGCATTTTTTCATCAGTATGCTATGACACCCAGCAGTGATGTCAGGTGAAGTCCAGAATAAAACATTAAAGACCTATATGTCATATTTAATGTTTTGAAAGTATCACTGATATGAGATAATGAAAGAGTTGTTATTCCCCTGTTTAAACTGATGCTTCTGCGTTTATTTGAAGTGACACTGGCTGTGGAATGAATACATGTTTTTCAAGGGTGAAACTGTGATTCATTTGAGGTTGATTTAGGTTTTTAAAGCAGAACTGCAGTCTGTTGCATCTTACACACTTGGCTGGTCTCTAGCAGCCAGTGCTGGTGAGAGTCTCAGGAATCTAATCAGCATTCTCATCTCTAAAAATAGATTTGTTCTCTCAAACTGTTGTGGTATGGTAATCACACACTGCCCTCTTGGGAATACTGGCCAAAACAAACCCTTTCTTTGGCCCTGCACAAAGTGTGCGAGAGGTCGTCACCTCTGGCCATTCTGAGTCCACCTTCAGATTCCAATCTAAAACAATCACTGTCAACCGTCTTAGTCTTTTTAGTAGTATATTAAACACAACCAGTAAATGTAGTATAGAATGATGTTAGCATTTTTATTTCAATAGCACATATTGCAGTATATTTAAAAACTCTGCTAAAAAGAGAAGTATACATTGAGCTGGTTGATGTCGGTTTGGTTTTGGGGATTGTTCACCCAAAAATGAAAATTATTCCATTATTTACTCACTCTCATGTCATTCCAAACCTGCATGATTTTTCACTTCTGGGGAACACAAAAGAAGATATTTTGAAGTATGTTGGTAACCACACAACACTGGCACCCTTCGACTTACATTGTATGGACACAAAACCACTAAGATGTTAAAATATCTTCTTTTGTGTTCCACAGAGGCAAAAAAGTCACAGGTTTTGAATGACATGAGGGTAAGCTGGCATCCACAGGGCTGGACTTTTCTACAAGGACTTTCTTTACATGCACACATCACCACATGCGTATAATTTACGTACTTGTGCATGCACATACATACAAACAATGCACATAAACACGCCCACAGTCCACAAGTGTGTACTTGAATCCACAACAGATAATTTAGAGCTTAACATATTATGAAGAATAAGCAATTCTATTTATCAGAACCAAAAGTAGAGATTTTCCAGGCACGAAATGTTTGCCTTACTGCCAGCCACTTGCATTGGCCTAAATTTCAAGCTAGACAGATGAAGGGTATGTATTAGAATAACAGTAATTGCACAGGGGAGTGTAATCCCATAACTTAAATCACGAAAAGTACTAACTGTCAGTTTATTTCAGCCCTAATGATTTCTAAACTGCATGCAGGGTAAAGGTGGAAGTGCGCAAACAGCAGTTGGCTAAATATATGCCATGCTGAGTGCAATAAATTCCAAATAATGAAGATCTATTTTCTTTCGTTCATTTTTTTCATAACCAAGTTTCTGAAAAGGTCGTAGGCAATAATTTTGGTTATATGAGGGGAGTCACAAGAGGTGTGAGCCAACAAATCAGCCAGCATTATTAGGCAGTATTATTACAAACGCATATTAGTTCTGACACTTTAATCATTTCAATAGTAAATCTGTAATGTTATAAAATTCCATTTTTACATGCTGTCCAGAGTTGACTTCACACTTCTTCATGGCCATTTCATTCAGCTAAATTTTTAACCTTTATGATCTTAATTTTGAAGCAACAATAATGACTTTTATTCAGCAATATTCAACAATATAAAAGGGTACAGAACATACAAAACTCTTAACACAGATGAGATATGTACCCAGAATAAACAAACAAGAAAATTTGACCTTTGCATGGAAAAAATAGCATGTGCAATTATATATTTTTTCCAAGTCATGTCATGTGCATTTTTTGGGTAAACCTCAAGTGCAGTTAGGGTATCTGCAGCTATCACAGAGTAATGTTATATGCCTCAATGGTGCTAACTGACCACAGCTCTGCCCTTCACGCAATTTTCTCCTCAAACTTAATTTAAGTACTTGATCTAGACTTGAGCGATGGAAACTGCGTCTGGTGGAACACACAGACCATAAGTGGTAAGAATGAACAGTATTGTGCTTTACACATGGGTGTACCACAGGATTACGGTCTCGCTCTCACGGTCTTATATTGATAGTTTTGATTGGTGGACAAACGGCAGCAACTATATTATTCAATTTATTGGTTGATGTGGGAATAATCTGTTTACATTTGAAATATGCACCCATGTATGGAAATAAAGTAATAAAGTAAAATGTTTATCCAATCATAGCATTATGTCCAAATATAATGATAGGTGGTCCTACTTGCCTGTTAAACTGTATATCCCTATACCTTTGCACACTATTGGAGGAGGTGTGCCTTTGGAGAGCTTTCTGAAAGAACATCAGGATCTTGTGCTTTCAAAGCTAGGTTGCTATTGATGTCACAGTTTAGTAAAGACATTAGTGAAGAACTTGGGGCTGTGTGTGTTTTTGTGGTACCATCAGCCAATCAGCATTGTCAGAATGTCCTTTTCCTCCAAATTGGTTAGTTACATGACATTTATGGCTCAGGTGATTGGCCCAGAGTGCCCACAACACCAAGATGGCAGTATTGAAATTGCATGCTAATGTGGGGTCAAAACGGTTACCGTTGAGTTAAATGGTAATACAAACGAATAGCTTTCTCCAAGTATTATAGACCTGCTTGTATAAATATGAATTAAACTGTACAGCTCTCAGATGTCAGATAAGCATTTCATTTGTATCTGTGTTATCATGTGTTTTATATTCTTTCTTCATTTAAATGTATTTATCATATTCTAAGGGAAATGAGGCGAGACAGGAAAGTAGAGAGGAAAGTGAAATAGAAAATCTGCATCACTTCATTCGTATCATGCAATGTATTGAAGATGTTGAGGCTGGTGAGATGGTGCTGAAAGACTCTGGCTCTTATTACAGCTGTGTTTACACAATGTATAGATCCTAAAGCTCCTTCATTTCAGGCAGTGTAACAATCAGCTAAATGGATCTGGAGCGTAATTACTTAAAAAGATCAACACTGTCGTAATGTTAGTCTGGCACCTTTACAGTAATCCACATCAGTGTATTGGATGTGATCATACAGTACATTACCATGCCAGTCTGCAGTTGCGCAGAATCATTTCATCCATATTTAATATAAGCCACATAGGAAAAAGTTGAAAATGATATTTAACTATAATTTAACCAATTATTTTTTAAACATGTGAGTTTTGTGTGAAGTGAAATTTGGGAGAGGCTGAGAAGTTTTGTTTCTATGGAGGACCTACACAGGGAAGGTTATGTAGTACAGGGGTCAGTATCTGGGGGGTCTCTGCAGGGACCAGACAGTACTAACACAACCTTTTCCCCACTGGGATGGGGTCATAACAGCGGTCATCACTTGGGGGGGTCACTCCTACTCATCCTATTAGTCCCCCCCAGCCTTCTTAGAACATTGGCTAACATTCTCAAAAAGTTCTCTGAAAAGTATTGAAGTTTTTGCAGTAATGCTAGTAGAATGTTTTTAAACATTTTATCAACCATATATCAGAAATGTTATTCTTAAGTTGTTAATGGCATGTTTTAAAAACATTACAGAATTAAAAAAGTGTGAATAATGTTCTTATAACCAAACAACAACATTAATGCAACGTCTTAAAAAAACTTGATGTTGTGAACGTTCCTAGAACATTCAAATAAGCTGTAACGTTTTTGTTACTTAATGGAAATGTTAGGGAGATGTTCTCACAACCTAAACTTGTCAGCTGGGTGGGCTGAATGCCACTGACCCATCTCCAATGCCCACAACACTAACAGACACACAGACTCCTCCTGTGTTTACTCTGCAGCTCTGTATATTTGATTGAGTTTAGCGTTTGTAAAGAATGAGGACTTTGTGAGAGCATTCTGTTTAAAATTCTGATTGAAGCTTTATTTTACCAGCTTGGCATCTGGAAATCAGACATTATGTAGCAATTACAAATGGAACACAATTACTTTATGAAACTGGCTATGGACTTTATAAAGGTCATTGCAAATACAGCCAAAAGGTAACTGTGGTAAAGGGAAGGAAGAAACAAAGTAACTGGGGCACAAGAATTATTTGTTGAAGAGGCAAACAGCAGTTTAAAGCCAAATAAAAATTCTTCTGGTTGGATTTACTCGCTAGATCATGGATATTAGCCTGTTTTATTACTCACCATGTGCTTGATTTTGTTTTTCAAATCAGTCTTGGAAATACAATGCCTTGTTTTCAGTGTTATGTGGTGAAATGCTGTTAGGGGAGGAATACAAAAATGTTTCTTCTTGTATTCTGCAAATTTTGGATGCAAAAATAAGAAAATCATCCGAGGTTTAAGTTGGATTAAAGGATCACATGCCATGTGATAAAGATAGCAAAGCAGGATTTAGTAATATTGGATTACTTTTATGAAAAAATAAAAAGCCTGAATTAACATATGATGTCTAGTGGCTTCAATAATGCATGTTGTGTTACATTTGTTACTAATGTTGGCCATCTAAGTGTAGGCACAGACACAAGTGAGGTTAAACAACAAGTCAATTAAAAAGCCTGAGCAGACTGACTTGGCATTATAGATTTATCCGTGAGTGTGGTACATCTTTATTTAATATCTTTCTCTATTAACCAGCCAAGTTTTAAATCCACAGATTTTGTTTCATGGTAATAAAAGGATCTTTAGTGGAATGATGTGAATTTTGGAGGTCCTGGCACCCAGAGTTCTGAAAGCCATAAACTCTGTTGAAACTGAGATCTACCAGAGTCCATCAACATCTCAAGATTCACTCAGAGTGATGGAACTTCAGAGGTCTTCTGACAACCAACCACTGGTTTGTTTAGTGTTGTAAGCAAATGAGGTCATAAATTAATGACAAATCAATTTTGGAAATATTGTAACTTTCAGTTACTTTTCTAAGAAGGCATCAGCAAAGATTTACATATTGCAGCATTTGTTTGACCTAAAACGCAGTTGTAAAAATGAACTTCTCTGTCAGAATTTTGAACTAAATCAAAATTTGTGGCATATTTCATATGTTTCCAGAGACACGGGTTGAATTTCACAGTAACATTGCGTTACCAAATGAAAGAGATCTCAACGCATGTTTGAGAGATGGGCTGTGACAGATAAAAAAGGCGTACAGCAGGAGCTAACCGTAGGTTCCTCTCTGGAGCGGCTGCTTATCGCACTTTGCTTAGATGGGTTTTGACATGTCCCACAGCCGTGGAGAGGAAACGATTTTTCAGTCTCTTTTATTTTCAGTCTTTGGCAAGGAATTCTGATTTGACCAAAAGGGCTTCTGACGCATGGACCCCTATGGCACGTGCGACTTCTAGCACTCAGGTTTTTTAACTGCTGTTAAAAGGGCTGGGATACTGCTCCCCGCTTCAAGCTCCTTCGCAGTCTATGTCCTTGACTTACAGTTTAAGATTGTTCCCAGAGAAAAAGCACCAGCACACCTATAGTTTATAAGAACTATTGTTTTTATTTCACTGTTTCCATTAAGTAACAAAAATGTTAAACATTTTAGATGCTCTAGTAAGCATAAGAACGTTATTCAAAGATTTTTAATTCTGTAGTGTTTTTGAAACATTCCATTATCTACATAAGAATAACGTTAACGTATGTCATATATAACACTAAAAAGTTCTACTAATGTTACTGCAAGAAGGTTTTTTAATAACAGAGAGAGAATTTTTACAGAACATCAGCCAACGTTTTAAGAATATTTCCAGTTAGCTGGGCAGCACGTCTTGATTATGTGCTTCTGTCTGTTGTTTTTCTGAAGAGACTTTGGGGTTTTTGTTGAGCTGTAGTGTGTAGTTTTGGTAGCACTAGCTGATGTTTGATCAGAATATTTTACGGTTGGTGATTGTGGTGAATTTTCTTATGTTTTGGGATCATATTTGAAACAAACAATACTACAAAAAATGTGACCGTACATCCTGTTTTACTACATTTCCGGTAAGGAAAAAAACTGCCATCATTTCAAATGAGGAATATAAGACGAGCAGACAGGAGAACGCCTCCCCTGGGATGCTGTTGTGAAACTTTTCAGCAGTGCTTTTCCTAGTAAAGCTCAGTGTGATGAGAAAAAGGCCTAGAGGAACCATATCAGCCATGCAGATGTTTGAGCTCAGAGTGAAACAAAGGCCATAGCGTGACATGCAAAAACATTCGCAAGACAAGAGTAACTGAACACACAGGAAGCACGTCTTTTGCTCTTCTGTGAACTAAGATGCTTGGAACAGGCCTATATGTAAACTGTCAGAAGTTTGTGGTGCCTAGAGATGAGCAGATTTGTAATTATTCACCTGGTGTGTGTGTGTGTGTGTGTGTGTGTGTGTGTGTGTGTGTGTGTGTGTGTGTAATGGAGTCCTGCTCCTGTCGCATGCCACAGAGAAATTACCATACAGAAAAATTATTTATTTTGCAATGCTATAGACCCTGGTCAGAGTAGATGCCATATTTAATTTGACATGAACAAAAATAAGGCTGTGAGGAACATTCAGTCCCTTCAGTGTGCCTTATTCATGAAATATAAGCAGAACAAATTTCTTGTTCGCAAAACCATTCTTTACAACCATTCAATTCAAAGCAACGATATTCATAAGATCAGAAACACATGTTTCATGTATGTGAACCAGCATGTTATACTCTACAATTTTTCACATTTAAAATTAAATTGTGTTGTTATTGTTTCATTGGCTGAAAAATTGACAGATTCCGAGGTTCCATGTAGGGGAACAAAATGCAACACATTGAACAGGATGTCCCTCAAAATTTAGTTTTGCTTTTCATCAAATTACTTATAAATGTAGCATCTAACCTGACTAATATCTGTTATAGAAAATAGTATATGAACAGATACAAGGTTATGCAGTAACATGGCTTGTGTTGAATTCTGTTTGAATTCTGAGAAGTTCTAGAATGTTCACTGCTTTTCCCTCTCAAAATCTGAGGCCAACAAGTTTCACATACTTGCCTCATATAATAGAAAGTATGCATAGTAAGTGAAGCATGCTTTCTAAACGAGCATGAGGATATTCGTTGCACTTGTGCCTTAACAAATGGATGTTAAATGTAGTCTTTAATGTCAGTAAGGAACAGAATACGTCGGTTTGGCATCGAATATGCGGAAACCGCATTCAACCAGGGCCGTTCATCTTCGTAAAGAGACTGCAACAATTCACTTCATCTTAATGAGTATGATGTCAGAGAACAATGGTTGCAACCAATATGTAATGTGGGTGGCTTGAAATTGATTAGGCAGCCGATTACAAGAAAAGTCCATATGATGGATGAAGTGTTAGGAACTAAAAAATTAAATAAAGAAAAAAGTCCCACTTAACAATAAAACCGACAGCCATACAATCGCAGACTTGGCGTAGTATACCTACTGTTGCATCACAGCCTCTTTTGACATGCTGAAAACCTTGAATGTAACCAAAAATACGATATGTTTCTCTGCTCATTTTCCAAGATTTGTCTTAGAAAAGATTTATAAAGCTCATGCTCCACTGTCCAATTTTATTTAGGGAGATGACTTTCAGGAAATGATTTTGTGTGGCTGAACATGTTTCATTTGGTGTTGCTTCTTTTTTTTTTGCTGGCATGGCTATGCAGTCTTGTTTTTTGGCTTGGTATATGACCAAGTCAGAGGAGTAATAAAAATGAGAGGGGCTGAGTCCCTGGGCAGAACGTTGGGTGACACATTGCAAGAAGATGGGGAAACTTGATGGCTGCCCTTCAACCACACAACTCTGGCCGTTAGTGCTGCATATCATTAAGGTTTTACTTTTGAACTCAAGCCTGCATTAAGTGAGGGTTGTGAATTTGTGGTCAAAGCCTCAAGTGTGGATGGTTGGACAAGAGTTACCCTGCGGTTTCCGCGAGTGATCTCTGGTGTCTAGATTATGAGGTATGAGGTTTCCCAGCCAATGCACTCAAAACTCACACAAACCCTCAAGAATTGATACATGGGTCATGCATGGGAGGGCAATCTGCATAAATCAATCACAAGGTCTCAAAACGTTCTTGTCTAAAGGCAGAATTACACTACATGACTTTGTGATTGATGTATGACTTCAGATCTGAGTCATGGAGCATCATACGCTAGATTTCATCTAAAGTCAGCTCCGAATATCAAATAGGTTTGATATAGATGAAATCACAGTTTTGAATGATTGCATACACTACATCATACACTACATAATGTTCTGTGAAACCCCAGACTATAATGGTCCTGTACCTCAACTGCTAGAGCATTGTGTTAGCAGTGCAAAGGTTGCGGGTGGGATTATAAAAGGTAGGGTAAGAACTTTCGAAGAGGCTGACAATAGCAAGCTAGCTGTAGAAGCATTTACAAGCATTACAAGCAACACATGGTCCTGTGCCTTCCACAGAAGACAAATATTATATATATATATATATATTCATTCCCAGCCTTAAGCACTCATTGTTTCAAAAGTCATCTCATATTTCTCCTCTCCTTCTCCACTGTTTCAGGTTGTTCCTAAAGAGTCACAGTGGGACGGCCGGCAGGCAGAGCAGTCTGGTGATCCACGGCGCTGACTTCAGCACTAAAGATGCGGACAACGATAACTGCACCTGCAAATGTGCACTGATGCTCAGTGGTGGTAAGGCAAACCAACACTAACCATCATTATGGAACAATTAACTTTCCATAAACAATTCCACACTCCATAACTAGCTAATAGGGAATGTTCTCAGAACATTGGTTAACATTCTCTCAACGGTAACACAAATGTTAGTCTTTAGTAGAAGAACATTACATGCAGCTAGTAAAACTATATATCATTTATCAAAAACTTTGTTGTAAGTTGTTAGTAAAACATTTTAAAACGTTACAGATTTAATATATGTTTAAATAGCGTTCTTATAGCCAAACAATAATGTTAATACAACATCTTGTTTTGAACATTCCTACAACTTTAAAAATAATATTTTCAAAGTTTTTGTTACTTAATGGAAATGTTAGGGAAACATTTCTACAACCTAAAATTCTTACAATTCAAAATTGTTAGCTTGGTAACTGCATACAGGACCACCTTTTGCCTGCTTTTTGGCAGAAGACCTGCATAAAGTCCTCAGTACGTAGTAATGAGGTCTTCGTGGACTTTCACATCCTGTGAGGAGTCTACCAGAATGGGCTGAGCATCAAGTATCTGTAGGTCTGTTGAAGACTTTTTGTCTCTCTGTCAGTAAATCCAAACCACCTGCCACCTAACTCTGTGTACAGGAAGTTCTTAGGTCTCAAATCACTTGTGTACATCGTTTTAAAAAGAGATTCTGTCCACCCAAATCTGCCCTCACCTTCTATGTCTGTCAATTGCTCTTCCTTGCCGTAGCAAATGCTAAATGGGGCCCTGACAGTGATTCATCCCGGAGATATTTAATATCAGGATGAAAATACATACGAGCCCTGGTAGGGTGACATATATAAATCTGCTGTGTTTGCAGAGGGAATTGGGCAGTGCAATTAATGAAATAAAACAGTGTCTCACTGAAAGATTTTAAATGAAAGTTTTCTTAATGAAAGAAATTTGGCTCAATGGTGAGGAAATGTTTAAAATGGTCAGCCTGGAAACAGAAGGTTTTCAATTCTCTACCGTAAGTGCTTTAATAAAAGACACATTGGTCCTGGCTCTGGTTTTTATCATGAAATCAAACTTTTATCATTCTGTTGCCTCATTGCTGGTTATGAAGTGTGGTTAACAAGCCTATAAAACATGTTCCCTGGAGACGAGCATAGCACTCACCCAGCCAGAGGCTTGAGATGCAAGCGCATGGTAACAAGCGGAATCAGCATCCAATCAGCTTGCTGTCTCAGAGCTGTGACAAAGGGCAGCGTTGTTGGCTCGCCGAAGCCTGTTAAAATGTCACACATCTCTCTGGCATTCGAGCCTGTCAAGTGTAGTTCAAGTCCTTCATGGGAATGAGATGTGCCACAGCGGGCACTCTGTGGGCACTTTCCGCCTGTGTGTACGTGTCCGCTCCGATGCAGTGGCTAGATGAGTAGTTTTTAATGGGCTGAGAAGTGACACGCTTGACAGGCTTTCTGGGCAAGACTGATCTTCTCATGGCTAGATGATAAGAAATAGGCACAACTTGGATAGGCACAAGTGTGGAGGCAAAACATTTCATATTCCAGCATGAATTTCAGGCCTCTCATATCAGGTCATTGGTGTCCATAAGAGAGACAGACATTAGTATTAAAAACCTCATCTATCAAGGCTGGCCTAAACTTGAAGCCTTTTGTTTGCGATAAACCTGTTTTAAAAGCTGTGGTTATTATTGCACAGCTATGCTAGATTATTAATATTGTTCAGTATATCCTGTTTCAGGTCTATACATACAGTACTGTGCAAAAGTCTTAGGCCGCCATTCTGCTTAAACAGTGGAGTTTTTGCCTTTACCGCCATCTCTGTTTAAAACATAAAATTGCAGGTTATTTCACATATTTTTTATTTTGCATGTTGAAATCAAATGAACCAAACTGACATTTTCTGGGAAATCAGACCTGACTGCTTAAATTATAAATAATAATAAAATTGCTATTGCGAATTGGGGTAAGGTAAGGAGATTTTGTTTTAAAGACTGGTCTGTAATGTCCTTGCTTAATAACTGATTTTTGTTCATTTTAAACCAAAAGGTTTCATATTGCAGCTTTAAGCAATGGTATAATGACCATATATAATTTTCTCAGTATTTTTATTAGAAAACCACCAGAAGTAATTTGTATGTAGTATTAAAAAACAGAGAAAACAGCTACTATAGGCTAAAGTGGCAAGTATTTAATGTGAGCTCCTCTTACACTTGAGCAATAACAGGAACCAGCTCTCTAAACCTAAATGGAATGAAACCATAATTTCTAATTTTAATCTAATGACTTCAGGATAGTCTCCCCAAAATAGTTCAAGATGTGCTTAGTGCCAAGAGAGAGCACATGGCTTAAAAAGACATTTTGTTCTAAAATATTTTTAGTTTTGTGTACATATTTCCTGTATTTTCAGTTTGTACTGTATTTTAATAAAGAGGAGACTGAAAAAAAATAAATATGGATGGACATACAGGTCAGCTTTGCTTAAGCAACAAAGCTGTTGGTGGCTCAAGACTCCTGTACAGTACCATATGTCCTTTTCCCTGGATACTGTAAAGGTTATCAGATCCTAAACCTGCTCCATACCAGGCTATGCCAGTCACCCTTCACCTAGACCACAGTAAACACAAGACAAGCATACCGCTGGATCCAGAATCAAAGCAGTCTACCATAGCCTGGTTAATAGTTAAACAGAGACCAGAAACTGCAGTACAAATAGCTTGTCATATAAAGTAATTACAAAAATAGTATCACGTCAGGTCCAATAACCAGGAGAACCAAACAGCACTTTACTGGCGTTTCCCAGCACACCCTTAAAATGTCCTTATAGTAACATCTTTACATCATTTCAAAGTATTTTTGATTATCTTCAGATGTCTTTCCCAGCTGTTGCTTTTTTGTGATTTGACTGAAATGTTCATGATACATTCTAAGTATTAAAGTTACTGTAAATCTCTATAAAATTTCATAGAATTTCTGTTGCGTGGCAACACTGTTTGCATGCTGTGTCTGCTGCGTTGCGTGTAGTTCATATAGCACAGTAATGAAAAATATTTCAACATATCGCTTTTGGCACAACCTTAATTTTTCGGCGTCACTCAAACTTGTGATAACATCTGAAGATAACCAGGCCTTTTACAAAATCCTCTTAAACCAAGGTTATATTGTTATCACAGTGACGTGTGGTGGTGCGCAGATAAATTTGTCATGTGAGACCGGGCCAAAAATACAAGAGACAATTTTAGGCCTCAAAAGTTAAAGAAAAGCCCTTGAGTTCCAATAGAATGCATACTAGCATAGTAGTATACTAGCTGTTTAAAGAGTAAATATTCAGAACATGTATGGTTTAGTATATGACTGCATAAACCATCAACACTTGTTCACGATTGTAAATGTTTTATGTCTCAGGATGGTGGTTTGATGCCTGCGGCCCGTCCAACCTGAACGGTGTGTACTACAGACAAGGACAGCATGTTGGAAAATTCAATGGAATCAAGTGGCACTACTTCAAAGGCCCCAGCTATTCTCTCCGTACCACTTCCATGATGATCCGACCGGTGGACTTCTCCTAGTCCCCCACAATAACCCAAAACACCAGTGGGCCCATTTTAGAAAGAAGTTTCTAACTTCTGAATTCTTGGGCTGTGACAGTATCAAGTAACGCTGTGGACAGCTATTTGCCACCTGGATAACACAGAATACTTTCATGATAACACCTCTCCAGGAAACAGCAATCCTGTAAATAGAAAGCTGTCCTCTTTGTGGCACTCTGCTCTCTGGGAAGTCAGGCCAGGAGCTGAGTTGGCTGGTCTTTATTTTTAAATATCAGAGGTATGAATTTAAGTGCCATTCACTTGCCACTCTGGACCTGTGGACTGCTGAGGCAGGCACGCCACCTTTGATGGGCTACGTTGCCTACCAATTGCCTCTGTGCATGTTTGGCTTTTGACTCCAAGTGAATTTAAACAGCTTGAATGTCCTTCAGTATCCTTATGGGACCCTTACCATTTTAATAGAAACGTGTTGCACAATTATATTCAGGTTGTGATATTTTACTTCACATTTTTATGCCTTTTTTATCCCAGTATATTATTAATATTTTTTTGTGCATTTTTCCTGTCAACATGAGGAAAACCATAGCATGCAGCATTAAAAGGCCACTTACAACACTATTTACAAGGAACGTTTGTTGAATGTTAGCGTCAGAAACAGCCCTTCGGCAAAGACTGGTATACACGTCCTCCAGCCTGACTTTATGGAGTGCAAAACGCCATTTTATTATTGGCTTTGAACTGTAATGACCTTTAAGTGCATCATAACTTGGCATCAACATGGAAACGCTGGCCAAAGATCACAGCTATTAAAGACAATGCAATGAAAATATTGGTCTTTACTGATGGAGTAAAGCCAATGACATATACAGTATGGTTAATGCAGTATAATGCAAATAACAACTCTCTATTATGTTTTAATACAATATTATGTGAATGGTCATTATAACAGTGTTTTGTAGATTTCAGTTTTGTGAGGCGTAGCTCTTCTCAGCAGACAGACAAGCTTAAATCATCTTATTTTTATTAATATACCCTTAAACCTAAGATTATGGGTTTGAAGAAGTGCTTACTAATGGTTTTTCATGGTAAGAAAATGCTTTCATATACAGTATGTGGTCATTTCAGTCTCTATGTTTGTTGTTGTTTTAGCAGTCTAGTACATGATAGTGTACAGAAATTCTGTTGTAACAGCAGTACAGTGTTTGCAGTCTGTGGAAAAAAGCATTAATTTGTGATTGTTCTTTTTGTAAGTCTTTTGAATAGGATATTGGTGCGATTTTAAAAAGGTGTTATTTTAACCCATTTCACTACCATTCTGGCAGGATATCTTCAACAAGATCTCAAGTCGCTACACTTGAGAGTTTGTCAGAGGCTCTGCTCTGTTATGACTTTCATCTACGATGCCATTCTTCTCCACACAAGAACTGTATTTTACTGTTTGTCTATTGTTTGCTACCGTTAAACTGCTACAACCAGCATGGAGCATTTTACTGGAAAAAGGTACTCTTTGGATTGTAAAAGTGCAGAATAGCATGTTGTTGTTGTTTTTTTTACTTCAGATACTGTAAGTTAGGGTGTTCAAGAGGAAAGTGTGTTTCAAGAGAGCTTTCTAGAGGAAAGCACTGCTTTACTTTTTTAAATCAATATTCTGAATCAAAAAACACATAGCTGAAGTTATAGTATGGACTGCCTACAAAGACTTTTTTACCTCATTAAAACTTTACATTTGCCACCTCATCCTTTGTAACTATGTTCAGAATCTTATGATGTTATTTCAAATAAAAAATAAAAACAAGGTGACGTCCCATGTTTGTGTAGACAAACAAGCAAATGTTTGAGACATTTATTACTGGCTTTGTAATCTAAAGCTTTTCTTTTGCCTTCACAATGCTTTTTGGCATTTTGTATTTTAGTCACGTTGCCTTTTAGACACAATATTTACACATGGCAAACGGGAAAAATGTAAAGGAACAGTTCGGCGAGAGAATGGGCCCTGAGCAAGCTAGAGCCGCCATTGTGTCCAGAGCGAGCAGACTGTTAGTTCTCCACCACTCTGCCGTGACAGTTTGTTGAGGTGTCAAGCGATGCTGTCAGGACAGTCAAATCCCCTCATAGCTGACATTCCTACAGCCTAATCGAAGGGTTAAACAAACGTCAGCTGCTTGTAAAGTGCCGCATATCCTTCAACACCTGACATGACCCACTGCACACTCCGGAATGCAGCTGCTGTTAGACGACACGGACACAATGGAAGACCAGCCGGGCTGTTTGTGAGTGACCACAAAAGGGAGACCTCATCTTAAGATGCTTGATGTGTTTAGCTAACGTGGTTGCTTTGCATTTCTGTAGTGTAGTTTAACACTGATGACACGTTAATATTGTCAAGTGTAAGACTTTCGCCTGGGTTTAACCAGCCAACAAGCTAACAATTTTACATTTCCCTATGTAACATTTTATTTTGGATGTTCTAGGAATATTAAAAACATCCACTTTTTTGGATGCTCTATTAAGGTTATTGCTTGGTTGTAAGAATGTTATTCAAATATTTTTTAATTGAATTCTTCAAAGTTTTTAAAACGTCCCAACTACAATTTTTAATATATATGATATGCATAACAAGTGTTTGAACGTTACTGGAAGAACATTTTTTGATAACTTCAAAAGAACTTCAAGTCTCACATGATTAAGAACGTTAGGTAAAGGCTCATGTTGACGCCTCTACGGTCCGCTGGATTTTCTGAAGACCGATCATTTCCTGTTTGCACAAGGCCAATAGGGGGACAGGAAGCCCAGAGGAGGAGCAGTTTTGGCATGCTGACGAGTAATGGGCTTGAGGCCAGATCAGACAAGAGCAGAGACTATACCTGCAGAGTGAACTGGGACACATCTCAGGCCCTGTAGCAACATCAAACAGCAGAACATGATAAATAACAATTAACATGTGGAAATAAGACCACCTGGATAAAGCATATTCCTCCAAAATCATGATTCCACATATTTCCAGAAATAAACCAGAATAAACCGCATAATAAATTACAGCCACGGTTCAGTTGCAATCTTTTCCCGCAAGTTAGATTCAGGAAAGCTAAAAGAAAATGAATCTTCTGGAACTTCATTGGCTCTGAATTTATTCCCAGAGCAGGTTTAAAACATTCATAGGCTTAAGAACTGTTTGGGTCTGCTTTGAATGATTTAACAATGCTTTGTGAAAATCTTGCTTATTGAATTAATTATTTAAAAAAATACAGCATATTTCATTCAGCCATTGGTGCTGATAAGCGTAGCACAGAAATGTTGCGAAATAAAACGCACTACAAAGCTTTTCTTGTTTGACAGATGAAAGTATAACTTTGGCAGTGTCAGCCCTTCAGCCTCTCTCTGGACTGATGTTTTGAGTGTCTTCCCAACTGGAGAAGAACAGACTGTCTGTGTTGTGTGTCTTAAATAAATGTGATTCAATATAACTTGTGTAACCTGGTTTGTGCACACACTTGTGTCAATATAGTGACTTCTAATTTACTGAGAAAGTTCATATATTCACCAGATTTCATTTATTCTGCTCTGAGGCTTTTTACCAAAAGAAACATGATTAGGGTGACATAGTCGTCCGTCAAAATAACAAAGTGTATTGATATATCAGAGTCTATTGAAACAAGACAAAAAAGGAAAATAAAATAAGCGGAGACATTTAACTTGTTAGGTGGTGGAGGTAAATATTGAAACCTAGTGTGAAAAGTGTAGATAAATCTTTGTCTATGTTTATATAGCCCAAAAGAGTATCCAAAGCATTAACCTTAAACACCCTAGTTATACGGTTGATGAAACAGTGGGAAAGGGATGATTCTTGACATGATGGATGTGTTTACAACCATTTATATAATTATCTTCTCATCTTATTTGTGTTGTTATGTGACTTAGTGGCCTACTAGGGATTACAGTTCGTAACTTTTGCCTCTTTACTGCCATCTCAGTTTGAAACAAAATTGCAGGTTACTTTACGTACTTTCTTTACGTATGTTGAAGTCAGCTGAGGCCAAACTGACATTTTGCAGGAAATCGGACCCGACTGCTCAAATTCTAAATCATTATTGTAACTTTACCATTGTGAATCAGATTAAGGAGACAGTTCTGAATACTGATCTGTCATGTACTTGCTCAGTAACTGATGTTTGTTCATTTTATTTTTAACCACAAATGTTACAAATTGCAGCTTAATGTCCTTAGAAATTAAAAGATGTGGTTGCAAAAATCCTGATGATAAATCCCCTGATGATAAAAGTTAGATACAACTGACAAACATCTCCATTTACGACTTTACGAGCAGAAATTGAATTAGTTATTTGCTGAAAATCTTCCACTCACTCTCATGGTGAGGCACACACAGCCCCTAAAGACATATTGGGCCAATTTTAATTAATCATGGTCAGTTTGAATGACATTCTGCAAAATATCTTCCAAAGTTCCACAGAAGAGAGAAAATAATACAGGTCTGGAACAACACAAAAGTGAGAAAATGTTCATAGTTTTTGTTTTTGGTTGGTCTATTCCTCTAAGTGCTCCTGAAGTTCGTTGTTTTATATTTGGCACTTCTCCAGGTAAAAATAAACATGCTTTTCTCAGGAAATAAACAACATTTTATTAAAATTCACAACTTTATTGCAACATCAAGGATTATAAGGCTCATTTTTAATATGCATCAAAAGGTCAATGCTCTGTGCTCCCAAGGTTTTCATATTTTCAAAGAGTAATAGTGGTTATTGGCACATTCATAGTTTTGGAGAAACAGATACTCCGTCTATCGACAGCTCAGCTGCCCGGGAGAATTCCCTGCTATGCCTGTTAAGCTGCACTGATTTTGAGCTAAAACTGAGTCATTTAACAAAATAGCCTGAAAGGGAAATAAAAGTGTAAACAAACAGTTAGTGGTTTGGACCCCCTTTCTCCCTTTTGGAAGTCCAGTAGGTGATCATGGTGACAGATGGATGGAGAGAGCGAGAGTGATGTTTGGTTTAGAGGCTGACGGGAGAGAGGCAGTGGGTTGAGGTAATGCAGGGAAGTCTGGATAATGGGACAAGGGAAGCCGCTGGCCACTCCCTATTCTGTTGTTAGGCCCAAACTAATCAGACCCATGGGAGAGTCCTTCACTTTTACCTCATTCAAGTCAGGTGACTGATAATTTGGTTTAAGAAAGGCTCTGCCCAGCTAACAGGGAACGTTCTTAGAACATTGGCTAATGTTCTCTAAAAGTTCTGTCAAAGTTCTCAAAAAAGTTCTTGCAGTAACATTAGTAGCACTTTTTTAACCTTGTATATCAGATACCAAGTTATTCTTAAGTTGTTAGTAGAACATTTTGAAAAGTTCAGAATTAACATTCTAATAACCAGCAATAATGTTAATACAACATCTAAAAAAACTTTTATGTTACTGGAACTTTAAAAATAAAATTTGTAACATTGCAACTTAGAAAGACAGGCCCTGGCTCTTAGTAATGAGCAGAACTAGTGTGCGTTTAGTAAGTTTATGGAATTGTAGCTTTGTATTCTAATCACATCTCAAGGAAAGACTTGAGTCAATACTTGGGCCCGCAGTAGAGGCCTGGTGACCTGGGTGCTTAATTCCCAACAAGCAGGCCAGATTGGAAAATGTTCTGGAAAAACTGCAGAATGAATTTACACATGGTGAAATGTGTTAGACGAACCTAAGTGTTCTATAGTCTTTGGCAGCTGAAAGTATTACGAAACTTGCCAAAATATGTGATAAGCAAACATGCAAGTAATATTTACAAGTTTGTAAATGACAATTTTCCAATTCTGCAGAATTTGTAATGTGGAATTCTGTGGGTGTGGATTCCGAGCAGACCGGCCAGTAGCTCTCATGGCAGTTTTAACGCTTTTTTGAGCAAACCAATTTCAAAACAACAGAAAACAATCTAGATCCTCGTGTGAAGAAAATAGGGCAGGCAGAGATCTTGGTCAGGTCTTAGTGTAAAAAAGTGCCCATACCCAGTATCACACTTCATTTGGAATACCATTAAGTTTCTAAAATAGATAAAAGATGACCCAAAAATGTTTGGAGAAGATTTTTACATCAGAGATGATTTGTAAAGACAGTCTGTCATAGGAGACATATTTCTGTGTATATGAGTAAATTTACTATCAATTATGCCTATGTAACAGTAATGGCAAGCTGGGAGACTAATCAATCATGCTACACATAAAATGGAGTAGCAAGACCTCTTAATTACACCACATCTGAGAGGAGAGAATTCATGTTTACACAGTTTGGCCCTGCGTCCTCCATCTCAGATATGCAACTAAACTCCCAGATGTTATCTTTTTTTTATAAAGTTAAATTTATGGTGCTGTGCTACTCAGGAAAGGTTTTAATGGATGTGTATACCGACCTCGAGAGATTTAGTGTCTGTCACACAATTCTGTAGCATGAGGTCATTGCTTGCTGAGTTTGCTTAACACGTCTCCATAGGGAAGCTGACTCAGGGGCAAACTCATAAAGATATTCTCTGAGCATCTGACAGTTTGTTCAACTATAAGAGAAAGAAAGACAGACAGACAGACAGAAAGGATGAAAGAAAGAAATGTATTTTCTATTACTTAGTGAGTATATTTTAAATATATGAGCTATATAACATTTGTATTCTGAACAAAGCCTGTTAATTAATTAATGCAAAAAGCAATGTTGTGACCTTTTTCAATACACGTAAGTGTTCAATATACGTCACTCGTGCTTATGTCGGTCATTACGTCAGGAAAAACAACTATGCCGTCATGCCGACCTCAAAATATAATGCGATGTGTCGAGATCCATCTCATACTTTTCCCTTTTAAATTAAATCCAAATCTATTGAGTTTCTATAAGAAAATCTATAAGTCTATTAAATTCAAATGACCTGTTCATTCATAAGGAGCTCATGTGGTTTCTCGAGTCTTTCTGACATGTAAATGCGCCTCTCAGTCTGCTGGAAGTGCTGCTGCTCCTCTGATCACGTACGAGCTAATTTACCGACTCTCGTTTATTTATGAGGGCGCTCAAGACGGCCAGACACAATCAATAATGTTCATTGCAACAGAGCTTTACTGGATTAGAGAAAGATTTTAAACCCACGAGCTGACACTGTTGACTTTGGAGGGTCCAAAATGTACAAGGCAGCTTCACTCAATATCCGTGAGGAAGAGGATGTTGTTCTAAATTTTCTTAATCTGCTTTTTCTCTCCTTTAATTTCTTTGATGTAATTGGTTTCCCTGTACTGCAACGTTCATGACTGCTCCAGATCTGGGCACTATTTTCCCTTTACTGTGCAGTCTGCAGGTATTTTTTATCCACGGCTGGCAGATAATATTGAACAGCTATTCCAAAAAAAACACACTGTGATTCTCACAGTACAAATATTCTGCAATAACTATGAATACAGCCCTGGAGTATAATTCTTCAAAATTGTTGCTTTCAAGGCAAAAACAGTTGTTTCGACTGTATTTATGACACAATGCATTCCATTTAATGTAGCCTACTGCAAATATTTTGAAAACCAAGATCCTTGCTCCCTAACCTCAGCTTAAAAGCCAGAGCACTGTATTTATCTCATTTTTTATCGGCATTTAGGACTTAATGGTGCCTTTAATCAGAGACAGATTACCACAACATAAATCCTATTACACTACTCAAAACGATACACAGAACTCAGAAAACCAGCAACTCCGGGTCTTCAGATAGTGCAAGAAGGCCCGTTCCTGCTCAATTAGCTGTGATGGCCAAACAAAACAAGCTCAGGAACAGTTGAAGACTCAGAGGAATTGAAACGCAAACAAAAAGGCGGAGAAACAGGGAAGTACGACACGCACCAGCAGGTACAGGTGCTCCAACTCTGACTCTGGACCCTACACTCCGCATTGACCAGGAGAGATTTTGAGGCCAGATGGACCATGGAAGCACTGGACCATACATCTGGTGCAGACAGCTGCACCAGACATTTGGGAAGTTAATTCACACCTGGCTTTTTGGATGAGGTGCCCATCCATACCAATGATGAATGTAATAAATCAATTGAAGGTCTCGTTCGGAATGGAAACCATCTGAGAGTGGGTGCAGGACAAATATTTGTGTACTAAATGAGAACCTGGTTCTATAATGGTCTGCTTTAATGAAGTACAATGGAAGGAATGTGATGTGTACTGAGGGCGAGCTGTGTTTCAATTAGAGTTTTCAATTCATTAAGTTCAGGGTGACTTTAAACTTTAAAAGTGTATACAAAAACTGAATACTTAAATGAAAAGGTTCTTAAGCAACGGCTCTCTTTACGAAGCTGTTTGTGTCTGTTTGCTTGTTTGCAGGCTAGGACAGAAGGGAAAGTGTGGGGTGAGATCATTTAAGTGGCCTTGGTTTGAAAACAGAGGGAATTTGGAGCCTTGACATTTGACCTGCGTAGCAGAATGACCTACGGGGGGGTCACCATCATATATCATCCGTTCCGGATGATCTGCCTTTATCTCAGGGTCTGCACATGGTTGTGCTAAGCATTAATGATACTCAGGCTCAGTCGTTTTTCTTTAAGTATCTGCTTAAACGCTTCAGCTCAATCAATCACAAATTACACTCATTACGTTGTGCCATACTGATCATGTTGAAGTGATTTCATTATATCAATATAAACGTTTGCCTAATTATTTCATATTCAATTTGCAGTCTAACATGGATAATTGGTCCATGAAAAGTGAACGGCATCAGTAAAATCAATTTAGCAAACAGCTCATCTGGTTTATGAGTTCATTTAATGATTTGTCTGGTGTAGGTTTGGTGGAGATCTTTCTTCAGCCTGTCTGGCAAGCAAGATGGAACATTATTACTACGACGCTCTCTTCTGGCAGTTCAGTGCACACACACTTAAAATAAATCGGTACTTCATTTGGAGTCAGCCGTGGGTTTGTGCATGTAATAGTACAGCTGACATTTGTCTAAGGTTATGTGTGGTAAACATTGTCACATGTTTTTTACGTCATTTCCTGTTTATAATCCCTTTTCGGTTTTTATTCTCTGTGTTCGAATATTGGCTGTAAAGCAGCTTTGCAACAATGCTTATTGTGAAAAGCAAATTAAAATTAATTTAATTTAATTGAGTATATTTTTAACTACGTTTATTCTTAGTATGTTGGTTTCTGCCTCTTTGCCAAGGCTATAATCTATATATATGACTTTGATATGAATGCATTCAACTCTTTCCTTTGTGAATCAGTTTCTCCATGTTGCATTTACTAAGCCTTCACTTTATGTTCTCCTTGTAGATTGTGCTCTGGTTTGCCTGTGTTCTCCTGCAGTGACTTTCTCTGTGCCCCTTCACCGCACACTGACACAGTGTACACCATATGACTGACAGTCAACAGCTGCTCTCGCTTTGGCTGATGCTTCATGTAGGTACTATTAATACAGTCACTTAATGCTATCAGAAAACAAACAGATAAACATACATGGCATTCTGTAACACCTTTTAGCCCAATATACTGCACATGTTTATGCACAAGCGCATTTTGCTGCACTTTAATTAACATCTGTGGCATAAAGTGTGAAATGGGGGCACAGGCCGGTTGCAATTTAATTCAATGCATCTTTTCATGTCTTGGCATGCTGCCTGATGCAATGCAAGATTATCCTCTGTGTGCGCAAGCAGAAACTCTTGAGTCTCCTTCAGGTGGCACATTCTTTCCTTACCAAACCATCTCCACTTCTGTCTTGGATTGGGTGGCTGTTTGCCAATGTGTTGCTATGTGCCCTTATGCTTTATGCCACAATTATTATTCAAATATTATAGATAATATATATCTTGTTCTCTTGTTTGGGCTATAGGGAGAAACGTTTAGTGTAACTGGTTGTAACAAGCTTTTAAGGTGATATACATTGACAATTAGCTGCTAATGAGTAGGTCCCTGTGACCTAAAATCTAGCCATCAGATAAAAAACAATTATGTGTCAGTGGCTAAAGAACATTTTAGTCTTGTGATCTAATTTTTAAGCTTTATGAAACAAGAGCTAGATTTTCCCAGTAGCACTTCATAATAATGTTCATACTAAAAAATGATGTATAGTGTTTTTAGTTATAATAACAAATAATTTTTGTCATTTTTTAACAAGCATTCTATAATGCTTAAAAGATTTTTAATGTACCACATTTACAAATATATTTAAAATACATTGAATATTTTTATATTCAAAATGTTTTATATATATTTGATTACAGACCCCCATACAACTTTTTCCTCCAGCATTTAGTTGCTGGAATGGAAGACCTTTTGTTGTGAAATATTGATCTCCTCATTACAGTCCCATTGTAGAGCACTTTTTACAGTATTGACTGTTTTTAATACTGTTGTCAATGATTTCTGCGCTTCTCTAAGATAACACAACCTAGTGGCCTGAGAAACTGTCGTTTTTAATTGGTTTGATAAGTAGCAGACAAAGCCCAAGACAAAGTCAATTAAAGCAAGTATCCAGATAACATGCACAGAGTCGGCGGTTTCCTGTGCAGCTGTCTGCACATTTGCGCAGCCCAGGAAAAGCTTAACACTTGCTGATATCTCTGCTCTGTTTACCCCCAGCGATGGCCGACCTCCGTGATGAAACGTGATTCCCCACCAATTCCGGAGGTCGCCGAGTGTCAAGGAAAGATGATCAGAGGGAATGCTTGCCATACTTTCCACCATCATGTAGGGTTGGTTCAACCCATTTCAAAACCAGTAGTGAGAGGAAAGCACATAGTAGTCTAGAATTTACTACAAGCAACAAGGTGTTATATAAAAGCCATCAGACAAAATAAAGGACGTGAATGAGGGAAGGAATACCTGGAGGTAAACAATGTCCAACAAAACTGCCGAAACCTCTGCAAGGAAGCCGTCAGCGAACAGGAACATTAAAAAGCTGCGTGCCATAAGCATGGTGTGCAGCTTAACACGTAGCTGGCAGCAGTGGGTTAATGACAATGAAGAGAAGCAGTCCAGTGAACCCAGCGGGTGGGCCCCGGGTTGCCCTGAAGACCCCATAGATGCAAAGAGAGAAGCCAAGAACCAACTCCCTCAGAAGTCTCGTCTGAGCCAGGCCTCTACAAATAAGAGCCAAGAAGATGCGGAGGCTCCCGGAATCCGAACCGCACAGGTGGTGAAAACTGTGAGCAGAGATGTCCAGGAGAGAAGTGCAGGTATTGAGTTTTTGACAAAACGCATCTGTAAGGACCCAGCCACGGATGAGCTGGACAAGATGCTGAGCAAGAAAGGGTCACCCACGCGCCGAAGGAAGTGCTCTAACATGGTTTCAGAGCTGACACGAGAGTGGAAGGAAATGGAGAAGGAGAAAAAGCAGGCTAAGGAGGGCAGTGCAGAAAATGAGGTTTCAGAAGAAGAACGAGGCCTGCAGCTAAAAAGCAACCAAGAGAACAATCAAGAATATGAAAATACAGAGTCATCTTCAGTCAGGATCAAAAGACCTTCAGTGCTTGGGTGAGTTTTGCTCTTCTGGCACAATGGATGAGACCAGAGGTAGAACTTTCTATTTTTTGAGAGTGCAGTTAGATGCACTAACAAGAGGTTAGTTTGTCATGGTAATTTAAGATAGATATATCAAACACTACTGTTGTAAATCAGTTTATTTTTAAGTGTACTGTGCTATCTGCTACTTAAAGCAGTGTAAATAACCACCTTACGTCTGTGCAAATGAAAATGCCATATGTCTGTGGCCCTGATGAGGATAGCTGATCTGTACCATGCAGTGTGTTATTCATTCATATATTCTGTAAGTTATTATAGGCCTGTAATGTTTAAAGTACTTATTTAAAAGTAATAAAGCGTTTAAATCAGTTTATTGAGGTCAAATTCCCTGCTTGGCAAAATAATGCAGCAAAATTATGTATTGTTCTTGCAGATCATCTGATTGCAGCACAAAAGGTTGTGGGTTTGATTCCCAGGGAACACACATACTGATCAAATATACAGCTTGAATGTATTTTAAGTCACTTTGAATACAAGCATCTGCCAAATGGCTCAATGTATTGTGTTGCTATAAAGTTGCATTGTTTTAATAAAATCATGTATTTTACTCATTTCTTAGGGTCAAGAAGGATGTAGAAGATGTTAACAAAATAAATGCCTTGTCAAAAAAATACAGCGCAGTGGGCAACCTAAAGAACCGCTGGCAAAACTGGGCATCTGAGCATTCCATCAATCAGAAGCTCAACCCCTTCAGTGAGGACTTCGATTATGAGTATTCCATGTCAACACGTTTACGGAAGGGTGAGGAAGGCTACGGGCGCCCCAAAGAAGGCAGCAAGACAGCAGAAAGGGCCAAACGTGCAGAGGCACACATCCATCGTGAGATAGACGACATGTGCTACGTTATACGGACTATGGAAGATCCTGATCCAGATGGTTGCACCAGAGTGACATTCGGCGAACTGTTCGACAGATACGTGAGAATCTCAGATAAAGTCGTGGGCATCCTGATGAGGGCCAGGAAGCATGGAAAAGTGGCTTTTGAGGGTGAGATGTTATGGCAGGGTCAGGATGATGATGTCATCATTACTCTCCTAGTATGACATATTGCTGTAATGTCATTTATTCTGGACTCTGGAAAGTGGGATTTTGCTGCTATGGATGAAATGTAAGAAGGTTAAACAATCATGTATTATAACATTTATGTATGTATTTAGGTTTGTAAGTTTGCAGACTGAGTTTTCTGGGGCTGTCTCAGCTCATCTTCTGTTTTGTTTTGATTTGCATTACAGCTATATGCCTGTTTGTTGTGTTTGGATATATTGTATGCATGTAGAAAGATTTGTTTAATGCTAGACTGATACATTTTGTAAATAAGCAATCACTGAAAGAAACTGGATTTTTCTAGGTGTTTTTGACTCAAGCTGATGTGTATTTCACACAGTCTGTTATACTGTAAGCATCCAGCAGAGGGAGCAGTAGGACAGCATTAACAATCCTCCTTTGTAGACATGATGAAACTGGATTTGGATATCCAATCAACAGCACAAAGTGAACTTATTTTGTTTTGATTCTTTCAGGCATGATTTAAAAGGCAAGAATGACTTTATTGTATTACAACAGGTACTAGGATACACTGTTATACAAGCAAGCAAACACATTATTAGTTACTTATTTCAGCAGGTGCACGAATGTAAGTGTGCACCTTTCATCGTTTATCAAATCTTTGCTTTTCTTTTGTCTGAAACCAGAAAGTCCACACCTGACTGTGTGCAATCTTCCGGAATGCGGATCAAAAACCATTAACAGGAAATGCTGTATGAGATAAAGCTTTTATTTAACACACAAGCGATCTCTGCTCTGCAGCGCCGCCTGCCGGCTGACCTGCGCTCGGTCGCCTACAGTCTGATCTCTGTGACGTCAGATTTGATATACGGGTTCGGTCTGGTCGGGTTTATGGGTGGTGAAACGGATGGTGCATGTGAGACTGCAGGTCTACAGCCAAGATTTAGTCTATTCAATTTGTACCTCTCTGCATATTGCATCTGGCTTATGAATTTAACATTGTTTATGTCATAGTTTGTCATGTTATATATGTCTATTCTTTATAGGATTTAGGTGCCCTTGATCTTCAGATCGTTTAATATTTCTTTGCTCTTTTCAAATTAAAAGGCTGTTGTCATAAACATTTATTTCACTGGACAAAAATTTTTTATTATCATATACATTTATTGTATTGTGACGTGTATGCAGGAAACAGGTGTCTGTGTGTTAAGTGTTACTGTATTCAGCTCTTCTAGAATTGGGTCCAGTGATGGTCTTTTCTCACATCATTTGCTCGGGTTGATGTTGACTGTTCTCCAGTGGGCTCCTAATGTAATGACCGTGATCAGGGGACGTACAGTAAACTGAACATTACAGTATATTCACTCTGGCTGTCTGTGGGTAGCGGCAGAACAAGAGTCTTTTGAGGGCCCTTGAGCTGTCAGTACGCCGCCTCTAATTGTCACAAATTACAGCTGGAGAATTAAATTACTGAGGTTTTACTTTCCTGAGACTTGGATAATGACCTTATTCTCAATATGAGATGTCTCCACTGTATCTGCTTACAAATACTGCTCCCTGTTGTCATATTGTTCTGCTATAAAGGTAACCCACAGGAAGACCATCAAAAGCAAAAAATACTGTTGTGCCTATTCTTAACCCCTTCACCAGAGAGTTGAACAATATTCAAGCCATACTGTACAGTTTTATGAGTTTTCAACAAATTGCCACACGGACCCGAAATGAACAGTGTGAGCATTTCATGTTTTGAATTCAATTACATTAATTAAATGAGATATTTTAACACATTTCATATTTGTAACTTAATTGGGCCAAGCTGTGTTGTTTCACTGCATATATTTATGCAGCGAAAGGAATGTAGGTTTAATAACATTTAATAATAATCTAGGGGCTTCATGTTGTTATTGTAGTCACTCATGCGAGAGGATTGCAGACCATAAAGAGCTCTGAACTCAGTGATCTGTATCTAGAATGATGCTCTATCAGCCTCTGCATTCTCCAATTTATTCTGAGTTCTTTCTTATTCTGGGACGTCAAACTCTTTTAAGGGAAGTGGACATCATTTAGAGCTCAATAAACAATTCAAGTGGCCCTCCAGTCGTTCAGATTCAGTGTCGTCCCCCCTAGGACAGCTAATGCAGGAAGGGCAATAGTGAAACAATTGCTCCAGTTTAAAAACAAAGCCACCAATCTTTGACCTAAAACTTTGGATTTGAAGTGCTGCCATTGACCTAACAAGTTAAGTGTGCAAGTATCATGAGCGGTAAGGCCATTAACATAAGGGCTATTGTACATGACTAGCGAACATGATCCTTCAGAAAGGTTAGAAAGTGAACAAAAATGATTTTGGCCATGTCATATAAGGCATAACTTCTCCCACTCAATAATAAGCAGAAAGCAAGCAACAGGTTCACAGTAACACAAGTAGGCGACACTACTACGCCAAGAACGAACAATTCCTTTTATTAGTTTTTATATTAGTTTATATTAGTATTTATGAAGAACTGCACCATTTTCTGCCACTTCTTGTTATGTGATACCAACCAATAAATGCACTTCTGAAAAGCACTTCTGCTTGCATTCCCTTATAAACGACGACATGCCAATGCTCTTTAAATGTGTCATATTTGCATACTGTAATTGTATTGGAAAATAAACAAAACGTAAATAAAACGGGAAGGATGCACAGGGCGTCCAGGTGAAGCTGACCAAAGGTTTGCGAAACTGTTTTTTAATCAGATGTGGAAACCGGCGTGCGTTCCCCGGCGCGACTACAATACCCATGATTCTTTGAGGCAAGACTTCACGCTTGTAAGCAGCTCGCTTGCTTCCAAGTGTTAATAAGCAAGACACTTTGGCGGAGTGGGAATAGTCCGACACCAACAGCGTTGCCTTTCCCATTATGCTCGCATCTACGGAGTAGCAGAATGGCTGTTCAAGGTAAGCGTTTCGTAAACGAGAGCGACGGCTACCGAAACGTCTGCACGGGCTTTATTCGCAAACGCAACCGGGTTACATTTACGATTGGCTGCTGATAGTTGCAGATCTGTGCTTGCGCTGGAAACCTATCACATAGAGATGGGCTGACGGAGCCCGCGGGCTTGCGTTAAGTCTGTGCGTGCAGCGTGAAGATCCGCGATTCTTCCGCGTTCAGTCCACGCACGTCCACCCGCTGATCGCCGCGCATCATTCGGAGCGGCGCGTTCACACAGCGCGATCCGAATTCGTTGTTTGAAACCGTATTAAGGCGCATGCAAAATGCGGAGCGATTCGGATGCGAGGAGCGGACCGATGCGCGTCTGTTGTTAAGTACACGGTGCACCGACCGGACGCTTCTGCTGGACAGGTGTTTCGGCCACCTGTGCTATGATGCTCGGCCAGTCTCCGCACCTGATCGGAGGCATCCTCTGGATTCAAAACCCGATGCGTGGTAGGTTTCTCCGAGGACGTCCGTAGGGCTGTATTGTGTTACCGATGCACCGACGCGACCCGTCCTTTGTCGAAACTTGTGCCGAGTTAGGCTTTTGCTGCAGGTCTTATCGATTGATGCTTTATCGTCATCGATCTGGTCAAGCAGATCAAGTATCGTCAGATCAGGAGCGATGTTAGGAATCGGCGTCACTTCGCTTTAAGTTGCATGTGTAACTTCGTGTTTTGATGCCATTGATGCACGTCTTATTATATGTAAGTCGACTGACAGATTGTCAGCTGTAGTGTATTTGCATTTGTACTGTAGAGAAGAAACTTTCAAATGTGATGGTGCCATGTCTGCGTTGGCAAGAAATGTTAATAATAACTTGCAATAACTTGGAAACAGTTGTAAAGGAATAGTTCACCCCAAAATGTAGCATTTTCACCTTCCCCGCTTGTCATTCGAAACGTGTATGACTTTTTATTTCATCTGACTCTGTGGACCACAAAAGAAGATATTTTGAGAAATGCCTCAGTGGTTTTGCGTCCATACAATTTAAGTCAATGGGTACTTCAAAAAAATCTTTCTTTGTTTTCCTCGGACGCAAAAAGGTCAATCAGATTTGCAGTGACATGCGGGTGAGTAAATGATGGAAGAATTTTAATTTTTGGGTGAACGATCCCTTTAAAAATGTCCTGTCTTGTTATAGTCAGTATTTAAGAGACTGATTTTGTGGTTCACACCAATGGCTTGTACACACGTACATGTACACTCCCTAAAGATAATTGGCTATTAGGGAGTGTGCACTGCTCAGTGGAACTTTTTTAAAGTTTTTCTTGTAAATTATGTAATATGATTCATAGTTTAGGATACTAAACTACCAACCCATGACACTGAAAAATGTACACTCCCTAAACATCTGTTGCAAAACTCTGGATAATTGTACATATTAAAAACTTTGTAGTATGGTTGTCCATAGGGTCTTGTAGCCAAGGGGATCAAGTAATCATTTCCTGTCTCATCTCAGGGGATCTGATAACTTATCCTTCCCTGTGTGTTCTTATATAACTACTCTGGCTCTTCAAAGCACTTTTGATTCTTCTTCTTCATGATAGGTCTTTAGGGATGTGACATATAAATTGGAACCAAGCCAGAATGAACAAGATGCAGCGGTGTTGCTCAGCAGGAGTGCTGCTTAGTGCCTGGTTTGCTAAAGGTTTCGTTCTCAGTAGTGGCTGTTATGCTTTAAGGGTGAAGTTCACTCGAAGTACAGCAACTTATTTCTGTGTATGTGACATGATATGGCATTCACAACCCATTTGACTTCCGTAATGTGACATTTCTGTGAGTAACAGGATATTCAATGGGAACAAATACGGGCTGAACCAGGTCTGTGTGTTAAGATAGCAAATGGGGTCGATTTTCAGATCTTATTTTGAAAGCAGAAATCCTTTACAGAAAAGACACATGAATTTTACATGTGCAAAAACACAGGGAAACACGTCACCACGTTTCACATGATTCCATAGTTTTCCCAAGGGAATTTACATGGGATTCACACAAAAATGTTACAGAATCACACATTTTACATTTGATCATGTGTTTTTGCACATGTAATTCATGTGTCTTTTCTGTAAAGGATATGTACGTCATGTAAAAATGTTTGGCATGTATGAAATGGGGAATGCCAGCAAGCTGAGAGTGCGTTCCCAGAGATGAACTAATGAACTGAAGAATGAGTGAAAATGCAGTAGGGAGATTTTGGTTTGACAACTGACAGAGAACTCGCACAGTCACAGGAGACATTAAAGGACATTTCAAGGCCCTGAATAAACCCAAGATCAAAACATCCAGAAAATCCCTCCCACTCCAGGCAGACTGAGATGTGGCGCAACACAGGGCTAATATGTATGAAACCCTGAAGAAAATTTCAAAAGATATGTGAGTCTATGCGACCCCAACTCCAGCTTCTGAAGAAATCAAACTCTGCACAAGAATTGATGTTATTTATGAGCTCTTGCAAGTTAAAACAGTAGCTACACTCTGTACACTCAAAGGTACGCTCTGAAAAACAAGGTTCTCAGGTTTTTCTAGCACTTTAGATTTAGTTTAGCAAAAGCGTTTTCTGATGAAGAACCATTTTCTGATAGAGGGATGTTGAGTTGGCTGAATGGATTTTTGCAGATTAAAATGTTCTTTGTTACATTATAGGACCTTCATGTCATGCTGTTGGTTTTGGGCATCATCAAGCCCCTCTGAAAAATGTAATTATAGTCATATTTTTCACATAGTCATTATTTTTTGACCATTGCTTCCAAAGCAGCTTATGATGGCATACAGGTTACAACAGGTTAATAGTTCAGTAGTTACTTAATTATGTGAATATTTAAGATATTGTAGAAGCTGATGAAAAAGATGCACAAGGCCTTTAAACAATGATACAATCCCATAAACAGGCCTCTATACCAGTAAAATTTCTGACATCAGGAGATTATGACATTGTGTTGCCGACCACGAAGGAGAATGATGCTGCACTGTGACAACATAAGCATACTGATTCTCCCATTGTGAATATAGAAGTTTCAGGAATGTAGGAACCATATACACATACAGGAAAACTGTGTGAAAAGATTCAGGCGCTTTAAGTGACCTAAAAAGGGTTTTCTGTTAAACAGGGTACACAGGTTTGCAGTTACAATAATGAAAAGTTTACTGGTTTGGTATTTTAACTATGTCACAAATTCCACATGCTTTGTGCTTGAGAAGTAGAATTTACAGTGTGGTGGAGCTTTTTAAGAGCTGTTAGTATCATGGTGAACATTGATACATTGGCTAACGTTCTGTAAAAACCGTGAATGTTTTCTTTTAAGTTACCTTAAGATATCTATATATCAAAAACATAATTTTTAAATAGTCGAGTGTTTTTAAAACATTACAGAGTTAAAAAATATTTGAAAAATTTTTGGTACTTGATGAGAATGTTACAAAAAACTATTATTACAGAAATTATGTATTGCAATTGTTTGCCTTATTTGTATGAGACAGGATGAAGTTTCTATGTGTTGCTTTAACTATTATGGTCAAGGGCTATTTTTTTTTATATTGGCAGTCTGAATGTGGAGGCATGTGCGTCTTATTAAAGTTTTTAAATATGCAAGCAAAGGAAATGACTGTAGATTAATTGCTCGTTACAATACAGCACAAACAAAATACAACAAACTTCAATATTCCCAGAAACAGCTGACACCTGAGCTATGTAAAATATGACTGTGCTGTAGATGTGTTAAGTTGATTACTTGATTGTTATGAGCACAGAAAGGTGAGGCAATCACGTGAAAATACCATGTGTTTTAAGGACAGAGAATCTCAGTCACCATGCAGTTTCATTGTATGGAAAAAATGCAATAAAAGTGAGTGGTGACTCAGGCCATCAGAGGTCAACGAAATGAGTCAATAATAACAGAGTTTTTGAGTGAACTATCGCTTTAAGCAGGTAATTTCTTTCTTGTTGATCTCCATAGAGACCCCCACACACAGACAGATTTCTAATCTTTTACCCTGATTCTCAGAACCACGTCGGTGAGCTGAGAATGCTGTCTCACCCACAGGCCCTGTGAGGTCTCATGATCTGGAAGGATCAATATTGCTCCGCACGTCTATTTATTCACTCACTGTGCTATTTTTACCGTTGAGAGTTGATGCCCAAAGAAAAAGCTAAAGAAAGTCAGTCAAATTTAGGTCCTGATTAATATTCATTTGAATTGAGGCTAGAGGAGCTGGGTGCTATTGTGTTGTTCACAGCAGTGAAACATGTTAGGAACATGAGGAATTGTACATGTTCAGTTCTTTATTAGTCATTGGTTAAAACTGTAACCAATGTAAAATCTGTAACTTTTGCCTCTCTACCACCATCTCTGTTTAAAATTTGCAGGGTACTTGCAGAATTATTTTCTTAACATGACATGACAAGACTAAATTGTAAACATTTTCTGTAAGAACAAGCTATAAATGCTGCAAATCTACAGTACCCAGACATGATATACCCAGACTTGCCGGATCTTCTTTTTGTTTACAGATGGACATTTTACATGAAATTGGACCCAACCGCTTAAATGATATATCATAATTCTAAACTTACTGTTGTGAATTGGGGTAAGGTAAGGAGATCGTGATGGACACTGATCTGTCATGTACATAACTGGTTTTTGCTTTCGTTTTAACCCAAAAAGTTATGGATTGCAGCTTTAATTTGCTTTACTGGATATGCTTTGAGTAATCAATTCACTTTAACTGACCATCAGTGGAAAGAATCTGATAATGTTTTGTGGTTTAAAAATCAAGTTGTGCAAATAACATGGCATAACGCTTTGACATGCTAAAACTATAATGTTCAAACAATTGTTTTCAGGTGATGTAGGTCTATTTTTTTAGTCAAATACTTTGTCAGATTTCCACATAAAATTAAACAGTAAAAGTAAAAAGGCGATTAAAAACAAAGGAAAAGTTGCGATCAGCGTTTTAAACAAAAATGTTAGCGAAAAAGTCCATAGACAAATTGTGCATGAACTATTTTCATTGTTTCTCATCAGAAGTAGGGTTGGACTCCTACAAGGAAGTGGCTTTTTTGTTACGCCACTCCAAACATTATAAACACGAGTGATCTCCTGTCATTACATGTTACATTAAAAGCGTTCAGTGAGGTTTCAGATGATCACGTGCACCTAGAATGATCAGACAGAATAACAAAGATTATTGGATGATTATTAATAACAAAGATTACTGTGTGTCCAGCATTGACACACAGTATTAACCTAAAACAAATTGTTCCTAATTTGGGGCTGTTTTGTCAGGGCCTTAGTTCGGCGTCAACATGCAGTATTTAGTTCTTGACTGCTTAACTGCTTGCCTACTTAAATATAGGGAAGGCAATTTGGGAGATGCTCACAATAGCAAGCTAGCTTTGAAAGCATACGATCCTGCCCTCCCTTCATAGCAATCTCCAAAGCCATGTCTCATCCAATACGCATGAACACGATGCAAATACATATTTTGACAGGCAAGTAGAACATCCTGTCATTGCATTCGGACTGAATACAATGATTGGACGAACATTTTATGGTCCTGTGCCTTCCACAGAAGATATTTAAATATATTTGGACCACTTAGTGATTGCTATCAGGATGTGAAGAGACTTTTAACCAGCATAACAAAAATGTTTCTGGAACAAATTGCCTTCCTTGCCTTTAAATGTAACCATTGGAGGGGGACTTTTTTTACGATGTGTATGGTTTGCTCATTTCACTTTCCTGCGCATCTCATTTGTGTATCAATGAGCAGTTGATGAAAAGAATGTGTAAGGGTATGTACATTTATAGCTCAGGTGCTCTCTTATATTGAATGCCAGGTTGAAAAAAATATGACTTCAGGTTCCTCTTTGTGGTTCGTGAGTGGATTTTGTTCCAAATACACACTGTGTAGTCCCAGAGGATGAACGTGACACATCTTCAACCCCTTGTTTTTGTGACAAAAGTTGCAAATCCTTAAAATAGGATTTTGAAATGCTCAGAATTCCAGCTCCTGTTTAAACATTTATAGCTGTCTCAGTGCTCTGCATCCATATTAGCTGGCAAAACTTGCTATTTATAATCTCTCTCAGTTTTACCCTGTCTGATGTTTGGTGAGCTTTCTGCTTCTGTTTTGTCTGCTAAGCAAGTTGTTGCTAGGTCAATGTTGAGGATATTTTTAGAGCAATTGTGTCTATTTAAAGTGGGTCATTCTTATTTGACTTGTTTAAATTAGCAGCGGCAATAAATTTGGAGCAATATGCAGTACATCATTGTATGCATATCGTGTAGCTTGGCATCAAATAATTAGATTGGAGAGAAATGAAAACCTAGAAGCAGTAATGCCTGGGAGACATTATTCAGCGTTAACTTTTGATTGGATGTCAGATTAAATCACTAAAGTGGCGATGAGGGGCGAACCTCACACTGGCTCTGGTGGTCAGAGTTCAACCCGGCTAACCAGCAGTACCTTGGGATCCAGATTAGTGGTGAAATGAGTTCAGGAGGCCCACGCTTTGTCTGTCCAATGTCTGTATCCAATTCTAGAATTGAGTTGACCTACTTTATAAAACAGGGACGATCCTTTAATCTTAGATGATGGTTTCAAACTGAGGGGGCGAGGAGGGGAAGCTGTTCCTTGGCTCAAATATGGGACAGTTAGCTCCCTCTTTCTCTCTGTCCCTCTGTGTCTTCAAAGAGCTCTATTAGGGCTTTAGTAAGCGTGAAACAAGGAGTCCGCTGAGAAGTGGCTCTGCTGGTTTAAAAGCTGTTCTGAGTTTCTTTAGCTTGCACTGTTGAACTTCATGCACATGCATTCCATTGAAGAAATATTAAAGAGGTATGGACCTTTCATAACACAATTGCTTGCATGCTAAGATAACACTCCTAAACCACAGCATAACTGAAACCTGTTGTCAATTTATGAGCAGCTTGGAATGAGAAGTTCAGATGTCCTCACATGTTGTTTTTGAAACATTTTCACTGTATTTGTGAGGATGTTTTCAAAAGCGTGACCCTCACAAAGCTCAGCAAACAGATCTGCATACTCGAGTCTTTCCAGCAGATACATGTCAGATTTTTTTATTTGAAACAGAAATGATAAACAATCATATTGTTTTTAACAATTCTTATATAAATGAGGATATGAAAAATGTTAGAACTGATATAAATTACATGGATAAATACATAAAATCACACTTCTGGAAGGGGCTTCAGTCACGTCACGTTAGATTAGTCATTCAGGAGACCTGCTGGGCTTTGGTCAGGTAACATTTGTTGGTTTTCCCTTGTGGTTAATGTACAGTAGGTCAGTGCTTCCAGATTCTGTTCGTGTGTGTGTCAGAATAGTGGGCAACATTCAAAGTGAACAGCCCTCAGAGTAGACCCTAAGCTTTCTGCTTTGACCTGTACTGTTCACCCACACACCCACCCTCACCCGAAACATGACGTACAGACACCCTCACTCAACTTCTCATGCATTTATTATTAGACTGGGACCTGAAGCACCATTTTCTATATTCTAAATCAGATGATACTGACTCCACTTCTCGCTCTGGTTCACACTGAGAGTGCATAAACCACTTCACTTTTAATTGAAGTGCCATCCAGAGTCACTTCAGATTACACGCCTATCTCAAGGACATAGTAACCTATCATGAAGCACACTAGAGCTCTGCAGATGAGACAGCAGGTCCTCTCACTGTATTGCTGAGACTCACAGTAATGTGACTCTTGATGATCTGACATTACAGTGGTGAATCGATCTGCTGCTTATTCATCCTTCCTGTCTTTAACCTTATAGAAACAACTCTAAGTAGAATTAAAAGAATTACATACCGAAAATGACAATTTTGTCTTTTTTGGAGCTTAATAGCAGAGCTGTTAGTTTTAAGTTTTATTGTGTACTTTTCATTACTTTATATTTTTAAGTTCTTATTTAAAGTGTTTTTAAATGTTTACATTTTAAGCTTTTGAATTTGATACATTTTATCTAGTTAAATTTGATGTGCTTTTGCTGTGTTCATTTTATCATTTTATTTTTAATATTGCTATATGAGTTTAATTTTTATTTCAGTTTTAGTTTAGTTTTATTTATTTTCAGTTAATTAGCTTAAGCTTAAACTTATTAAGCTTAAACCTTAGCTTAAACTTGTGTTGGTTTGTTGCTAAGGCACATTTCTAATTCTTCAGTTTGTTTTTAAAATAATATTTATGCCCATTTTCTTTGATTTCAGTGAACAGAAATGTTTTAATTGATTTATTTGTAGTAAACTATTGACTGATGCATGTAAAGAGATGAAAAACTGTTTCTTTAAATTGAGGGGAAAGGAGAGCAGCGCTGGTTAACACAGAGCAGCATCTCCTTGTCTCTGCTTCCTTCATCCCTCAGTGCGCATGTCGTACAGAAGAGGGAAAAGAACGTTCTGGTCTATATTTAGAATCAGAGGCAGAAAAAAGCGTCTTATCCACCTCAAGGCCCACATATCACCCCCAGTGCATATAAACCCCTCCAAACAGACTTCACACAAATGAAGTTCGTTTCTGTCTTTGAGATGTTCATCTCCAAGCTTTGATCTTGCATTTTTTGCCTCTTTCTCCAATTCATTCTCTCTATCTCTTTTATGTTGCCTCTTCTTCTCTCCTTGCCTTGCAGAGTTAAATGTATAATTTATATCCACTGTAGAACGCCTGGCCATTAGACAGCATGACCAAGTGGTTTAAACATTGAGGAACCAAAAAAAGACAAAGGGAGAGAGCCCAGAAAAAGTGAGGGAATCTGAGAGAGGCGAGCGCTGCGTGTTTCGCATGCTAAACTGCTTTTGTTTCAAGTCTGGCTCTTGTCTGAAGATGTGCTGGTTCTTTATGTGTTGGAGGAGACACATGAAGGCAGGATGAATGTTCCCAGCCCTTCACAGCAACAGGGGCTCGGTAAACAATAGCAGAGCAATTTGTTCTGCTCAAGTTATCAGTCATTCTTCCCACTAATGGTATTCAGCAGATGTCATCACGGCTTAGATTCATTTGATGGGCCGTTATGCAACGCTATGGGTGGATGTTACGATAGAGATCTTGTTTGGTGATTCTTTATAAGTGTGTCTGCATACTAGTGAAATTAAAGGGATAGTTAAGTCAAAAATAAAAATCCTTTCATCATTTGCACACTCTCACGTAGTTTCCAAACTTTCTTTGTTTTGTGGAACACCAGAGTAGATGTTTAGTGGAATTTCCCATCTGCTGTCTGTCGTGAAATGAAAGTGGATTGTGACCAGGAATTGTCATGCTCCAAACAGAACCAAAAAAACATCAAAAGCATTATTATGGTATTCGACATGCACAATTTTCAAGTTTCTGAAGCCAGATTATCAATATTGCTTCAAATGGTGCTTGATATCATCACCAGTCTTGTTTACTTTCATGCTTACATATTTTGCTTTAAATAACATATTTTGTGTTCCATTGAAGGAAGAATCTCAAACAACAGATTTTGAAAGATGTGTGTGAGTAAGTTTTATATTTAGTCGAACTATTCCTTTAATAAAGTCTGTCTTTGCCCCTGCGGGTGTTAAATGTTCCGTTCTAAGTTATGTGCGTGTTAATTGTGTGCAAACAGATGGGATGGAGGTTTTTGAATCATTAATGATTATACAATTGGCCTATATGATGCTTCAGATACAGTATGCGCTGCGCTCTCACAAGCTCTTGTCTTGGGGTTCAGTGGTTAGAATTAAAATGTGTTTTCATGCTGTGAAGAAGTATTACAGTAGGTTTTATTTTTAGTCATTTAATTCTGTCTTTAGCTTCGTGTAATTTCTGACAGAACAAGCTTCAACCAGCTCTCATCTGCTTGGCCTCAATTCACTCCAGATAACACGACGGGCGGATTTCAAATGTCACTGTTTCACTCTTTTAATGCTCTGTAGTATGGCACAGCCAAATAAATCTTAGTATTGAATGTCCTGTGTTAAAGTTAGGTTATAAAAACTGTATTTTTATATAAAGTAATCCGATTTTTAATACAAAATCACACGGATCTGTAAGCAGTTGTGGTTCACTGTGAGAAATATGATGGCATTGGTTGGTTTCATTTTGTTTTTATGATTGATATGATTCTGTCTGACCATCATCATTATGGATTGTGCTAATAAGGGCACAGTGCATGTCTGATTTCACTCAGACAACATTATAGAAATGCTGTCAAGCCCCAGTACTGTAATTTGATCGTCTGATGCCACCTAGAGGAAAGCTTTTTAAAACATTTAATACCAGCACAATGTTGTAAATGGTGAAACTTACCTTATTGTCAGGGTTTAAAAAGCAGAATCGCCTCATAATATTCTTTAGAAAATGCCTATTTTGGCATTTTGATTATTTTCATTAGAACATTGCATACATACTATAGTAATCAGTCATATTACAAAAATGTTATATGTAATAATGGTACTGAAAAGCCCAGGATATCTTTTTTTTTAAAAGAAGCATAGTGTGGTCTCTCATAGTCCCCTAAAACATATGGCCTTTACAGAGAACAGAAAATCAATTATTTACATGTAGCCTATGCTTGTGATTTAAATCCGCATGCAATGGTGCCACCTTATGGTCATTAATGGTCACTAACCAGTCTTGAACTTGATTTCCACAGCTGTCCACTGCAATCTGACCCAGAATGGGATTGACCATCAGGTGTGCACAGAGGACGTGAGCTCACACCTGGAGGAAGCGTCTGTTGATCATGGACTGGATGAGGACAGCCCAGGCTTTCAGGACCAGAGTCCCGGTTTACAGCGACGATCTCCACCCCAGCGTTCGGTGTCAGAATCTGAGCTTTCCAGGGTGAGAATAGCACCATCACTGCAATGACTTGTTTTAGAGAATATCGGCGGTTTGAAAGTATTAAACCATAATATATTCTTATATACAATATTTTTATACAGTAAATGGCCACAACAAGAAGATATTATAAGATATGAGATATTATATAACAGGTGCTCAGTTGGTAGAGAATTGTGTTAACAGTGCAAAATGTTGTGGGTTCGATTATGTAATAGAGTGTAATAACTAGATATGTCCCATATTGCATTTGTAGACAGACATAGACAGACAGATAGCACGTTGTTATTTTCATAATTCTCAGTATAACAGAAGAAAACAATGGTCAATTCAGTCACTTGTCTGTCATACAACTCACAGCCATCAGTGTATTATTTTGCATATACACTTTGTTTACCACACGATGGCGCTCTAATGCATCAAGTGTACATTTGGCCTCTTTAATCTTACATCTGACTTTTTAAAAGCGAATAAAATTTACTGTGATACCTTTGATATAAATAGTAAAAATATTACATTTTTAAAAGATTTGAAGTATTGTAGAGGGTGAATAATAGGTAAATCAAACCAACATCTTACAGCCAGATATTAAAATGTAAAACATTTTCATTGAGGATCTATATTTTCTCCCTCATCTTTAATAATAAACACTGTTGATTAAACAACCCTTCAAACCGGAAGCTTAAAATACCTCCTAAATGAAGAAGTACTCTGTTCTGTTGTCATAGACGAAGATCATTTTAGTGCTGTAATATATTCATATCTTCAAGTCATCATGCTTTGTTGCTATAGTAACATGAAAATTCTTGAATTGCCTAATTATACCAAGGACAGAATGACTGTGACACAGTGTTCGCGTGTTATAAGTTTAAAGCTCGTCTTTCCTCTCCCCAACTTTGTTTCCATTCTCCACTCATCTGTCACTCATCTCCGTTTAATTGGATGGGAATCCTGCTGCAAAGCACATCCCACCAGTATCCCACCTGCGGGAGCCGCAGAAACAGTGGCGCCGTCCTTCCAACTTCTTAAAATCTTTGGTGAAATGGAGTTTGCTGCAGCACCTATGCTCGTATTTCGATGCAGTAACAGACCTTTATATATTAAACCTCATCAATCCTCTGTAAGTCTCCGCTAGTGATCGTGGCTCCGCGGGCCTGCCTTCACACCTCGGCGGCAGGTATCTCGGGTTAATTAGCTCGGCGCTGTTTTTAGTAGGGCTGTGACTCTGGCCCCACTGGAGGCGGTTTCTACTGACTCAGCGTCTGTGCGTTTGGCTCGGCTCTGTCACTGTTGAATTATGCCGCTTCTTAAAGCTAGCTTCAGTTCTGTCACAATGGCTGTCATTTCCGCACTGAATTCCACTCATGTCGTACTGAAATGACAAGCTGCGGCATTCAAACTCGAAGAGGCTGTCATTAATGGAATAGCTCGCCCAAAAAAGTCATTATTTACTTTCCCATGTGTTGTTGTTAACCTGTATGATTTTCTTTGTTCCTTGGAACACAATGATAACATTTTTGGAGGATGTATCGGGCGTATTTTCATGCAATTACATTTATCATTTATAAAACTTTTTTTGGGTGGTTTTGTGTCCGTTTTGAAACTTGAAAGCTTTGGTCCATTTTAGCTGGATGACAAAGCGGATGGTACATTGTTTAAAATTTCTCTTTTTTTGGTCATATAAAAGTCTTACAGGTTTGGCACTTGATGGTGACTAAATCATGGGTGAACGTGCTCTAGACCAATAAGAAAACTCCACAGAAGAGGAATAGAAGAAGAATTTCCAGTGTACATTGCGAGATTTCACAGAGATTTCTTTTATTTATTTATTAATTTCTCTTCTCACCCAGCCGGGAGTTGTGAAGCTGTCCAAGCCGGTGGCCCTGTGGACTCAGCAGGATGTGTGTAAATGGCTGAAGAAACACTGTCCCAATCAACACCAGGTCTACAGTGACTCCTTCAAACAGCATGACATCACAGGTAAACAAGACACCCTGACACTCTCATAATGAACTTGTCCAAGGTCAAACGCACAGTCCAAGGCGCGCTCGCTCATCCGCGCACACATTCCACTTGCATTAAAACATTCATAATGGAAGCACCAATAATTGCTGCTGGTTCAGCCGAGATGATTGCGTTCCGCTTTTATTAGCTCGGCAGGGGTTCCTGTATACCGCAGACGAGGATGTGTGTCAGGGAATTTATATGTGCGTGCGTCATGTGACCTGACTCTCAGTGATGGATGACAATAGCACCGTTTCTCATGTTATATTATGTTTTAATGTTTTCCTGCTTCAGGAAGCTTAATAGAGATTAATTGCTTACATTGTGCAGACGTTGTATTCCTAAAGCTAATATAGAAAGCAGTTTTCCCAACATTGTTTGTCTTAGAGACCCCAAGGGCCTCACAGGTAAAGCATATATGTACTCCTTCATTAACGCGAAACCAGAAGTTTCTCTTCAATCAATAGTAGACCTATGTTATTAAATAAAGTTATTCTAAAAATATAGCCAGAAATGCAATGATTTACTTTACTTTTACTAACTAAAAATACTTGAAACAATCAGTCAAAAACAGACTGACCAGATAGCTTCCTTTCTAAAGCAGTTTTAGAAATATAGTTTTTTTTTTTTGTTGCTAACTTCCTCTATTTTGATTTTGGTTTGATTAGCTGTTGGATTGAGATGCAAACAGGAAAGCTTTGTTCTGTGTGTATTGTATTGTTGTGTAGACATTGTGTAGTGAGGCGAGCGTGGGGTGTTGTTATATAAATATACATTCACAGCTGATGAAGTCTTTTAATCAAGTGCAGTTGTCTTATGTGTTCAGCTTCCAAGGTTGTTTTGCCTTTGATTTTGCATGATTCGGCCAAATGATCTCAATTGTCAGGAGTAATGCTGGCCAAAGCAACGTTAATTCTTTTTCGGTGTGTCCGAATTGTTCTAGTTTTACCAGAAGGATTGCGAATATGCTTTGCATTAGGATTATGCTCGGTCCAATTAACCATAATTTATGCAGAAAATATTCAAGCTGCTCGATTTGACTATCCTGCATTAATTAACAAGAATCAGTTCATAAACATCAGGCCCCACCAATTAGAGACACAATGCAATTTGCATCTATCTCTGGCCATTCCATGCATAACATAACACATTTCATCAGGGTAAACAAAGATGAATCAGTGCCAGATCACAAAACAACAGTGTTTAAAAGAAACTGGCTTGAGTAACAGAAGAGGTAGGATATATAGTAAGCGCATTTATGACGTCACTGGCGGCGTCTTTCTTAATCTTGCGTTCTAGACAGGTGCAAATTAAAGCAAGAGGTAACAAAAGCTTCTTTTACACTCTCTTACATGTAAATCAGGATTTTTGTCCCCTCCAGTTGTGGCTATAACAATGGATGAGTGGAAAGGGCATTTTATTTGTTGCACTGGTATTGTTATAGTATTGCACTGGGTAGCCCCGCCCATCTTTTAAACTCATCGGTCTATTGGTAATTGTAGATTTGACAAGCATGTTCTGATTGGCTAAAAATGTGTTGCACAACAACTGATGATCTTGCTTGGTTAGTACATGATGTTGTGGGTTTCGCTGTTTTAATGTTAAATTGCTGATTTGGAGTTCCCTTCAGACATGAAATCTGATGCTGATGTGGTCGTAATATAATTTGTGTTACATGTAATTTCTAATACTTAAGGGTGATTTTTGTGTTGTGCTCTGTCAAACGTATCAGAACCCTTTAGAATGGTTTTATTATTATATCGCATTTCAGAACCCATTCATGCCAGACTTCAGACAGTTTTTCAAGGACTTCCAAACGCTTTTTCTCAGCTGTACATACAGTATATTTCATCATACCAGACAGCCTCGAAAATATCTTTGAGGGAGCACAGAATTGCCATTAAGTTACCAAATTACTTGCTACTAAGTGTCGGTTTGTTTCCAGTCGAACCGGAGCGCAGCCAGTGAGATAAACGCGTCTTTTCTGCTGCCAACATAAGACTGCCGAGATTCCCCCTTGCTGCCTCAACTGCATCTTCTGAAACGCTCTGAGAGTTTGAGTCAAACGCCGAGCTGTCATTAAAAATGCATTAAAGCATATTAAGACATAATTAGATATTAGTCCCTAATCTGCAGTAATTACAAAGACCGAGGCAGCGAGTGGTTTGGTAAATGAGTTAAGCACATATTTTTGATAGCGTAGGTGTAATCGGGGGAGAAGGTACGCTCGTTCTGTGTAATATACAGCCAAGAAGATCAGAGTAAATGGCTGATACAGAGAGCCTGCGTCAAGCACAGTGCAATGAATCTCTGGACTGGTTTTTGCAGACAGGAATCCCTTGGGTCACAGCACAGAGGGGTCAAGAAAGCACAACACAGTGTAACATCACAATTAGTGTCTGTTAAGTAACTGAGTGTTGGATGTAATGGGTAATTGGACATTAATATAAGGTATTCATTCATGAATTGTAATGATTGTTGTGCCGGTTGTTTACATGTCCTTTGTGGCTTTGTGGTTTATTTCATCACCAGGTTTATTTTAACGCTATATATTGAAACACACATTTATTTAGGAAAAAAACTACTGGTTAAGCAGATTTCAGATTTAGCATTCCTGTTCTATTATTGTACATTTTAAAATAAGATCTTATTGGTTAAAATAAGTTCATTGTTAAACTAGTGCTTAAGCTAATATGAACTGACAATAAGAAATATATTTTCACAGCGCATATTGATCTTTGTTAATTATTAGTTAATACAGATACAGTTGTTCATCAGTCATTCATGTTAGTTCATTGTGCTTTAATGTTAACAGATACTTTTGCATGAGAACTTTTGCATGTTCAATTGTATTAGTAAATGTTGAAATTAACATTAAGATTAAAAAATACTGTATAAGGCATTGCTAATGGTTAGTTCATGTCATTTAACTAACATAGTTATGTTACACAAGTAATGTTAACAGAAGTAACCTTATTGTAACCCTGTTTATCTCTAGCAATTTAATGCACTTAGGTGCAACAGTATTTGTTGTTAAAATGCATTGTCAAAATATATGACCGCTTTTAAAAGGTTACCAATAGATTTTTGGCAGCAGATTAATGTAATTATGGCATCTACCAGCATGAGTGAACTGGACCATAATAACTAACCACTAACTAACCAACCATTAATCTGATTCTTTGGGTTTCACAGTATTTGTGAATATCTCTGCTACACTATTCAGGTGGAGACGCTTGTAGCTGTTGTAGATCAGAGTGTAGCTTTAAATCTTCCAGTTTTATGATCGTTAGGTCAGTATCTTCTGACTTTCAGGACAGAAAGGAAAGTCTGACAGATCTTCTGTTGACAGGATAAATGAATCCAGCTGGGATGTTCCTAGTTAGCTGGCGCTTCATCTGTTTCCACATGTACTGCACTGAAAAAGTCTGAGTTTTGGCTCACTACTGGTAAAATAATTCCAGAGAAAACTAGGTGTGGTTAGACTTTGGGTTTATTTATTAGACTTTAATAGTCTACTGTTATAAAGAATTCATGTAAAGGACACTCCCATTAGGCTACATACTGGTGGTCTTGGCGTAGTATAGGGTTTTTTATAGACTGTCTATTTTCATGCTGTCCCAACGCGGTTGTTCTGTTGACATTATAGGATGTATTTTGAGTCTCATATTTAGCACATGAAAATTGTATACTGTAAATGTAAAAAGTCCATATAGGAATACAGTATGTTTTTGCTAATGTTCTGTGTTCCTGTAGCTCAACTGGTAGAGCATTGCGTTATCTGTGCAAAAGGTTGTGGGTTCGATTCCCAGAGGTCACATGTACTGACCAAATGTATAACTTGAATGTACTGATTGTATGCTTTGGATAAAAACGTCTGCCAAATATTCCTCTCATATTATTATAACATTAGGATATTGACAAATCTTAAGGTTCAGCACATGATTGCTTTAAAGTTACATGCATGTTCTATCCTGCATTCACTCTCATTGTTTGGTTTGTACTTTTCCCAGTGTTCTGTATGCTGCTGGGTGGCTATGAGAGATGAGATTTAATAATGTTGTGAAGAATAGCCACACACTTTAGTAACAAGCAGCTGCACACTTTCCATCACTCCAAAGCTGATTAGATGAGTTACTGTTTCAACCCAATTACTCTTCATCAGGTGCGGATCATTATATTAACTTCTAAAGGTTTATTCCCAGTTTCTACTCTATTGGATGATGTACTAAATGCTAAATGCTTTATAAAGACTCTTGGGTTTTTCCTGAGAGGTCACCTGAGGTGTGATTGGTATAGAGAGATAGGGGCCTTCTGTTCATGTGTTTGATTGGCTCACTGATGAGGGCCCATGTGAATGCAGGGCCCCTGCTTCTATGCCGTAAGTGAGTTAAAAGCAATGCTGGCGATCTTTTCCACAAAAAATTTTATGTTGGTTGTAGATTTCTGCACATTCTGATAGCAATCACTAAGTGATATAAATTTATATATTTATATATCTTCTGTGGAAGGCACAAGACCATAAATATTTGTCCAATCTTTGAATTTGATCAGACTATTGGAGGAGGCGTGGCTTTGGAGATCGCTCTGAAGAGAGGGCGGGATCTTATCCTTTTAAAGCTAGGTTGTTGTTGCTAGCCTCTCTGACATTGCCTATCCTACCTTTAAGTTCTAGTACTGTGTCATTTGATAAATGATCTCATCTGAGCTTGAATCAACAATATATGGTTCTCAATTTAGTAGAACAGACGTCAGAGCCTAAATAAATAGCTAGCATTATGCCAGAACATCAGGTGTATTTTGGTTGAAGATCCACAACTGATCTCAACCTCTGATTTCAACCGTCTGTATGTGAATGGCCAACAACAGGCGTGTAATAATTTTTGCTGTTATAACAAGAGGTCAATAAAGCCTCTCGTCTTTGAATAATCAGATCTACACTATCTATGGCCAATACAACACAACCCTAGACAGCTGAATGATGAGGGCTTCCAGTGGTGTGTATTTGGGATTCATCTGGACGTAGCTTCGCATAAAAGCCCTCAGTAGCTTGGCGGTGATTTCCGAGAGCGGAATGATGAGGTATGAGCGTATAAAATTGCAGTGTTCCGCAGGGATGCAATTCAGAGCCATCAGATCCATTTTTCAGTATTCCGGGGAGGAGGACGGAGAGGAAAGATCAGATTGAATTGTGGTGATGTTGAAGGATCGAGATATGATGTGTCTTGAATAAAACTGCAGCAATTTTTCACTTTCGAAAGGGATTCTGGGTGGGGGGGAGGGGCGTCGGGGTGACGTTACACTACAGTGTTAGTCTTTGATGCCCATGTTAACAATTAAAAATTGGACTATATTGTACCCTACAAGTGTTTTTACAGCTGTTATAAGCCATGAAAAAGCATTAATTGTGTTCTGATGAATTCTGAGTGCATGTAGCTAGTGACTCAACACAACTGGCGTTTTTCTAGATGGAGTATAACGAGTATCTTGATAATGCTACAGATTTACATTCAGGGAAAATGGAAGGCTGTGGCAATGGATAGTCTTTTCCCATGCTATTTCTCCAAATGTGAGCGTCATGTTGAAAGACAGGGCATCATCACACTGCGTGTCTCTCTGATTGGCCCCAAGCTACAGTATGTGGTCACAGTTCTATAAGAGAGACACATTTTTCCTCATATTTCACCCGTAAAATCAGCATATTATTAAAGCTGAAGTGTGTCATTTCTACGCCACTAGCATCACCAGACGGAATTGAAAAAATAATGACTTTTATTAAAAAAATGTTTTAAACAGGTTTCCGGAACTCTCTCCCCATCTGCAGTTGGTTGGGCAAATTAGATAGCCGTGCCCCAAAGTCACGCTATTGGTTGGGCCAGCGTTGCAGTTTTGGTCTGGTTGCGCGTTTAAACAATCAGGGCAATGTTGTCATAGAGCTGCATAGAGCTACTGTTTACCCTCTTCAGGAAAATCAGCCTTAAGAAGGCTTACATACTGTTGACTTTGTATATTAAGCTGGGACTGGAGAAAGTATTTTAACAGAAGCAATTAAGCACTTCAGCTTTAATATGCAGATTTTTCTCCTTGAAGTCAGTAAGTAGAACTTGGGTTCACAATCAAGTACAGGGTTATCACCAACACAAACAAAAACTCTCTCTCTCCCTCTCTCTTTCTGTCTCTCTCTCCTTATGTTCAATTCATCTGTGTAACTCTCACTATCTGCCCTCCTTTGATTAAATGCCAAATGCCATTGTACTCTTCTCCAGTGATCAATACAGGCTCGGCAAGAGGACAGTCTAAATAATGATAACAATTCAATCTCCCTAAAGTGATTTGGACCTATTAAGTTGTCCTAGGGATGTCCTAGGAACTTTAAAAACACTGAACACAGGACACCACAGGCCTTGTGCCCTAATGTCCCCCTATAGCACATGAATTTTAGGCCTGCGTTCAGTGGGCTCAATAAAGTCCACTTTATTTAAAGCCTGTAAATAAATGAAAAGGTTTGGAAATTTTAAGATTTAAAAGCAAAGAAACAATATGATATAATATGGGTTAGATGTATTTAAAGCTGCAATCCGTAACTTTTGCCTCTCTAGCGCCATCTCAGTTTGAAACATTAAACTGCAGGTTACTTTACATAGTGTTTATTATATATGTTGAGGTCAAATGAAGCCAAACTGATACTTCCCAGGAAACCAGAGCCGACAGCTTAAATTATAAATCATTATTATAAACCAAACGTTGCGAATCCGGGTAAGGTAAGAAGACCGTTTTAAACACTGATTTGTCACATACTTGATAATGACAGATTTTTGTTCATTTTTACCTTTTACCATTGTTTGTTCATTTAAAGTTATGTATTGCAGCTACATGGTTCTGCACTATTTCTAGGTCACTAATCCAATTAGCATCCCAACAGAAATTTTTCAGATTTCATTTTAAACCGACTTTCTTTCAAAGTGCTTTTTGTGATAATATAATTTGTAATGTTAGGAAAAGATTGGAAAAATTCAAAACTATTTTGAAGACGTTTGGATCCCTCTGTATATTAAACTTGATTATTTTCTCCCTTTCTGTAAATTCTGTAATTTTTGTGTGAATGTAGCTGCCATTTCTCATTCTTACCTGCACCAAAGCACCTGTTTCACTTAATTAACTGTTTGGCACCAGCTTCCCATTTCAAGTGTCCCACTGGCAATCTTCATCTAGAATTTGGTCCTCAGCAATGTAAATGAGATAATTCTGCAGCATTTTCTGGCTTGTTGGATGATACTCTATATAGAGCTATGTAGGGAAGTTCTTGGCAGATGCTGTCAGGCTCTGTGTTGGTTTAAGGGGCTACTGATGTGTGCCAGATTTTGTGTGTGTGTGTGTGTGTGTGTGTGTATGAGAGAGAGAATGAAAGGTCCCCTTAGGACTCATAAATGCAGCTGCAGTTAAACTATGTGAAGTATGTTAGGATATTACCTGAGGACTTTTCTTCACTGAGTAGCCTTAGTGATTCTCCAGTGAAGTCCTGCTTGTGAGAGTTTTGTCAGAGAAAGTGAGGTTAATTTCCATCTTTAAAGGCCCCAGAGCCTCACTGTCTCTCATCTTCCCTGTCTCTTCCCTCTCTCACCCTGCCCATCATTCCCCCTGGTTGTTGAAGCAGTAATTAGCCGGGCTTTTGGTTCACATGTAAGAGGGACAGATCCCCAGAGTGACAGTGCTGGAGTGGAAGGAGAGAGAGCTGTAAGCCGAGCCCATTCATCAGGACTGGAGACGAGCATGCCGTTCCAGCAACCCACGGAGAATGTGATTTATCTGCCCTGATGTCTTACATATGGCCAACTCAGCTTTCATTCGCAACATAACCTGGCTAACAGGAAGCGTTATCAGACCGTTGGCTGATGTTCTAAAAGTTATCCAAAAGTTATTGCAGTAACATTAGCATATAATTTTTAATGTTACATATCATATATATCAAAAATGTCATTCTTAAGTTGTTGGAATGTTTGAATAACATTCTTATAACCAAGCAATAATGTTAATACAACGTCTAAAAAACTGGGCATTTGAACATTCTTAGAACATTCAACATTTTTTGTTAATTAATGGAAACATTAGGGAAATGTTCTTGCAACCTAAAATTAGCTGAGAATTCTCATTTGCACCATGTGCGTGTCCGTGCATGTGTCCGTGCGTGTCCGTGTCCGTGCGTGTCCGTGTCCGTGCGTGCGCGTGTCCGTGTGTGTCCGTGTCCGTGTCCGTGCGTGCGTGTGTCCGTGCATGTCCGTGTGTGTCCGTGTCCGTGCGTGTCCGTGTCTGTGTGTGTGTGCAGTATCTTTCTGGCACTCGATTGAGCCTGCAGCATTAGTTAAATGGTCATTGTATCTGCACTGTTTAATGGGTAACAGTCACAACAGGATATGGGAGAAGCCAAGTGTGGAGTGTGATTTCAGTCTAATCAGTGTGCTGAAATCCAAGGCGCTGTTAAATTTTTAAAACCATTTTCTCTGTCACTTGCACAGAGATAAGTGGATACAGGCCATGAACTAAGAAAACAGCATCAATGGTGTTTTTACAGACACCTGGCTCTGATTCCACAGGAAGGAGTGGGAAGAGATTTAACAGTTTTTCTAAACACAAACACCATTTTCTCAAACTGCTCAAACCAATACATGATGCACATACACATATATACATACAGTATAGCCTGTATATTTATATAGGTGTATATTTGTATATATATATTGGCAATTCAGTTGTTAACATGAAACTGAATATACAGATATGTTTAAAGCTGCAATTTGGGTTAAAATGAACATAAAATCAGTTATTGAGCAAGTACATGATGGATCGTTGGTCAACATGATCTTCTTACCTTAGAAATGTCAGTTTGGCTTCATTTGACGTAAACATTCGTAATGGAAAGTACGTAAAGTAACCTTCAATTTTATGTTTCAAACAGAGATGGCGGTACGGATTGCAGCTTTAAAATATGATGCACACTCACTCAAGACTCTGGTCATGTAAGTGGCCTAGATAAATATTATTTTATTGTACATAATGTGGATTGCCCCCTCATGTTAGCTGCCATGAAATCACATGACCAGCTGACTGCCTCCTTTATCAGTAATGTCAGGCCAGGTGACTAATTTGCCTGTATAAAAAATGCTTTGTGCCTTTCCCCCCAAATAAAATCCAGGGGACAGAAACAGCCCTAATGTAAGTAAATGAAATATGACCAAAGTCCATAACATCTTTGTGGTTGTTTTGTTCTTCACTCTTCAGTGCAAATTAAAGTAAGAGTTTGCCATTGTTGACCTGTGAGAACAGACTGTGTTCTCAGACCCTTATCTTGCTGAGACAGCTGTCACCCGATGACCCACTTGTTCTGCTAAGCAACTTCTAAAATGTTTTTATTGGACCGTTATTTGTTTAGAATGGCACCTTTCCTATTTCCTGTAATTTGTATCTGTTCTCGTCTTTTGTACCGTCTTGTTTCTCTCCTCTCTCCTTCTCCTCTACTTTCTCTCCCTCTCCTTCTCTCCTCTTTTTCTCTCCTCTACTTTCTTTCCCTCTCTTGTCCTCATTTTTTCTCTCCTCTACTAGCTTTCCCTCTCTTCTGTCTTTTCTTTTGCCCTCTTCTTCTGTCTCGTTTCTCCTTTTCTTTTCCTCCCCTCTCCTCTTCTGTCTTTTCTTTTGCTCTCTTCTTCTCTGTCTCGTTTCTCCTTTTCTTTTCCTCCCCTCTCCTCTCTGTGTTTATTTCTCAGATTTTGACTCATGTTCTCAGTGAGACACTCATGGCAGTGATTCAGAATGAATGCACGCTGAGTTTCTGTTCCTCATTGAGGCGTTTCAGCCAAACACTGCCAAATGAAGGGGTAGCTTGGAACTCTACCAACATACTAAAATACCTTACCCTGTTCACCTCAACCTACACGCCTCATATATACTGCAATTTTCTGCTTCTAATGTTCCATGACTAAAGAGGCCCCATCTGTGCTCATAGTGGCTAGATACACTATTTAAAACGTATAGTATAGATGGCATCAAACGTGAGACAGTCCAAATTGATCAGACATGAAGGTTTTTAGGCCTGTTCTAGACAAAAGGCCTGTGCCTGATGCTTTGTTATTATGTGTTTTATTTTTTCACGGTTCACAAAGAAAGATTCTTTATCAATACCTTTGTCTTGTTTTCCTTAAAAAGAAATTCTTAAAAGTGATAGTTAACAAAAAATGAAAATTCTGTCATTTACCCGCTGTTGAGTTCTACAGAGAGAGTAAATGTAGTAAAACTGATTTTCTGCTTTGTTCTTATTAAGACTTTGTTTTTTTTTTTTAGAACATTTGTGTTATTATTCCTGTAAAGCTGACTAATTTTTCTCTGTCTTTTTTTAAAACCATAAACCTAAGTGTATTATTTAATATCTTATTTTTTAACAGATTTTTTTTTTTGCAGTGTGCCACTGCAAATGCCTTATGCCCATTATCGTAATTTTACTGGCTCTTTTCGAACTTCCCAGCAGTTTTCTAATAAACCGTGGCATTTAATTTTTCCTGTTTGTTTCATTGTTGCTCTTTTAATTGAATTTTACATTTTGTGCATTACCACATAAAACGTGCTCGGGTGGTTTGAGGGTGGTAAAATTGTTGGTTTGACTGGCTTTTAGTGTTTTTCCCACCGCTGTGCGGCTTTCCCCTCGTGGGGGACACGCTGTGCTTTAAAGACCTGACCATTAGAAGAGCTCGTGAGCGAGTGACAGGAGATAAACATCCGCGCTCGTAATGCTGTATAATCAGCTTCAATTGTGTTGCACCGCATCTGAATAACATCCCACAGATAATGATGCTCCGTTTGCTCTCTTTTACAAAAAACAGCCGAATTATTAATTTTCATCACAGCGTAAATGCGTCGGCAGCGTTTCTGCGTCAGCACCTCACGATGCTGTGTAAGATGGGACAATGGCTTTAACTTCCGCATGCACAAATGGCAGTTGTTAACGGAGCCATTGATGGGCAGTATTATGAGTCTCATCAGTACAGCGTATTTGTGAGACGATGATTAAAAACGGCGGTGAACTTCATCTGACCTTGAGCGCATTTTTAGCTGGAGGAAAAGTTTCCAGTCTATTTCGTTTAGCTAATTACAATATTCTCGACAGGTTCTCACAATCTAGGTTATTACAATACTCGATCCAGTTTTACACAGGGGGTTTGATAATAGCCTCTTAAAAATGACAAGAACAGTGATGATTTATATGCGTAGGGAGTTTTATTATTCACAACTGTCTAATTTGTGATGTTTTTTAGAGCCTGCTGTGGTTTAATAGAGTGTGTGTGTGTTCACGCACGTGTGTGTGCGTTTGTGTGTGTACAGGTTTAGCTATATTTGTGAGGACCAAATGTCCTCACTTGCATAGAAGTGAAATATCATGACAACCAACAAGACATTTAACTGATCCTCACTAAATTAAAAAGGCTCTTTTTAAATGAAGTTTTTCTTCAAATCTGATGCCATGGATTGAAATAATGGAAGTCTATAGAATGACCTTACTAACATAGTCAAACAAACGTGTGTGTGTGTCCAGGTCGAGCTCTGATGCGACTCACGGACAGGAAGTTGGAGCGGATGGGCATCATGCAGGAGAGTCAAAGGCAGTTCATCCTGCAGCAGGTGCTGCAGCTGCGTGTCAGAGAAGAAGTCCGCACCCTGCAGCTGCTCACCCAAGGTACACACACACACTCTTAAACACACACAGACCAGCTATACTTGTGAAGGTCATCACTGATTGGCTGGTCAGTTGTTGGATGGCTACACTGGCCTTTATAGCAGAGAAATATAGATGACACAACACTTCACTTGAGTTTCTTGTCTCTTAACTAAACATTCCTAGAAAGAGCGAGATTGAAGGAGAGAGGAAAGGACAGAGCTGTATTGTTGGTAAAGGCCGCAGCTGCCACTGCTGTTCCTTGTCATCTTTGTCTGACATACAGACTAAATTAAGCGATCGCCGCATGCTGACGCGCATGTGAACGGACAGCACGCTGATGCAGGCAGGACTCGTAATCCTCCAGCCCTTGCAGTTGGCGCAGTGATGGACTGTAGTTTTGGAAGAAACCACAGATGTCTGAGTTCTAGCATTCAGCTTCTGTCCACACAAGAAAGAAGCCAGTGTGTCTGACAAACTCAAGTTAAGCCATATAGTTTATAGAAATATTTCAGGTTCAGTACAATGTAAAGTCTAGCAATTGCATCTGTTGCATGCTTTAAAGTGCAACCACAAAAACTGACTTGTCCAATCAGAATTGACTGCTGGATGCAGGCAATGGTCAATGAAGCATCCTTTGTTGTCATGGAAACGTACATAAAACATGAGGGTTTTAACATTTCAACTGTGCATAAAATTGTCTGCCAAATGCATAAACAGATAAATGCCTAGGCTCATGGAATCCATATAATATAGTATAATATATATAGTGCGCTATAATTTATAGCAGAGTTGATTAACAGTATTGACAGATGCTGTCCATAGAACTTGTACTGAACTGGAACATTTATTTCAAATCTCTATGTAACTAATTGCAAATGACGAAATAGTCACTGTATGTTATGATCTTTGACTGCTAAACATTCAGCCTCGGTTCTTATGTGCTGCTGTAAGGAGACATGCTTTGTAGTCTGTGTACACACAGGTGGATGGGCAGTTTCTTATAGAGACCCATTAGATCTAGATAAAAATTTGAAACTTGTAAGTGCACCTGGAAACAGACAAAGGCTGCTAGGAAACACACAGACTGACATAGCCTCTATCCGCAGGTACTAACAGTTTTTACTGTTCTCTGGCAGTAGGGTATCATGCCGACAGACCATAATTAACCTTTAAGGCTGGTTGAACCATGCCGTGAAAATAATTAGATTCAGGCTACTGTGAAAGCCAGGGGAGCAGCAGGAGCATGATACTTTATCAGTTACAGTAAACCAGACAGTAACAGTCAGTCATTGTTCATTCCTCCACGTAACTGTCCACATGGTGGAAACGGCTGATTTGGCCTCATGTTGTTGTGGGCAGGGCTTGCACATGGCTTTTATCATTTTGTTCGATGAATATGAGATATGTAACTTTAAAAGAATAGTTCAAAGTGTTCTGTAATTATTTACTCCTCCTTATGCTGTCTTAAAGCCATATGGTGTTTTTCTTCTGTGGAATGCAAAGACAGAAATTTTGGGGGAATTGTTATGCAGTCATTTCACTGCAATAACAGTTCAATTGAACGAGGGCTGTTCCAAAACGAAACACAAGTTTTATTTTGTTCCAAAAAAAATTGAGATATCATGTAAGTGGTTTGTGTGACGCGTGTGCTAAAATTCAAGCCATCTGAAGCCATGAGAGTAAAGCCAAGTTTGAATACAGAACAGACCAATGTCTTTGTGGAAGGTTAAAATTATTAGTACATAGCAACTTAAATTTTGGTCTGTTCCTCACACAAGGCTGTCATATGTATTTGAAAGAATTGAAGTTTAACATATGGTTATAAAATTGAGCTGCATAATAATTCTCAAACACTGACAATCTTCATTTTTTTCCATTTACAGTTAAGAGAACAGTACACCTAAAAAGTAATAAGCAATGGCAAACACAATCTCTTTAAATGCCCAGAATCACTAATATTTGTACCAGATTCCATCTCCATTAGCTTTCGGTTGTGCATGATATGGAAAGCTTGTACTGTATTGTGTTGGAGTACACCCATGAGGCGACAGTGACCTCATACTGTACACGTGGACATGACTAAACATAGTGTAAGATTTTCTGCTTATTGGATATCTATCCACTTTCTGTTCTCCCCCGAGTGGGATCAAACTTGTGATTTTGCCAACTGTGACAGTACCAGAACTAAAATCAAAATGAAATCATCAATACAAAATTAATCCCACCCATAGATACCGAACAGGCAGAGCAGATGGCTCACAAAGCAGTTGTACAATTGTTTATATGCCTCGAGACTAATGAGAAAAACTGAGCTCTAATCATTCTGTCATAATTACTTCTCATTAGTGTTTACACACTGCTTTTAAATCTGTATCCATGGCTACATCAGATGTTCCGCTTCAAGGGAGTTAAAAACCATCTTCGCTGTTTGATAAAAATAGATGTTCTTAAGATTCAGTTAGTTAATGAGTCAGGGAGCTCTGAAAGGAAAGAGTGACTAACTGTACTCCAGACAAACAAGTTTACCAAGTTTGTTTCCATTTTTCATTCCTCTAAGTATCCTGGTGAATTTTTCCGAACATCAGCCTCATATTCATTCATGGAGGATTAGGAATCATGGAGGTTATTGCACAGATTATGAATTATTGCAAATTTGTTTCTTGACGGGGTAATATCTTGGAAGTTATGCAGGTTTTAAATTCGGTACCTTTTGCAAAGTTGGACAGCAAGCTTAATAACAGTCCAGTAAAGCTCATTTATCAAACTAAAGAAAAGAACAAAAGGGACTGATATCAGATGGTTTGTCCTCTTAAAAGTTTGAGGGTGTCTTTGAAAGTCTTGGAGGGATGTAGAGGGAAGTTGTGTCTTTAACAGAGTTTGTTCTGCTTCGTTGTGTTTTTAGTGTAGTTACTGAAGTGTAGTTACCCTATGGGGTAGTTTAGTGTAGTTAGTGTAGCTATGTAATTGAAGTCTTATTTTGTCATAAGATTATGTCGTTCACTGTGTTATTTTGGATAATGACCACATCGTCTGAATGAAAAGATCCGATTTTGTCATTTGTAAAATAATAAGTGTGAACAGTCAATTCCAAAGATCAGACAAATCAGATTTGTATGCAGTGTGAACAAAGCCTTTTTACAGTAAACTGTTTAATCTGATTATGAAAGTATAATATCTCAGTGTAGTAATTTTAAGAATACAGACCAGTATATTACTTTAAATGTAATACTGGAATATTAATAAGAATTTTAAAGTGCTCTGTATTAATGGCAAAAGCAATACCTGCTATATATAAAATGTACTGCAAACAAAGTGTCTTGGCTTGTGGGATGAGGAGGTCTGTATTTGCTGAGTCTAAGAGTCCTCATCATGCCATTTGTGTTAATAAATCTCAGGGCCAGTGGTGGAGAGATCTGTATTGTGACGTGGATTAGGTGCATGTGTATATTCGTGTGTGTGTGTGTGCATGCATATGTGTGGTTCTGGTATTCACTATTGGTATTCACCAAATGTCCCCACAAGTATAGTAATATCAGTAAATTTAGACCTTTTTTATGTCTTTGTGTGGAAACAGGTTTATAAGTCATGCAGAATGATCTTTTTCGAAAATGTAAAACAGCAGAGACTGTTCTTTGATGGTTAGGTTTAGGGGTAGAGTTAATGTAGTGGGATAGAATATATAGTTTGGACAATATAAAAACCATTTTCTATGGAATGTCCCCATAAAACATGAAAACTGTGTGTGTGCGTGTGTGCATGTGTGTGCATGTGTGTGAGCGCTCTGGGGAGGCGGTAGGCTCAGTGGTCTTCTCTCTTGGGGTCTCGGTAGGAAGAGGTGCAGATTGGTATCATTATCTTACAGCACTTCTAGGAACCCTTCCTCTCCTCCAGAAGGTCAGATTAATTTCATTTTTTAATTTCCTTCCTAGACGATCCCTGAAGATGTGCTTTTCTGAGCCTTGTTTGGGAAGATGTGATTAAGTCTTGCTGAAAAAAACAGTGCAGGCTATGAAGAAAAATGCTCACGCGTTATTCCTCCAGAAATCCCTGCCACTCAGTCGCATGTTGTTTAATGGAGTCCTCAGTTCTGCTTGGAATCATATTTAATCGCAACGCAATCAGGACATCTATGAGTTTGCACATTAGTGGCTCATTTTTACAGGAACGTGAAGGGTTTGGCATTATTAAAGTGTGAGGGAGGCTGCGAAGTTCATTAATAAAGCAGTACAGAGAGGCCTGAATGAGTACAGGTTGCTTGTGAATTGGTTACAGGGTATAAACAGTTATTGCTGCTTGTAGTGTTCCTGTAACTCAGTTGGTAAAGCATTGTGTTAGCAGCACAAAGGTTGTGGGTTTAATTCCCAGGGAACACACATGGTTAAAACATGTATAACTTGAATGCACTGTAAGTCACTTTGTATGAAAGCTTGTGCCAAAACGCATAAATGTAAATGTGAAGCTAAATGAGTGTATGTAGGAATATATTGTAATGTTGTGAATGGGATAAAGGTATAGGTTTTCTTTGGTTGAAAGCTGTGATGTCACTGCATTAAAGCTAGTGTATTCTATATTATAAGATAATATAGATTAAATATAATATCTTTGTTGTCTGGTGAATTGTATATGTTTCACTTTAACGCATGAAAAACCAATTCTTGTCAATCTGGTTTTATTTTCTTGTTAAAAAAGTGTGATATCTGCAATGTCTTATGGGTTGTATTTTGCATTAAACCTCAGTATACATCTGTTTTCAAATGGATTCTTTCTTCAAGCATCAATGCATGCGAATAGACCTTTTGTCTGTAATTTGTTTCATTTTTCTTCCGTTCTTGGTGTGAACAAGCCTTTAGGTGAAAACATTAGCTTAAGAAACATTTTGGTTCTGTAAAAGAAAAATCCACCAAAGGATCCCAGAGATGCGTTAAAGTTGCACTTCAGAGAAAGATTACAATAATTTAAGAGCTAATAACACGATCGAGCATGTCAAGAAAGTACGGGTTTCTTTGAAAATCAATGTGAGAGTAATTTTCCCTTTAGCCTCAAGAAAGATCAATGCAAACTATTTTCAACTCTCAATACGAGCGAAAGCATTTACAAACAAAAGTATCGTGACAAATGTTTATCTATTGATGACTGAGGTCTGGTGGAAGACATCCAACTCCCACAGAGTCTTTTTTTTATCTGTTAAACAGGCATTTAGTGTGACTTCTGGGTGTTGGATTAGATTCTGTAAGCAGCCCAAAAAGACATCAGACGGATCTATTGGATGGGTTTTCTTCAAGCCAATAGCTGTACAGGGTCAAGAAAGTTCAGACCCTGCTGGAAAATCAATCTGGAACTGGTACTGTAGCTAAGTACAGGCTGGAAGGCCATCTTAAACCAACAACAAACCAGCTACCAGCTGGTCCATTCAGGTAGCCAAACTGGTTTTTGGATCAGCTAATTACCAACTACCCTGTTCCAAATCACGATTTTCTAGCTGTGGGACCTGGTTTGATTCTTTGATCATTATTCATTAAAGCTGCAATTTGTAATGTTTGCCTCTGTAGCGCCATCTCTGTTTAAAACATAAAATCGCAGGTCACTTTAAGTACTTTTTCATTACGTATGTTGAAGTCAAATGAAGCCAAAATGACATTTCCTGGGAAATCTGACCTGACATCTTAAATTATAATCATTATTATAAACTTACTGCTGGGAATGGGGGTAAGGAGATCGCTTTAAACGCTGATCTGTGATGTACTTGCTCAATAAGTGTTGTTTGTTTATTTGCAATCAAAAAAAGTTACAAATTTTAATCTGTGACCGTCTTTATTGAAGCTGAACATCTCATGATTTTTTATATCATGATGATCTCATTATTTCATTCGTTCCAGTTTTCGCCAACTACCACCCACCTCAGATTAAAATATCCATGACATGAGAAATCAAGAGCTCCCTGCTTACATTTCCACTTCAGTCTCTGTGTTCTCTATCAGAACTGCGGGGCTAATATTAGCTCTGCCATTTTCCTTTCTTCCTCATCGCATCTTGCAGCGCTGCTCGTCGCAGGCTGTGAATGGCGAGGTCAGAGAGGGGCTTGTTGCTGCGCTATATATACAGTACCTAAAGAAAAGACGCAGATGTGTTTGTGTGTGTGTATGTTTGTGTTTCAAGGACGGCAGAGGAAGAAGCAATGGAGCGTGTGGTACATGCTATTAATGAACACGGGTTGAGACCTCTAGAGATGGGAAAACACATGCGCAGACGCACATGCATGCAGTAGTATAGATGACATTTTCTGTATCTGTAGAGGTCAGTAGTTCAGATTTTCACTTGCACTGCAACAAATACTATAAATAGGCATTTTAGGAACATGTTTTCATATGTGACAGAAAAGGCACTATTATATATCACTTTTGCTGGCAATTATCATAAGTCATTCTTGAAATTATGGAAGAAATCGTATAGTAGCCAGTTTGAAATTTAGCCTTTGTGACATATTTACAGGTAGAAAATTTGCAGCATTATTAAATATTTTATAGACAAAACGAATCAGTTTGCATGTGATCAGCAATAATAAGACGCAGTGAACACATAGTACAGACCCCCTAGGGCCACCCTGTCACCGGGGCCCAAGCTCACTGGCCCCGGGCCTTTTGTGGAATGTTTAGCCCAGTGTAGGGTTGAATATTAAAAGGGATTTATTGCAGTGTCACAACCTCATCTCCTTGCCTGAAGGAACCCTTTGCATTCCTGAGCCTACAGATGAGCTGATAGGAATCAAAGGCTATTGGCTGAGACTGTCATTTGTCCAGTACGGTGGGGGTTAAACATGGTCTTTTGATTGGTCAATTTCTTTGTCTGAGGTTGGGTTTAGTCACATGGTCAAGTGTAAACGGGGAATGTAAAGTATTTTCTGGGCTTTTCTCTTCTCTGGGTGTGTTTTTTCCTGAGCTGTGCTGTTGGACTCTGTCTTTACTTTTCTTCTTTACTTGAGCTCTGGGATTTTAGTCCTCAATTTCCCTCTTATTTTATCTATATCTTATATTTTCTCTGTATTTATCTTCTATCCTTTATCTATAAGCTAATATTTATTATATACATTGGTTGTAGTTAATTATATGTTATATACCATTCCTGCATTTTCACTGTAACCATTTCATGTGTAACCTCAGTCAGTATGTAAGTTGCAGAAGGATGGAAATACATAGTAAATACATGACACAAATACAAAGACAAAAAAAATACAGTTTTACCCCATCTTGCTGTTAGCATTTTCTAGTGATTTCGGCATTTCTGCAGCGTGAACCAGCACTGAATAGATACTGCAGCTCTGTCCCTGAGCTATTACAAAGATGTTTCAGATAAAAACACCAAGACCTTCCAAATCAGAGATCTGTGTAAATACTCAATATTCTGCAAATAATACATCAAAATATTGTAACAACGGTTCTCCGTACTGATGAATCTGAACAGAATGGACAGTTTCCCCTGGAGATTTGGCAGGTGTAGCCATCCGGTCAATAAAGAAGAGCAGTGTTGTGTTGGCAGGATTAGAAATCAGAATTTAACTGGTTGGAGGTTCGAGTTTCACAGTGTGGAGTCTCGTACATCGGTTTCCAGAGAGCAACGGTGCCATTAAAAAGACATCGGGCCGGTTCCGCGCTGTCTGCACCCGCCCATCAGCTGCGAGAAACCACTGAGCTCTCCGGCCGCCCGACGCCAAGAAGCTCTCACAGATGCACTCACACTTACAAGCGCACAAACATACTGCATTGCCTTTATACACACTGGCCATTGCCATGCTGTTGCTTTCCCAGCAATAGGCCATGGACCTCACCAGCAAGATCAATATTGTGGGCATTAAAGCTGAGAAAGCTGTTTCATGCTCTGCCCTGCACTACTGAGGGCTGTTAATGAGATATTTATAGTTTTTTGTTCATTGCTTTTTAGCGTTCAGGTCAGGTCAAAGTTGCCAGTGCTCCGTGAGGCTGTGCTTTTAATGGCGTTCTTTGGTTTCGAGAGTTTTCTACCGGACGTCATTGACCTGAAAGACAGAACTGTTTCATCGTGCTCCTAAGAGACAAGTTAAACCAACCTGCTTTACCTGAACTGCCATCATTGTTATTTTAGTTGGGTAAAACAGCAATGTAATACAATGAGCACTGGGCCAAAATGGCTTGGGGCCTTGGGGCAGAAAGCCACACAATTTGTCCATCCACACTAACAGCAAATCAGTATCAGCTAATTAGAATTGTTTATATTGTTTAATGTATAATTATAAGGAGCAATATTTTTCACCAATGAAATTTAAGAGTGGGTGGAGCTACCCAGTGTGACATAATAGAATAGAAAGTGATCAAAATGTAAAATTACGAAACGTTCCAACTAATTTATTTTGTGTATAAAACCTAGTAGAACCGTGGTATTTTTGTTACTGTTACCTAGTGAAGTATGAATCAGATATTTTGTTTTATTAAGAAGAGAGAGGCAGAGGTTACACGAGGAAAGTCTGTGCACAATAGCCATAAAAGCACCAAAAAAAAGGCATGTTGTGGTTCTTTCAGAACACAAAATTCATAAAACTAGGTTTTCTTTAATGTTTTGTGCCATGACAATAGAAGCTTTTATTAGCTGTGACAGGGTACAATAAGCACCATTTGGACACCTTTGAAATCCAGTCTAGAATTACAAGGTCTGAAGTTTGATTCAGTGGGCAGGTTGCCTTTCTTTACTTGACAGATCTAGCCTTGGCGTATTACCTTTGGCCATTTCCTACATCCTGTTCAGCCTCTGATCCGAAGTGCACTTAGGAATACAGTATGCATGAAAAGAAGCGATATGCTTCAGCTGACGAGAGGTTAGATGTGCATGCACATCTTGTGACCTTATATAAACCAAAAAGTGACCTTATATAAACCAAAAACCGAAAAGTGACCTTATATAAACCATATAAACATCTGTTTGGCTTCACTGGATAAATGGCCTTAATTATGACAAATTTTCATCCCAAGGTTCTGCACAGTTTTTTGACAAATAGACCTAATTTTTCCCACTCTGTCGACCCAGGGCCTCCACCTCTTGTTTTTCAATGAGCCTGATTGTAGCTTTTCACTGAACTATTGAATGTTTTCTCCCTGCTGTGCCAACACACACTCTTTTCCCATCCATACATTCTCTCCTCTCTGAAGACTTGCTGCTACATTCTCCAAGAATGATCAACAATCCATCATTAACTGTAATTGGTGCTATTACACATGTAATTGCCTGCCAAAACGTCCCTTTCCCCTCTCTCTGGGTAAACGTGTTGAGAAGTGATTATTATGTACAGTCGTCAGTTTGGGAAAACGGACAGATTGCATGAAGTAAACAAATCGAGATATGCACCGATGTTTTCCTTTTGAATATGAGTGATAGTTTGTTTGCACATTAATAAGAGATCATTGTGCTCGATTTAAAGGCTGACAGGTATACTCACACAAACATACACACATGCAGATGTGGGTGTATATGTGACACGCTGCAGATTTTGAAGGTGGGGCCATGTGAACTTGCTCTGCCCACTGCAGAAATGGCCATTTTTAGAGAACACTCTGGGAAAGGAGTTATTGCATGTAAACTTAGTTAGATTAGTCCACAGAAGATCAGGTTAGGATAGAAATGATCATGAAACCTGATGAAATCTGTTTGACCCTAACATTAACCCTTGACCCTGTTTGCTTTTGTCACATTCTTGATGTTATTGTATATAATTCAACAGTTTTATTCAAAAGAAAGAAATGCAAAAATGTTATTTTTGTCACTGAGCCCTCTTCATTTTCAACCTCTCTCCAACCACCCATCTCTGTACCGACTGAAATGGCTTTTCCTAATTTAATCATTTTCCAGTTAATAATATCAGATCTGCCCTTGATTATTTTTATTCTCATTAAATATCCTTTTTTGCTTTATCCCTTTTTAAAAGTATCGGCAAGTACCTCATTGTTATATTTTAACATTTATGTTGTTATATATTTAACATATTTATAACATATCTTCACGTTTAATGTTTTTAACATTTAATATTTTTATGCTGCAGAAAAAGTGTTTAAATAATTTTATAAGGGTGTTTATAAAATGTATATAATTTATAACAAATACAATTATAAAATGTAAATTATAGAAAGATCCTAAACAGCGTTTTACTTCAATTCATGTTTTTGCTTTTCTTTCTTTGCTTTTCTCAACAACCTCTGCATAAAAAGTGCAATAACGTCCCAGCTGTGATCAAATTATTATGAGCTCTCTCTTACATCAGCCGCTGTGTGTCAGAGTCCTGCAGACTCACAGAGAGCAAATGGGTTTAAATCAGTCTGGCCCTTGATAGAAATCAGTATATAAATATTTACAGATGAGGACTGCCTGAAGGACGGCTACAGATGAGACTTATTTGTAAGTAACTGATGCACTGTGGTACCTTTTGTGTGTTAATGTCAAACGTGTTTGTGCCCTGTTTCTACTCCCCTATGCAAGTATATTGAAGTGTATGTTTCAGAGTAGCTGCAGGCTTAGTTTGCCCCCTATTAAAGATTTACACTCTTCACAGGGGTAGTTATTAAGCCCCTGGGCCCCTTTATGACACTTACTTTCAGTTTGATGGTAACATTGTGAGAAGATTAAAGTCAATACTTTGAAAGGTCCCTTTATGCTATTCTGTTTGGTTGATCTTCAGCAGGTCTTTGATACATAACGTCTTCGTGCTTCTGCTCTATATGCGCACACATATTCCTCTGCTGCGTTCCATTTGTTCCATTCAACTGCTAACACTGGAATTTTCAACTTCCTTTTTGGAACAGTGCAGTAGAATTCCACTTGCAGTTGGACTTCCGGCATGGAATTTTTCTTTGTACAGAGATGGTAGTGAATGATATCACATAAACATAGCAACACCCAGGGAAATATACGCAGGATACCCTTTTTATAAGCTGGAAGTATATAGCATTAGTATTGTAGTGAGGAATTTCATTGTTAGTTAGTTTTTATCATTATGTATTGTGTGTTCTGATTTTCATGTCTACTGTAGATAGCTATGTTGTTAAGTTCAACCCAAATTTCCCAAATATGGAACAATAAAGTGGCTGGTTGGTTGGTTGGTTAATTGCTTTATTGGTTGATTAGTTAGTTAGTTAGTGACATACAGACCAAGTATGGTAACCCATATGCCCGTGAATTTGTCCTCTGCATTTAACACATCCAGTGAGTGCACACACATTGGTGTAGTGAGTTGTGAAGACATACACTGCAAACCATGAACACACACCCGGAGCAGTGGGCAGCCATTCACTGCGGTGCCTGGGTAGTGACTGGGGTAAGGTGCTTTTCTCAAGGGCACCTCAGTTGATTCCTGCCAGCATTAGGAATCTAACCAGCGACCTTCAGGTTACAAGAGTCTTGAACCAAAGGCCACAAAGTATTCTATTCTGTGTCAAGTAGTAACTTCACATCCCACATTGAAAGAAATGCACAGCATCATTTCATCTTGTCATCATCTAAATCTAATATAATTAGCCATCTTAATTGCTCACCTCCTTCTTGTCCTGATATCTTTCCTGCTAATAAAAAAAGTCACAACCAGCCGTGTGCAAGCACAGAAGAAAACAAGTTCGCCGCATCCTCTTTCCACTTCAAATGTTTCCGTGTTGAGTGATCTGTCCAAACTGAGCGTGGGCAAAGCATGGCAAGAGACGCTCATATTTTACCATGCCTATTAGCATTGAGATGCTACAATTTGGCAGAGAGTGAGATGATGAGAACCAGAAGGAGTGATGCAGCCGTCACCTGTTCTGACAGAGGCCAGACGGAGGAACACAGATGGTCCCTCATTTCAGCCAATGGTGTGCCAATAAATGCATGATGGATTGATCATTAACCCGCCTCCAGTTGCGGTCAGTAGATTTACCTCTGTTGCCAGGTCTGTTTCTCAATATCGGCCTCTGTTATGATTTGTAATCTGATTCGTTGTGGTAGAATTTCGTTTAGGGTTCTGTAATTGAGCAACATGTAAAGCGTCCATTCACAGTTTGTTTTGTGTTCATATGCTGTTTAGGGATGGGGTATCGAAAGACAAAATGTATTACATGAAAAAAATGCAGCATGAAAAACATTTATTAAAGCAATGGTTCTGCAGTCTTCACAACTGTTTTAAAAATATGTAAGATTTCATTGTATCAAGCCATTTGTACCTTGTAAACACAATTTTGTTTTCCAGACAACTGATTACAAAATCATCCAGTCGGATTTGAGCTTGCCAGATTGAGGAAGTGCATTACAGGTTTGTGTGGAATATCTGATGGTTACTGATTGGACTGTGGGAGGCCTGTAGGCATTAGTCTAATTAACACAGCTGTCTCCAGATGTGCTACTATGAAATCAAACTATAGAAGCAGCATAGGTCAATTTTACTGCTTAATATTTTACACGCTGTAGCATGTAGTTGCCAGTGTCTGGCAGAAAAATATTGTGTTTTTAAAAAAAACATTGCTTAGCTGTCATAACAGAATTAATGGTGTGTTATTTACAGTTGAGTGTCAAGGCTCTCTATGTTTCTGTGCATATTGGATGCATAAAAACAGACAGTGTACTCGGAGTCTTAATTTAATATTTTTTTGTCTGCATATTGTCTATGCTGCATCAAAATAGACATTTTTATGATGTATGTCTCTAGTTACTGCAGTCTCTGTTACAATGTCCTATGTTTGTGTATGCGCATACTTAGGGTAAATTTATGCCTTATCTTGGTTTCAGTAGCATGGACCTGCTATACCTACACTAAACCAGACAACAAATAGTGGCAGCAGTGGAGTAAACAATCACAGAGAAAGTGCATTTATTGCGATTGATCAATTAGATTTTGTTTTACGTGGATGAATAAATGTGTTTCTAAACCAAACTTTCTTCTGTCTCCCTTCATGAGCTGCAGGTGTCCATCATCTCTTCTTGCCACCCGCTGACCGCCTTCCTGATTTGCCATGGTCTGTCCAATTATAATATCTGATCTCATGCTCACCCGTGACACATTTGTTATTAGCCCAATTTTACGCTTAATTATGGCTGCCGATCTTGGTGAGACTGTTCTTTTCTCTTTATTCAACGATGTGGTTTGGACAGGTGGCGATGCAGTATTTGCATGTGGCGAGGGAGTCATCCGTCCAACCCCGCACGCTGGCGGTTTTTAATTAAGCCATGTGATTAAGTACAGCCGCGCCAGGCGTTTCGGCACCCCGACAAATCAAATCAAACCACCCCCGTCGTGTCTAGCCGCCCTGCCTGCTTTCTTTCAGTACAGGTCAAAGATGTATCCTGTGGCCATTAGCAACAAAGCAGCTCTACCAAATCAATTAGAGAGAACAGTGATAAAAACCCAGCCTGGTTTATTTACACCCTGCGTTCCCATAATTACATTGTTGCATGTGAATGCAGGCGAGTGTGTCGCACACTTCAGTTTGGAGTGTCTCTCACTTGCTGCTTTATTGTGATAGTTCCTTTCATTGTAATTTGTCTCACTCGGGGCAGTGATTCATAACAAAGCTGTCTGGATTTAAAGAAAATGTACAATATATCCACTCTTTGGAGACCGCAGACTTCTGAGCAATTCTCACTTCAGCTTTGGGAGCTATTCAGCCAAAGACTCACACTTAGCTTTCTGTCACTAAAGAAACACTTTTGGGCTTTTGTGTGTGTCTGTGATGTGATGCTGTTTTTTTTGTCTGTATCCATTAAGTTATTAAAAAAAATGACAAAATGTAATTCACAGAGACCCATTTAAAATGCATTTTCTGTGATTAACACTGTCCAGAGATCTAAAAAAGAAAAAATGGGAAGGTCTTTATAAAAGGCTGAAATTGTTGAACAAAGGAATGTAGACGTAGCTAGTCTGGCATTTATTTCTTACAAAAGCAGTTAACCAGTTTTGTTTTGTTACGGTTAATGTTTAAGAACATTTGTCTGCAAACAGTCAGTGAGACATAACCAACAAGCAGGTAGCTGAGTGCAGGTACAGAGAGGAGCCCTTACAACCTTACAATTTGGGTAGAGGTCAATAGGAATTGTAAAAATATATTGTGTATTTTTATTTTTTATTAAAAGCGTTACCTTCACAAAGTTTTAAACTGTAAAACAAAAATGGACATGAATTTATAGGTGACTTAAAAGAGTCATTTAGAGAGACTCTGCCACCTCATTGTAGAAGTCAGCCACACTCCACTGCTGTGAACTGATAAGGGTTCTTTACCTTGAGTGTGTGGTGTCTCATCAGTGCTGTCACAATCCCCAATCAGATCCCTGCATGACTGCTACTGCAACAACATTACCTCTCTCTCTCTCTCTCTCTCTCTCTCTCTCTCTCTCTCTCTCCCTCTTTTCATTCTTCCACTCGATTCATTTTTGAGTTTGTATCTGCCAAGAAAGCATGAAACACCTCCTGCCGCATTGCGTTTAGCGTGTGTTTGCTGCATATACATGAACGTGAATACATGGATTAAGGAACCTCAATGTTGTTTTGAACAATGTGAGGCTTATTGAAATTGCTTCTATCTGATCAAATAAGAATGATTTGTACCATTATGAGAATAAGACAATGGTTGTGTCTCAATCTCTAGTTCCCCATGACGTGACTCAGAAGGGCTCTAATGCACTAAACATTGGGATACTGATGACTCCGATACCTGATACTTATCAACAATATTATTGTGTGAATGTCACGTGTGATATCCTAATGGTGTCATTTTTCGTACATCAGTATGTGTCCTGATGGATGTGTGTTTCCTGGGAATTGAACCTATGATGTTGCTGTTGCAAGTGCCATGTGCTATTAGTTACATGACAGGAACATTTCCAGTAAGTGCATATAGTCTTTCCATAGCTCAGTTGGGAGAGCATTGTGTTAGCAATGCAAAGGTTGTGGTTTCAAATCCTGAGGAATCCCTCTTTGCAATTCACTTTGGATAAAAGTGAGTAAATATAGAAAGCAGCCTGGGCATTTTGGAGTTTTTTTAGGGAAGTGAGCTTTCCAGTGTACTGAAATGATTTTGATGATGGGACAGCCCTTGAAATAGCAATCATAAGGGCACTTTTGTAGGCTGTATGTTTACCATTGATCTAGGGTATAGATTGACAATTGAGACGCTCTCAATGCTATTTGAACCTTGAACATTCGATTTCAAGCCAGTCATTGATAGAGACCACTGCTAACAGAGTTAGTGTGGATGACAAATTTTCATCCTATCAGAATGTTATCACCCTCCTGACATCGAATCACTGAGCGTTACCGTGCCAGACAGACAGCCCCCCGTTGCCAGCGAAACGTCAGATAGATTTGCGGCCCACTTCGTCTTAATTAACCCAATGAATTTTGACGAAGCCTGCCCCATTTTTCTGCATTGAAGCACGAGAATTCAGAGCGTAGAATTGAACAACAGATCTGTCCTCCGGCTAGAACAGGCTCAGAGCAGCTTACCTCCTTAACGCTAAATGTAGGGCTATTTGTCATCTTCACCATCTTATCAAGAGCCGAGCCGGAATATGTCGCTCTTTGTCTTCATCTTCAGCAGTGTTGGTTAGCCACTTGTGTTCCCTTTTTTATCAGGAATTTTAAGCAGCAGTAGATTTGAGAGCATTTCATAGGCCCTAATGTTATGCCTTCATTGTGCTTTCAAGTGAGGAATGGGGCTGTGGGAACCAATCTAAACCCACCTAGAGAGGTTTAGTGTTGTGTGTCCACACTGTCTCCTCCTCGATCTCTCTCTGCAGTTAGTTTTTTTTTTTTTGTAGTTTATCTTGTCCCACCTGCAATCTGAATTTGCCTCTGTAGCACCATCTCTGTTTAAAACGTGAAATTGCCAATTACTTTATCTACAGTCAAATAAAACCAAACTGGCATTTTCTGGGAAATTCAACCTGACATCCCAAATTATTAATCATTATAAATTATAAATGCTGAATATTGATTACTGATTATTGTTCTTTTTTAACCCAAAATACTTGTGTTTTTTTAGAAACCCTTTGGACTTTCACATTTTATTGATGAGAGTGAATATAAGAATTATTTAGGGAGAATTTTTACTTTTGGCCAAAAATAACATAAAGCAAACCATTATAAAGTAAGCGCTTCTTAGGTTAATTTAACCAGAAAATAAAAACCTGTGAAGCTATCAAAACATACCTCAGAGAATATTCGGTAAATATCAATTGTTGAGGATTGGCTCAACAAGCTGGTTTAAAAACAACTATTTTTGCAGCAATGCAGTGGCACTTTAGCATTAAGAAATGTACCTCCAAAAAACGCTCCTCAGCTCTTTCTCTCTTTATATTTCTATCTCTCTCACTTAGTCTCTCTTCACCAGCTATGAGTGTTGACTTTATTCCAGCACTTTCTAAACCATTCCCCCTCACACTGTGCTGAACTTTTTCCCTTTTAATCCCATTGCCTAAAATGGCCCTGTGTTTAATGGTATACTCTACTCTAGAGCTCCTGCTGAAGAGAGTTAATGGGGAGCATGGCTCTTCTGGCTGGAACTAAAGAGAGAGGGAGGGAGGGATGGAGGGAGAGAGAGAGGGAGGGATAAGGGATTTGAGGTAGTTACAGTACAGCCACTCCACCCAGAGCAAGATTATTCTGCGTGCCTCCAACAGGCACACAACAGTCGCCTCTTATCTGTGAACAGTGTTGTTCTAGAAATTAGAATTTTGGATTAAAGTGGAAACGTGTGGATTTGTGACTGTGGGGAAACATGCCAGGTTCATAAATATTAAAAAATACTGTGTGTGTGTGTGTGTCGTGTGTTCATATTTGATTTTAGGAACAAAAATGAGGAGTGAGTTTTTTCAAAATTTGCATTTTTATATTTGGGATGTCTTTATTTTTTGAAACAATTGATATAAATAATGTGAATAATATTTCTAAAAATACAAGAGAGTTTTCTGTTAGCTTTAGATTGTTAGTCTATAGTCATTGCATTTCTTTGTATATAATAATAATAATAATAAAATATCTAGAGTGTTATTATAGATAGTATAGTCAAGTAAACCTTGTGGACAAGGTTTCTCATTGTTGGGACCAACAATCCCCATATAGAAAATTAAAACATTATTAAATATGATTTCATTAAAAATGAAGGTCTCCGTAAGGTTAATTTTTGTGAATAGAAAATGTGATCATGTGTATCGTGTGCTCATCAATGTTAGCTCAATATAAAAACAACAGACGTCAATGGAAAGTCCCCACCATGATAGATAAACAAATGTGTGTGAGTCAGAGGATCATTAAGAACATTTGTTGTTCATCTTGAATGGGCACAGTTTTCTTTCCTATCACTGGTTCTTAAGGTGCTTTATTTTTAGGTGTGAGGGTTTAAATGTTATAAAACTTGTATGATATAATTGATGAAACCTAATTCTTGAGTGTTGGAAAGCATTGACTTGACTGATTTGCAAGTTTGTGTGTGAGGTTGTGTATCTCTCCTCTTTCCTGTTCCTCTTTTGTTTAGAGATATACATTTGATGCCAGTTTTATGTGAACCATGGTCCCACTTGTGGACCTCTCTCTCTTTCTTTCCACCACAACAAAAACAGAGAGGGATGCAGAGAAAGTGGCAAACTAGAGAAGGCGACAAGGGCTCTGGGGAAATACAAAGCAATATCCCGACCAGCCGGTTCATCCGCGCTGCCCCTCACAATTACAATGCATCTGACAAAGATATTGGGCCCAGATCCCCTGCCATTTCAACTGACAGGCCCACCTGCCAGTGGCAGGCTTCCACAAAAGTGACCCCAAAAAATTGCATTAGCACTGCCTTATTGAAATCGAATGTCAGGCGGAGATCTCATGGACTAACAATACAGTGTGTGGAGGAATAGAAGAATAGTGCAGATGAAATGTTCTTTGGCTGTCAGTCAGTAGGGATGGAGATACAATGGTTACCAAGTTATTTCTGAAATACAATGGAGACGGCTGCAGCTTGAAGAGTACAGTATAGTACTGCTGCAGTTTTAATGAAAAGTTATAGAAGTTTTCATAGAACTGCAGTTTTTTTGCTCTATTTATTATTTATGTGGCTAAATTTGTTTCTTTGGTTATTTTGTATCACCAAATATAGGAATAGGAATACAGACAATTGTATTGCTCATATGTTACACTCTCATAGTTTTGGAAACTTTACTGGATTCTTGGTTTTGTTGGTTTACTACTTTATCTATTTGCCTCAGATGCTTCTTCAAAAATTTTCTCCTGTTGCATTAAAAATGAGTATTTACAGGTTTTCCATCTTCAAATTCTCAGAACGTTCTGGTTTGTGTTCGGTCAGGCTGATTCATGGGGAAGTCTTACGGAGGGCAGATCATTTTCTAACAAGAGCCACTTGTCTTTGTACACACCAAGTGGAGGCTAAAGTTCACAGATACAGTGCCCTGTTCTGAATGAGTGAAGCAGAACAGCTGATCTGGAGTCAGCTTCCCCTCAGCATAGTGCCTGATTTAGAAAAACAGACTGCAGGCAGAATCTCTCTTCCCTGTGACTTTCTTTTCGCAGTTATGGTGGAGTTTTACACTGCATCTGCTGAGGGAGGGTCCCTGGAGATGCTGATGCAGTGGCACAGATGGGTAATGGGTAATTTTAAGGTGTCCGGGCAGCACAGTATGTACATTGCCGTGCGAGAGATTCAAGATTAAATTTAGTGATTTTCATGAAGGTGAGTTGAAGGTTCTACTAAACCACCTGCTAAGAAACAGCCCATGAGAGACCGAATGGAAAACAATACTTATGAAGTAGTTTATCTTCCCCTGCTTTTATGTTTCCAGGGCAACATATGTGATTGTTCACCTTTTGGGATGCAAAATCAGCTAAATAAATCATAAGCAAATTTGGTTATGGTGAGCATCAACAGTATTTTTCATGTACAGTTTGGGAGGAATTTCTTTAAAACGTTCTAATCTCTGCAGAACAGTAAACTCAGTTTAAAAATGTGTCTGATCGCAAGTCGGAGAAGTACAACTTCATTATGCATTGGTTTAAAAATAGAAGAGTGTTTTCTCTAATGTTTTGGTGCATCGCTGCAAGCAACATTTTTATGTTCTCAAAACAATAAACACATCCATCTAAAGTAAGTAGAATCTAAGCATAATTTGTATTTTTGCTGAAGAGCCAAATTTCACAGCTTAATGATGCATTGTTGAAATTTCCTGTAATATTCTTTCCATTTCAAGTTTCTAATTTAAAATGATTAAATTTAGATATTTATATAGATTACATTTACATATATCTGCAGTAGCTTGGTATATACTGTTTTGAAGCCCACCCTCCCCCCAGGAAATGTATGTGTTTGCATGGGTGTTGTACATGCCTGGATGTATGCAAACATGCAAAATGTAAAGCTGTGTGTGTGTGTGTGTGTGTGTGTGTGTGTTTACGTCTGCATGCCCTCATGTCTGTGTGCAGTAACTAAGGTTACATGGATCAAATGCAGGCGCATCGATCCCTTGCTTTCGAACCCTCAGATCTGCCTCTCTTCCACTGATAAATGCTGTCAGAACAATAAAATATGTAAGACAGCTGAGCTTTTCCTGAAGTCTCATATGAAAGTCATAAAAGGTAATAAATCAACCAGGATCGCGTCAACGCGACACACGTACTTTCCAATTTCAGAGGGCCGGGGTGCGGAGCCGTATTACTGATTCGATCGCCAGACAGACAGCAGGGTGAGGCATTGTGCCTTATCCTTGCATCTTTCCTATCAGTGGGATCTCATGGTTTAAAAGCGTGATGTTTGGGAATTGTCCTCTGTAGGCAGAATCTGCTGTTTTTTTCTCATTTTAATGCACACAGAGCTAGACACGCGTGCTACTAATATATCTGCACGATCAGCAGGGGAGAGCAAGCAAACAGAAGAAGACCTGTATTATAATTATGGCTCTGGAGGAATTTGTGTTTGGAGCTAAAGGTTTCATGTAAAAGATACACAAAGGCATTGGCACAGCAGACATTGATTGGTGTTTTTGTCAATATGATGTATGTGTGTGCTTTAACGGGAAAATCCAGTGGAATGGGAGAGGGCAGTGTACTAGAGAGTGTGTACTTTTTAGCGATAGCAGGGATACTGCAGCTGCTACAGACAAAGCTAATATTTGCTTTGCAATCCCACCTTAAATAGCCAAAGCAACTGGAGAGAAGGATGGAATAACTCAGCTTGGAAAGATTGTGAGAGAGATAGAAGCTCTTTTCTGGAACATACTAAGCTGTCTTTGTCCTAACCAGGAGTGACAAGTAATTTGTGTGTACATGCCGAAAGTGAAAATGCTGAGTGATGAAACACATTTGATGTTCAATGTAGAGTTATGTGTGTGTGATTTTGGACCAATCAGATTTGATTGGGGATGGGCCTTCCCAGTGCAGCAGACATAGAAATACAACCCAAGCAAACAACAGATTGTTCTGTTTTGAAATTCTTTCTGATTTGTTTGTGATTTATTTGCTGTTGATAAAATAGCATATAATAACTCATAATTTGGCAACATGTTGTGAATCCAATAAGAATTGTTTTTCAAACATTGTCCATTATGTCTTTCAGGATCCAGGAAACAGATTCCTTATGATTCTCAGCTCAATTTCATCAGCTTCTAAACTGCTGTGTGTGTTTGTTATGCAAATACAGTTTATGTGATGGTGTAGCTCTCCATATTGCTTTATATAAATCTTAGCCTCTGCAAGAAGAAACACAACAGGTCTCTTGTGCACTAGCAGCAGTTTTCCTCTCTTGGCATCTTCTCTTTTTGACAGAGGGATTTGATTTGCACGCCAGCTGCATTTGCTATATGTCAGACACTCTCCCTGTACGCCAATCAAATGGTAGCGTTCATACCTGCAGGCTCATTTTTAGGAATTATCCTGCTAAAAAATGAATAAGAGAGGAAATGCATCAGCACATGACCTTTAAGAAAGAAATCCTTCAGCGCGAGAGCAAAATGCCGTTTTTCAAAAGGCGAATGGAAAATGACTGTGTAGGAGCTTTCGACAGCATTTAATGTCTTCACAAAGCTTCTCCTGAAAATCTGAGTGGTGGTCTCTGAGCTAAAGACCCCCAATCAGCCCATCTTTGTGAGAAAAGAAGAGCAGATCGCGATGATCGCTTCTTGTTTTTCCTCCTCTCCAGATAGTGTCATCAGTCCATCACTGAAGATTTTTGTAGACCCTCCATGGTCCTCTCCCCTCCCTCTGTTCCCCCTCTGTCCCTCCCGCATGGAGCAATCAAAAAACAGAAGATGGATGACAGAGGGGTGGTAGGTGGAGGGAAGGGCTTTATTGTGCGGTGGTTTCACAGTGTTGTAATTTACCGTAATATCAAAGTGACTGCCTATTGGTGGTCCTGTTTTGCCCAATTTGAGGGACAGCTTGTTGCCTGGTCCCCATGGAGGGACCATCAAGGACCAATCAGTTCTTAGTATCATGCCGGTATTCTTATAGATGTCCCGGTAGCTGTAATTATCATGGGTATAATATGAGATACTGTGGAAGAATCTAGCAAAATCCCCAGTGTTAAATTATCACTGCTTGGTGTCTATATGGGTCCACATTATAAAATATTAAAAAACAACACTGAATCAGTGTTGAAGTTAATGAGATAATTAATGAATTAAGTAATGATTGAGAATTAGTGATGATACCTGCTGTTAATGCACAGAATCACTGAAGGAAAGATCGAAAACAAGATCAGAAAAAAGAGACCAGCAGAAACACAACTACAAATGACGTACAGCTGCACAGCCTTAGAAGAACATCAACTGCAGATAAAAAATGCATTAAATCTCTCAAGATCTCACCAGAGCATGATTAAACAACTCCAAGAACAACACCACCATCTTCACTTACTACAAACCAGATTACCAGACTAACTTGATTTCATATGTGAACAAAAGTTCTTATTGCAAATTAACAGGTGTTTTGTTGAAACGGTTTAGTTTGAAGTCACCATTATATAATAGTGATTCATTTAGTTGGGCACTTGGATTTTGAGGTTTAATGTTAGTTTTCCACTGATCTTTGTAACAGTGTTTAGAAAACACATTTGTTGCGGCAAAGGAAACCAAGGAGAGAAAATTCTGGTTTGTAGAAGATTTTATTTACATTTAGCAAATTAATTTCACATAATTCAGCAGTGTCTGAAACACCAAGCATTTAACATTGTGAAAAGAATTGTATTACCACAGGAATTGTTTACCATTAAAAAATAGTTTGCCCTGAAATAGCAGTATATATTAAAATAGTATTTAATCTTAAAATGTATTTAATCTGTAATATGCCTTTAAATTGCCCTGTTGCAAAAGAACAAATCAGAACCAAAAAACTGAAAAGCAGAAAATGAACAAGGAACAAAAGGTTATGTATCACAGGAAGTGACAGAGACATTCTCTATTTCTTAATCATATGTGCTGCAGATGAAGTTGAGTTTGTGAGTTAGAGGAAGGCTGATCCAACGCTGGTCTCCTCCAGATTGAACTGCTCCAGCTCTTGCAGTGTCACAGCTCTCCTGTGCCGTTCCGTTCCGTGGAGCCCAATTCTGATAGCACACAATCTCTCCTCGTACCCAGATCCAAATGTTCATGTAGCAGTAATAGTGTAACCCCAGCCACACCTCTGCAGTAGAGGCCTGTTTAACCACATCTGTCACCCAGTGCTGAATCTTCTCAGAATCAACTGAAACCAGGTCCACATGATTCTCTCTGCAGTATGTCAGAGCTTCAGGCCAGCTCAGATTCTCTTTAATCAATACCAGCTTATCTGCACACAGAGCAAACAAGAGGCAGAAACTGCATTTAAGATCAAAACAAACATGCTAGAAAAAACTGTGGATGAACTGATATCGTTGTAATAATGAGGAAAGTTCTTAAACATAAACAGTTCTTTATTACTCACCTTCATAACACACAAAGGTCTGAGAAATACTGCATAACTCATCATTCCATTGTCCCTTCCGAAACATTATGGCCTCTGTACATCCTTGAGAAATTCCCAAATTATTAGGTTAATCAGGTAACCAGTTTCTGAAGGCAGAGTCACTCTTATCTGACCACTCCCACGAATCACTGAACAGACCAATCCAGACTCCTGATCTCCAGGCTTCATGTATATGACTATTATTAATGACCTTCTCAATCTGTTCATTCTCAGTCTGGTTCCTCACACTGGCCAGATCAGCATGATTCTGCCTGCAGAACGTCTGTGCTTCTCTCCACGTTTTATTAGAAGCTTCAATGATGTATCTTATGCTGCTCTCTGTTTAAGAAAAACAAGATGTTTAATAATTTTCATTTATTCTTACTACACTTACTGGTGAATCTTCACTTACTGAGTTACTGCAGTACGTGTGTGATTCTCTATATGTTTGTGTTTCTCTCACTCAGTGAGACGGTTTTCAATAAGCAATGAGTTTATCACACAGAAGTTTAACACATACAGAAGGTTGACTTTAAGTAGTTAGACGTGTGTAGTTTGTAGTTCACAGAGTAGTGTGAAATACAAACTTTTTCTGTTTGTTGTTTTTGTCTTTTTTACAACTTTGTTGTAAAGTTTACATATTATCATGTTTTGTTAAGTAAACATTTGCTGTAATTTTAGGACGCTGCACTCACCATTGTAGCATATAAAATTTAAGGTCACGTTACAATCCTGACGATGCCATTTTCCATTTCTCATCAACGCACAATTGTTTGTGTCATTTGATTGTCCATTTTCCCAGTTCTGATAATTCACTAGGTCATTCTGACACCACTTCCATTTGAAAACACTTGTTTTTTTCAGCCCAATCCAGACACTCAGTGTGTTATTCACACTCCTCATCTGTTTCACCTCCTTAATGTTGTTGATCGTGGCCAGATCTGTGTATTTCTCTCTGCAATAACGCTGAGCTTCAGTCCAGTTCTTCCTTATGTTTATGTAGTGATACTGGCGCTGAATGCTTTCAGATAATGAGCAGAGAGCTATGAAAGAAAGTGTTTGATTCATTTTTAAAACCGGATCACTTCTAATGACATTATAAACCTAAAATACAACCAAAAACATACTCACCAATGAGAAGTCTGAAATATAGAGTTTGGTCCATTTCTAAGACAGACAGACAGACATTGAAAACGTTATTATCAGACGTTATTTATTTCTGTTTGTTTACGGTTTTGATAGCTGCAGGAAATGTGTTTACAAAATTTATTTAAAAAAAAAGTAAATTTTTTGTTTACAAGCTAACTCTCCCGATAACTTGTAACATCAACACTGTCTATTCGACACAAACAAACCTATTAGGAATAAGTAGGTTTCTAAACTTCTATAATGTGTAGCAAATAAACTGAGGAATAAATATCAAAACTTGTTTAGTGTCTGTCATGTTTTGTAAAGGTCACTGAGGCTAAAAATGTTACTTTATAAATTCTTTACAAAGCTTTTTTTTGGCAGAAGTTATTAAAGAGAACACGGACATTAATTCAGAATCTATGTGTGTCATATCAAAAGTATAATTTGAAAAGAAATGAGAATGTAAATTGTTCTTACGTTTGAGGTTGTGTGTTAATCTCCTGCATCTGCAGTTTCTCTGACTGGGGGTCCATATGTGATAATATTGTATCTGCTCCTCAGCACCTCCCATCATTTGCATAATTTGTGTATTACTTCAGAGTCTCATTTGTATATTTTACTGTATATGTATTGTTTCACCATAAAGGTCAGAGTTTATTTCAGGACTTCACTAGAAAGTCTGCCAATAGGTTATATCTTTAACAGTTTGTAACTCTGACTTTGTATAGAACTTCTCATGTCATTGCCTCGTGTTTTTGCCTGTTTAATCATGTTTAAGCATGATTAATCTCTCTTTTCTGTTCTGGTTCATCGTCAGTGATTCTGCTTGTTAACAGCAGGAATAATCACTAATGGTCAATCACTTAATTAGTCACTTTATTATCTAAATATCTGTTTCAGTGTTACTTTTTAATTTTTCGTAGACACATATAGTCCCAGTTTAACAGACAGGGCTTAAGCCAAGTCACAGATTGCAATGCATATTTGAGCTTGAGATATATATATGCTTAAGACTCCTGTGTCTCAGATAAAGAAGAGAAAGACTCAAAAATCTCACAAATGTATGCATTACAGTTTCAGAGGACATCTCAACAATGTCACAAACTGAGCTCGGTCTCTCTACAGTAAAAGATTTCAATAAAAACTTTCACCTTTTTTTTAGTTGAATTCAGCTAAGGCCTACTCCTGGTTAAATCCAAATATTTTATGTGAAACCAGGCCATGGATACCTCTTACTGTTAATTTAGAATGGGGATTTTGCTGTGTAGTTTCTGTATATGAGATGACAAACAAAACAGACTGGAGTATATAATTTGCCTAAGTAAAGGTGGCATGTTTACACCGAAAACAACAGCACTGACCTAATTTGAATGCAGTGCTCCATATCAGCATGGGGAGCAGCAGGTTAAACTGAATTGTGGGTGGTTCATGAGAAACATGCAGGTTTTTGCCCTATAATACTGTTCAAAAATGCCACAACTGTTTAGTAAATTCGCCTCAAAGTGTTCTTATAGTCGCATATTTTAGAAGAGATAAACATGTAATTCTGTGTGTTTGTGCAGATGATGAATATTTTCCTGCCTCGAGACTGATTACCGCACTGGAAAATATGTAGATTGAGGGTGAAAATGTGTCCAGAGTGTGCTGTTGATTATGCTGAACTTGCGGCCATGTGAGAGCATTATAAAGACATGATTCTTCCCCTTGTGGTTAGTTCCAGTCCCATAAACTGAAGGCTTGGATGACCCCAGCATGGGAAAAAACCCATGGACATCATAAAAAAGCAGCCCACTAAAACCTTTGTTGGGTAAAACGATGAGAAAAAAAACATCCACATCTATCAACATCTCCATAACTCTGCCCATAATCAGTCGCTTTAGTTTATTCTGCAACCTCTTAATTTGTGGGGGCGTCCCATAAATCACCAGTGTTTGTGCTCCATAATTGCTGACATGCAAACTAAAACCATCATTAGCTGCCTACGTAACTCTGTCGAAAGCGGGACACAATTTACCTTTGCCGGTTTCCTGAAAACTCCAGCGTTTTCACCTGTGGGTGAAGTTTGTAGTGCTGTGATTTTGCTGAGCGGTTTAGTGCAGGTCCCGGGCGGTCTTCAAATGAGCCTGTAATTGTAGGGTTGCTGTGAGAGACGGGCGGCTGAAACGCACAGCGGTGGGCTGAGAAAGCAGTCGTCTTTCTTAAACACTTGTCAAGATGCTCTGCTCCGGCCCGCCCACACCTTCATTAAGGTCTTTGGTGGTGGCAGCAATTACAGAACCCTGCCAATGACAGAGTCCTCGCTGGCCACAGAGAAATCTGTCACTGACTCCCAACCAGCCACTGTCAGTTAGAGTTTCACATAGATAAAAAGATACAAATTATACAGCTTATGTGTGTCCTGCTGTGTTGTTACTGAGGTCATCGCTCATGTTGTCACAGTGTATGGAGGTTGTGGAGCTGTGTTTCTCAACCAGGGGGCCGGGGCCCACTAGGGGGTCTCAATGAACTTTCAAGGGGGCCTTAAGATGACTTAAAGTTATTTAAATTAAAACAAAACAAGCTTTAAACTAAAACAACTACAAATCAAGATATTTCTTAGTCTACATTATTGTAGTTATGCCAAGCTGTAGAATGTTTTATTGGCTAAAACTTGTGATGGGGAGCCTTCAAATATTGTTGTGGACAGTGGAGGGGCATGAAGTCAAAAAGTTTGAGATCCATGGGGCATTAGTTGTGTTTGTCTGATGTATGGAGGAGCCGGAAGTTCTGAGCAGCTCTGCTGAGGCTACTCTTGATACACAGTAATTAAAATAGTGGGACTCCGGAGTTTCTGTGAAATTGCCAATGCACAAAAAAGTTATTGTACATTACAATGTGAAATATGAGAAAATTCTGTCATTTTTATTTTCTCATCCTGATGTCTCAAACCCATGTACTGTTTTTTTCCATAGAACACAAAAGTAGATTTTTTTGAAGAATGGTTATGTAGTTCCTGCCATACAACAACAGTTCTAAAGAGCTTCAAAAAACACCATAAAAGCATCATAAGTATCCTAAAAATAACTCCCTGATTATGTTGCCCTCGTGTTTTAGGTCAAAAACAACAAACAAAAAATATATATATATATATATATATATATATATATATATATATATATATATATATATATATATATATTATTTTTGCTTTTAAAGGAATGTTCTGGGCTTGGTTTGTTTTTATGGGACAATGCATTCTAGAGGATGCAAGTTAAAAGTAGAAATCTGTAGCTTGTTTAATGTATCTGAGAGCTTATGTGTATTCATTCTTCTGTACAAGAATAATGCATATATATGCAATGTGCGCGTGTGCGCGCGTGTGTGTGTTTTATATATATATATATATATATACTACATTATATATGCATTATATACTATTATATATATTTTTGCATAGGCAAACCCATATGAAATAAAACTCAAAGATCAGATCTCTTTAGTATCTCAATTATTTCTCCTAAACAGCAATGAGATTAAATGGAGAGCTAATGGAAACATCTTCTTAAATCTCCTGTGTCTCAGATATTTCTCCTGAGAAAGACTCAAGTCTCACAACTGTCTCCATTAGTTTCAGAGATCTCAACAATGTCACAAACTGAGCTTAGATTTGCCAACTCTGTTTTAGCCACAATCTACATTCATTTTTCAGCTTTATACTCTTAATGTGTTTTAACAATGATTTCATTTGTTTCTATTTTCATTTCTCCCAAGCAATTTTAGGAGAAACATCTGAGTTGATACTTAAATGAAGCACAGCTGAGATCTCCATCAGATCTCCTGAGCTATCAAAAAGCAACGTCTCAGAAATAAAACTGATCTATAGGAAGTCAGCAAGCACTTTTATCAGAGCAGTTTTTTGTAATACACATTGGGTGTTTTGTTAATATTTCTGAAAGGGTATAATCAGTGCAATTTAATGTTTATCCTGGTGCAATGCATTGCCCCATTGATTACTGTTATTTACAGTGTTACTATAAATGTAATTTTTTTTACTTTCTGTAAAACATTTTTTCTTTGATAATCAACAGCATATCACAGATGCCGTCAGTAGAACTTAACATTGTATTAGACTATAGACTATTTTGGGTCATATTGAACTACAGAATGTTAGAATGTTTAGACTAGACTATATAACAACTAACTTTTCATTCCTCTGTTTTTTTAAAATGTAGGAAGTGTCGGCAGCTGATGTTGAGTGTGAATTGATGAGGAAAGACAAACTCGTTTTCTTCTCCTTTAATGAAGAGTGAAATCCTGCCATTTCTCATTGCTGCTCCTGTCTTCCAAATACATTCTCCATTCAAACAGAAGCTTACCGAATACATCTGAGATCACCAGTGTAGAGGGAGGGACCAATCACCAAATACATGCATCAAATATAGAAAAACAGTTCCAATTCCTCTGCCAGATATAATACATAAATGTAAATGTAAAAATAGACATAACCTGAATTTATACAGTGTTGAACACACACCCACGCTTCCAACCTCATTAATTGTTATTAATATGCTGTTAATTCAGAATCACAGGTTTGTTTTAGAGATTTAATCACATTAGACATAGATTAGGTGTTTATCTGGTTAGCTTTGACACTGGTGTCATGCTTGCTTCAGTGATTAAGGCTGTTTTAACATCCCATATAATGATGATTTCCACACTGAATTTTAAGGTATCATGTCTTTATTCAATCTTATAGTAAATACAGCCGTAGGCACTGCTTCATAACTGATTCACGCTTTAAGACACTAATTTTACACTACATTGGACTTTAAGTGGTAACCAAACACAGTACCAGATTTGTTTCTTGTATGTCTTTAAATGTAACCATTGAAATGTTATTTCTATAATGTATTAATTTCACCCTAAACTGCACAAACGGACAATATAGATAAAAATTGACATTTTACACAGGCTGTAACTGTTGGATCTAATTTGAGTTTATTTGGACATAACACAGAAGATACAGAAGGATATAGAATGTTGCTATTTAATTTGTGAATAATGCAAGTTTAGTTGCATTATTTGCATTAGATCTTGTTTGTCCTGTTTTCTGCATTTTTGGGTCACGACCCAGCAGTGAACCACTGGTCAAAACTCCTCATACTGTTTAAAAAGTCCGTGAGAGCATATCTCAAAGAAAACATTAGCCAGCATTCATTGGAACTGCTTTGCTGTGACTGTGGTATTGAACTGATTTCGAGCTGGAAATGACTTGGCTTACTTTCATGGGCTTTTCATGGGCATTTTAAATAGTAATTAGACATCTCTGCTACAGTTTATCTTTAGTGTGTGTGTGTGTGTGTGTGTGTGTGTGTGTGTGTGTGTGTGTGTGTGTGTGTGTGTGTGTGTGTGTGTGTTTGTGTGTGTTTTGTCTTAATACATTCGGGAAGAAAAGAATAATATTGGTCCATTTCCGTGGAAAGGGTGATTAGCGTTTGGTCCTAAAGAGAAAATGGATTTCAAATCATTTCCGCTTCATTGAGTTCTGCAAATGCCCTTAACCCTCAGAGAACCAGGCACTGATGGGTTTTAAGAAAGCAACTGGTTATAGAGATCAAGATTTGTCTGTTTTTGGCGTTTTAGAAAGGTGTTTAACAACACTGGGGTTTATTACTAAATATGCAAGTACATTTGCTTTGACTTTCTTTAGAAGACTTCCGTGCAAGCTAGTAGGCTAAAAGTTTTGTATGTTCATCTAAGAACATTCATCTGCCATTCTGTAAAGTTTCAGGATTCTGGGATATTCCTGCATCTCACAAATCTCTAAATACCTGAGAAACCAAATTAAGACAGCATGTGATTGCATCGACCTTTATAAAAGGCTTCCCAGTAAGCAGGAAAATTTTAATTTAAGCGTTCATCCCTCTTAAACTCTATAAAGATTTTATTTGGACACGTTGAAAATCATTTAGAGTAATTTATCTGTAATTTACTGCGGTGGCTCTGTTATGTGTAAGACGTTAAAAATTGTTGGCTCATAAGACCCACTGTTGGATTTTTGCAATCACGAATTTTGGCATGTTGCCATTTTTGTATCATTAAACATGTTGAGAATTTTGGAAAGAATTATAACAGCCATTACTTGGAATCTAAAACCCTACATAGAAAACATTGTTAAATTTGATCCAAAACAGTCAACAGTCACGGTTTTGGTGGGCAGTCATGTTGTGTGATTAAAAATATTCCCACCCAAATGAATTATGATACATTTTTCTCTTCTGTTATATGTAGGAATATTTTTCATTAATTAATTGCTTTAAACAGGCGTAGAACATTTGCCACAGTGGATCTGTGAGGCTTAAAAATGTAAAAAAAAAAAAAAGGAATTGGAATTTGGTGAAAAAAAAGTTCCTATAACATTCAAAACACATTTTTAATGTTTTTGTTACCTAATGGAAATGTTAGGGAAACGTTGTAACAACCTAAAATTGTTAGCTGGGTCTGTCTCTCTCCAGCTCTTACCCACACTTCCTCTCATTTGTAGTAATTGTGACTCAGTCTTACAGTTTTCTCAAGGCCACATACCACATAAACACTGTTGTGTTCAATGGAGACATCTGTTTTTTGTCAATCATTCATTTGACATCAGAATGGATGTAAGGGGAAGTAGGAGTATGTATTTTTCCATGATTAATCAGTTTAGAGTGGGAGTTTATCAGGCAACAAATTCTAGGAAAACAAGTTCTCCAGTTTTGAAAATTAGTCACCATGGATTGTGCAAATGTTTGCTTTGCCTCTTCTGTTTTTTTTATTAGGTTCAGTCAGGGTGAGTGTTACCTGGATGAAGTCACCATGTTGGATAACACAGCACAACCACACTGTCATGTACTTGAAACATTTTTTATAATGCTGCTGCTTTAAGCCTTTTGCTTTCATTACCAATGGATGAGACAGAAGTTATTATATTCTCAGCAGAATAAAAATCCTGAGTCATTATGTGGCATGTGTTCCCTAGAGTCATGGTGCTGTCTTATTAATATTCATCATTGAGTTGTTTGGCATATGCCCTTATCTGACCCTCCTATAGAGTCGACAGATGCTAATGTGATCCACGATGGACATACAATCTGTTATATACAGTATGTGGTCCTGTTGTTCTTTACAGGCTTTGTAACTTACTCCTTCGTAAGTGTTAGAAAAATTATTCTTAATATTTCTCTCTTAGTATTTCATTATTCAGTTCAGCTCAGTTTAAACTTCAGTTCATTTGGCATTCATGTGTACCGTAATTATTTGTAATGAGGTGGTTTATGTTCAAATACCCAAAATGCAAAATACATTTTTTTCTCTGGCCTGGGGAAATTGATTGTTAATTGAATTACAGGACTGTAGAATGTGTTGCATGAAACATTGGGCCATGTAATGTAACGACGGATCCCCAGCTGGCAATTTTAGTATGTAAGACTATTTCCCTAACCTTTCCATAAAGTAACAAAAATGTTAAAATTGTTATAGGAACATTCAAAATGCCCAGTTTTATAGACTTTATTGCTTGGATATAAGACTTATTCAAACATGTTTTGAACTCTGTAACATTTTCAATGTTCCACTAACAATTTAAGAAAAACAATTTTATGCTAATGTTTTTAGAATGTTGGCCAATGACAGTAGAAAAAACGTTCTACTAATGTTACTGCAAGAAAGTTTTTTAATAACTTTGAGAGAACTTGTGGAGAACAATAGACAGTGTTTTGAGAACATTCCCTGTTAACTAAGGAAGGGCTGCCACTTGGATTGACTGTAGTCAGTCTACCGTGTACCTTGATGATTGAATCAATCAGATTGTATTAGGCTCAAGTTATTAAGTCAAACAATACAGTTGTCTGATAGCCATCGTGATGGAAACATTATCCTGACATGCTGTGCACAATTTTAGTTCAGCAGTTCAAGTGAATATTGCTTGTGAGCCATGAAATAGTGCTATGATGGTAATTGGTAGTTAATTGATGGTGTTTTAAAGATTGTTGACTTCTAGGCAAAGGTTTGTTTTTTTTAGTACAGGAAAAGTATAGGAAATTGAAATGTGACAACCTTCAACTTGAACTTGATGATTTGAATAATATCTTCAATAATAGTTTTACTAGATAAAATCACAGCGAGTAAGTGGAAGTGCCAGAGAAAGAGAAAAATACAATATAATTTTCCCATATGAAAGATGTCTGCTGACAGAGAGGGGTCATTACTTGCCAGCGCAGCTCAAGGTTATGGAGATAAATCACTGATTCAAAACGCTAGGACTCCATCCTGGACTAATTTCCTGGTCTCTGTGGTTCAGGACTGATTAAAGTGTCGAGTCATCAGATTCAAGGGCTCTTTTGAGGGTTTCATCCATATCAACGAAAGGGTAATGAGATCCTCCACCTTGCTTGATTATCACACACAGAGCAGAACTTGGCATCACCAGTCCCAGCGGCTGAAGCAGGAAAGTCCTAATCACTTACACTCTTATCCATGACTTATATAATTGAAGCTTGTGGTTTAGGAGTAAGTTGGGCTTTTATGTGTGGGAGTTATGGTCATCACTTTAGTCTAACTATCAAGACTTAGAAGTAGGACTATAGTAGATGGTTCTTAGGGGAATGTTTGAGCAGTGGCATGTAGTAGACCACTAAAATGAAGAGACAGAGACATCAAGCTCTGGGGAATTATGTTGTTCAAACAGTTTATATGTTCCTGTAGATCAGCTGTTAGGCCACAACGCTACAACGTCAAGGTCATGGGAATGCACTTGCTGATACAACGTGTAGCCCGAACGCCCTGTAATTTGCTTTGGATAAAAGTGTCCGCTAAATGCATACATGTAAATGTTACAGGCTAAAATGTGGTTTACACCCTAAATGTATGTAATTGACACTTTAATCCAAATTGGCTTAAAGTTCAAGAAATACATTTAAGCAGTTTGCGTGATGCTTGAGTTGCTAGAACCAACTACAGGAATCTCACTACACCTCCATCCCTGCCTCCTCTGACAAAACATGCCTGAGTTTGAGTGTATTTGAATACAGATCCTGCTTCATCTTTTTTGTAATGACATGACCTGCCAAACAGAATTTTAAGAATGCATTTAGAAGTTGTTGTTATGTGTCGGTTATTTTGTAAAGGTCAGGGCTATGTGAGGTTCTGTGTGTACACGTGAGGTTTGTGGAAAGATATCGATCTCAGACAGAGGAAGTTCTTCTCCAGGAATACAATGCAGACAGGCGCACTCAGGCTAAATAAATTATCACAGGGCTATTTTTAAGCTGAAGTGTAAATGCAGTAATCCTCCAAGCAGCAACTGAGAAGAGTTTCAATCCAGTTTCTCTCTCAACTCACCCCCCTCGTTCTTTTTGTGTCATCTTATTCTCATTTTAAATTAGAGATGTTGTTTCATTCCCCCATGTACGTAATAAATGTTAATGCCATAAAAAATATCATCGCCACACAACTCACAAAAGAACAATGGAAGTTAATTGATTAAATATTAAAAGGCGGTTAAAATGCCATTGCGGTGCCACTGTCATGCAGTTTTCTCTCCTTCACTGTGTACAGTCCTCTGTCACTGAGGTCATTTGCTGGTGCTTCTTACTGGAGTTTGTGTGTTTTTGTGTAAAATGCAGCCTCTCCTAATGAAATCTAATGGCGTTTAATGGCGTGCTGTTAATCATGGGCTGGAGGTTGAGTTTTACAAGGTTAACGGTGGCAGAGAGAGTGTATTCTCATGTGGACTCAGGTCCTTGGGAATTTATCAATGTCAGGTGGGGTAAACGCCACGGTTCATTGAAGCAGCTGCCATAACTGCCACAGCATCCTTTAGCAGGAAAGTTACGAAGGTCTTCACAACTGTTTGTGGATTCAAAACTTTTCAGAAGCTCCTTATCTTTTTCTTTTATATATGTTTCTAAGCATCAATCAAAACTTTCTTTAACATCACGTTAGCATTTAACATTGTGTTAGTATTGCATTTTTTAACAAAAATGTTTTTGCTGCTTTTTTTAGTTTTTCTTTTTATAAAGACAGAAGGGGATAAAATATAAAGCCGTGCCTGAAGCATTCTTTAACTCAAAGAAATAGTTGAAATGACAATTCTGTAAAAACATTAAATGAAAACTCGTTTACTTGCATCACTGCAAGCCCATATTATTTTTATGTTAAAAATCCATAAAGGCTGCTCTTTTTATATGATACAATTGAATGGGGATGCATCATTTTTGACATGAATGATGTCACTATGTCAGTATAGCGTGACCACTCTGCATAAGGGTATGACAGAATTTTCATTTTTGGGTGTTCTGTTCCTTTACAACATGGCTTCAGAGAAGAAACGTGCTAAAAAAGGTCAGCACAAAAGTAGAGAAATGGTACCACGCAGTAACAATCTCTTCTGTTCACCCCTCTTCATCATCTCCTCCTCGTGGCCTGCAGAAAGCAGGAAACTGTAGCGCAGGAGACAGCAGTGATGGAATGGGAGATGCTCAGGCATTTGATGTGAGACACAACACAGCAAACGACTACATAAATAGACCCATTTATTCCACCTCGTACGGATATGCCGATCTTTTGTTTGTTGTTGGAAATCAGGGCAGAGAGATGAAGATAAGTTACAAGACGCAGCAGAACAAGACGACCTATTTACGCCTTTGCGGGGTAAAAAGGAATGCATTGAACATGGTGTGCTTACTGTAAACGTGGTAAATGTTTTTCCCTTGCAGGCAGAAACTGCAGAACTGCAGGGTACAGCGTGCCAGATGGCTCCCGTGGACTAAAATATATATGTGTGTGAACAGATGCTGCGTTAGGGCTAGTCATGCAGACGCAGAATCATCAGATTCCTGTCTCTTAAAAATGAACATCAGCCGACCGCTTTGACAATGAAGTGATTACACTATTAATTCAGGAACAAATGTAGTTACTAACCAAGTCACATGCCATATATGGCCTACATGTTTACCCAACCGTACTCTTGCATAACAAGACCTTTACCCTTCTGGACTCCATAACAGCTTTTATTGACCAAGAACGACCCAAAAGCAGTTTGACTGACATGAAAGCAACCAATCACAGTTTTCTTTGTTCAGTGTCGTTTCCAGGTGGACTGTTAAAGAACGCGACACGCACGTCTCCCAAACTTCCGGTCGAATTTCAACCAATCAGATGACGACTTCAAAACTCTTAAAGTGTTTTTATTTTGTGTGCCTTATGCATCAAATGTTTATGCGTGTGACGGCTGAGGCTGAAACTAATCCGACCTTAACTAAACAACTAAAGATTAGGATTAGGTGCCTTGGTCACTATGATAAAACTTATGACCATTTCATACAGCTACTGTTAATATTATTGTGCAGAATTTATATAGCAAACTGTTATTTTTCTTGCATAGTTGTTATGGTTAACGTCCGAGACTGTATCTTTTAATAGAACAATGGAATTCAGTGATCTTGCTTAGACATTTCAGTAAACATTTGTGTTCTATAGTATTATTTTATACTGTTTTTTAGAGAGCTGAGGGACTTGAGCATATTGTGAATACAGTGCCAGCTAAAGGACTTATAGAACAGCCTCATGTGCCTTTTTACCTAAATCAAACCTGCAGCCTAATGCCCCGACCTGTCCCACTTGAAGTATACTTACCTCTGTAACAATATCAGATCTATTCAAATAGGGAAGAAAAGAACCACGGTAATCTCACTTCAGAATTTCAGAACATCGCCTCAGGTCATTTGCCAAAACAGAAGCCGCGCATGTCAGAGCCACCGTGGAACCTTTCCAGTTGTCCAATCAGAACACACCACAGCTCTACTACAAAGAGAAGAGCTGTCAGTGTACTGTGCAGCTGAAAGCTCAGGGCTGTGTTAGGCAAGGAGGAGAAGCTAGTGTTGACGAGGGCTGTGCTCTGATTCAATAACAGTGGTAAGAACTCATTATGAATGCATAGGTAGCCTCTAGCTTCTGTTTCTCCAGAGCTTTCCAGGATTTTTGGTTCTTCCTTTCTCTCCCTCTCTATCTCTCTCTTATGCTCACATTCTCATGTATAAGAACCCATGTACAAAAATAAAGGTTCTTAAAGTTCTTCCCAGCAATGCCACAGAAGAACCACTTTTAGTTCCCCAAGAAACCACTTAGTCAAAGAATCTTAAAAAACATTTTTTTCCTTTTAATATTCTAAAGAACCTTATTTTCCACTGCAAAGAACCTTTTGTAAAACAGAAAGTGGATGTTAAGGGTTCTTAATGAAACCATCTAGCCAAAAATGGTTCTTCTATGGTTCTTACCATTTTTTAAGACTGCAATGCTAAGGAAAACTGATGTGGGATAGGGCCAAAGAGAGATCTGATGTTGTTGCCTTCTCCTTTAATGCGACATCGCATCAAGGGAAGGTTGTGCCAACAAACAACCCGTTCTGTTGTTCAAGCTGCAAGTATTTCATGAAAGCAGCTACAAATGAAGCAGACAGATTGGTTTTTCCATCTAGCGCCCTGTGGCATGCGCAAATCTCATTGTTTGGGAGTTGCATGGAGAGATGGAGAAGTGGCTCTTCAGAGCGGTTCTCCTGCTGTCACACTTCAGCCTGTGATAATTAATCAGAGAGATAAAGAATGAATCAAAAAAGCGTAAAAGGCGAGCCACCCATTTGTAGCCTTTTTTAAATGTATTTTTCTCTTGTTCTGTCTGTCTGTAACCATGGTAGTTTTGGTGGTATAGAACGCTTGTGGCAGTTCTTTTGTTCTAATTAGCTGGTTCTATAAATTGAATGTCCTGAAGAGCAACACCTATTGGTTAGATAGATGCCAAGATGATGTGTGTGTGTGTGTGTGTTTCATCGTGAGTCTAAATATGTACCTGTCTCCATGTAGCATGTCAACAGTCCTTGGCAAATGGAAGGAAAATTCCTGACCTTGATTCGCAACAAACAAAAACAAAAAACGGGCGGTTTTATCGTTCAGCTGAACCTCCAGAGCCACCTCCCGGCCCCCCCCACCTCCTTGACAACAATAGCGCACACTTCTGTTTGGGATGGAGAGCTCGCCTTCCTTGCTTTGACAGCCTGTCAGACTACCCCACGATAATGAATTTCAAATGCTAGCTATGCTCTGTGCAGCCAGGAGCCAGTGCGTGTTCCTGGAGTGTTTGTGCTACAGCAGGGTCCACAATGGGAAGTTTGTGTGTGTAGAATACGTGTGTTTAATACGAACTATGACAATTGTGATTCATGCGTTATAAGGGTTTTAATAGTGGATTTATACACTTATATGACCATCTAGGCTGATTTGTTAGGCTGCTAAATGTCACGTGTCACATATCAGTTAAACTGTGACCTGTCATACTTGGCTTTTCTGTCTGTCTTTCTCTCACTCTCTTCACTTGTCTGTCTTTTTTTCTATTTCTCAGTCTTTCTCTCCTAAAGGTCAGATGAGTTAGGACGGCCCTCGGATATTCTGAGAGCTTCTCTGCTCTTGAATTCTGGGATCGCTCTTCTGCTATTGATTCACCACTGTAACCACCATGTTATGTTCTTTTCTCTCGCCCCCTGCAGAACATCTTTCCCATCTCTGCCCTCGTTTGTACATAGCAACAGTTCTTTCCTTTTGTTTTTATGTATACGCTTTGTGTTCTTCCACCCATTTGTTTCCTTCCTGTGAGTTTGTACTTCTCATTTCATTTCCTGCTCTCCCTAGAGGACAGTGTTATTGCTCCAGAAACTTCAGTGAGGTTCTTGGTTATGTTTCAATTAAATATCAACTTTGTCTTGCATATTTCCCTTAAAAATTTCTTAGGAAAATAAACAGTAAGCACAGATGAGACCATTGTTGATATACAGTAAGATCTTTTATAACTAATGTGGAGAGGATGGCTTAGATCATTTGATTATGGGAGAATTTGGGGAAAAAAATTGCTGTTCATATTGAAATGTCTGTTTGAATTTCAGATCTCTTTTATAACTCTGTAGGACATTTGAGATTATTAGAGATTAAGTTATTTTCTCCCCCTTTGCTCTCCTTTAATTGGTGTCTAGGAGAAACGGCAAATTCTTGTTTAGCATGTAGCTTCAAACTGATTGGCTTTTGAGATTGGATCCCAGACACAAGAGCGTCAGTGAAGTTAAACAATGATTTGCCATTTCAGTTCTTCAAAGGTTCTCAGTAGGTTTCAGGCCTTGGCTTTATGAAGGCTAGTCAAGGTCTTCCAAACCAGACTCCATAAATCATTTCTTTATGGACTTTGCTGTGTGCACAGGGTCATTGTCATGCTGGAATATAAAGGACTTTCTTCAAACTGTTGTTTCTGAAAGTTAAAAGCACACGATTCTCTAGTGTTTCATAGGATCTGTCTTTGTAGTGTTGTGCAAGAAAAAATATCATATCATATTTGAAATGTTTCTTAACAATGTCTCCATTTTTCTACAAGATCTCCAGATCTCCCTCATTTACATTATTTCTCACTGTCTCGTATGTCTGTCTGTATTCTTCATAACCTCTCCACTATCTCTTCATCATTTTCACCTGCGTCCTTCATATTTTTACACAATTGCTCTTCCATTCTCAGTACTTCTGTTCTCTGTTTCTCTGCAGCCTCTCTGGAGAGTTCACCATAACCTGGAGTATTCCTGGAGACCTGCCCATCTTCTCCAACATCCACAGCACACACCAGACTTTCAGCCTCTGCTGTCTTCCTTCAAGCCACTTCTCTCCAACCATCTCACAGGTCCAGACCACCCCTGAACAAAACAATGCTAACATGGATCCAGCTTACCTTCAGTCCCCCGTATAGCGTATCAAATCAACCCTTCGAGAACCATCTGGACTACTGGTGTTCTTGTTTGGACAGTGTGAAAGACTCACTGCTGAATCCACTTGTTTGTTGTATGTAATCTCCTGAAGTGTAGCACTTTAAACTCTCTTCCTGCCAGTGCTCAGCACACAGCCTGTTAGCAAATCTGTGCAGACAAGCATGATGCTCTACAACGCACCCTGAACTTCCTGAAATACTACTGAAGGGGTAGTGACCTCATTCTTTACCTACCTACCTATCTAGTTATCTATCTGTCTAGTTATCTATCTCTCTATCTATCTCTTGCTGTCTGTCTCGCTATCTGTCTGTCTGTCTCTCTCTCTGTCTGTCTGTCTCTCTCTTTGTCTCTTGCTTGCTCTCTACACACACTAATGGACTCCACCCTTTGCACGTCTGAATATTACTCGTCTCTGTCTCTTGTGTCTGCAGTGTAGTATAATGTAAACTGGTGAGTTGTCTCTTTGTCTCTGTATGTCCCCAAGCTTGAATTCCCTCCTCATCCTTCAAAAGCAGAGCCCATTATTACATATCCCTTAACTTGAACTGCACTGTGACTGTGACTAGTCCTCTTATAAAAAGACAAGCCCACTCTACAGCAGTAATCTACAGTCCACCCCAGATCCTTCTTTTATTGCTGGACCAAATGCATTAGACCCTCATCTCCTGATCCAGAGTCAGTTTTGGAGTTTGATTCATGGTGGAATTAAATTAGCTGACAGGATGAAGAGACTGCAAACTGTGAAGCATCCAAAATGGGAGAGGAAAGAAGAAAGGATTGGGGAAAGCAGATGATATTCCTTTCTGAAGATCACCGTGTCTCTTCTGTGTCTCTTCTTTCTCATCTTTCTGTTGAGAAAACACAAGGAAAGCAAAATGTATTGTTTGGAACAAAAATGGTAATATAAGTTTACCCAGAAGTAAAGTGCTGGCATTTATTCATCCTCATGATGTTCCAAATTACTCTTTCTTTTCATGGAACACAAAAAAGTAATGTACAAACTGTTCTTTCTCCATACAATAGAAGTGAATGGTGACCGAGGCTATCCCGGTCCCCATTCTCTTTTATTGCATGGTAAAAGAGCAAATTGGACATTTCTCAAACCATTCCTTTTGTTTTCCAAGATATCACGTCATATAAGTTTGGAACAACATGAGGGTGACTAAACTTGGTGGTTTGGAGTGTCCACTCCAAACCAGGAGAGTATAAAACAAGGTAAGATGGAAAAAGGATGCAAGATGCCTGTCACTAGGAACCATGAACTTCCCATTCACTGTCTGTTATTGAACACAGTTCCTCACAAAGGCATCACTGTTAATATGACATGGCCATTCACTGTTACCTTTTTAACTTTGAAGCACACGGAACACTGAATGAAACGAACTGTCTTGTTACCCTTTGATCATTGCCACCTTTGTATCAAACCTCCATTAGTTACACAAGCCTCAGGCGTCGACATGGGTCCCCGTCACAAAGACTTGCCACTATTGTAGCATGACACCACAGTATCACACATCTACCACAAAGGCGCCAACATGGCCGCCGACAAAGGTCCATGACTGCGCAGACCGGCCATTGATTTGCTGGGTCGGCTCCAGTTGTTTCGAGGGCTACAGTAATGGGTTGCATGCTGCTGTATGATGAAAGGTTTGCCTTACAAGATGCTGTAGATTGGAATCAGATCCAAAAATTGAGTGGCATCGATTAGACCTTGTCGATTAGATCTCACATTGGCTCTCATCTGGCACACAGGATGAAGTCAATACAGAGAATCTGGGGAAAAGCATGTTCCAATTAAAACACTAGCAACCATTTCATGCCTTTGTGGAGCTTGGTGGGGGGGTTTTAATCACCTGGTGGGTTTAATGCAGCTTTTGTTGACTAAAAAGAACATGTGAAGGGCTGAGGAATGGAATGAAAAATGGACATAGGTCTAATAGCTGCTAAACTAGTATAGATCTCGTTATATTGAGAATTCAGGTTTATTTGGTTCTTTAGGCAGTGCATTTAAAATGAAAGCACATTTGTGCTGTAATCATGATTTGATGTTTGTCCAGAAAGGTTCCTGCTTATATAGATCATTTAGATGAACCTTCGTTGGGACTGTCAAAGCAAAATAAGCAACTCTAATTCAACAATAAAACACAGAATTAGACTTTCTTGAGTTTCTTTATGGAGGTTAGGCTATTAAAGCTGCCATCCGTAACTTTTGCCTCTCTGTTGCCATCTCTGTTTGAAACATAAAATTGCAGGTTACTATGTACATGTCTTTTCGTATGAGGTCAAATGAAGCCAAACTAACATTTCCTGGTAAATCTGACCCGACAGATAAAATTATAAATCATTTTTAAGCTTGCTGTTGTGAATCGCGGCATGGTAAGGAGACAGTTTTGAACACTGATCTGTTATGTCCTTGCTTAATAAGGGATTTTTGTCTATTTTTAATAACAAAAAGTTACGGATTGCAGCTTTAAACATTGAGGCGGAGATGTTCACTCAAGATGGATTTGTCTTTGATGTGAACTTTATGAGACCATCACACGGTAGATTAACCACAGTGTTCAAGTCCAAATTCTTCAGCAAAAACAGAGTAGCAACATTTTGTCGATTCAGACTCTTAATTCGCTTTAGGGCATTTCTAGAGAAATGCATAGACGTTATGGGATTATTTAATTTTTTTAAAGATAAAACTTTACAGCGTACATTACAGGATACTAAACTTGTCGAAGTATAGTTTGTTAAACATGTTAATATAAAAAAAAGTTAATATTTATTAAAAATATATGTTGTTCTTTTATGCACAATGTCAGAGTGAACAATAAAACAACAATAAATCTCATGAGATGTCTCAAGTATAGACTTCAGATGCTCTAAATGAAAAACAGGCAAGAACAAAACAACAGACAAAAACGTTCTGCTAAAAAAGAGTTCGCCTGTTCAGAGATATCAGTCCACCAAAGGTCTCCACTGTTACACAGACTGCTGTTTGATCTTGAAGAGGCCTTGGAATAAAAACAGACAAATATATAGTAATTAATGCATAATTGTATGATGATAATTAATGTGAACATGAGATGTACTCTGCTAAGAGTTTTTCCCCCTTCCTGTTATTTTTGTCTGTGAGATTTGCCTTGAAATTCAAGTAGGCTACAAAACTTGAGAAAGGGAACAAGAATACTTATAAGCGTCCTTCTGTCACTGTAGTTTTATCGGACAATGTAAACTCTTATGTTCAGTCAGAATTCTTATTTTGCAAAGTTGTATATTTGAGCTGATAATGAGTTAGAGGACTTGATGTCCACAGCTGTACTGATGTTGTGATGTTTTTTTGTTTTGTTTTATTGATCTGTATGACAGCAATGAGCTGTGGACATCACCACTCCACGTCAACATTTGCCTCACTCAAGAACTGCACAAATTACTCATGGATCCGCTACATATCAATACATGTACAATATACATTCTTTATGCACAGATACACACAAACATAGCAAGGTTTATTTCCCTGCGTCATCCACTATACAGGTGCATTCATACATAATCCACACTCTTATATAAACACATAACACACTTATATAAATGCATAAAGTTGTACGCATTAATCTAAAAAATGTCCATTAATGTTACTTTGCAGCCATAACACGCAATTAAAAATGTGTGATTTTTGACACAATGTGAGCATGGTTTTTATTATTATTGTATTTGTTGATATTCATTTCTGATGTTTTCTGTTCGACAGGCATGCGGACCAAACTACCAGACCCCTTTATTTTCTTCATATAACGTGCCTAATCATTAATATTAATGAATATGTTAACATTCTAATAAACATTAATATAACAACTACATTTTTTGATGCTTATTGAACCCAGTCATCAGTCACCTGATGTTTATCCAACAAGGAAGTGTCACAGCTGTGAAATCTCTTTTTGGGAAGTCATTTGAGATTGTTGCTTTTAATAGATAGGTAGATCGGAAAAGTGGACAATAAACAGGATGTAGTTCCTCTAAATGTAGTTCCTCTAAGTTTCCAATCAGCGTTACATGTAGTGCCTTCATTTTTTAGTTTCTTTTAAAGCCAACTTCTGGACTTAAGTGTGGGGTATGTGTTACTCGATATATACTTTGATAAATACATTTTTGCTTTGGTGTTTGATGAAGGGTGAGGTAGTACAGCAGACACAAATGGCTAGGTAACACTGTTTAGATGGTTTAAAACAGTAGAACCAATCAAATACGTGTCAGCGCTCCACTGCTTTTGAAACACTGGCTGGTTTCACCACCAGCCTAATCCAGATTGATATTGACTGGGGTATGTCTTGCACACACATACAAGACAGCAGTGAGAACATCGTCACACACACACTTTGTTCTCCTGCTGACGGAGAAGATTCAGGCTAGCTGGCGGGAGGGAGTGAGAGATGAGCAGATGGTAGAATATGACAAACATCAGTGGTCTCCAGCGACTCCACCAGAGCTGTTCTCAGCATTTTACACCTTATTCTTCACCCCTCTACCTCCTATTTCCGACTGCACTCATTTCTGTCTCTGAGACACTTCTGTATCTATATAAAACCATTTTCTTTTCTCCTGCATACCTTACCTCCATTTAACTTTCTCTGTCATCATTATTAACATTCAGCAGTATTTCCATCTTTTCTGTGTATCTATTAATACATACTCGAATATAATGTGTCAGTCTTGGCCTTCCACAATACCGCAGTGCATATAGGATATATATATGTATGTGTGAGCAGGAGCCCTCTGGGTAGTTAAATGTCACGATCACCCTAGGCAACAACACACACATGCAGCTAAATGGAAAAATGCAGTCAAAGACTTACCTTTAAACACCTGCCATTAATGGTCTAATGTGAGAATGCTAGAAATGACGAAGGCTTGGTTTTGAAAAATGTTTTCTGCATAGCTAACACATTGTTTTGTTTACAAACCAGATCCAAACCAAATTCTTTATGTGGTCTGAAATCTGGTTAAAATTTTTAACTTTTGTCAGTAATAGTAAGATTAGGTGTCAAATTAACAAATGCAGAGTTATCCAGAGATTTGTCCAAATAATTTGCTTATCAAATGATATCTTTAGGACTGACCGTCACTCTTTTTAAAGTCATTAAATTGGATTGTTTTGTTCGTCAGTGTAGTCAAGCTCTATAATAATAAGCATTTCTGCAATAATTAACTTCATAAATCTATTTTTTTATTTATATGTTTGAATCTCAGAAGGCACAGATAATATTGCCTTACAAGCCAAGCGCACATCTATATAACTAGAGTACAGGCTGAACTGTATCCCGCAATGCCTTGTACTCGCAGAATATGGAGTTTTTTGGCACAGCTCAGAACAGAAAAGCTGTATTGGAACTGTGAGTCGCTGGTCTGAGCCTATAGGCAATGTGGTCTTCCTGTAACATTCCGCCTGAAGGCAAAGGGATCATTATGTGATCATTGCATAAAAACACATTTTGTACTCTGTGTGGGCCTCTGCAGACACACTGTACAGGTGGGATGTACTGTGGACTGTGTTTGTGTGTCCATGAGCTCCACAGGTAGTCCCCATCCAAAGGGATGCCTGGCGACACCTAAGCCCTAGTCAGAGCGACACAGTGGGCAGCCAGACCACTTTCTCCAGCCTTCAGGCAACAGTGCGAATAGAAGGCTACTGTGAGACTGCTCATTAAAGTCTTGCACTGGGTGCTAATGATGTTCTTCCTGGTCTGCACTGCATCATTCACTCTCTCTTTCTCTTCAGTGACTCTCTCTTGACCACATTATAACAAATACTAGAGTTCATTCATGCTGCCACAGCGCATTCACACACACAAAAACAAACACAAAGATTTCTTGCCCAGTTGCATTACAACAGCACCATACAGACATGAAATATATGAAGTGAAAGCATCTACAGTTTGGATGAAAGAAAGAACATTCGTTTTATGGGAAACCACAGTGGAACTTGTCCTTCCACTTCTGAATTTGTCGTGACAGCATCTTTTAATTAAATTTATGGACCATTTGTTTTTACTTCTGCTTTCGCTCACATATTTCTAGTGAAATCACAGATGTTTTACATGATTATATGCGAAATTATTTGTATATTTTGCATTTTGTGAAACAAATGTAAGTGCCTGTGTGTGTTTGATTATGTGTGCAGAAAAAAAACTAATCACTTCCTTTTTCAATAATTTTAACAAATTTTTACAGGAACTTTCAAAAGGGTTTTGGTCAAAGGTGTGGCACAGCAGTTACTGCACCTGCTCTGACATATTGAGCTGTGGGGATTAAACGGACAGCGCGAGTTTGATTCAGACATACAGTGTTTTCTATTCTTGAAAACTCAGTTTAAAATAAGTGAATCTTTTCACAGAGGTCATAAACTTTTTCACTAAGCGCTGTCTCACCCCCACAGTTGTGCTTCATGAAGCTCCTAATCAACACTTCATCATCGTCATGTTTCACAACAAGTTGCTGTTAACGATCTTCTTGTGCAATCATGAGTGATCAGAGATTCTCTTATGAGGAAATGTGTGACTCATGGGCCTCTGCTCTAAAATGCTGGGAACTGTGTGTGTGTGTGTAAGGAACAGGTGTTCTGGAGCAGAGATCTTGTTTGTCATCACTGGCACACCCTGTCTCCTTTTTCTTTCTCGTTCTCCTTTCCTCCTATCCTTAGACAAGTCTGAGCAGTTGTGACCTTTCTGGTCGGGTGCCAATCATAACCGCAAGAAAGGGCACATTTTTCTCACACTTGTTTACAAGCGAGAAATCAAAGTTTGCTTTCTTCTGCTTTTAAGTTCTCATGTTCCTGTGAAGAGGAAAGTTGAAAGACTCAATAATCTGAATAAAATAAAAAAATAGAATCAAATGTGTATCCAGGATAAACGTTCTGAAAACAGGGACTCTTAAATAAAAGATTAATTAAATGGGTAACTGCTTACATAAAAAAACCTTGTTGGGTGTGTTAAATAAGGGATGATTAAGCAAAATTGTTAAGCCTGGGAAATCTTTGCATTGTAGTGCCGCCTCACTCGATGCCACTTTGATGAAATAAAAAATCCTTTATTATGAATGTTAAACATTTTCTATAAGTGTTTTGTCAGAGTTCATTGTGTATTTGTGTCACATACTTTATTACTATCGGATAAAATGTTTTGGCACGTAATCTTTTCTCAGACACACACATATAAGGAGTTTTCTCTCATGATTACTTGCATTTATGGGATACAAATAGGCTGTAGTGTTAAAGCCATTACTATTAGTTAAATTCTCCATTAAATCAAAATTGAAGTTTTTTGGCTTTTACCCAACTAACAGGAAACGTTCTCTAAAAGTTTTATGCAGTAATTTTAGTAGAACCTTTTTTAATGTTATGTATCATCTCAGAAAACATTATTCTTAAGTAGTTGGAAGCATATTGAAACCATAGAATTAAAATGAATTAAATATGTTTAAATAATGTTCTCAGAACCAAGCAATAACGTTAATACAATGTCTAAAAAATGGACGTTTTCAACGTTACTAGAACTTTCAAAATAACATTTTTAGCATTTTGGAATAATGTAAACGTTATGGAAATGTTCTTACAACCTAAAATTGTTAGCTTAGGTTAGGTAGTGAATGTGTTAGCTTTGAAAATATCTGTAAACTAGTGTCTCTTGAAGAATTGATAAAATTTGTGATTGAAAGATATAAGCATGCAAAACTTACCGTCTCTCACTTCTGCCAATATGGATCAACAATTTTTATGACATCATTCCACCCTTCAGCTTCTCATCAGATTTTTCTGACCAATCAGACACTCTGAATTCTAAATTGTCCCATTGGTTCCACCTACCCGCTGCTCAATAATATGTCCCACCCTTACTTCCTGTTTTACTGGAAATCAAGTCAATGCATCGAACAAAGCTACTCATTTCAAGGCACTTTATTGGGTCCTTAAATTATTTAATTATTTTCTAAGCTACATTGAGTATTTTCTGTAGTAACAGCCACCAGACTCAGCAACAAACTCTACTTGCAGCTATGCTAATGCGCAGTACGGTACTGCTTATGTGGGCAGCATGAGCACCTGTTAATATGAGCACTGGCTGCATGCTGCTGCATGTGCTTTAGAATCCTACTGGCTGTTATTCTCTATAGAGTTCAACACCCTACCTGTGTAGTTATGCATTTTCGCAATCTGTTTATTGTTTTATGCATGTAGTTCCTTCCCAAACAAAACCCGCAACAACAAGAATTTTGCATCAGGTTTAAACCAGCTTGTGCTTGGATGCATAAGGATGCGTTCTGGTCCAGCGAGGCCGATGGAAATTTGGAACGGAAGCCATTCTGTTGTGTATGGAGTAGGACCCCTGAGGCTGATGATGGTGTGTTTGGATATGTCACATTGTTAAATGCCTGTTGTGTTGTGACAGCTAGAACATGTGTGGGCCAGATGCCATGCCTACTTTAGTGGTGTGTGTGTGTGTTCTTCTTTTTCTACCATTGTGGGGACCAAATGGCAAAGGATGGTAAAAGTCACACACACTTACATTGTGGGAACCAGCCAGTGGCCCCACAAGGGAAATTGTTTATTAAACCTACTAAATGATGCTTTTTTGAAAATATAAAAATGCATATAGGTTTGTGTGAGGGTTAGGGGATAGAATCTACAGTTTGTACAGTACAAAAGTCATTGTCTATGGAACGTCCCCACAAAGCATAGAAATCTAACGTGTGTTTGTGTGTTCTTGTTTTTCTGCCATTGTGGGGACCCCACAAGGATGGTGAAAGTCACACACACATACATTGTGAGAACCAGCATGTGAGAAAAAGCGTGTGTGTGAGAATGATCCTGAATAGTCCGGGGGGCCAGCTGGAAGCAGTGTCAGCCCCAGGCTCAGCTTTGCCCCATGGGCATCAGGCTTGGCACGGTGCTCCTCTGCGGCAGCTGGGACTCAGAATGACAGAATGGGCAGTTGCCTGCTGCTGCAACATCATGTTAGCAAAAGCGAGTGTGTCTGCAGTAAAACAATATTGATTGGGTCGTTTGATAGGTCACAGTAAGAGTAGTGTTCTAAAGTTATTCCCAAAGCATTCATGTGCTCAACAGCTTTAAGAGCCGAAAGAAAATAATGAGATTGTATATAAAGGGTTTTGCTCACACAAAGAATTCAACCTACCAAGTTTCTATCCACTCTGCCACACAGTCATGTTCCATAATCTCATTATACGCAGTAGGGAACTCATCAAAAGCACATAATTTGCACTAGTGTCGTTGGGTCCAGTATTACAGTGCCAAATATCTTTAGACTCTGGGTTGGCTCAGCATTTCTTCTGTTAAAGTGACACAAAATTAAGCAAAAGTTTCCATTTTCCTTTTTTTATGCCATTGCTGTCTAGGAGAATAATTAAGGTAATTAAGAGATCTCATCTTTGATTTTTCTTTCTTATGAAGAAGATTAAGAAAACTTTATTGTCAATTCTGCTATATGTGAGGATTGAAATTGTTTCCCTCAGACCCACAGCGTAAAACACCAACATAATACAAAGTAGTAAAGAAAAAGTATAGATAAAATAATACAATAAATCATTATGTACAATAAGAACATTGTTTACATGTTCTTGCAAATGTGTAAATGGTGGGTTGTGTTGTATTTGTGTATGTTCATGTTTCATATATCCGTATAGTGCATCATTAATTCAGACCTAAAAACAGTTTTAATAAAAAAGTAACTGTTCACACACCCATCTCTGTAATTTAACAAACAACACTCATCCCATGTGAATCTGCGATAAACATTACAAACATCCGCAGTAACCGCTACTCTACAGACAATATCCTGAAAACTAATCCCATTAGAATAAGGCTATTGTATGGAAAACAGCAGCACGAGAATCCTGCCAAACATCTTCCTTTGTTTTCATACAGGTTTGAAAAGGATGATGACTTTTTTGTTTGACCTGTCCCTTTAAATACGTGGTACAGTACGTTGGTGAAAGATCTTAGTAGTAAGACATTGCGTCTTTGGCTGGATGTGTTGTGACAGCTCGTTCTGTCTCGTTTAATCTGTTTTGAATCCCAAAATGAAACAAAGGGTGTGAGAGGTTATGGGAACTCCAAACAGCCCCGCCTACATTTAACAGGTCAGATGTAGCGCTTGTCTCTCGCTTTGTCTCATTCTTTTCCCTTTCATGTTTCCCTTCCCTTTTCTCTGTATTTTGGTCTTCATTTCCCAGACATATATGACCCCCTTATCTCTCCACTGGCTACTGATACGTTCAGAGGGGATCTGTAGCTCCCTCCCACCTCCCTTTCTTATGGGAATGAAGGCACGCTTTGTCAGCTATTATATCGCCCTGCCTTGTCATAATTACTGCTGCCTCGACTTCTAAGTGCCTGAGATTGTAACAGTTTGTCAGTTTCACAATGAATAATTGTGCACAAAAGTGATTGCTGTACTTCCCTTCTGGGCTGATAGGTCAGACACCATAAGATAAGTGCATCTTCTTTAGTGCATGGAAGGAAACTGTTGGCTTTTGATTTGTAGACGTTTGTTGAGAGAACCATCTGCGAGTATCCAGGAATCCAAATGCAATCCATTTTTTAACAATTTGGTTAAAGTCATCATGAAATCAAAATGTACTATTTTTATTTTTCATGGAATTGCAGTGTTTATTATAAAATACTAAAATACCATTTTCTTTAATTAATTTGCCCTCGTAATCTTTAATCAGAAACATTAACCTCCACTCTTCCTCAAAACAATATTTCTTCTCTTGATGATGTATGTCTCTCCTCCAGGACAGGACTATATTTTCTGTCCATTGGCCAGGCAGTTTCTGTCCCTCCAACTTCCAACGATCCAATCAATTCCCAAAGAATTAAATCAGGTCCTGTCCCATGTTGTTTTCTCATTCCAGAAGCCTCTTCACTCGGATATGCATCACTGTAGGGAAAAAAGACATTCACAACTCATTTCATGGTCATTTTAATTCATTTTGTGTTTTTTTTTTATTGTGGAATGTCTTGTAAATCTAAGGCCTATTTCTTTAACTATGGGCAAAATGAACTTTATTTCACACACTCACTAGTTTTTATTCATTTGTCCAGCGTGTATATACATGCATCACAGGAGATGTCATTAATTTTCAAAATCATAAACATGTCCGCCACTGTGTCATTTCCGTAATATCTCCAATTAGACTAATTGACTAAATTATAGCTTGATTAGAAATGACGCACAATCAGAGCTGTTGGCAGCAGGGACAAGGTAATTTGTTTGGACCCTGTGATGGGAAAGGGGCTACATTTAAATATTATTAACTATGTTTTTAAGTGATGTTTACTTCATTTTCTTTACATATATTCTGTTTTCTTTACACTTGTCCCTTTATTAATTTCAAACATGCTCTTGCTCATCATTGTCGCCTTGGTAACCAAGTAGACTAACCTTAAAAAGAACTTTAATAGGGAGAGTTGTAATCTGATGTAACTCCTTTGTGAACAATACATATTGCAATAAATCAAACTAATTAAATAATACTTTTTGGTGGATTTTCATTTTTAACAATGAAAGTCTGTATCTGCGACAGGGCAAAATGATAAAAGCTATAAATAATGCACATTTGAAAAGTAGCAAAAACTAATGAGGGCAGAGTAAAGTTTCCAAAGCAGTTCTAATGTGATCTTCATATAACAAAATGAAAAGAAGTTGAAATCTGAAAGTTTTAATAAAAAATTCAACCCCTGGGCTATAAAAGTGCATAAAAACACCCCTGTATTCCTTTCACAATTTTGGGCCCCGCTAATTTACAGACACTGTTCAGATTATCTCCATGTTTCATTTGTGACATTCATGCGAGATTCGAAGGAACTTGCAAATTCTGGCAAACTCACAGACACGCTTGGGAATAGCCCTAATTTCTATTTGATGATTTCGGAGCTCTCTTATATCCATCCTCCCTCTGAGGCTGGAACAAACGATGTTTCACATTTTATTCCCATCAGCCTTCTGGGTTTGGGTTCATAACAAAAGGAATTGAATGTCAGATTCGACAGTCCTCAAACTGTGAAAAAACAATCCAGACCTCAAGCTATGCTTTTCTTTCCAGCTTATTCAAAAAATAAAGTTGTGCTCCATATATCACGGAAGCGACCGAAAGCTGACCTGAGTCTCCGCAGTCCGACGCTGTCATCTGTTTTTGAAGAATCTTTTCTGTGCTCCTGAGCAATCCTGTCCACAGACGCCGTCTATATTTCTCGGAGGTGAAAGAAGCTGTTGTTTTTCTTGCTCATTGTTTAGCGATGGTGGGCTGCATTTATGTGCTGTCTCTTTCTCCAATGCCAACTGGGCCTGATGTGGATAAATCACAGCTGGTGTGTTTTCATCATATCTGTGAATGTGTGTGTGTGTGCGTGTTTAAGCACACTGTAATGTGCCCGCCCAGCCTGCTGTGTTTACATAAAGCAAAACTAAAGGGTCAGAAATTCCTGGTTTTCCAGGGCATGAGGATACCTGAGGTGCAAGATTTATGAGGCAAAGCTTTACCGAGGCAACGCGACCAGAGATGTGGATTCTCATCAGTTGCTGCCTTGGGTGTGTGTGTGATTCTTATATTCACTATGTTATGGGCCCAGAGATTGTCCCCACAATATAGTAATACCTGTAAATTTTGACCTTGTGAAGACATTTTTAGGTCCCCATAAGGAATCAAGCTTATAAATCATACAGAATGATCTTTCCTGAAAATGTAAAAGAGCAGAAGTTTTCTGTGAAGGTTAGGTTTAGGAGTAGGGTTAGTGTAGGGGGATAGAATATACAGTTATGTCTAAGGAACGTCCCCATTAAACATGAAAACCCAACATGTGTGTGTGCATATATGAGCGAGAGAGAAAGAGAGACAAGCTGTTCACCTCCATCTGGAATATTCTTCACTCTTTTCATTTTACAGTTGGTGTCATACTTGCACAACGGCTTCCGGATGAGGTCTGATCATTTTAAACACCAGTAGAGCTGTCTGGAACTCGTAGATTCTGTTTACCAGGTTGTGCCACATATACTTTCCACAAAGAGCCCTGGGAATGACAGATGCTCAGAACACTCCCTTAGTCCTTATGCGTTGTTTTGGCTAAGTGCTTGTAGCAAGCGCCGGGGTCTTATGTAAGTTTAATGGTTTTAGCAGAGGGTCTTTTGTGTTTTATAGCAGTGTATTAATGTAAAGAGCAGACAGTGTTGTCAGCCTGCCCACGGCCCGATCTGTTCTGGAGGAGCTAACCTTCCATTGCCTTGCCAGGGACAGATTGAGTGTGTATATTTGATAGACGCTCAATGGAAAAAGTGACTAAATGTGGCAAGGGAGGTTGATCTGCTTGACAGCTCTCGAGTTAACTTTGTTGTAAAATCTATAATTTGCTTTGGTAATGCATCAGTGATGAAAGGCTCCATGGCATATCATAGAGAATAGTCAGTGTTAGTGTAATTGGCGCTCTCGCCTCGGGCGTGCTGTCGCTCGCTCGTAGCGCAAAGCTGAAATATTAAAGCGACAAGAGAAAGTCGCTTCTACACAGGCGGTTCATCAAAAGAAACCTTTTAACCCTTTACAGTAACAATGAAAGTTGGAGTTTTGTTGTTAACACACACCTGTACACTGAACTTTCTAAATTTTATGGGAACATAATATGAGTTTATAATTATATATATAGCTAAATATAATTACTGTAGATTAATCCTAACCCACACCATAACGCCAAGAGAAAACTTTTTAGAATAATTTTTCTGTATTAATGTAGCCTGTTTAGAAACAAGGACCTGCCAAAAGTCTACAACATTTGTTGAGGATTATTAAGTAGGCACAAATGTGTATACATAATGCAAGATAAACTGGTTTTCCATGTGATTTAACTGTAGAAACTGTTGTTACAACCTTCAGACCCTAAAATGATGGAGTACATCACAATTAGATTTCCATATTCCAAAGAAAATGTAGGTGTCTAAAGGTGTGTCTGAAAAGACTTGTGTGTGTAGAAGTCACCACCACAAAGCTAGGGCGGTGCTGTATGGTTACCAGGACATTACTGTGTGGTTGGCAGGGCATTGCTGTGTGGTTGCAAGGGTGCTCTGAGTGGTTGCTTAATAGTCCAAGTTAAAAGATCTCAGCCCAAAATCTTTATGTTATAGTTTCTGGTTGACTTCAGGCTGTCCTTCATTGTAAGATGTTCTCTCTTGTTTTATTATTTGCCAGGTGAATATACCACAAATGTTTTAAAAACTACTAGCATACCTTTCCATTACACATCACATAATTTGTGTAAATGTTGTGTGTAGCATAAATGATGAGGGACGCCAAAAATAAAAAAAAAATAATTAAAAATACATTTACACAAAAATTAGCACCCTAACATCAAAATGAACTGGTTTGCAATGTGATCTAGCTGAAGAAAGGCTGTCGTAACAAGGTTTTCGTGTTAATTTGTTGTGATTCTATTATTTTTAGTGTTTGGATACCGTTATGTCAGCGACTCTCTGTGTGATATGTGCCTGCTGCATTGGACTAATTACAGCACAGAAGCTTTCTCAGAAAACGAGCGGAGCCGCACCAATCAAACTCCTTCTCTCGCTTTGAGCACAGCAGTTGCTTAAACCAGGTGCCATGTGAGACGGAGCCCCAGTCACAGTCTCTCTCTGCTCAAATGAAATAACAGCAGTAGGTATGGTGTGAGCTGAATAATTAAGCCAATATGCATTTCAAAGTCAAGGAAAAAACATGCGAGCTTGAATGTTTTTTAAATCCGACTGACAGCTGATGATGTTTTGCCTACTCGTCACATGGGGAAGGTTGTCACAAAGGCTACATCTAGGAATCAAGATTTTGTATCCAATTACACAAATGTATGATTTCCAGCAGCGATTTCGTATGTTGGTTTTCCAAACACCTGGTTCAAAACTGTCTCAAATTGAAATGTTTTGTGACTAAAATTCCAATGTTATTATTGGTATTGTGTGAACACCATAAACAACACATTCAGACAAAGGTCAAATGTCAGGGCAAGTTGTCACAGGTGAATTGCATTACTTGTTGGTCGTTTTTTGGTCACTTTTCAACATTTACATTTCAAACGTTAGTTTCATAACTACTTGAGTGTTCAGACAGCCGTGTTCAAGACAAGCACTTGAACCGTGTTAATAAGCAAGGTTAATGCTGCGGTCAGACTGCAGGAGTGTTTTGTGTCCAGAGAGGTTATGTTTAGGTGACACAGAGGGTGTGATGAAACGTTCTGTGTCTGGATTTCTCCACCACAGTCCCTGTTTGTGTTGATGGGTGACATGATGAAGCATACATAATTAAACCACGCTTCCCATGTTTCACAAGTTCCCTAACATGTCCACGCTTGTCACTTTTAATGTGTGCTTCATATTATTTCTCCGTTCAGTTTGTTGACTTAATGTGCCAGTGGTTTTGTGATTTGTTTTATTGCAATTTATTAAATTACATGACTTCATCCATAAATTAATGGACACTGGTAATCTAGCTGGAGTATTTTAAAATTGAACATGACTTTAAATCAACACAAACTGAAGGCAAAAAATTTGAAACAAAGTTCAAATGAAAGACATTTTACAAATTCAAATTTTCTTTCAATATTAGAGTTTGTGCCAAACAAATTCAAGCTGCGCTAAAACCCACTTCATGAGTTTGTTATGTTCTGTATCCATCCCAAACACTCATCTGTATCCCCCTGACTCATTCCGAGATGGAACATTTCTAGACATTCCATTCCTGTCTCTCTTCATCTCTATTTTGAGCTGCATGTGCTGAACTGTAAAGAATTTGAAAACTCCCAAATATAAACTGTTCTCATGCATTTATCCTGGCAGAATGAGAAAGTAGGGGTGAATATATTTTTGTGTGTGCCAAAAGTGTGTGTGTGATTTTTTTTCTGTTTGAGGGGATACAGGCAGATCTGAAGATCCTTTGCTGACAGGGCATCCATCCAGATAACTTTTCCTGTTCAGCGTCTGGGAACCCCGATGACTGGAAGAGCAAACAAAAGGAAGTTCAAAGGGGGTGAGGAAAGCCTGCTCTGATCTCAGCCTGGGGAGGTAATGCATTAACATTCCCACTGTAGGCCCTCAAAGAGAGAGAGAGAGAGAGAGAGAGAGTGTGTGTGTGTGGGGGGGAGGGGTTTATTTAACATCATATAAAAATGTAGTACAAAAGTACATTTTAAAGTAACTTTCTTAGTTGTAAAAATGCAGAATGTTTTAGAGTTAGTGTGTGGGTTAGAGTTAGGTTATATTGTTAATAACTAGCCTTTTATAAAAACAATAGAAGTCTGTGGAATGTCCTCATTTAGACATTTAGTTAGAAAACTGTGTGTGTGTGTGTGTGTGTCCTAAAATCATTGATATTTTTTATTCCATTTTGCCCAGGTTTTGATATATCCAAAGGTGTGAAAAAGAGACAACACAGTAAATCAAAACTTTAACTTCTTCTTAAAAATTGTCCTTCTGGGCATCATTTGTTTTCTTCTTTCAATGTTTCTCGCTCTCTTTTAATCATCTGTGTAAGTTCCAAACAGAGTCAAATGTGAAGGTTCTTCATCCGGAATTTTGCAAAAAACTCATTTTACCGCTGCCATCTAACCCAGTTCTCCAGTTCAAATCTGTATGGAATAAATTGATATGGAATACAAATGAAGAGGTTCAGAAGTCCAGAACTCTGCTTTTTTTAATGAGGACAAAACCCTATCAACACATCTAACCTGTTCTGCTTCATTTACTGCCTTGCTCTCCCTGCAGTCACTTGAGTTCTCTTTCCTTGTGATTTGACTCTCTCTCTCTCTTTTCTCTTGAGCTTAGTTTCTGCTGCTCTCTCCTCCTACATCTTCCAACATTTAAACCTTCACATTGCCAAGAGCGAACTCCGTTCCAGTACGGAAAGGTCATTTTAAATAAATAAAGAAACGAGGAGGTATCTAACCATCCCACACTCACACACATGCTTTAAGAAGCTATGTGCCAATTTTGTGTGTGTGTGTGTGTGTGTGTTTTTTCTAAAGCTTCATTTGCCTGGAGGGCACCAGAGAGAGTTAAACAAGAGAAGAAGGACTTCAAACTCCACACCTACTCAATGGCTATGTCTGTGTTAGTCATGGAGTGCTGCTTGATTCTCTCAATGTTGCTGGAGTCTCAGCAGTCCGGATCTTGCTATGGGGAGAGAACAGGATCCTAACATATTAACATTTCCTAAAAGCACAGCCGGAGTGTTGCTGCTAAACAGCTGTGTGTGTTTGGTTTTGGTGAGATAAAAAATACAATAGAGCGCACAAACATAAACAATATGAAGGACATTAATGGTACACAGTCACGAGACATCAAATTAAACACAAATGCTACTTTTTCTTCATTTAGGCAAACAATTAGTAAATGTTCTAGTGCATTTAAATACTACTATAGGATAAACTATTTTATTGTACTTTAAACGTTCTTGACTGTGATTTTTCAAAAAGCACCTGTTATTCTGATCATTAGACATTTATGCTTCTGGCAGATGCTTTAAAAGCAACTTTCAGTGTAATCAAATTATACATTTTATCAGTACATGTAATCCCTGGGAATCGAACCCACAACCTTTGAGTTGCTAATACAATGCTCTACCCACTGAGCTATAGGAACACTGGTTTAAATTTTTCAGTACACTTCATGTTGCCTTCAATATGTATTTAGCTTTTCATTCAATATGTTTCCTTTCTCAGGTGATTCTATTATGGTGTTCCAGCATTCACCTGTGTAGTGTCTGGATATCACTGCACTCAGCCCTGCCCAGGATACTCAGGGAATGCAACGTGTTACATCATCTCGGGCGGCTTTATCAGATCCTGGAACAGTGGAGGCTAGAGGACTCTCTCAAAGGGTGTTTTGTCTTTCCCAGGGCTTAGAACTCTCTGAACTCATGGCTTACCCCATCCAGACGCGGGTATTTGTTTACAGCGGCCCAAATTTGGGGCTTTTTATCACAAGCTGGGAGAGGCTTCGAAAAAAGGAAGCGCTATAAGAGCCCCGCTTCTTATCTGCAGCTAGATACAAAGGCAAATCCCTCTGGTAATCCACCTCTCCTTTTTCAATCATTGGTTAAATAAATAAGCAAACAAATAAATCCTTACAAATGAACAAAATTGGTATCTATCACCATATGCAGGTTATTTGTTTAGCATGGCTACATAATTTTAAAAGCAATCTGATTTAGGGGAATTTAGGGAAGAAAAGGTAAAGAAATACAGAGTGATTATTTGGGAATCATGTGTCCAACACGAAAACAAATGCTTTGCCAAATATGTGTGTATGTATGTGTTCGCTCTCATTATTCTTCTTTGTTTGATTCAAAAGGGATACAATTGTAATCCCACTTGTAGTGTAACCAACACCAGGATGTAGATCACTGTTCAACATGTTTGCTTCATTTGGTCAAGTCAATTGATTCTCTTTCTCTCTCTCTCTCTCTCTCTCTAATGAAAGAAAGAACAGGTTATCTTAACATTCAATAGAGAAAATCCCTTCTTGTGTTGCCACCTCCATGCTTTGTACCCTTCATGGAAATGCTGTAAAGCATTGCGTCACCCGAACATCTAATAAACGTATTGTTTAACTTCTATTTATGAAAATAAAAGCGTGCAGGACGCCACTGTGACGAGTTACTTTAAACGAAGCGGTGGCTTTAAAAAAAATGAATCCTGCTCTGAAATAATGATGAAAAAAGAGTGAGATCAAAAAGTTTGTCCATTTTTAACGCGTACGCGGTTTGAAGTCCGCCCGCACGCCGTGAAGTGGAAACGCGACGCTCGGCACCGTCTGGGAATGAATGGGTGCTGAGCAAGCCCCGCCCCATCCGGTTCCCCCGTCCAATGAAAACGCACGATGCGCCGTGATGGGACGTCACGCACGCTGGCGTCGTGTCGGGATTGGAATGTAACAGCGTAACAATCGGAACAACTGAGCAATAGGTGATCGGACCCGCGGATCGAGCAACTCCGTTCATTGTATTTGTTAAGCAAACATCCCGTGAAACTCGCCTATTGCCCCCGTGTATTCTCGCTAACGGAGAAACCTCGCTTTCCGTCACCGGTGTCCCGATGAAGAGGAAATCATCTACTTCTCGCTCGCGCGAAGGTCCACGGAGAGCGCTGGAATAAGAGAAATGCAGGGATTCGTGAGGTTACGGTGAGCTGTCCCGTGTCGCTTGCACTTTACGTTTTAGTTTCTGAGGTAAATGGAGTTAAGCTGCGATTTATTTTAGTATGGAAACGCCGAAACATCGGATATAAGCCTCGGTCGCTGTATTAGAAAACACTTTACGTTTTTTCAATGGGACCCGCTGCTCTCCAAAGACAAACTCTATGAGTCGGTGCCGCCGCAACTCTCCAGGGCGAGTCGGACCGTGCGACGCGTTTATTTAACGTACGTACCGAAAGCGCAGGTTGCGTTTGTGTTATTTCGCCCTGGACGAAAACAAATGAGCGAATAAGCATACCTGATCATGTTCATTTTGTGGCTTCTGTCTTAACAGGTACTGTTGTTGTTAGAGCTGCACCGTAAAATGTCGCGACCGGACCGACGAGGGAGAGCGTGGAAACCGATGTAAATTCGCCCACATGCGCTGGATCGGTCGCGGGTTGTTAGGTGATCGGAATCTGAAGAAGAAGAAGAAGAAGAGGGAAGACGTGAGTTGCAAATCCTCGCAGGCTGGAAGATGGCGGAGCAGTACTGTAGCTGGAAGAGGTGTTGGTGAGAGACAAACTTCCAACCGCTTGAGATTTATTTGCAAACACTGCGATCTGGCCGTCAGGACCCATGCAGGCCAAAAAACGATATCTAATCTCGCTCTTCACCGGCGCCTTTCTAGTTCTGCTCTTTTATTTTGGAGGAGGGGTCCCGGGTCCGGCGGCCACGGGGTCCAGAAGCCGGCATGACCGCAGCCGCAATGGATATAGTCGTCCCGATCAGCCGTGGCCACACTTCTCGGATCCCTTACAACACTTCAGCCCGTGGGACCAGTCGGATACGGAGGAATATAACGTTCACATATCACCCAGGCAAAAGAGAGACGTAAACTCGAGCGTTTACAGGGCCAAGAGGTGCCGTATGCAATCATGTTTCGATTTCTCTCTCTGTCAGAGAAACGGGTTCAAAGTGTACGTGTACCCCCAGCAGAAGGGAGAGAAGATCTCAGAAAGTTATCAGAACATTTTATCCACTATAGAGGGCTCGAGGTTTTACACTTCTGACCCTAGTCAAGCGTGTCTGTTCGTTTTAAGTCTGGACACTCTTGACCGAGACCAATTATCGCCACAGTACGTGCACAATCTCAAAACGAAGGTGCAGAGCTTGCCTCTGTGGAACAATGGTAGAAATCACCTCATATTTAATTTGTATTCAGGCACATGGCCCGACTACACGGAAGACTTGGGCTTTGACATTGGTCAAGCCATGCTGGCCAAAGCAAGCATCAGCACGGAGAACTTCAGACCCAACTTTGACGTGTCCATCCCGCTGTTCTCCAAGGAGCACCCAAGGACCGGTGGGGACAGGGGGTACTTGAAATACAACATCATTCCACCTTTTAGAAAGTATATGTTAGTATTTAAGGGAAAACGCTATCTGACCGGCATCGGCTCGGACACGAGGAATGCCTTATATCATGTCCATAACGCGGAGGATGTAGTTCTTCTGACCACCTGCAAACATGGCAAAGACTGGCAGAAACACAAGGACGCGCGGTGCGACAAGGACAACGCCGAGTATGACAAGTAAGTCCCGAGTGAACTTCTGCTTTTGTTTGACATGTGTAATTTATGGCACTGTGTATGCAAAACCCATGTCGAAATGATCGGGGGCCATATATTCATCCAAATACCATGGCAGGTTTTGTGTCTGCATTAAAACTGCTGTTATACATCAGTCTTGTTAAAAAAAATTAGGCGTCTTACACTGTTTGAAATGTAAAATCTGAATTATACAGCAGTAACTGGAATTTGGGAAAAATGTAGTTACCACAGTGATTGGGTAATTGTATTTGCATGGGAAAATTGCATTTAGGCGCCATTTTGATTACTTTGCATTGAAAATTGGGTCACTCTTTACGTTATTGGTTATGTTACGTTGTAATTACAGTGTAAATAGTGCGTACTTGGCGCACGGTTACTTTGTGGAGTAGCGCATAATTACACATTCTTGGCTGCTAATGTAATTATTATAATAGCATGGGGTAATTGCAAGATGTAAGGTAAACCCTTGAAATATGTTTTGTGGTGCGTCATGCCTCCCAATAGCCCCCGTTTCAGACGTGCTGATTTAGTGACTTGTGTCATGTTGAATATTTTTGGTGCTTCATGTGCCATGGGGACCCATCAGTTTGCCCCAGGTAGCTGTTTTTACACCGGATTGTGAAACATGTTTTTATTACTTTAGAGAGCTATTGATACGACAGACAATCTTAAGTACAGTAGTGGGCTGTAATCTTTTCTTTTTTATATCACAACTCAGTTGCATTCTGTTTAAATTGCCTTCACCTTGGGAATTTCACCCCTAGTCTCAGATGAAATAGCAGCCCTGCCTGGGTATGTTTAGACATGTTTCGTTCTCTTAAAATATAGCACCTATTTCAGCAGAGAGAATAGGCACATGACCCTGCATAATTAGAAAGCTGACCCTTTGTAAATAAGCTATCATTGGAATATTTGTTCTGCCACACTAGATTTTAGTCCAGTGGAGTGCCATTGTACGTATGAGTGTGATTTCTGATTAACCAGACGCGAGTTATTCAGTAATCCAGATCTAACTTCCCTGATCTGTTATTTATTCTGAATCTGACCCTTGAAAGATGACCCTTGAATCACGATCCGCTAGAATCCATGTGTAATTTCACTGTACACTGTGGGAGTTATTACCTGGTGGCTATCACTTCAAAACAGCCCGAGTGCTCATTAAGGGGATTTCAGACTCAGCACCAACAGGAAGTTCTAGCTCCTGTTGTAGCCCACTCCTGGTTAGTCACGGCACTAATGTCCACTGGTGTGCAGATATTTTTGGCACCATGTTTATCCTGCCCATGATGCTGCTAAGGTGCTTCTCAGCAAGATGTGCTGTTAATTGGGAAGCGTGTGTGTGTGTGTGTGTGTGTGTGTGTGTGTGTGTGTGTGTGTGTGTGTGTGTGTGTGTGTGTGTGTGTGTGTGTGTGTGTGTGTGTGTGTGTGTGTGTGTGAGAACAGCTGTTTGAAACATGAGCGAGCTGAGTCATGCAAAAATGCCCCAGTTCACAGGGGTCTGTACAGTTCTTATTTTTTTGTAAAGTTGGACAAAGCGATGTTGGTTACGAGTTCACCGTTTGACAAACTGCCCGCTTTTTTGCGTCTTAGCATTGTGTAGGCGCGTTAGGATACATCTCAAATTACTAAATTCATACTTCTGCTTCTGCTGTAATTACTCAGAGAGATTTAAGCTTATCGTGGGTTTACCTTTTTAGAATGGATGATTTTCCAGATTTTAAAATTACTTGCATGTGAATGGCTTAAGGCACCGGTGGCTCGACTATGAGTCTGCCAGATTTGTAGTCGAGACTTGGCCCTACATATGAAATTCCTCCATGCCAGGGTTTGGAATTTACCAAGATGGAATAACTCAACAGTGCCAAGCATTATTAAACAATAGATTCATTCAGTGCCGTGTCACAAAGCACAGTGCTGGTCACTGCCCCAGCTGGAAGAGTGGAGGAAATCCAATCTGCCTCAGTGTGATTTGTGGAAGTTGTCACATTGAACTGATACAGATGAAGAGAATGATTTCAAAGGATGTTCAGTCGGGTAGGAAATCCGGACCTTTGCTTTGTCATTGTCTTTAAACTTTAGAGTTGTTTTGGTCTTATTAGCTTCTACAAATGTTGTTTCCTGGAAAATGAGTCACTGCACAGAAATAGAATGGTAATATTTGCCGTGTCAACATTTTTTCACAAGGGTTGTTTAATAAGTGTGTGTGTGTGTTTGTTCCCCTTTGATACATAACCAGATATTTCAGATTTTATTAACTGTGTCTCACAGCTCCTGCTCACTAGACCATTCAAGGGCATTACATGGAAGGAATTTAACATTTAATCTCTTTCTCATGTTTGTAGCCTTTTTAATGTTTCTGAGAATATAGAAGTGATTTATGGAGAAAGTAGGAAAAATACACCAATTTGCAACCCAGAAAATGGCAAAATTTTGTCTGACATGTAAGTTACTCTATATTAAAGCCGCAATTCATACCTTTTTTGGATAAAAATATAGAAAAAACAGATTCCGAGCAAGTACGTAACAGATGAGTGTTCAAAACTGCCTCTTTATCCAGACTCGTAACTGTACATTTATAATAATGATTTATAATTTGAGCGGCCCATCAGATTTTGTGGGAAATGTCAGTTTGACTTCAATAAACATAAATAAAAGTATTGAACGTAACCTTGCAATTTTTCAAACAGAGATGGCGACAGAGAGGCAAAAGTTAAGGATTGCAGCTTTAACTTCATTATAGAATATCACAGTCTTACTGTACTGCATATCAGCAGTGCTGTGATTACCTGTGGTTCTCCGGCTGCATAATTACAAGTAGGGTGAACGTTGCTGTACCATTTGGCACAAAAGGACTACTGTTAACACAACAGTTTAATTTGTTTAATGTGAGGCACTTCTGTCATCTGTACGATCGCTCTTTCCCACTGTTTCAGTTATTTGTTTCTGTTGTCACATTAATAAATCATGAATTTTTCATGATCTCACCTCACTCAGATGAAGTAGTGGCCCATGCTTGTGTGACAAATGCTAATGTGGGGGTAATTAGCCCAAATAGAGTTCTGCTTAATTACTGTTAGTTGATTATATATTTTTGTGCATAATGCACTTGGGCTAAAGCAGCCTTTATCTGATCATAACATCAATCGTTTTAATTACATGTTAAAGACCGGTAATTTGTGTATGTTGTTCAGTTTTAGGTGTTTCCTTCTCAGAAATTCTGTGAAGGTTTCAGCTGTAATTAAATAGCTTTTCATAACTGAAATGATTGGGTCCATGTTATTCATCGTCAAGGCCTAGATATTGCCCCCAGGTTTCTTATGTGTTTGGGGGCATGGACACCACCCCCCTTTTGCCCATCCCAGTCTGAGAGCACATTCCCCCAACAACTGACCCACTTTCAGTGGGATTACCACAGGAACAATCCCTCCAGTTGAGGAAAAGACCCCCAGGAGGATTCACAGGCAGCCATAGCAGTGCGGAGCCACAGGCTAAGCTGGTGGTCGTCAGTTAATAGTAGGCGTTACCTCTACTTTGTCTGACAACGCTGAAGTCTTAAGTATAAATCTAACCTTTCCTGCTGAACACTAGCCTACTGTGAATTGGCAGGAAATATGAAAACAATATCCAAGAACTGTCAATGAGTTCTACAGGAGTAAGAATTAATATACGCTATGTAGAGTAAGAAAAGCATTTTTCTTTCCCGTGCCCTTGCCCTGCCAAGCGCACAGCAGGTGGCAAGTGGCCAATCACGTCCTGTGAAAGGTATTTGCAGAGCAGAGCATTGATTGGTTCACGGTTGAGTGAAATTTCTGGGTAGGTGTCTTTCTGAGGTACATATTTATGTTTCGCTTTTTAAATGGATTTGAAATGCTCTTGGAAAGAATGATGGACTTCCTGACTGACTCTGTATTTCATAGGGAAAGCTATGAGAGATTTGTCCTCAATGTCAAATATTAATATACAAAAGAGTAGCGTGGGCCAATAAGGCTGACCAGGGCTCAACAAGAGTGATTTTTTTTTCTGCTGGTATAGTTCGGCTAGTAGTTTAGTTTTCTCACTTGCTGTGCCAGCATTTTTTGGCTTTGTTACAAATATAATTTTTTGCAATATTTTCATTAAATGTTATTTTTTTAGTTTTTACACCCTTTTTGTTAGTTAACTCTTTAACAGTTATACATTTATTAACATTATTATAAACAACAGTGGCGTAAGGTGATTTGGGTTTGCATCACGCTGGTCTGAAATGGTTAGAGATAGCTTGGTTACATTTTTAATTTAGCAGAATGTTCAATACAATCTTAAGCAATTGGCTCTCTGTAATGAAAGGCAAAAACACATGTACATAATCAGTGATAAGATGTAGTGACAACATATCACTGGCCCAATTGAGCCAGTGACGGCTCTGTCACCTTCCATGAAATTCTGTCACACTGGCCCCGGGCCATGAGGCCCATCTTTGTTGTTGAGGCCTGCCAACTGTTCCACATATATAAAAACATTGAGTATAGTCTTGAAACATTTGATAGTTGAAGGCTGAAACTGTGACTTTAGATGTTTTTTTTTTTTTTTTTTGCTGTGCTGGTGGGAGATGGGCCCTGAGGGTGCTGGTCTCTCCCGTGACCATTAGCTGTATTAGCCATGGCCTTTTAATCCAGCTCTCAGGAGGAAATCTTTTGCTGCTGCTGTGGTTTTCACTGTCTGAACATCAGCCTCACAACCTAACACAGCAGTTTGCATGCTAATTAAGCGCTAAAAGAAGCAATCCACCTTCCTCAATAGCAGAATTATTAAATCCAGCTTCACACTCATTTCCGAATGTAAGAAAACAGATTTCCAGCTGTGTCTGGACTTTGAGATTCAAGGTTCTATATAATGTCAAAATGCTGTATAGCTACAGCAAGCAAAAATATGGTATAGATGGTAGAAAAAATGATGTTTAAGACTGTAATGGTGTTTTACTATCACTACATACTAAAGAATCAGTATTATTATTATTATTATTATTATTGTATGGGTCATATATATGACCCAGATATTAATTATATAGTATCAGGTCTCTGCTATTAATAACTAGATTTTCTTGTACTTCAGGCATAGACATTTTTATATTTCAGTTTAACAGAATAACTAGTTGTTTAGAATTTTGTTCCTGTAATTTTGTCTGTAAATACATTTATGCTGATTAAATTTTCTCTTCATTGCTGACTTTTAGCACTGAATGGACCCTCGGAGAGATGATATGAGATGAGAGCTGATATTAAAGCATTATGGGATGTGGTGTAAATAATGCCTGTTCGTTCTCTAGAGCAAGTGCCCGCCTTTCTTTTGTGAAAGGATAATTTGCCTTATTGGTGCAGTTTTAGATAAAAGCCAGAAGGAAGCCTGAGATTCAGTCCCATTATCCTGCAGAAAGATGTGCTTTTATGCGTTCATATTCAGAAGTGTAAACGAGAGCAAAATCTGTCTAAACTGAATGTGTTTTGCACTGCAGTTAGTTTCACTTGATCCTTTCCACAGTCTATCACTTGTACCTGATGAACCTGGCTCGTCTCAGAGGCCACAGACGGCCACAGACACTTTTGCCCTGAGCCATCAGTGACCCCATCTTCTCCCAGGAGGTTAGACTGTTTTTACAGCTTCAGGGTAATTCGCAAGACTTGTTGCCTTTTATTAGCGTCGTATCGTGGACTCCATCCCAATCCCTCAATCACACTAAGTGTTGGCCATGTTGAAACAAAGCTCTCGCTATTCGCCGGTTTCATTACTGCCAGAAGTGAAAACAAACAATTTTCATTGACGGCCAAACTCTGTTGTGAGGAATTAGAAGGGGGTTGTTTTAAAAAATAAAAAAGCAATACGTCTCCAAAGAATTCATCTCATGTGTTTGAATCTACTGGTAGACGGGTTAGTACAGTGGGGGGTCTGCTATAGAAAAAGCGTTTTGTTTAAACGCTAGCTGATCTAATGGCTCGCGCCCAAGTCGTTTTATGGTTTGATTTGACTACCTCTCCAGTGAAATGGCTCTCCCGCCCTCGGGCGTTGAGGGGCTCTTTTGTGCGAAAGTTTGCTCAGATTCTTTCGCTGCCTGTGCCTTGTTGACACCACGGCCCCTTCTCATCCCCCACAGGAACCCCCGTTCCCCCCCTTCCTGTGCCCAGCTTCCCTTCCCCCCCTTTAAACTTCCCATGTTTTTCCCCTCAGAACTCCGATTCACAACAGTGCAACAGGCCTGATTTCTGCCATAGCGTTTGAAATCTGGAAGGCATCAAACAAAGACCGCACAGAGACGCTGCTGATTCTTGTGGGACTCTGTGACACTTCACGGTTCACCGCCTGAGCCGTCACTGTTGTTAAAAGGGGGGGTGGGGGGTGGTTGTAAACGGCATCTGGCCAAGCTGAGAGTGTTGTGTAATGTAGTACAGCTCTACTTTGAATCCATGGATTGACTTATTAATAGATTTAGTGAGCTCTGTTAATAGTATTGCTCATGCTTTGAACACATTTGTAACCCTAGTGGTAAATTCTGGCAGATCCCCCACTGTTTGTGTTACAGACTAAAATAATACCTCGGATCGTGTGGTTTGTTAAGAAGGGGTGTGCTGATTCTTCTAAACAATTAAACTTTTAATTTTTGCATGGTGGGTGATAAAATGACTTTTGGCTAGCATTGTGATCATGAGTTTTGTGTTGGCTAGCACAGCTCACATTTTCTTTGCTCACAAGTGTTAGTTAACACATTTTTGATGCAGTATGATTTTCTTTACAGTAATGTTTAAACTCACTTCCAGAGAAGGTGTTTTAAGACCTGCATGAATGTTTACGGAGAAAGAAGAAAGTGAAACTTCACTGTGATTCTCTGTTAATTCAGAGAGTCTGTGTGAAATTGTGTGATGTGTGAAATTGGTTTTCATACAGACAACAGTGAAGCTTCAACATTAATGACGAGACTTCACATGTTCTATAAATCATACAGTGTCAAGAGGAGCAGAGTAGTCACTGACCATCTAAATTTATGCTCTTGAAATTTGCAGAGTTGTGGATATTAGCAGGGCTTGATGTTAAGTGTTATCAAGTACTTGTCTTTGGACAAAAATATACTGATTGTTTGTAGTCTAAATCTAAACTTTAGTGTATTTTTCTTCTACATCTGTGTGGTAGAATTAACAATAGTTCACTTTTTGAGTGCATGATGTTATTGATAGTGAAGTGAAAGTGACATTTGTCAGATATGGTAACCCGTACTCAAAATGTGACCTCTGCATTTAACCCATCACTGGTGAGGAGTGAACACACACCCAGAGCAGTAGGCAGCACACTACTGCGCCCGGGGAGCAATCGGGGTTGGGTGCCTTGCTCAAGGGCACTTCAGTTGCTACCTGCCAGCGCTGGAATCAAACCAGCAACCTTCTGATCACAAGCCCGACTTACTTACCAGTAGGCCACAACTTCCCCTATTATTGTGCTAATTCAATATATTTTCTCATGTGCCACATTTGCAGTGTAAAGGAAGTTGTCCGAACAGAGTTTTACCTGTTCTGATTTTTCTGTGCTTGTTTCTATACAAGCAAACAAGTGTTATTGTTGAGCACTAGTTAATAGTTTCACAAGTACCCAGGTATTTATAAGTCATTGCTTGTTTGTGACCTGCAGGCTTTTAAACTCTTCATGTGTTACCTCATTTAGTCCAGTGTTCCTTTCGGGTTCCCATCAGGCAGAATTTGTTCTGTGACTTTCTTTGTTGGCGGCTGTCTCAAAGAGAGAAAACTGTTTAACATAAGCTCTGAGTGAGCTGTGTGACGGGGGTCTTCTGTGGCGTTTCATCTGCTGTGCGGCAGAGGGAACATGCAACTTTTTTGGCATTGACTTATTTTTAACCTGAGTTATCTTTGCTCCGTGTCTGGGTGAGCATCGTTCACCGCATCAAAGAAAATCGTTCTCACTGAAGGGCTCGTTTGCTAAAAATCTGACGCATGTTGCTTCTCTGTTCTCCACCACCCTTCCCCCTGCACTTGCTTTGTTGAAACGTTTATTTTCCTGCCAAATAGTGAGAATAAGACCGTGTTTATGTAGCTGTGACCATGAAGTAGGTGGATGGGTCCACCTTGTGTGTTTAGCCATAAGAAAGAAAGAAAAAGCATTTGGGCATTACATTGTCTGTTAATTCTTTATATAAAGGTAAAGTTTGTAAATTCTTTTGACAGCAAATGGACTTGCAGTGTGCTAAAGCAAACATTGGCTCAGCCAATGATGTGAGTTTGGGGAGGGACTATTTGTTTGTCCGACCAATGACTGACAGTAATGACAGTCATTATTTGTGCAGTTCTGTTTGATGCTGGAAATGGTGGACACATTTCATTTTATAAATTACACATTTCATTTTATACATTTCTTTTTTATTTAATTTATAAACATCTTACATTTTCACCTATTCACTGAAGGAATGAGGCTTGGTATGCTAAATGATTTTGGACATGCTTGTTCATTTTCATCAGGGACTCGTGATGTGATGAGTCTTGTGGCATTTTCCATATGCCTGACTTGGCCTCCAATTTTGACATATTTATTAAAGAAGTTTATTATTATTATTTATTAAAGAGTATTTGCACTGAATACATCTCTTCCACTATAGAGATTAGACTGGGATAACCCCTGAATCCTGTTTACGTAGCATTCATCCGTCCTCTTCTGGAACACATGCTGAGGTATATGTGGTCAGTTCTTGCTAGCGCTTGCTTGCTTGTGTGTGGGCTGACTTGGAGAGTGTTTGTTACTTTAAGTGGTTTATATGGTTACCCAACACAAATTTTTCTGCGCTCCGTCTCTCTGCTCCCCATGTTCCCCTCCGGTTTTCAGATGTACTCCAGCCGTTCGGTTCCCTGGTGCTTTTGGATGAGAGCGTGAGCCGCTGTAAGCATTCATGTGGAACCCAGGCAGCAATATATGATGAATTATTCAACACCTGTGTTTTATTCATATTTTTTTTCTTGCAATTTTGTCGAGCATGTCCAGTCTGTCTTGCGTACGTACATGTGGCCTTGCTTTTGTAACACTTTGCCTTCAGTGTCACAAAACAACGCTCTGCCCTGCATTCGTAAATTCTGTCTGAATTCAGTCTGATATCCTGAAGTCTCCTTTTTGAATATGGAGGAAAATTGCATTTGGTCCTGTTGCAAATTCTTTCCACAGTGTTGAACTGTGCTGATGCAATGAACCAGGGTCGTCGTGTGCAGTGTAGACGCAAATTTCAGTCTGACGAATTGGACTGCAAATTAACAAGGAAAATGGCATCGTAACCAATCACAATATTTAAATGAGACCCCTTTAAGAGTTTGTGCATAGTTGCTGCTGAATTTTAATGCGTTTTCATCAGTCATTGCTGTTTAGAGAAAGAAGTCTGGAAGACAATTCCCTTATGCAGAGTTTCAAGCTAATCGCAGCATCAACCTAATGCAGTGTATCATGCTATATTTCCTAAGGGCAGGTATAGCTCTCTGTTGTTGTTTAGCTGTGGTCCTTAAACATTAACGGTCTGTTACAGAAGAGCTTTCCAGCCTCTCTAGTTTGTAAGTAAATGTCATTAGCTGAAGCCGGTCTAGATACTGAAACTCTTTCAATGCAAGCCTCTTGTACAGTTCCCCTATTAGAAGCTTGTTGATGGAGCTGAAAACAGTCTATTGATTAATTGATTGTGTGCACGCTAATGGATGGCCAGGCCCAATAAAGATAATTGCCTCTTGGATTAACCTTTTTGTTGCAGAGATCCAGGAAAAACCGGATGGATTCAGTCTTTAGATATGACACTAATTCTTTGAAAAAAGACTTGTGATAAGGTCATGTAGCAGTTGTCTGTCTCGCTCCAAAATAAAAAAGTAATTTTTCTTTCGTCACTACGTTGACCTTTTTTCCTCGTTCTGTTAGATGAAGAGATCAGGAAGAGTCGGAGACTCATTATTAGTCTTGGATCATTTTTTCCACATCAGGGTATTAACAAGACACAAAATCATTCTGAGAAAAGACAGTTTTCTGGGCAAGTGTAGGCAAGTCTAAGTGAAAGTCTCAGTTGTATGTTTAGCATTAGTGATTTGGAGGAACTGTGGGTCCTGTTAACTTCAAATGGGGTAGATGTTCATGATATAAGGGAAAGTGTCCCGTCATTGGTTTCAAAATGGTTTTCCTTCACTAGTTCATTTTAAATTGTTCTGCAAATTGGCCTATGAATTGAGATTTATTTTTGAAAAGACACATTTCATTTAGTCTGTCAAATAATATCAGGTCCTGAAAGCTGCATGCAAAATAGGACGTTACCTAAATGAATTGGCAAATGCTGCTTAGTTTTAGGTGGAGCATATTTCATTGCAGGAGATGTCGGCTTTCCAGAATTATTTTAGGTCAACTACCCAGTTTTTTCCTGTGTATCTTTTAGGGTTAGACAACTTTTCCCTCAATGCGGTTCTGTCATGGGGAGTGTCTGATATTCTGTAGTACAGAAATGTGCAAAAATATTTTTCTTAAAGTTGTGTGTGTGTGTCTTTGAGAGCTCACATTTCTGCACACATCTAGGTCTCTTTGCTATCTGTGAAGTTTTGCTTAAAGTGTCACAAGCAAATAGCAGATGGATGCTGCCGTGATGTGCAGTTTTTTTACACAATCTTGGAAATGTTTCAAGTCAGTACTAAAGAATGTCTTATTAATCTGTGTTCAATTGATTTTTTTCAGCACCAGTTGGTGTATTATGATAACCGCTAGAGTAAAGTAAAGTGACAGATGTGAATCAGACATATCTAAAAACAAAAGTCTTTTGTAAATTGCAGGATAAATGTTGGATAAAGCTCTGACGTTAATGTGTCACCAAGAAACGAATTCAACAAAGTTGAAATGACTGCACCTTGTCAGCCATTTTGAAAGTCTGTTAATGGCTGCTGCCATGATTTCATTAGGATTTAAAATAAGTTTAATGTTAAGTGTTTAAATTTGTGTTTTTCAGGTGTGTTTTGTACTGTGGCCCTCTGTGATGGTGTAGCATCTGTAAACATGTTGCTTGCAGCCATCTGACTCCAGCGACTGCTGGGGGCTTGTGTCTGTCAGTGACTGACAGGGCCCTACTTGCCTTTATCGTAACTCTGGTAGTGATTTGTGCCATGTCAATCATCTGGCTTGTTGAAGGTGTCAGTAGCATGATGTTTGTGTAGAATCAGTTGCAACTCTCTGCTACCGTACTAAAAAACAACACCTGGTGTGGTAGGTGTGCTGTCTGTTTGTTGGCAACCCAGCTAACATTTTTAGGTTGTAAGAATGTATCCCCAACATTTCCATTAGGAAACGAAAATGTTAAAAGTTATTTTGAAAGTTATATAAATGTTATTTAAATTTGTTTAATGCTGCAAAGTTTTTAAAATGTTCCACTAACAGCTTAAGAATAATGTTTTTGGATATATATAATAAATAATGGTAAAAAAGTTCTACTTTTAAATACCTTTGAGAGAACTTTTAGAGAACGCTAGTCAATGTTCTCAGAATGTTCCCTGTCAGATGGGAAGATGCTGTTTCTTGTATTAACGTGGGCCGTTTCAGATTAAATCGCTGTTCGTGAACTAATGGTGCAGTTCAACATTTTTAGGTGGTGATCCATATGGAAAAAGAATAGCAGGATAGCAGCAAACACCCAGACTTAATCAAGGTGACATTTTTTCGTCATTATACTGGGGTAATTTCTGCCATTACTTACCCGTAAGTCATTCTCTGATTGCAGATGGTGGTGTTTTACTGCTTCTTCAGTAGCTCTAGTGCCCTGGGCACAGCCGTAAATCAGGCGCAACTGTGAGAGGAGATCGGATCACACTCAGGTCAACTTACTCTGCAGACTCAAGTGCCTACGAGGCTGCTGTTACCCTCTCTGAGAATGATGGTGGGCTGTGTTTCTTCTAGTGTGTGAGTGTCCTCCTCAAACTGAAAGGCCATGTCTGGTTTTGACCTTAGGGGCGTCATTCACCAAAAACATTGGCGTCCCACACGCCCACCCATCACAATCCACTGTGTCGACACACCTGGGGAAGGGCCCAACCTTCTGTCTCTGGGATTGGAGGAGAGAACATTAATTACAACAAGCTGTACGCTCTGGGAGTGAACGTGGCAACCTGGAGAACTTCATTATGGGAGGCACAAGAGGATAGCTGAAGTTCAACACTCTCCTCTAATGACGTTGTCAGAGCGGCACTTGTTCTGCTACAGGTTTTCCTTTCAGTTTTTTCAGCCTCAACATTCCTTTTCAGCAGGTCTCGCTTGCCGAATGTAATTACGTATCAGGAAGAGTCCGGCACAGCTGGTGAAAAGCTGAATGACAGGAAGAAATTGTCAGGCTCAAAGGTGTAAGAAGACCATTTGTGACTGTAATTCAGCACATGAGTGACTTGTGTTTGGGTTATTGTAGGTGTTTTGTTGGCCATTGATTGTGACCCTGAGAGATACATGCGAAGATGTGTGCGCCAGAACGCATGCTAGCGAACGTCTGTTGGGCAGCTGCTTTTAGCCATCACTTGGTCTTGGTCTGGGGACCCATTTATCCTGCAATTCCTGTCAGCGTGCAAAAAGAAAGTCAGCAGTATTTGTTAAAGCGGGTCCTTCACTTAAAATAAACAGGCACTAAGGCATTAGCGCGTAGGGCAAGAAGAGCAGCGTAGCCTCGATTTACCAAGCTCACGGTTTAGAAAAGGGATTTAGCAAAAGCAAACTTCTAGGCAGACGGTCTTACATGGTACAGGTCGTTTTATGAGGGCCTCCACGATGTCATAGGCGTACAAATTGGTTTAGTAATTCCCCAGTTGCAGACAGTTTGGCAAGCATCCATTTTTGCGGTTGCCAAATACAAGTGATTGTCAGTAGGAACTTCGCGTAGGACTCGCCCCACCCACCTCTATAGTTTCTGCATTCACCCTAACAGAGGAGTGGAGAACAAAACCAATCCAGCTCTCCAGAAAAATCAATCAGCCTCAAAGCAAAAGGATATGGGGAACTGGCATTAGCCTGATGATTTTCTATAGAGCTGTGGAGACGTGCTTCTGTAATTAGACACTGCCTTTATTAACGTTTTCAACCGGGGGCTTTAATGAAAGGAAATGAAGGGCCCAACCTCATGGGGAAGAGAGGCAATTGTGTGGAATATACAGAGATCGAGCTGCTGTGCGGGAACGTTCCAGCACAGCGGCGTCCGTCAATGCCCGGGAACAGATTTGCAAAGCCAAGGCAGTGCCGTTGTGCCCTCCTCCTGGATCGGAGCACAAAAGCTGTGCGCTTGCAGAAAGAAGAAGAGAAAAAGCCCTCAGCAGGCCTTCTTTAGCCTCTGTACTTTATTTGCTGCATTGTGTTGTGAAGAGCTCTTGGCAGGATGTGGATTCCAGGAGGTGGGGCAAGGGTGAGAACGGGAGAGACGGTTTTTCCCCCTCTCGCTACATACTGATTAATCCAACCTTTTTCGAATTGCTGCCAATAGCGCGTCTGTGAATCCCAAAGCCTGGCTGTCTGTCACAGTGCGGGAAAATCCGTCTGTTCTAACTGGAAATGGAAGGCATGTCTCAACCTCAATCTAGGCAGCACACACACACACTGAAGAGGAAAATGACCTGTGTGAAGATCAGTGGAGTGCACAGATTCTCAGCTCTGTCCTTTAAAGACCTCGTGTAATGATCTGAGCCTGCCTACACAATGCAGCTGTATAGAGTTTGATGATTTGAGTGCTTAATCCCATTCTGTACACACACAGTTGGGTTATTTATTATAGTTGTTTGTGGAACGTTTTAAAAATGTTGAAATAATGTTCTTTTAACCAAACAATAACATTAATAAAACATTTAACAAACTAGACGTTTTGAACATTCCTAGAATTTTCAAAACAACATTTTTAATATTTGTGTTACTTAATGGAAACATCAGGAAACGTTCTTACAGCGTGAAATTGTTAGCTGGGTAGCAGGCCAGACATGATTTAAAAGTGGCGAGCATGGCTTTCTCAGATGGTTTCTTTTGTCCGTGCCTGTTCAGATTGTTTTTGCCCTTTTAGAAACACAGTATATTAAACTTTGGCTCGCCGTTATTGACTCTGCAAAGGTGATTAAACTTCAGTAAGTTTAAGGAAGTGAAATTCGGAATAATGACTGATTGCAACTGGACTGGCTATTGTGTTGGTGGAAACCACAACACCAAAAAGAGGAAGCAATACTTCACATTTTTAATTAAACTTCAATGCTCCAGGGAGAAAACAGTCTTATCAATGCTGTTTAGTCAATAGAAGGTCACTGCAGTGGTTTAAAAGGTCTCCATAGTGAACTCCCCCAGACAGAAAGATTTCACATGTGGTTTATATTCTGCATGTTACACATTTAGCAGGTTAACCTCAGATGGCAGCCATTTTGTGTGTTAGTGTATAGCTTAATGCTATATTGAAAACACAAACAGTCTGTCATCCCAACATTTGTTTGTACCATTTTTTTGACATGATGGTTTGTTTTGTTTGGACTAGAGCAACTTTAAGCCCCTTTGCTTTATAAATTAAACTTCACAACTGGTTTCCCAGATGTAGCATTGAATTACAAATGGCTTGAATCATTGGTTTCGTCTTGGATTGTGCTTTAACATATGTTTGGGAAACCTGACTAAAACGTTTACCTTGTTTTTGTCAAGCTTATTGTCATGAATACTATCATTGGCTATTTTTCACAAATGCTTTAGTTAAAGCATTTACTCAAATGATACAGATGTGTACCAGTTCACTCTGTATATTGTCTCCTGATGTTCTGCCCACAAACATGCTAACTTTTAGCTCAGCTTGTACAGCTCAAAGTGTTATGTAGCCCATCTGGTGAACAGGCAGATAGGTGCTGAGGTAGAATTGGGGTACCAGGGTCTGTGACAAGAATTCCAGTCCCGCGGTGCCTCATTAAAAGCCATTGCAGAGAGAAGATTAGGGAAAGGGGGAGGGTCATGCTGTGTGAAGTGTGTTTGTCGCTCTGCAGGTTTTCCTGCAAGTCCCAGGAGATCAGGCAGAGATTAGCATCCGTGCATGTGCATGTCACTGCGCTTTTGGATACGTGCAAGCAGAAACTTTCAGGTAGCTGAAGAATGTGCTCTGTATTCAGGCCTTTTTTGAATTAGGGATGCTGGAAATCAGCCCAGCTCCACCTCTTCCATTTCAACAGCCTGCGAGCACAATGGCTTTACCTCTCCTTGTCTCCCTCCCCACACTCACTTCCTGCCTACGAAAATGGAGGAAATCCAAACAGATTGTTTTAGTTCCCTGAGATGCTGTGATTGGATTGCTTGCCAGCTCTGTGGGAAATTCCCAGCTGATCTGGTGCAGACCAGACCAAACTCATGAATCAGACGTCTGATTCCTGTACTGTCCATCTTGATAGGTAAGATTGGACCAAAATCTTTTAATGCTTTATTGGCTGGTGATGCACCTGTTGATGCAGAATGACCAACACAACAGATATTAACAGGTTATTTTGAAATTTGAATTGGAATTTTGAAATGTGTAGCTGGTACCCAGGTAATAAATTTAGGTAAGAACGTTTCTGTGACGTTTCCATTAGGTAATAAAAACATTCAAAAGGTTATTTGAAATCAAAACATCCAGGTTTTTATAGGTATTAACATGATTGCTTGGTTAACAGAACGATATTCAAACATTTTTAATTGTGTAATGTTTTTAAATGTTCCACTAACAACTTAAGAGTAACATTTTTTTATATATGATATAACATTAAAAAAACCTTTTGATTCCTTTTTTTGATTACTTCGGGAGAACATTAGCCAACGTTCTGAGAATGGTCATGAGTTCAGTTCCTAGAAGTCACACATCCTGATAAAATGCTTTGAATGCATTGTCAAATGCATAAATATAGAATTCAGATCTGTTCAGATGTCTCAAAGATGTATTTTTGGTCACAGTGGTGACACTGTGGTTGTCTTTTTATGGTTGTCCTTTGCCTGCTCACCAACCATGTGGCTGTCTCCATGTCGTCAGGGATCCAGCCCCTCTGTGATGGTGTGTGTGTGTGTCCCACAGAGAGGCCCAGACACAAAGACAACAGCAGTGACCCCTTTGCCTTTGGAAATGTCCCTGGTACTGTTGGACATCTCCAATGCAGCACTACACAAACATGGCAAAGGCCAGACTCTGTCTTTGTGTGTGTCTGCGTCTATAAAAAGGTTGGAAAACTCTGCTATTTACCCCCACAGCCCGATCAGCAATGCTTGAGTACATCTTCATCCATACCAAACCAGAAATGCATTATTTTTGACTTGCACAGTTTTATTTAGCATGATGAGTGATTAATATTATTAAAGTGGCCATAATTATCATTTGATTTGAATGAACTTCACAAAGGTTTGATAAAGAAAGTAAATTGGGTTATAAATTAAATCCATAGAGGGGGTTTAACAAAGTGTATATTGTATAGTGGAATTTAATTACCATACCAGGCCTAACAATTGATCTGTAATAATAAACAACCTTTCACTAATTTCCAAATGTAAAAGTACTAATTTTATGTACTGTGAAATATGTCTCTACAGTATCTGTCTTGACACACTCCTTTTGTCTATCATGGTGGGGACTTTTCATTGACTTCCATTTATTGTTTTATTGAGCTGTTGACAGTGGCTTCAATTGTTTAATGTCAAATAGTCTGTAAAGATTATGGTGTCATTCTAATAGTTTTTTTTACATTGTTCTACCATGTCTTGCAGTATGGGAAGAACACTGTGTAAAGATCCCCTTTTTAACATGAGCATTTCCCATATATCTCGCCAGAGGCTGATTCTGTAGAATCCGTAATATTTTCTGTACATTTCTGTCTGTGTAAGACAAACTCCTCCTCACTTACCATTACTGCTATCAAACTGACCCATGTAAGAACATCACTGTTTCTCTTGTTTATAAAGCCACGTAATTGTTAATACTTTGTCATGATGGTTCAGGTTGAGAGGTGGATATTAAGTATATCATATAGTACAATTGCAGTGCAGTTTATTCTAAAGAAAGAAATTTCGTCTTCTCTCTCTCCATCCCTCGGCATCTCTCTTTCTGTCTTTCTCCTGTCTCTCTATGTATCCCTCTCTCTCTGTATCTCTCTCCCTCTCTCTCTCCCACTCACTCTGTATGTATCTCCATAAAAAGACTGGATTTTCTGTCCTGTCACCTCCTGCACTCTTCCTCTTTCTTCAAATCTTTACTCGTTCTTCAGATTGAGCCTCCCACACTGCCGTAGCCTCTCTGAATAAAACAAGTTTGACATTTTTCTGTCTCGACCTTGTGCAGTTTCGCTATCTCTTTTTCTAACCATTAGCTGAAGCCCAGTATGTTTTTGATGACTTCAGATGGAACCTGAGGGGAAAGCGGACTCGCAGGGGCTCGATGGGCATCTTTATGTATGGAGCTCTAGATATGTAAATGGCCGGGGTCCTCTCGCACCCGAATGACATTTGAATGGTCGCGTTTTTCAGCGGCCATGTTGAATAGCTGGTGGACATCCTCAGATTTGTCACTGAGCTGAATTGACTGTGGGTGAGCATGTTATGTTTGTGTGTGGATGTGATGCGCATTGGGACCTGCTTTTGAGATGCAGACGTACATAACAAGTGGATGTGCTTCAGCGAAGCCCTTCGGGGTTTGTTTATCGACAGTGGGTTGGTTTAAAGGGGACGTATCATGGAAAACAGGATTTTCTCTTGCTCTTTTGAAATAAAAGAATTCGATTTACTTCGTTGGCATGCTCTAACGTTCACGGTGCAAAACTCCCTTTCTTGTCAACCCAGACCGTTCGCTAAAACTTGGCTGCAAAAACAGGTCATTCAAAAATAGTCTAAATAATGATGCGGACACATTTCAGCTTCTTCATTTACATACAGGGTTCAAAATTAAACATTTTAAGCTAGAAAATAAACAATGGTTCTCAGTTAATTTTGGAAAGTGCTTAATTTTGTGTACTGTCTCTGCCAGTGTTTAAAATTTAGCAACATTGCTTGCCCCGAATAATAATAGTGTGAACTACATACAGCTTGTGGAAGTTAGCCAATTGTAACAGAGGTCATTTGCATATAGAAGTCTTAAAGGTGCAGTGGCAGCCTGTTCAATTCTGAAAGTTGTAGAAAGTGTAAAGCAGTCATGTAAAACTAAATTATGATTTGGTGCAAGAAACCTTCACTAACATTATAAGCTTAGATTGGAGGACAAAGGCTATAAAATGCTGCCCCAGGGATTTTAATCACAGATGTAGTTTACATCCCAGAACGGTTTAGATCTGGTTGCTGCACTTCTAGAGTGATGTTAGGGAAAGTACTATGTTTTTTGTGGGGTTTAAGGTTTCACAGGGCCTTAAGAATTGTTATATTGTCTGAGGTAATGTTACACTACTGCTATTTTGGTTATCCTCAATTTGTACATATAAATGAGGCTTTTATTGCATCTATCTCTTCTACACTACATTTTTTAGCAATAAACAAATATTTGTATGCTTTGTGTCTTACTATGTCTATTTATTGGGTTAAAGCATTTTGCTTTTGCTTCTCAGTTTGGAGGCCACTCATTGATTCAGCGTGTTGTAAAGCTTTAAAGCAGAATTATTTTTAAATGCAACTATATATTCCACTACGAAAAGCCCTGTGTGTGACATCATGCTATAAATGAAGCAACCTTACACACGTCACATGATCGCCTCTTATAGATCCAGTAGCAGACAAACACATAAAGTGATGACAGCTGAAACCGGCTTCTCTTTCTAGTGAAAGACTGTATGTGTGTCTGTCTGTAACCATATGTTTGTGTACTGGCATGACCATCTGCCCTGTTCTGTATTCTAGAGCTTATAAAATCTTGTGTGTGTTCATGCGTTTGTTTGTAAGTATGCATTTGCTGTGGTGTGGGTTGTGTATGGACCTGATCTGTGTGTGTTTATTTCAGTCCAGTCTAGCTGTTTGTTGGAGATCAGAGAGGAGCAGGTGGTGTTTGCCCACTCTAGCCTTTGAGGGTCACGCAGAACACGGGTCAGAAGTCATTCTGGGGGAAAATGCGGCCCGTCAAAGAGTTGGAGACAGAGCATTGCTTCCCTGTAGTCTATGTAGGATCAATGAGAGGCCAGGCTGTCTGACAGCGGAGCCGCACTGCTGTATTTTTACAGCACTACTGACCCTGGACCAGCAACCTTGTGGAACCAATCAGATTCCTTGTTTCAGGCAGGCTGTGCCTGAAGGTTTGTTTGGATAATGATAAATGTTATCTTTCTGTGAGAATACAGTGAAATCAACATGAATTGACAATTACAATTTATTTGTGTTAAATAGCAGGTTAACCTCAAATAGCAGGTTATTTGTTACATTTTTCAGCAACAAAACTAACAAATGCATTAATAAAAAAACATTCAGTGGGAAATCATTTGGGGCAGGATTTTATTTCACCAGGATTTGACAGTGCTACGAACAGATGTAAGATACAATATTACCGGTTAAAATGATCTTTTTTTCTGTCTGTATAGCCTTGGTTATATTAGTAAAACAAGTATTTTTAGAGGCAATAAAAGATATTACATTTTGATGAAGGTTGTGAAAGCTTTGTTTTATTCTAAGAATAAAACTAGGAACCTTTTTTTTAAGGAAGTAAATGGGGGCATTTTTATCTTATGTTGTCTTTAATCTTGACAAATGACCTTTACTAAACTTGTTTGTTGCGATTATCAATCTATATTACATACCTCTCAGAATTACTTGGTTCTGATTGGTCAGCTGTTGTTTTCTGCAGGCTAATTTTTTTTGTCCTTATTACACCCCTCTCAGACTCACTTGATTCTGATTGGTCAGTCGTTTTTTCTGCAGCATAATTTTTTTAGTCCTTATTACACCCCACTCAAATTTACTTGATTCTGATGTAAGTATATGTCCTTTTTATTTAATTTGGTAAGTTATCTTTTTGTCTGGGATTATTTTGTAGCTGGCTGACTATCCCTTATTTGTCTTTTGCGTCTGAGCTCTGAAGTACAACTAATACCTGCTTTGTCACAAACATTCAACATCAGTTACCCCTGAGGAACATAAATTAGCAGGGAGTTAAGATGAATGTCATGCCTTCACCTTAGAGACATGACCGTAGGCGAATTCTCAGGGGGTGTGCACTTTGTCAGGATTTGTATAGCCCACTTTTGGCAGTCATGCTGGAGTCATCTCTCAAACTCGAGAACATATCTTAAGACAAACAGTTACTCAGATCTGACTGTACACGCCAGGTGTGCAGGTCGGCCAGATCCATCAGAGTTAAGGGTTAGGGCAGCTCTGTTATCTGGAGACTGCAGAGCCCAGGGAAGGATAGTGATGCCGTGTGTAGTTAAGATGATAACTTGTGTCTGAGGAGAGATTTGGGCTCTGGGGTCATTCGGGCAGTGAGGATATCTAGCACTTTGTGTACACCATCCAACACTGTGTGGGTTTTTTTTTTAAATGTCTGATGTTAAACATGAACATTCTTTGCATTCTGTGCCACCAAGCATGTGGTGTGGTAGGGTTGCGTGTTAGTTGTCTGCTCATTTTTACATCCCTAGCTTGTCTTACTGACCATGTTGCCAGGGGTTACCCAGCTAACAATTTTAGGTTAGAAGAATGTTTCCCTAACTTTTCCATTAACTAACAAACATTAAAAATGTTATTTTTAATGTTCTAGGAACATTTATATTTAACGTTACCCTTAACATTTAGATTGTGATAACGTTACCAGTGATAACGTTACCCTTAACATAATGGCTTGGTTATAAGAATGTCCGTACAATTCATTTAATTCATTTAAGAATTGTTTTTAATATATAGTATATAATGTTTAAAAAGATTCTATTAATGTTATTGCAAGAATGATTTTTGATAACTTTGAGAGAACATTTAGAGAACATTAGCCAACATTCTGAGAATGTTCCGTTTCCTAGGTATGGGTTTTCTTAACTTGGGATAAAAAAACTGCACAATGCAGTTTTGCATGGCAAAAAACATGGCTGCACAATGAGTCTTTTTCTTCCCGCCTTTGCTCTCTATCGCGCTTTTTCTTTTATTTTCGTTCACTCTCTCATTCTCACCTCATTCCTCCAATTTGCTGCGGGTAGAAATGAAGATAGATGAAGCTGGTCTTGCCAAGCACAGCCAATAGTTACAGAGGAAATTGTGTTTGCTCGGATACAATTACGAACACCTTACACACACTGACACACATGCACAAACATTTTTCAAAGTCAGAAAAATTATCCAAGGAATGTGTCAGCCATTGTCCGTCAACTTTCTCAATTCTGTTGTAGCACACTTCACCAGTAAACGACCCACATGGAGTCTGTTGACTATACGTGACTCTATACGCGCATGCACTGATTTTGCATAACTGTTCGGCCTCATGCATCCTTGTGTTCTTCTGCACACATACACACACACGCTCATCTGGGTCTCTCAGGATGCTGGGCTGTTTTTTCCGCCAGCAGCCCTGCGGGGGAAACACACAGTCGGTAATTAATCACGGTAGATGTTTATGAGAGGGGAGTGGTACATTTCTACAGCACTGCACTGACAAGCTTCATTACCACCAGCTAAAGAATCTCACGTTAATGAGAGACACAAACTCTCACCACACACACATACACGCTGGCTTATGTCCTAAATATCTCCATAATGCGCTGTTATCGCCTATGTGGACATGTGCTTGCACATTATAGACACGATTAGAGATTAAAGGATGCTTTCAAGTATGTAGATGTTTTAGTAATGTAGTGTTCCTGGATGCACTTAGGTATGATGTATGTAAATGTACATATTATGTACATGCTGACACATGCATTCTCATACACAGGTGCTCAATTACCTATGTAAAATGTTTTGCATTTTCAGAAGTGAATGTTTGTAGTGTTTGTGTCTGTTAAAAAACGTTATGCTCCCATAATGCTAGGGTGTTGTGGATGGTTGCCAGGGCATTACTATATTGTTGCTAAGTTGTTCTGAGTGATTTTTAGTGTGTTGCTATGCAATTGTTAAGGTGTTCTAATATGTGATTGGTTTTTTTTGTCCAAATTAAAAGTCTGTATGATATTCTACCTAGATATTGTTTAGCTTGTCTTAGCAAGCACCACCAATTAGACCTGTATACTGTAATTTAAACGCTTGCATATGGTTTCCTATTTTTACACCAACAGATGGGTTGCTCAAGCATCTGTCTATATAATTACACTGGTATATAAATCTACTGTATTCTAATAAATGAACCGAGTCTGTCTGTAGTTAGAGGCTGTACTTAGCCAGATGGCCAATCTGGGGCCATCATGGTCACCCAGGCCAAACATAGCTGCCAAGGTTTCCAGTATTGAACTCCCCTGCGCAGATAGCAGTCAGTGACCCATGGGTGACTGGTCACCCATCATGGGTGTGTGGGTCAGTGGCCCAGTGTATTGCTTTGGACATTTAAAACTGAGGCACTGTTGACTGGCCTTATATTGACTTCCATGCTTCAGAACGTGGGCAGTCATGGCCTAATGGTTAGAGGTCGCAGGTTCAATTCCCAATGACTGAGGTGCCCTTGAACAAGGCACCTTTCCGCCCAGCTGCCCACTGCCCCTGGTGTGTGTTCACAACTTGTAGTGTGTGTGTGTGTGTGTGTGTGTGTGTGTGTGTGTGTTCAGTTCTCACTGGTGTAGGTTAAATGCAGAGGTCTCATTTCAAGTACACCATATATTGACAGATACGTCCATTTCACTTATTTATGAAAACTTCATAATAGTGTTTCATAACAATCTTGCCTGCATATACAGTCTTCCATTCACACACTCGATAGTGAGCATCAACAACACCCCCAAACTCAATTAACAATGTATCTTCACACTGTGACCTAACCAGGCGTTTCACAGCATGGGCCCGGCAACAAGCAATTTGTCTGCATTGTGCTGCAGCCAATCAGAAGATATTTGATATTTAATATACAGCGTGGAGGGGGGTTTCACAGTGAGTGGGGCTACACAACAAGCAGAAAAAGATCAAATACATGTACTGTAATTTACACTTATGTGTTTGGCAGATGGTGTTATTCAAAGCGATTTATGTTACATTATGCTGCATTCAAATGATGTGTTTTAGGAGGACCTGTGTTTCCTAAAATTCAAATTTTTGACCTAGGTGTTGTTAGCACCATGGTTTATATAGGTTTGGTTTCCAGGAAACATGTTTGTCATGGTCATTTAGATAAAATACCTTGTATTGCCCATTTCTTCTCTGATCGCTTCTGTCTTAGTTTGGCCAATTTGTCAGTCACATAATGGACTGGGCTGACCTCTTTTGTAATTTTTAGTTTTTTTTTTAATTGTTTTATTGTATGCCAAACTAAATCACATACGAAGGAAATTATACTACCTTGTAATTTATGAACAAATCATTGAGACAAGCTCTTGGCAGTCAGACAGGAATTGGATTTGTGACTTCCTGTTAAATAAAAAAACACAAATGTGTGGTTTATAATGTTTTGAATAAAAGGTTAAAGCAAGGTTTGTGTTTATTGGTTTTTTATTTGCCATGCCACTGTTGTCAGAGACTTCAGCCCGTCCATCACAACCAACACACACACACACACACACTATGGCTCGCTCAGCCTCTTAACACAATCACACAGTGTTTCAGCGCTGCTCCACACCCCCAGAGGAGCTGCAGAAGAGCTTTTTAGCAGCTCCCCACAAAGCATGACATTGGCCAGCTGTCAGCTTCTATCAATTACCAGCAATCTGTGGTCGGGTGAAAAATTTGTGTGTGAAAGAGGAAGGACGCATGCAAAGTACAAGTTCTCTCTCGGCTGTGGCTACAGTGTTTTTCCCCAGCGGATACTGTGGCTTCTGAGTTTACACAGATGAGCTCCGGTCTGCTCAGACAAGCATCTGCTACTACAGGAAAATATTCAGTCACAGTGATCTGTATCTCGCCGGGTTTCAACACGCTGTTGTTTTTGTTTGCTGTTGCCCAGTGTTAAAATTACAAAAGTGGAATGATTTTTGTCTTGTGTGAGACAGAAAATCTTTTTTTAAGTTAACAGGGTTTAAGGTGAGATGTCTGCAGGGGACGTGGTGTAGCGTTTCAGCTCTTAAAGAATTCACGTAGAATTCATGTTTTAAAGCGCCTCGGGGCTGAGGAGAGGCCAGTGTACTTTGGATAGCTATTCTTCTAGGTTAAAAGAATTATTTTAATAGTTATCTAGAGAATTTTCACATGCCCAGATTTGACCCCAAGCATTTCGCATGCAATCCAAGCTTTAATTTCAGGATGGTATGTCTTCTATTTTTATTGTTATATGGGTGTATCTATAGAATTAATGAGAGTAGATTTCATGTGACATGAATGAAATAAAGGCTGTGAGGCCAGTTTACATTTGTGTACTGTTGTCAAACCAATTTTTTGCCACTATTATTGGAATGGCATGCTTGAAAATATATTTATGCACATTTTTGTATGTTGTACTTACGTTTGACATTTTTTCCTGACATGCGGCATGAGTCACTGTCACTCACAGCATCATCTGTGACTATAGGATGAGCCTATCTCTATCTTCCCTATATAAAACTAAACCTCATGTACACAACAGATTGCCTACAAAGCTGTGCTAGTTTCATGCCTCTCCGTGCATCACTCTGCTGTCTGCTTTTGTCTCTTAACTCAAATTAATATTTCATATCAAGTTATTTATTTAAGTAGCAGTATAATAAGTGGGATAATGCACAGAGTCTGTATATCGACTGAATATTGAGCTCCACATGCCTATGAAAATGGCCGATATCAGAGCACCGCCCTCAACTCTACAGACTCATCTTGAATATGACAGTTTACATTCGTCATGTATAATTTGCTGTCATGTGTTTGAGAAACGTGATGGATGGCTGATATTGTGACTGCAGCTCTGTTGAGAGCTTCAGCTAAGAGAGGCAGCATCAGATCGGATCTCCGCCTGAAGCCATTGCCTCACCCTGGAAACATTCAGGCCGACGGAGGCTTTTTCCAAGCTTTTCGCCTGCATACAGATCCCACTCTGTGCTTTGATGGTCAGCAGCTGAGGACTGGCTGACAACCCAGTCAAAACCTCAGACACAAATTCACTTGAGTCACCCCTTCCCTTTTTGGGAGTGTTTTTTATTCCAATTAAAAAAACAGCTGATGCAAGTCCCGCTTTAAAGCTTTGGAAACCATAATGGCTGGACAGATTGTAACATTCAACTGATTCGTCCCGTGTCTGATTGCTCACCAGTTTGTAAGCTTAGTGGCCATTTCTGTGAGTCTGTGTCTAGGTTTGAAATGGCACTCCTATATTACAGCACTCTATACTTGTAGCACTCCACATTACAGGTACTGTTTCGACTGTATTTAAACTGTGAACCTCATGCAAATGTTTTGCATGCTTGGAATACTTGGATGATCTGCATTTGCAAAATATATACAGTTTACTGTACAGCACCACTATATGTAATGTGCTTGACCTGATTCTCCATTTCCTGTGGAATGAACAGGAAGTAGATTATTTTTATAAAACATTTGATTAAAAATGCAATATAGCTAAGCTACACTGTCATTTGAATGGGCTTCCAAGATGAATGACATTTTAACTCAAAACTGAATAAAAAAACTGCGCTAAATGTTTTTTTAGAAGATATCACTACTCGCTGATGTAATCATTCAATATAAAGGTTTGTGATGCCAATGATGCATACTGTTGAAGTGTAAATCGGTATATAATGTGGGCTTTTTCACATACTGTTGGTATAGAGTGTATATACTGCACAGTAAGCAGTAAACTAGTATTCCATAGCCAGTGTTAAAATGTCACTCTTTTATGGGTCCTTTTCATTTAGTTGAGAGCTCTTAAATCAAAAGTGTCAGCTTGTATTTGTGCCTGCATCAGACCAGTAAAAGCTCTTGCAGACTGCAGGTTTAAACTCAGGTTTACTTCAGGCTATTTGCGGTAGAGTTTGGAATGTGCTGTCAGTCTTATTAGACTAAGTTCACCCTCTGCTTTTGCCCCGGGGGCTTAAATTGATCCCTTGGACTCAAATCTTTAGACTGGTGCTTTGGGTTTACAGTTTGCAGTCCAGAGACATAAATGTATAAGCTACCATAAGAGGAGACCCTCACATGTGAAACACCAACAACCAAGACACACATTCCTATAAGGATGAGAATCATAGAGAATTAAAGATTATGGCACTGGCCATAATGGCTTTTGGAAACATATACTATATTGGTGTAATATACGTGTGTGGTGTGTGTATATATAATATATATGTATATATACATACACACTATGCTACACACTATACTGGTCGTTTACAACCAGCTTCTGTTTATTAACCGCATTACTTCTTAGCACCCGGTGTTTCTTCATTTGATTTACATGGCAAGCTTGCAATTCAGCAAAAGTTAGCTGGGATTTCTTTTGCTGTAGTGCTATAAACATAGTCGAAATTATTTTAGCATGCTGTTCGGTCCGCACAGGCAGAGGGATACAGAGCTTCAAGATCAGCAAACACAACTGAACATCATAAATCATTCAGTTCCAGGATTTTTGAAAAAACTGAACCGGTTCTGAATCTCGATTCCCAATTCTGTTCCAAAGTGACTTAGATAAGCATGCTGGCCACTGGTAGACTGCTAATGCAGAGAGCTACATGCGCCATGCTGTCTGTTACAATGAAAAGAGGCAGCCAAACAGATCAACTGTCTGATTCGTTCACCGATTTCTCGTCTTTGCCTCCTTCCTTACTGTAGTTTTACCGCATTCTCGTTCTCGCTGTCCATCAACCACGCAGTTTCTCTCCTGTTCCATCTTATCTTTGTTCCTCACAATCATTCCATCAAAAAATGTTCAATCTGGTGTACACCCACACTCTTCTCCATCCGTGTCTGTTTTCTCTCTCTTTCCATTGTTGCTATACGCTCTATATTTTACCCTTGTCACCAGTAGATTTCTGGCCTGGTCCTTGAGGAGAGGGGATTTGTCATGGGGGAGGGCCTTCTCACCTTGGTAAACCCCAGACCTCTGTGATTAGTCCTGTCTCTATAATGAGAATGTTTCCCTGTATATCTCTGAGCCTCTCTATCGCAAGGTGGGTTTGGTTAGATAGAGGGTGTGGTCCTGAATGGTTGTCATTGAAATGGTTTGACTGCTAGTGTGATTACTAGATTATAGATTCAGATTATAGATTATTTTTATAGATTCAGGCTTCTGCAATGTAGAAGAGAGAGTTGTGACATGCACATACGCCTCTGTTACGCAATTATGAGATCCTGTAAAATCAAAATTGTGGCTTGTAGTTAATCTCTGTTGGTTTTGAAGACATATTTAGACGTTGACATGGGAAACGTTTAGGAGATGTATGCATTTTAATGTGCTTAGTTTTAAATGTGTATATCTGTGCAAAGTTTTTCACTATTTTTTTGGTTTAGTTAGATATGAAGATGGTTCAGATTTAATTCGTGGATGTGTATTCATAACATGTATTTGTGTTTATTTTTCATTAGCGTTTTGCTTGGTTAGGAATGTGGAATAATTAAAGTCACGATTATATCAGAATTGACCCTGTTAACTTTCTTAATACATCTAATTTCTCAATGCTCCTCCTAATGTGGGTGATTCATTAGTTCAGGGAACCAACTCTGCATTAAAAATAATGTTAACCGATAGTTACAAAATCTTCAAGCACTGCAGGCTACTGTTTTATGTAATGCAGCCTTTCTAAATTTGTGAAAGAGGTATTGTAGTAGATTTATTTAAAGCTGCAATCTGTAACTTTCTTGGGTTAAAATATACAACTAAAGTAAATGACAGATCAGTGTTCAGCAGGATTTTCTTACCATACCCTGATTCCCAACGCTAAATTTATAATAATGATTTAAAATCTGAACTGACAGGTCCAATTTCTTGGGAAATATCAGTTTGGCTTCATTTTATTTTAACGTACTTAATAAAGTATGTTAAGTAACCTGTGGTTTTATGTTATAAACATAGATGGCGGTAGAAAAATTGCAGCATTAATATTATATCACTGGATTGCTGCTGATTTCCAGCCCTACTGAATATATCCTGTTTGACTCACAAAAGTAAACTGGGTTACAAACTCCATCCCATGTTGACTTTAGCAGCTCTACTTTGTTTACTGACTCTCTGAAATTACAATGTTTGACTTGATTTGCCAGTGGGCCTCTTTACATTTGACATTCCACTAATGTTCTCTCTCTCTCCCCCACATGTCCTTCTCCTTGTTGTGGATCATCAACAAAGGTAAGCAAGTTCATCATTCATCCACCTGCTTGTTAATTTGCCTTCATTTATGTGTTCGGTCGCATTCATTCACGGTTTTCTGCGATACAAACATACCCAGTTCATTAGAGGCAGTTGAGTGAATTAAAGGGGGCGAGGAGGAGAGGGAGGTCGTGAGAAGAGTCCAGCGGCCTCTCCAGAACATGCCTCGACTATCAATGTGACCACCACACACATGTAAACAAACCCACCAGGCCACTTCTGCTGCAACACAACGTCACGCCTTTTAAAGCTTGTCTATTCACACCCTGTGCATAAAGCCCACTTTTATCCTTCTCTTGGTCAAGTATGAAGGGATGATGAGAGAGGGAGAAAGAAGCGAGTGAGTCATGTCTCGAGTAAAACGCAGCCACTGTGTGGGTGACTTCATAATGGTCTCCCTGTTCGCCGATAAACCGTTTCCTAGGATGTTTAAAGCTCACCTAATAAATAATGCAAGCTATTATTAAAGCTTTTTATTGTTTTGGCTCATTTTGCAGCAGGTTTAAGCTGATCTCGTTGGAAAGATGATGTGGCTCATGTTGAAAGATTCAGGCTTCTGCAATGTAGAAGAGATATTTTTGGCACGTACACACGTCTTTTTGGCAATTATGGGATTCTGTGAAATCAGAATTGTGGCTTTTAGTCTGTGTCTGTTGGCTTTGAAGCGATCTATAAAATTGACCCAAAAACTTTTAGCAGATATATGCATGTAAATGTGTTTCAGTTTAAAAGTGTATATCTGTGCCCATTTTCTATGCTGGGGAAAACAGAGCAAAAATGTTGATGACTCATCCTGCACTGCACAAACATTTGTCCAATCAAATGCTCAGTAGATTAAGAATGTCCCTCCACCCGATACCACCTGCAATTGACTAGCAAGAAGATTCATGGCTGAGATGTAGTTCAGTCTTATTGGCTGTTTTTAAAACAAGGGGCGCGGCCTTCAATATGTCTCTCTGAACTTTTGGTTTCAATACACAATCCGTCACCACAGGAACCGAAATCAATTGGTTTAATTGAGTTTTAAAGTTGCACATAAGTGCGGCAACTGATTTCATCATTTCCCTTGAACTGTGAAGTGCTGACCTTGTAGAATAAGTGGGTTAATTATCATTCTCTCAGTGCGTATCCATTAAAGTAGAGCTTTGAGCTGCATGGGTGGAAAAATGTCAAAGTTTGGTCTTTCTGACATACTCCTCCCCCCTCACTCTCTGTTCTACTTTATTTCTTTCCATATCTTATATTCTCTGCCTCTCTTTTCTTTCTCTGTCTCTCTCTGTCTGAGCCAGAGACAGCATTGTTTATGCCCTTTTGCTGTTTTGTCTGCTGCTGTATGTAATGACAGGCTGTTTAGTGGCCAGTGTCTCAGACTTCCACACTGGCTGTAGCGTCCAGAGCCCCTGGGACGTCTGCGGCTGTATCGTTGTCTTGCAGGGTGGCTAAACTGGCCACAGGATTACAGTAAGGACACATACTGTCATGGTAACTCAAGTCCCTCGAAAGCCTGTTTTGGATGCTGATGCAATAGTTCGAATGGTCTCGTAGCTTGTGCGAGCTTTCACACTAGAGTGTTCGTTGCAGACCCAATTCTGTTGGACATCAGAGTCTGGCTGGTGTTATATGAAATCAGATATAGACCAGTGAACCACGGATTTGGTTTGCAAGTCTACTCCCAAAAGCTGACAAAATGAACTTTTAGCTTTTAACTTTTGTGTAAATGTGTTTATCTCTGCAAAGTTTTTCTTTCGTGGAAAACGGCAAAAGAAGGAAGAAGGTTGCCAAATGGAAACCAAAAGCTGTTATTCGAAAGCAGGCGTTTCAAACTGAAAATAGCCTTCGAGACATTTCCAAATCAACGTCAGTAAGGTGCAAAGTTGAGTTTTGTGATGACATTGTGAGTGCTGTAATATTTCTCTCCTCATGTTGACCCATATCTCCTCTAAGAAGAGTCTAAAATGTTTTGAAACCTTCATGTTCTATCATAAATATATGATAGAAAATCGGTTTGAGTAGGAGACATATTTAATGTAATTAGTCGAATGAATTATCTGAAGAGTCAGAGTAGGAAGTTAGACTACACCCTGCCGGTTTATATATATGTCTTGCTTTCTTTGCTGTGAGTCAGCGTGAATTTATTGTTTTAGGGGAGAGAGTATGAGAGAGATGAAAGGAAATAAAATGCTTGTGAAGGTGAAAGAGCGTCCATGTTCTTGAGCTTATTGCCCGGGGCCTGGTTCTGGGCCCCTGCACATGCAGGTACTCAAGTGTTCATTAGTCATAAGTTAGTGAGCAGCAGAGAGAGAAAAAACTGCAGCTTCGCAGCTGCTTTTTAAAAGCTTCCCTGCAGACCTGTTGGGCCATGATTTGTTGTGGCAGGTCTGCGTCTGAGCTCAACTCAGGTCCCGGCCTGGCTTTGGCTCCTTTAACTGTGGCCAAAAGTGCAAATGTAAATAACAGTCTCTCTCGAGCTGATGTCTGTAATGGTTTGATTGGTTTAGAATGCAAGGAGAACGTTTTTTCGCTTTCTTCAGCTCTTTAATCATATGAAGTGGTGGGTGTGTGTCGAATGCCGAACGCGGACCGCGCTGTCACACACGCTCCGGCTGCCTCTCCCCACCTGAATGCTCCCTCATTTTTCTCTGGAAGATTTATAGTGGCTGGGATGTTGGAGACAGGCCATTACCATGAGCTCTTAGAAGTCATCATTCAAGCAAAGAGGAGAACACATCACCGACTGCTTCCCTGACTCAGTGTTGTTAGCATCCCAAGATCATGTAGCAGGTAAACTGACTGTTGTGTCATTGTGAACCATGTTCACTGTTCACAAAAGTTTACTTTAGAATTATAATAACGCTGATTTATGGTCTTATTCAGTCTGTGAGAGCAGCTAATTACCAGGCGTTTTGTGACACGTTCGCTCTGAACATGAAGTTGCTGTGTGATGTGATACAGTCACAGCCAATCAGAATACAGAAATACTATGCAATTGTATGAAGTAGGATTTGGACCAATGAGATGTCACAGTGGGTGGGGCTAGCAGTGCAAGTTGCAGAAATCTAGTGATAGATGAAATTTTTGTTTGTTGCAGTTGCATTGGGTTAAGTAAAAAAAAAAAAAATTTTGTGGAGAAGATAGCATTTATCTGCGTGTGGTTAGAACACCATGTTAGATTTATATTTCGATTTTTTTTGTTCAAACAGTTCAAATTGTCTTGAATGTAAAACGAGCATTTGGGATTTACCTGGGGGTACATAGCTTGATAAGACAGGTTTGGGTCTTGATGGTCCAGGTTTTAAGCTTTTCTAATGAATAGGCAGAATTTGATGTTTTGTGGCTTGTCTGTATATGTGCAGTAACTTGATCCAGGCGTCTCCCTAGATGTTTGTGTTTCGGGCATGTTGAACGAGGGGCAGAATAATCATCAACTTGTCAATATACCACCAAAGAGTCTCCCAGCACACTGTCTACTTCGAGCCATTATCACCTACATCCAGCCCAAGTGGTGTGAATATACGCAATAACTGCTTTTTCCTTCCCCCATCTTTCACAGATTTGATCATTCTTGTGAAATAAAAAACAAGAAGGTGAAAACAGGACAGGATAGTACAGTTTTGTTTTCTGTGTGAAACTGAGTTATACTGAGTTAGTATAAATTAGCATAAATACTAAATACTTTACGCAACATATAAACAGCCTCAGGCAACCTGATGAAATGAGACTGTCGATAAATTGAATAATTCAATATCAAACATTTGTGACAAATGTTAATTTGTAGTTTTTGCAAAGAACAGTGATGTCATGCCACTGTAATATTTTGGTACTGTTTTTAAGACGGGGAAAAAACTGTACTTTATCTTACCACATCTAATTATACAACTAACACTGCAGGATTTCTGTGGCTTTTTATCTGCACATCGTCCCGACCAACAGCCCCATCATGTCCCTGAATCTCAGCAGTAGGTCTTACTTGAAGATGTTCCCTCAGACTGGTCACATTTAAAGAAAGGCCTATCTTTTGAACAAGGCCTTCTTTCACAGAAAGTGACTTCTAGACCGAGAGCTGTCAGGTTGATTAAATATCACTATTGCGCATTCCCTGACCTCTGAAGCATCCGTGCTCCTCAGAGGCTCAGTCCAGCTCTGTCAGATCTTCTGACATTCCGGCGGCTGCGGTTGGAACTCCGTCTTTGCCCAATCACAGCGGTGCTTTTTGTTTCTTCCCCAATCAACACGAGCGATTGTATCGTTACAGGCCACTGAGCGGGATAAAGCTATTGCACACCCTTCTCTTCTGGCAGCGTGACATTTAGAAAGTCTGTTTGTGTTTATCTGTCACAATCTGCTCGTTTCCACTGCCTGTCAGCTAAGGTTGGACGAATCCTTCTCAGCCGACAAATGCTGTGGCATTTCTGCGAAGTTAAAGATTATCACAACCTGTATGTTGGAGATTTATATCGCCGCTCCTGACTAATGTCGTGCTAAAGAGCATTTCTAATTGCTTCTGCCCGAGTTTCGTTCTTGTTGGCTTTTGAAGTTTTTCTTGTATTCTTGGAGGCCCAAAGCATGCGTCTCAAAGGTTGTTTACAGTTTAGCTCGTTAATTAGCATATTAACTTTTTCCACGTTATCATTTTCTCCTCTCATACATTAATTCTAATGCAAGTCACAATCTGCTGTTTAAATGAATGACCTGTGACTGAATTTCAGATCTCAGTGTGCTGCATTGTTTTTTGTAAAATATGTATTTAAAAAACAAGCCAGGATAGCAGTATTGGACCATATTACCTTGTATATGTCACCTTTGTGACTGATGTAAACAACATATTAAATACCACTATTATCTGCAAATTCTCAAAATGTTCATATTGCATTGACATTTTGTGTGTGTGTGTGTGTGTGTGTGTGTGTGTGTGTGTGTGTGTGTGTGTGTGTGTGTGTGTGTGTGTATATATATATAATATTATACAATGAAATATAATTTGTGTGTGTGTACGTACAGACACATACACATACATACACCTATATATACACACGCACATATATACGTGTCACTCTTTATACAGTTGTAGAACCACCCCTCCCCTCTCAGATATTGATATTCAACAGAAACACGTGATCGCAGTCGTGGTCTGTCATAAATCACTACACGTGGCAGATCACTGTCTACAATAAATCACTTCCACTCAGAACCTTTTCATCTCTCTTATATATGCCTTGGGATCTAATGTCTTCCAAGCACATAAGTCATTGTTTTAAGTTGAAAAGTTATTGTCTAAACAGAGAAGAATGAGTCACGCTGTTGTTGGGAAAGTTTGACTGTAGTCATTGTTCGTTTTTGTAACCTCTCCAAGACTTCACGGTTTGCTATGTACCTTGACAAACCAAGTTGATTATACAGAAGATGCATGTTTAGATGTTGTTACCTTTATTCCCAGTTTTTCTTAGACCCAGAATGATTGTATCACATCTAGTTTTGTTTGCAAACACAGAGGATGAGAGCTAGTCTGTTTTGTCATTGTGTTCTGATGGGATCTAAGATTTTTGACTGCTGTTAATTAATGTCAGTTCAATTACATCGTTACCTCAGGTAGATTGTTCTGTTACAGACAATTTGCAATACTCATCTGGCTCGGATGTGATTAATTTATTGTAATTACAGCAATGGGTCATTTAACATGTAAATGGGACACGTGCTAAGATGAAGCTCTGTTTTGTATCTGGCTAACACAGGTAATCACAGCATTAAATACGCTTTTTACACTAGGTGAGACCACTGAAATCACATATATGCTGAGAGATTAGAAAACTCCTTTGAAGTTGTCGGGGTTGGATCTGTCAGATAGCCCTGGTTTCGCTCCTGGGAGATTCCCCAGAGTCCTCCACTGCTAAATGACCGTACCGTGACACAGGAGGTGTCGACGAGAGCAGCAGGGTGACAAATGGGGGTTCGACCGCACTCTTTCATGTCTCTGCACTGGGGAGGCGGTGCTTTATTGTTGTGTAGATGGAGCTGTCCCATGAGTGCATCTTCTAGAATGACCCGTTTGGATATGGGGTTAGACACATGAGACATCGAACATCATACAAACTCAAAAATGGCCTGTACAGTGGAGAACAGGAGAATAATTCACTGGTATCTAACTTCTCTAGTTTAGCCACTATCAGTTGTATTTGTCAACTAACAAGAATGCATGTCACCTAAGTAGTTTAGGAAATTTACCCTAGGTTGATGTCCTTTGGATTAAACTTGTGACAATAAGAAGTCTCAATATATTTTCCTCATAATGAATTTTGGTTTGTTAGTTACAACGGTAGTTACTTGGTTAATTGGTGGCATAGTTACAGAGTAGTTTGGTTAGTTGGTTGGTTGTTTGGCTGGTTAGTAACTTAGTTGATTAGTTTGTTAGTTAGTTAGTTAGTCAGTCAGTCAGTCCATCAGTCTGTTTGATAGTTTGCTTGTTTGTTTTATAAACAGTCTTTTTAAGTATAAAAAGTATGAACCTTTGAGCTTTACAGTATTCCCCAGTTGCTGTGGAACATTAAATCGGATCACTTTATTGCATTGTCTCCTTGCCACAAAATTTGACTACTGCCTCTATTGACCTCAGGCCAGAAACAACATCCATGCAAACAGCAAAATGCATACCAAAAACCAGTCTATAGAGCTTTTGTCCATTTCGGCAGGAAAGCCTTTTATGTGTGAAAGGGTTCTAGGCAGCGAGATAGAGTAGTCACTTTGCTTTAGACTCGCACTTGCCTCCTATTATCAAACACTGGGATTCAGACAGCTTTCAGAAGTATCTCATCACCTGCCTTGGCACTTTAAGGTGGGAGTGGAGCTCTCTTTGAAGCTGCGGCCCAGATGTGCCATTTGGCGTGGCGTAAAGCCACAGAGCTATTTGAAGTCTTCTGTTTGTATGCCAGCCATTTCCTAAATCCCTCTCTCATATTCAGAGTTGTACACAAAGCTTTAAAAAGGATATAGGGTATACAAGCATCGGCAGCCATCCATAAGGATGGTTGTCTGTGTGGTTTTGTTTTTCTGAAGGAAGGCAGTGTTGAGGCAATCTTGTGTTTTAATTAACTGTGTTTAACCCAAGGTCATACCGTGCTGAGAGAAGGGGGCTCCATCGGCTTGTCTTAAATGTTTTATTGAGTTTCTTTGAACTCCTACAGCTGGGGGGTGAAGCCTAAGCCTTCCTGTCAGAGCCAAGAGAATGTGCATCTTGGCTTTTTAAAGAGCTCTTCCTGCAACCTTTGATGGCTTTTCAAATAATTTGTTACATTCACTGACATACGGTCTTACACCAGGGTTTGTGAAGATTTCATGACTTCAAGTGCAATGTGTTTTCACTGTAGCTAGGTGTTGGTTGGCATCTCTGTGTGATGTTGATAGACAGATTTTCATAGTTTTGATTGACAGATTCTCATAGTTTTAAATTAAAGGTATATGCATAAAGCAAAAAAATAAAACTTCTATGGTATATGCATGGCAAACAAGTTTATGATGATTAAATTAAATTAATTCATCATGGTTATCCTTCATTGTCCAACTTCATGTTTCTTTAATTAATTTTATATTTGTACATTAGGAAAATAAAAAATTGTGTTCTATATGCATTAATACAATTCCTATTATGAACAATTTGATGTAAATAAATAGGTGCTGTAATTTAATTAATGCATAATCTATACAATAATGCAGTTTAATAACATTCATATTTTTTCAGTTTAATTTAAAATTGTCTATAGAAATGCTAAATATTTTCCTTACGACAGATAAAGTAGTAGCTGTAGACAAAGTTTTTTTTGTCGCAGCAAAGTGAAAGAAAATTATATGTTGCCATATTGCAACAACACACCACAGAGGATTAAAATGAATGTTGCTTCGTCGCCAGTGTTGCACTTGGTCTGAGGGCCTTCTGTAATGTGTTGTTTTAACACAGTGTTGAGGAAACCTTTGCACTCTGAGTGCATAAACCTCAAAACTTCCCTGCCCTCCAAATGATGGCTTTAGTTCATGTTGATTCTCATGGTTGCTAATAACTCACCACAGTGAATGATTCATTTCCTGTCATCTAATTATTCGCCTTGTGCCATAGCTCAATAAAAGTGCCACTTCTTTCCATCAGTGCAAATTTGTGCTGTTTTTTTTGTTTGGCAAGAAATTTTCATTTGAAGTTGGCACAGTTTGATAACAAAATATCCTCAGAATGGTGTTGATTATATCACGTTGGATGGAATTATTTAATCCTGTGATTTGTCTGTGACCGAGTGATTTGATTGGCTGGAGGCTGCTTACATCATCACTGAAGACTCTCCCAGGTGTGCTTGTTTGTGGAAGTGTGGCCGTCTTTTTGTGTTCTCCCAGCTGTGTGTGGTTGTGTGGGGTAATTGACATGAAGGGCTCTGAAAGCCTCTTTCTTACCCTCTGTGTCGCAACACTTAGCTTTAAGTAGCGCTGCTTTAGAGGTGAAGGAGCACAGATTCCTTTAGACTGATGTCATTCATGACTCCTTAGCAACAGAATCCATCTGTTTGGGATGTCTCTCAACATATACATACATATCCATCCCAGACAGATGGATTGTGTTATCATTAGGTCTATAATAAAAGGCCAAAAAAAGAGATACATTTATGTTTGTATTAAATGTCTGGCAGACTTTGTGTGAAAGAACCAATCATTGAATTTGCCAGTCTCTCACTGTAGCAGACCAGTGTCTTATAAACAAGAATTTGTTTCCAGGCAGATTGGTGAAAACCTGGTACAGAACCTTAGCATTTGAGATTGTCATGAGATTGAATTGGACGTAGTAGTCAACACTGAAAACTCTTATCCACATGCGGAAAGTGCTTTCAGTGTACTTCTCTAGTTCCTTTTTCAATTTTTTTCTCCTTGCCCCTTTCAACACATCATCTCTCTCTCTCCCTCTCTTTCCTTCACCTAGTCAAATCCACAGTCTGATTTATTTGCAGTTTTATTTTTCCTCCCACAATCTCTCCTCCTTTCCTTCTGTTCTCCTCTAGCACATTATATCTAGTTATTCTTGTGTTTTCCATCCAGACTGCATCCCCCCTGCCCTCCATCTGATCCCGCGCCTCCTGATTTTACAGATCCTAGTGCTTTATCTCTACACACTGTAATTAGTTCTGTTCGAACCTGCTCATCTGTCATCCATTTATTGTGCATGTGCTTTGTTCTCATCAAAAAGATTTATATTATTACACATACACCAATCAGGAACAGGTTGCCGGGTGACCAACGTCTTTTTTAAACAACCCCCCATCCAATTTTGATATTTTTCTCTTTTAATTAGTGTTCTTTTCAACAGTCGGGAAAGTGTTATTAATCGCTTTCTCATTCGTTGTTTCCGACAGCACCTCTCTCAGACTGAGACTGTTTATTCCGAACACTATAATGAGAGCTTCAGTTGGCTTGCTGAGTTTCAGCTAATTGTGAGCTAAAACTGCAGGCTTCACTGAAGCTGAGGGTGTAATGGCGGCCGATAGCAGTGCTTTAAGCTTGAAGTGAGTCTGGATAGGTTGGCATGTTTCCTATAATGTTAGTAATGTATTTAGGCCTCGCTGCTTCAACAAAATGTTTATTTTTTATGAATCCTCTGGTGTACATGCTATTATTTTGTGTCTGTGAAAATGTGTGTTCCATTATGCATTTCTTTTTCCAATTTTCGGAAAGTAGAATTCCATGCCATAGTTGGAGATCTTTCTGGCATCTGTATATACTTCTAGATTCAGTATTGCCAGATATGCAGTTATTCCAGATGTTACAGAATAATTTTGAAGGTCGTCCACTCCGACTGATCGCTTCTCTCTCTATTTGCTAATAAGACAGTTAGCAACTGTAACTAAGAGGGTGGGGCTTAGCGGAGGTGCAATTTCACACCAGAGAGGAGACGCACCTTTTTTTGGACAAGTTCACAACTGCAGCATAAACAAGTTAAAACCATACACTGCTTGTGTTCTGTCATTTGTGTGCATACCTGAGGACACAGGTACACTGTGGTACTTCCCTCTACTTCCTGTCCTAGAGGAAGACGCATCTTCTCTATGCACTGTCTCTCTCTTGTCATCCTGCTCCCCAGGGTTCCCTGCTTCATCTGTCTGAGCAACCTGACACCAGCTACAGAAAGAAAAAGCTTCTTTGTTGGATTTTTTTTGCGGACGGTTCTTTCTGTCCAAAAACCACAATCTGACCTCTGGTGACCGAGTCGCCCCCTCCTCCTCTTTGTCTGTCCTCCCCCTCTAACTAAGTGACACAACCCAGATCCGTGAGACACACCCGGATCGTGTAACAATGTCCTGCTGAGGAATTTCTTTTGAAAATGCTGCTTCACAATTCTCTCTCATATTCACCTCAAAATCAAAAGAAAGAAATTCTGTTTTGCCTAATGATTATCAAGTTTATTCATTGCATTGTGGCATTTTAATGACAGTTTATGCAACGTATATAATTCTTCCATCTTTTTACATTACAAAATTTTAAGGTTTAATATTAGTTTACATCATGGTTTCATTTGTTGTACTGCCTTTTAAAAATAAGATGAAAATCATTTTTTAACTGTAATGTTTTACTGTATTGCAAATATGATAACCAATATTAAAAATAATGAGAAATACAAAAAATAGAAAAGTAAAACATCTTGGCTTGATGTAGTAATGAGAACCTGGGGACATAATTTTGGGTCATACAGTTTGGGGTCTCTAGGCGACTGAAGAATAGACACTCATTTGGCTCTTTATGAACAGATATTGGAAGACCCCATCTGCATAGACCAGCCAGCAGTGATTATAGCCCTCCCTCTCCCTCTTTCATTTCTCTTTTTGTCTCTCTTGGAGCCACATATGGTGAGGAGATAATGTGGGTTTAGCCCTAAAATAGAATACATTTCAATGTGTTTGCAAATAAATTAGCTAATTATGAGTTTTTGTTCACCTGTGCGGGGAGGGGATACAGTATGACTGACTGCTTTATTCACAGAAATCACATTTCTTTACTAATGAGCCAAGAAATAATACCAAGACAAGACTAGACTAGCTCAGTTACCTTACATTTACATGTATACATTGGACAGACGCTTAGCGACTTACTGTGCATTCAAGGTAAACGTTTAATAAGCATGTGTGTTCCCTGGAAATCGAACCCACAAACTTTTGTGCTGCTAACACAATGCTCTACCTATTGAGCTACATAGATAAGTTATCAGTGTTGCATGATAACTAGTTTTAGTATTTTGTAAGTTTGTACATCAAAATAAGAGTTGTAACTGCCACTTTCCTAGTTCACAGAATATTACTTTGGCATGCAAATCTCTTTTGATTTTTATGAGTTTTCCAGTCAAAACCCATCCTAAGTGCTTTTCTTTAACATTCTGGCAGATTTCAACCAAATTTATCCAGTCTTCACCAGTATAAAGGATCATCACAGTAGATCTTCAGCTCACTTCGCTATTTAACACTTTTGACTTCTCTGAACTATTTTAATGGCTGATGTCTGTGATCCATAAAAGAAGTGACTGTTCTATCTGTAAATGCTACTGAGGCAGTACAAGAGAGAGACCACAGGCAGACTTGTGCTGACATGTCCCAAATCAGCCTTGCGCGCAGAGTCACGTCATCACAGTCCTGCCAACCATCTGGATATAAACTGCTGCTTTGAGACACATCTGCTCATCAACATGCCCGGGTCTGAATCGCCGTTCCATCCATTCAGACCTCACAGCCATTCGGGACTGAATTATTCTCTTTGTGGTGACAGGACAGCAAGTAATTTACAAAGTGTGTCCCTGTGCGCTGACAGGCCAGCCAATCAAGATGCGTGTTTTGTCCTCGTGTCCTGACAGGATAACCAGTCTGTATGGAGTATGTCCCTGTGTTTTGACAGGCCAATCAGGCGGGACAAAATGTGTCTCTGTGGAATGACAAGATAGCCAATCAGAAGGCTAGTTTCAGCACAGTTTTCTTTGGTTTTGCACCCATCAGTTTGTGCTTTGAGGCATTGAAAGATGTTGTTGGTTAATTAAAATGAACTCACACCTCAGACTTTATTAAATAACATTGCGTTGATTATGCTAAAACTGTGTTATGAGGCATCATCTTTGATAAATACTATAGTCACTGTCGCCATGGTAACATGCTTTATTCATGGGTATCACAAGAATAGAACCAGGGCTTGAGGGTTGTCAATCCTAAACAATGATTGTTTGAACGTAGCCTGTGACTTAATTGATCTTTCGTTTTGCATCAAGCGTAAGTCACTACAATTACAGAAAATTGAAGCGATATCCTTAATCTAGTTTGTTCAATAGAGTGGATGGTAGATGAAAGGACAAATTGAAAAGATTTTCATGATAAACTTGTCAGAATAAATTTAGGGTGGAAGATGAGCTTGTCAAGTGTCTGGAATAACCAAAGCCGATCATCTCGACAACTAAATGATAGTGGAGTCTTAAGGGGAGAAGTGAGTAAAGCTGATTCATATTTAGCTGCTCTAGAGAAAGTCCAGAGGAGCATGAGGTCATACATGCTGACACATAGACAGAAATATTCAGTCATGGACAGTTCCAAAACCTAGTGAGCTGCCTTCATAGGCAGCTGCCTTTTATGGCAGAGTTATAATGGTAATGGAATCTCTGAAGTGACTGATTTGGGATGTTCTGCATTTCTATGAAGACAGCCTGATGTTTTTTTGAACGGAGCTATTGTTTTATGGGGCAGTGGTTGAATAAACATTTAAAGCTGCAATCCGTCACTTTCTCTGTTTGAACCATAAAATTGCAGGTTTCTTTGCGTTCTTTCCATTATGTATGTTGAAGTCAAATGAAACCAAACTGACATTTCGCAGGCAATCGTACCCAACAGCTCCAATTAAAATCAATTTGTTGCGAATTGAGTTAAGGAGACCATTGTGAACCCTGATTTGTCATGTATTTGCTCAATAACTGATTTTGTTCATTTTTAACCCAAAAAGGTATTGATAGCAGCTTTATGCTTTTGATAAACATGCTGACTGTAAAATTCAGTGTGAGTGTCCCATATTCTACTGCTATAGTGTCCTCCATTTAGAAAATATATTCCCCACAGAGTAGCTAAGTAACATGGTGACTTAAAATAATGGACCCAATTTACTGTGGAGCCATGACCATGATGAGATTATATGAAGGTGATGTTTGCCGGAAGACCTCTGGGTTATCTTATATTTTGAATGCTTATTGAAACTAGCATAAGCCTACTAATAAGCACTAATTGCTCTAATGAATTAGTTACAGTGGGAGTGCTGGAGAGAGGACAGTGTTGACACTTTATACAGCCTCTTACACACACACACACACACACACACACACAGCAATAAGCATTCCTACCTAACAATGGGTATAGTTACTGTAAATGTAATTGAAGATGTTTGCACATTAACTGTAATTTGTTATGAAATATCTGCCTTTGTGTTTTGGGGTGCTGAATGTTTATTGTCATCAGACCTAAAGGTTTCAAGTTTAAATTTTAGTCAAACGGTTGTATATGCATTTTAAGTATATCTACTCACCCATGATTACAGTAAATACTTCCAACCTCTAATAGCCCTTAACAAAATGAACCACTATTTTCTTATAGTAGAAGTGTAGTAATCATGTTTTTTGGCATTTTTTTGGTTACCATTTGTGAACACAGTTTTACTACAAACATCAGGGTTGAACTATGGTTTATTTTTTGGTTTTAATTGTAGTACAACCATGGTTCATTTTTGTAAGATTGTACAATAGATGCTGGGGTGACTGACAAATTGAATATTTAAGATATATATACAGTGCTATTTTGTTGGCTGTATAGAATATACCAATTTTAAAAATATAGCAATGATTTAAATGAGCTTTTTCTTGTGGTCACTAAGTTTAATAAAGACCATACCCATAGGCTGGTTATTCTCCAACTCATAATAGCTACTAAGGTAATAAATCTGCCACCACCTGAGACTCCACAATATTGCATGAATGGTCATATGTTATGCTAATATAGCTTCCCCGAATCACACGTGATTGTCCGTATGAGCTTTGGTTTTGTATTTGTGGACTTCTCTCATGAGATTGATGTCTCTGAGGTGGACACACAGCTTCAGGCTGATTGTTCTCCCTCTGAAGCGACGGCCATCTTGGCTCTGTTCCCAGGAAAGCTTTCATTCAGATCTGGAAGAGTGGGCAGTTTTTTGGGGAGAAGGTTCTAGAAAGCAGTAAAACAGTGGAAATTTTAAAAACATTACCTCATTGTGCTGCCCCCCTCCCTCAAATCAACCATGTGCAGAATACATATAATTAACACACTCCAAATGGAGGCATTTAGCTGGAGTTGCTATGGAGACGGAGCATAAAGCTGTGCTTAGGGCTCTATTTAGGCAGGGTAATATAATTTGTACCCAACCTGTGAAAAAACAAACACACCAGGTGATCTCTCATTTAGACTAATAATAATAATAAATCACCCAAACAGTTTTCTGGTAATACTTTAACACTGCTCTTTACTCTCGGTTTCTGTTCTTTACTCTGTGCATCTATGCAACACTGTTTCATATTGCATAGATGCTCATTTACCACCGATTTACTTCACACAAGCACTTGTTTGTGTATCAGTGTGCAATCACACACTCAAACACCCTCACTTGTGGATAAACACACACTGGTTATCATCACTGTTGTCTGTTTCAAGTGGTCTGAGCGTCAAGGTCAAAAGATGCTCAGTGAGCGTTTTACAGAATATTGAAAACACAAACACATACTCCTTACAAAAAAGTTTTCTGAGCCTGCATGATTTTTTTGTGTTGTGACTGATATTTAAGCCATTATGTACTGTAAATCTATACCTATGCATTCGGTAATTGCAGTGCAATGATGTCCAATTTGCCTGTCAAACTATTGCTCACTATTGGTGGGGGTGTGGCTTTGGAGAGCGCTCTGAAGGAAGGGCGGGTTCTTAAAAAGCTAGTTTGCTATTGCTAGCCTTTCCAAAGTAGCAGAACAAACTTATTTAGAATTTCTGAATTGCTTCAGGTCAAGGTGGTCTAGTGACGTTTACTGACCGTATGGAAATGTCAGCACCATTTCTGTCCTCAGCTCACACTCAGGGACCTAAAGTGAGCCTGTGTGTTTACAGACTGTCTGATATTGCTCTTCAGGTAGCTAATCTATGTGAAATGGCACCATAGAGACCAGGTCTATCTCTCCAGCCTCATTTATATTCTACCACATTAACACAGGATCAGTCTGATATCCAGACAGCTGGGGCGCGGGCGTGTGTGCTCACACGCGGGCCTTGTTTGTTCACTTTGCGACAGAATGGCCTCTGTGCCTCTGTTCCGTTTCGTAGATGTGTGTGTGTAGCCTGCCATTTCAGGCAGTATTCAAAGTCAGCATCTACCAATGAGCTGAGAAGGCAAACAGCACAGCTGCGCTGGACTCAGCAAGATCATCGCGTTGCAGATAATGACAGCGTTTGGAAGTGTGTGACTCAATCGCCTGCGGTCACGCAACCTTCACCTCTTGCGCCCGCCAGTAAATGATGAATGATTTTCTGCCCGATAAATAACTGTCCGCTGCTTTAACCTGGCGCCCTCTTTCATGCTGCTGTATCTTTTGCGTGTGTGCGAGATGAAACATCTGCATGGTTTGCGCCGCAGTGAGATCAGAGTGCAGGGGGCGCGGAAACGACTGCATGTTTGATATGAACACAAACGACTGTGTATCTGCACAAACATCTGTGTACTGACCGTGTTGGTGATGGCATCGTTTCTGCAGATATATGGCCGTATATGTGTGTGATCCAGGCAGGTGTCATAACCTCATTACTCAGACACGTGATGATTCTGTCAGGATGGGGAGAGAGATGGTGGAAAATGACACTTTACAAAATGTTTGCATCACTGATTTGCATGTGCACATTTGTGTTTGTGCAGGTATGACTACCGTGAAATGCTGCACAACTCCACCTTCTGCCTGGTGCCGCGCGGGCGAAGACTGGGATCCTTTCGCTTCCTGGAGGCTCTGCAGGTGAACACACACACACCTGTATTTGTGCTTTCTCTCTTTTACCCCCCCTCTCTCTCTCTCTCTCTCTATCAAGCAAACAAGAACTTCTCTGTCCTCCCATCTCTGCAGAAAAACATGTCTGTCCTCAGTCGGTTACAAGATGTTCTCGTTATTTGAAAAAAGTTGATTTAAAAAACAGCATGCACACACACTTTCACATTAGCTTTCCTGTCTGTCCAACACCTTACACCTTACTTAGTTCTTCACTCCTGCAACACACTTTTCCCGTGTGTGTGTGAGCATGCGCATTTGAGTGTGTGTGTATGTGTGCATGTTTTTAGTGTACGTGTGTGTGTGTCGCGAACACTAGAGCTATATGCCCTGCAGAACTCCGTGCTCAGCTGACACCTTAATGACCTTTTGTGTGGCAGGTCCTCATTACATCAAATAGCCGTCAGACACAACAGCTGCTTTTCCCTCGATTTCTGCACATCTCCTTTACTTCAAAGAAAACTCAATTTTACCCATACCTGCATACTTTCTCTTTTTTCTCTCTCTCTCTCTCTCTCTCTCTCTCTCACCTCACGCACACACCCTTTTTTCCTCTGTTTAATGTTATAACTCCTAACTGTATGTAAATGGATTTGTTGTGATATGTAGCTGTTTGTATGCTGGGGATCTTTGAGTCAGTATCAACTAGGTTAATGGTTCTTCTGGCATTCAGTGGAAGCCAATTAATATGTGTCCCATTGTGTTGCTCTGTTTCTTGTTTATATGTGTGCCCTCCTTCATCGTGTGGTCTTGTAATGAAATCACTGCACATGACTCAAGCGGTGATCCCATCACTGTGTGTGTGTTTCCAGGCGGCCTGTGTCCCTGTTATGCTGAGTAATGGTTGGGAACTCCCCTTCTCTGAGGTCATCGACTGGAACACAGCTGCTGTGATCGGGGACGAGAGGCTCCTGCTACAGGTCAGAAATCCCACCATTGCTGGTTTATTCCATCCTTTAAATGATCTCCATTTTTCCTGTCCTTGTTTAGTGACCTCATACACTTTAATAGCGACATTTGGCCAAATACTCACGTCGGTGCATGTTATATCCCTTGCAAAGAACGCCAATCCCAGAATGCATTGCAACAATGAAAAATCATTCCAAAATGGTGGATTCGACTTCATGTGATAAGAATTTATGTGTATGCAATAAATAAATGCATTTTATTGAACAACAAAGATCTATTTAAAATTTTATCTATTTCCGCACGTTATCTGTGTGCTAAAATGTATTTTTTACGTATACAGAATTATATTGTTAGCTGATCCTATCCTCAGATTCAGTTTAAATCTATCGTCAATTCTCCCGTGCTGTGAGGTTTTTGTGCGGCGCACCAAGTCGCTGCCTGTGAGAAGCATTCAATATCAATCACTACAGAATGCTGTCTGTGTAGGCTGTAGACAGCAATACAACACATTATGATTTGGAACAGAGCTATTGTGTTGTGCAGAACACAGCTTGAAACGATTGACTGGCATTGCGGGTATGACCTGCGGGATCTCCAGCAGTGGGATAACCAGTTAGATTGGTTTAACCAAGTAATGTGAGATAACACTGACCATGATCACATGCACCTCATAAAATCATGCATTTCTTCTGATAACTGACCCTCTCTTTCCCTCTGTGCTGTTTTTTTTTCTTTGGTCCTCAAATTGAACACATTATAACCTCTCTTGCACCCGTGTGCTGATTTATCTCTCTCTCTATTTGCTCTCTCTCTTTCTCACTCTGTGTCTGCAGATCCCGTCTACAGTGCGCTCCATTCATCAGGATAAGATTCTGGCTCTACGACAGCAGACACAGTTCTTGTGGGAAGCCTACTTCTCCTCCGTGGAGAAGATTGTGTTCACTACTTTAGAAGTAAGTGATGACCATTCAGTCCTACTATCTTGCCCTGTCACGCACTTACATACTTTCATTTCACAGTTGTGATGCCTACAAGAGCCGGTTTGTACACAGAAGTCTGGATTGTGAGTTGAAATTCATGTTAACACAAACTGTAGAATTGTTTGAGGTTTATTAGTGGTTTACGTGGCAAGGTCATTTCTGTATGTCTCTTTTTCCTTGTGTGCTAACCCAGCCAACAGGGAACATTCTCACAACAAGCTAGCGTTCTCTTGAAGGTTTCTCAAATTCATGCAGTAACATTAGTAGAAATGTTTTTAAACATTATATATTAAATATCATAAATGCTGTTTTTAGGTTGTTAGTGGAACATTTTAAAATATTACAGAATTAACAATGTTTGAATAACATTTTTATAACCAAGCAATATATCTGGACATTTTGAATGTTCCTAGAACTGCCATTTTTAATGTTTTTGTTAGCCAATGGAAATGTTAGGAAAACATTCTTACAACCTAAAATTGTTAGCTGGGAAATGATTTATGACCACGGTTCAATTACCTCTTATTCTTCTCAGAGACACGCTGGAAAATCATTAGCTTGACTAGCACTTCGCTGGACACATATTGTAGAGATATGTCTCAGATTTAAATGTTTGACAGGCTACTCCTGTTGTATAGATCATAGGATGAATATGGATTAGCCTACTCGCAAGCATTTGCGTGACATGTTTAGCCACGGACAGTGTCATACGGTATCCGAGCATCTACAATCAACAAATCACAGCAGTTAACCCCAAATACAGGGCTGTCAGACCCCTCCAACCTCCCACGGCGTAGATCCAACGTCATTGCAATTACAGGTCGCTTCCGAAGAGACGCTTTCATCTGCCGCCCTCCATTCGGAAGATTGCGGCCATCCTGTTGCAAGATTGAGTCGTCAATCACACGTCCTAAGTCACTAAAAGTGAGGACTTTCAGCTGAGCGTGAGGATCGGTTTTTCATCACCTCTCAGATTGGGGTTTTAAGATGACAGGTGGGGGTTCTGTAGGGTGAAAGACCACGGCTTAATCTCAATGCTTGTCAGATGTCGCTGAGGGGGACTGAAGGAAAACAAAAGAAAAAGCACTTAAATTTGCTTTCATGCCTTTTTTGGGCTCCTCAGGTGAAGCCTTTTTTGTGATGAAGCTTGTCAGTCTTTTTTCACACATTAATTTTGTCTTTACATTGTTCCTTTCAAGTAACTGGATATGTGAGATTCACAACTACTGTGTTGAACACTTACATATACTTCAAATACAATAATCAGCAGATTTTTATAGACTAAGTATAGACTGTACACACACACACACACTTTTGCAATGTTTTTGTTACTTAATGAAAACCATAGGAAAATGTTCTTACAAGAAGTGGGTGAACGCATTATGCAGCTGTTCCTATCTATAGAAGCTGTATTTTGTATTTCTATTTATAGTAAAATGCTATGGAATCTCATCTATGAATTCACACTCAAACAATCAGGATGCTACTCAGTAAAGATTTTATCATTTGTGCTACAAAACTACCTCCAATCTAGTATTAACAATCTGCAATAAAGACACAAATTCAGTAACATCTAGCTTATATGAAAACCCATTCCAGTTGCCAGAGATTAGTCAGTCACCAAGCCAAGCCACTTTCACACCAAGGGGCACAATATAAACCAAAAACAACAGTGGCAACAAAAAAACTCAATCGGTCTTTGTCTGTTTTTACGGCAGCCATTCGTGGCTGACAGCCTCACTCAAGGCCATAGAAGCAATTGCTCCTCTTTATGCTCGGAGCGGCTGATTGGCCGATGAAGATGGCGAAACCGCTGAAGCGTTTGATCATTTGTCTCATCGTTTATAGACCCAGAGCTGCACCACAGTTGAAGTTTCAATTCAAACTTTAATTTACCCCTTTACAAAGACCTCTCCAAATGACAACTTTATTGGTCAGGAAAATGTTGCTTGTTCTGCACAGAAGCGTTTAGGCTTGAGATGTGCTGTAATTTTTGTTTGTTTGTTTGTTTGTTTAGATCATTCAGGACAGAGTGCTTCAGCAGGCCTCCAGGAGCAGTCTGATGTGGAACAGTCATCCTGGTGGTCTTTATACACTGCCCCTGTACTCCTCTTACCTGGGCGACTTCCCTTTCTTTTATGCTGAACTTGGTAATACACCATCATCATCTTTATTACACAAAGTTTAACCAAAGTTTAAAAGTTGGGTAGGCAATTTCGGAGCGGCTAGCAATAGCAAGCTAGCTTTAAAAGCATAAAATCATGCCCTCTGTTTAGAGCGCTGTCCAAAGCCACGAGTCCTCCAAAACACGATTAAAAAAACGCTTCTGGACCGAATACAATGATTGGACGAACATTATATGGGTCTGCGCCTCCCACAGAAGATATAAATATTTACATAAATATATTTAGACCGCTTAGTAATTGCTGTCAGGATGTGAAAGACTATCATCCATCATAACAAAAAATGTTTCTGGAAAACAAACGCTTTTATCTTGCGTTTAAAAACAAAAAAGTGCCTAAAATCACAGTACACTAAAAGTGCTACCGTATATTGTAGTGTACATATTTCTGCGAACTTGGTACTTGTTTTTGGTCTAAATCATCAATTGGTTTTAGAAAATATAAAAATATAGCAATCCAAAATGATACAGATTGATAATGGGTAATTAATTTTTTTTCCCATTAGTGTTATTAGGAAGTGTGCTATCTTTTTAGATCAACCGTTTTGCCAAATTGACATGATTAATTCAGAAGATTGTACAAAGAGGAAATTATAATTTGGTCCAATATTTGGTTAACACCTGTAGGTGTTATCTTTGTCTAATCAGGTCTAATAAAAATGGTCTGTTGACTTTATTAGTGCTTAAGTGACAGATAAGGATGCCTGTGGCCACCTTTTTACTATTGAACTCAGATGAGAATGTTTCAGAATACAAAAAAAATAATGTATGCTTGTTCTTATTATTGTCAACAATATTTACTAGTAAGGTACATGTACATGCAGCATGACCCCATAATATGATGTTGCCATGACGACAGTATCCAAGCTCCAACATAGCATATACACTGGTGTTCAAATTGTTGCCAGTTTAACACACAGGATGGCATTCCTTCATAAGGATACGTCACAGAACTATTTTGGACGCAGCCAAAGTCTCTCTTGTGAGCTCCTGTTCTCCTAAACTTTTATAAACTTCTCCTATATGACGTTTTGAGGTTATGTTCAAATGTTTCTGGAATTAAAGAGCTTTCCAAGACATGACAGAGTGGAATTATGGGACTGAAGGATTCCCTTTCATCTTTTACAGACACAAGTCTCGTCATTGCCAAATTTGTGACTTGCCTTGTTCAAAACCCCAGTTGTGTCGCGTCCCGTTCTCTCCTTTATCATCTTCAGATTTATTTTTAAACACCCTCTCCAGTCGCCCCTTAATTGCAGAGATGCCTTGATATCTAAAAATTTAACCATGTAGCTAAGTGACAGCCATTGTACAACGTGATAGATTATCGACCCCACCCGTGTAATTGCATCCCAAAATCCATATTCGCATCTAAAGTCGCGCATTGCCGCTGTTGCTAATGCAGCCCACGCATCCCTCCATCTTAATCTGCACTGCTTGTCAGACCAATCAATATGAAGCTGTTGATTGAGCACCTCTTGTTAGCAAGAAAACACGAGTGTAAAAAAAAATGTGGTAAGCAGCAAGAATTATCATCATGTATTTGTGCGATTGTCACTGCTGAAGCAATTCAAGATGAGTTAATACGTTGTTATTTCGAGACGCGAGTTTTACCGCATTCTGCTAACTGTCTGTTTACATTATCTCATGATCTCAAAGGTGGCAATAGAAGAAAGATAAAGATCTGTAGGGGAGATTTAAAACAATCTGCGTTATATTCTTTTATTAAAGCGCTAGCAAATGTGAAAAAAGTTTGAAGATTCAGTCTGAGTGGAATGTCAAATTAATTCTGTTTTTTTTTTGTTATTTTTGTTATTTTGTTTTTTAAGGAATCAAGCCAAATTCAAAATTCACTGCTGTTATCCATGCTGTCACCCCTCTGGTTTCTCAGTCCCAACCCATTCTGAAGCTCCTCGTCTCTGTGGCCAAGTCCCAGTACTGTGCCCAGGTAAGAACCTCCTCTTACAGTCCCGATTCCTTGGAAGGTCCAGCCTGCAACAAGCCCCAATTCCATTTTCCACTCTTTCCCTCTCCAATTCCTTTCCTCTCTTTACTGTGTTTAATAAAACTTATAAAACTTTTTTGCCTGCTATAAGCATATAGTTCACCAAATACATCAGGTAAACACTAAAATGTGTGTATAAAATGGGATTAAATGTGTGACATATTTAGGCGATGTTGTTTTCCTCTTAAGGATGTGAGCAGATATCTCTGAGTGTTAAACACGGTTTGAAGTGTCTTTTGCATGTCTAGATGCTTCGACTCCGCCACCCCCTCAGTTTAAACCTCCCTTAAACCTCAGGGACTAATTCAGAGCCCAGGAATCCCAGCAGCCCGTGCGTTTCCATGGCATCCACTGCTTTCTGAAGTGTTTACCACCTTGGGAACCAAAACGTATTGATTCCTCTTCAGTTTGCGAGAGATGGAGAGAGGGAGACTGGTGGGGGAGGAGTGGAGGAGATGAATTAAATGCTACGTGTCCCCGCTGCGTACGTGGAGCGTGTTGCGCACACACAAGCCGGTGGTTTTCTCAGACTGTCTCCTCTCTTCTCTACGGGAGGCCTTGAAAAGACTCCGCAGCTGAACGTTCAGCTTTTGTTTCCCTGGCTGAGCTTAAATCCAGCAAGCCATACTCCAGTTAAAGCGGAGCACTGGAAAAGAACGTTTGCCCCTTTAGCTTTATTTTATCACATGGAGGAAAGGAAGCAGAAGAGGAAGAAGCAACGATATAAATAAACAGGGGGACGAAAAGAAAGCTGAGCTTTAAGAGCTCGATCTGGCAAGCAAGTAGCTGAGACTCGGGCACACCGCTGCGAGCGAGCGTTCGCCGCATGCGTACATTTAATCCGTGCATACCTCCACCCCCAAAACAGGGGGAAGTTGATAGAGATACCATCTGCGTTTAAACTCTTTGATCTGTTGCAGAGGAAGCTACTGCTAATGGCACTTAGAAAACCCTTTAAATTCAGCCAGGCATGGACTCCTGCGCTTCACACCTCATACCAACGCCGAATCCATCAACAGGAAGTTACAGCAAGACCATGAAGCCAAAACACTTCATTACAGGTCGATTCCCAGCCACTCGCGTCCACGACATCCATTAAGCGGTCGGCGTTATCTAAAAATCCAACCTTCAGGCTTTGTTTTGTTTCTAAGAGTTTAAGCAGTTTAATTATGTCTCTGATCTTATTATAGATTATGGAATACTTAGAGTTTGAAGAGCCTCCTGATCCATTCGCATGTAATATCATTAGACAGCAGAGCTTTCATTTATTACGTTCTGCTCTGCGCTTCCAGAGCTGCGTGACTCTGCGATCGGGAGTTAATGAAATGAAAAATGCAGTTAAGTAAAAGGCTCGATGGCTGTTTATATCGCCAGCGCTTTAAAACCCGAATTTAAAATCAGTGAATTAATATAGTACATTTTCATTTCGAACAGCTCTCAGCTCAGCTAAACCTGGGAGCTTTGGTCGGAGCTTTGTCTTGGCGCTTAGCACACCGACATTTCAAGACATGATAAAATGCGGTGCTCGTGGAATATCTGGTTTGGATCTTGGCATGTATAGGCCTTAATATTCTGTCAACCTATTTAATGTGGACAAATGTTGTTTCAAATCTATATCTTGGTCATTTTAAAATGCTATGTTCACATCAGTGTACCTGTTTTCTAGCATTACGTTTTATAACAACTTCACTTTTTGTTTCAGGGTTTTGTTGAATGTAAACACACTCATTCCTGATTGAAAAGTACCTGTAAAGTAAAGTAAAGTAAAATGTACCACAGTGCTCTGTGAGGTTGCTGGGTTGTGTCCAAACACTTAAGAGTTTTTAATGAGTTATTTTACCCTGCTCTGTGAACTGCCTTCCTAGACCAGAGGCACAGACACTCTTTGAGAGGAAGGGCCCCTCATAAAATGTTTCACGTGAAACATTTATGAGTGTTAACATAAAATAAGAGACAGTCACTTCAGCCCGAGACACTTGAAAGTGACAAAACCAAAATTAATTTGAGAAAATCTGTTTTCACAGCTATGACCTGAAATAAATTAAAACCAATACAACATGGTGTCCCTGTCAGGTTTGGGACACTTTGTCACAGTCTAAAACTTTCTGCACAGAAAAGCTGTTGAACACTACAGAAGATAAACATAAAGTTACAGCCTTTATTCCTCTGAGGTGTCAGGATGTGGTTTGTTTAGTTTTCACAGCTTATTTTATAAAGTCACATTCTCAGTTCATGTGGGACTGTTGCTTAAATTTATTTTGGTGTTTTTGGTAAGTATAAGTGAAAATGTGATGCGTGCTTTATGAAGACGTTTAAATGTATTTATTAGAAGCATTTAAGCCAAAACTGAAATTGATTGAATTTGTATGGGTACAATAATGCCTACAAGACATCAAAAACAGAAATAAATAAATAAAACAATGTGTTTTTGATGATCCCAATTTCTCTCTCTTTTCTCAGATTATTGTGTTGTGGAATTGTGACAAGCCTTTACCTGCCAAGCATCGATGGCCGGCCACCTCAGTGCCCATAATTGTAATCGAAGGAGAGAACAAGGTAAGACCCCCATCAGACTGTAATTTTCTGAGTTCTCACCCTCCAATCCCTCCTCAAACTGGCACTTTAAAACCTAACCTAGTGCACAGGGGACATATTTAAAACATTAACTAATGTTCTGTAAAAGTTCTGTCAAAGTTATCAAAAATGTTCTTGCAGTAACATTAGTAGAGCGTTACTTTATTGTTATATATCATATATCATTATTCTTATGTAGTTAGTGAATTAAATTTGAATAACATTCTTAAAACCAAGCAGTAACATTAATACAACATCTAAAAGACTTTTAAGTTTGTATTGTTTCTAGAACTTTCAAAATGTTTATGGTTCTAAATAGAAATTTTACAGAAATGTTCTTGCAACCAGAAAGTGTTCGTTTTTTTTGTAGCTGGACAGCTTTTCCCCCTTTTAGAGGAATTGTTCTGTCATCATTGACACCAAATTCTTTCCAAATTCCAAAATTTCCAAACTTTTTCCATAGAACACAAAATTCTGGATGTTATTCATTGAAATTCCATTCCCCTCCTTTGCAGCTATCTAATCAAACACTGTACTGTTAGACGCATTACATCAAGGGTATTAGGTCACATGACACACAAGAACCAATGATGAGGAGACAAATCAAATCAAGAATATTTAATGGCACCAAAGAAATGTCACCATGAAATTTTATATCCATGAATTTCTGTCATTTCCATGTTGCTACCTAATGCAAAGTTATTTTCCATCATTCACTAAATGCAATCTCTGAATGGAACCATGCATTTAGAAACTAAATAGGGGGAAGCCACTTGTTTTAATAAAATTGTGGGTTAATTTATTTTTATATCAGTTAAATATTAGCTATACTTGTGTACAGTCTTCATAGGGAGTTTGGATTTTTTGCTCTTGGCTAAAGCTGTTGAACCAACAGAAAGAGAGAGAGAGAGAGGGAGCAAGAGAGAGATTGTTTCCCAGTGTTTGGAGCGGAGAGGGATTAGTTTCCTCTGGCTGAGGAATGAGAGCGGTGAGGTAGTGCCAGTCAGTGTGTGGTTTGTAGAGTTTGTGGCTGTCTTGTTTACAGACTGTGTGTGTGTGTGTGTGTGTTCCCATCCAGTCTGATGTATGAAGAGACAGCTCTTTCAAGCCATGACTGACAGCGTGACCCCACGCCACACTCAAGTGTTGCTTTGGGCATTTTCCTCATTAAACACTCACATTCCTGCAGTATATAAATTCCCACAGAGAATATTGCGATGTTTAAACAGAGCCACGTTCGGTTCTCGCGCGTTTGCTGTGCTGCTGTGGCTTTCATTAAGATAACATGAAACAGAATTCACAATGTGATACCGTTTTCAATTAACTGGATGGTAATGAACTGCATTTCTACATGAAATGTAATACTCTGTGAGAAATCACATAGGGCGGGGCTTGGTTTTATCAATTAGGATATGATTGGGCTGTGAAAGGTTATAGTATGACATTATTGGTTAATATCAAATGTGATGATGGTTGAAGCACAGAAATTTCACCTTTGAGGCTGTCAGATGCCATCGCTGTGTCACTAGTGGAAACAAACACAATCACAAAAGTACAATGACTGCTTTTACCTCATCTGTCACGTTTCAAATTACGGCTGAGGAGTTCTGGACGTGCTGATTGTAGAGAGAAAGACCCTCTGGGTGCTGCCCTTCATTCACTGTGAGACCTGGTTTGTCTAAGGCAGGATTTACAATGGGAGACATGTATTTCCTGTTCAGTGGTGCGTTTGGATACCGTCCTGTTTGTGTGTATTTATGTGTCTGAGTTTGTCACTCCTGACTGTGTTTTGACGTGTTGGGTCATTGAGACTTGATTTGTACATATGTGTTCTGACACAAGTTAAATCAAAGTGTTTGTGTGTGTATTTATGACATAGGGTTTGTGTGTGCGTGTGTGTAATGTGGTTATTGTAAATATCTGGATCTTATTAGTATTTCCGACTTCACCACACGCACACACCAGCCAAATATTTAAAGTCATAAATAGTGCAACAGACTTCAGAATCCAAACAGGAAGAAAAACATGAAAGGGGTGATTTTTTTTTTTTTTTTTTTTTTTTCCTTTCACGTTCTCTCTCTCTCTCTCTCTCTCCTCTCTCAAGAGCCTAAAATGTCAACTCACTAATTTCAGTGTGGTACAAACTAAATTAGCTGTTACCATAAGAAACCAAACAGAACAGGAAGCAGTACAACCTGTACCTCTTTTTACCATATGAAACTAATAACTAATTTCAGTGATTTTTTTTTTTTAATGATTGTTGTATGTGTTCTGCAGTTAATGAAGAATGTTCTTTGTGAGCTAAAATAAATATTGTTTAATTTGATTTGTATTATTAGTGGTTTTAGAATTATGTAATATCTATTCTGTTAAAGTAAAATAAAATCTCTCTCTCTCTCTCTCTCTCTCTCTCTCTCTCTCTCTCTTTCTTTCTCTCTGTAGGTGATGAGCAGCAGGTTTCAGCCCTATGACAGCATCATCACAGATGCAGTGTTGAGTCTGGACGAAGACACTGTGTTGTCAACCACTGAGGTATTGGACCATAATTCTCTCTCTCTCTCTCTCTCTCTCTCTCTCTCTCTCTCTCTCTCTCTCTCTCGCTCTCCCTCTCTCTCTCATGCCAGTTATTGTTTGTGTAAAAAAAGAAAATATCCATTAAATAAACACATTTTAAGTTAACCTCAACCAATACTACAGAAACTATTGTTTCAAGTCCCTCCCACATTTGAATGTATTAAGTAAAATTTTGAATTCTGGCACACTGCCCCTTTAAGAAATGAAATTGAAAATATCATCCGACATTTTTGTCTATCACAGCAAACAACCGGCAGATCCGTAACCCTGTAGCAGCGTTCAGTAAAGTACACAATACACGTGAAGCAGGGGCAGAAACACTATCATCTTCAGCTGCTCTCGGATTAAACCCCCAACCTTTCAGCTGCCACTGCAGATTTTCAACCACTGTGCTTTTTACCACCCATAATCAGCTCAGCTCTGGTTCCTCCCTCTCTCCACTTCTAACTTTCTCCTGCCTGAGTCTCACACTGCAGCATGCGCGGGTGAGAAATGGCCGTCCCTTATCAGAGAGAGCAGAGTCAGCTTGCATGCGCCCAACTGAACATGACGTTCTTAACCGTCTTCAGTTCTATTCTTTCCTCTCTTCTTTCTGAAATGGATATCTTTAATCATTTGTTATCATGACCACACTGCAGGGAAACTCCAATTACTCTCTTTCTTAAACCACACACCCTCACAAAACAAGGCCAGTTGAAAAGGCCCAGACATTTTTTGGCATTACATGTAAGACAGATGTTCTGCCGGTGGGGTCTGCCGACAAGGTTTCATTGCACATGGCCTGTCTGTGTGTGTTGAGTGGGGTTGCTTAACCATATTTTGGGAACAAATTTGTACCCAAAACTCAGCAAAACCTGACAAATCTGAGCAAAACCTCCTTTTGGAGACATCTTCATCTTCAAAAACACTATACAAATATAGTAAAGTAAAACTGCAGAAAGTTTGGGTTGGGTCTGTGTGGGTTAGGTTATAACTTGCTGCGTATAAAAACAATAGTAATCTGTACTATTTAGATAGATAAAGAAACTTGCGTGTGTGTGTGTATGCGTGCGTGTGTGTACATGGTTTAATTCACTGCTAAGGCTCTACCTCTGACACTATTGATGTTTCAGTAATTATTTGTTTAAATTCAAAAAGAAGGGGCATCTTACAGCCTTGGTGTATAAAGCATCTTTTTGAGTGTGCAAAATCATGCCAACAGCCTCAGGCCTTTGTCCTTTTTTAACCGTTTGTATCAGGCTTTTAAAATGCTGGTGTGCAGTGTGGCCTCTAACTTGAACTTTATGCTGCCTGGCAGGTGGACTTCGCTTTCACGGTGTGGCAGAGTTTCCCAGAGAGAATTGTGGGATATCCTGCCCGCAGTCATTTCTGGGACAATAATAAGGAGCGTTGGGGCTACACCTCCAAATGGACCAATGACTATTCCATGGTTCTCACAGGAGCTGCCATTTACCACAGGTCTGTGGGAACATGTGCTCTTCAAATTAGGCCAATGACATGAGTCCCCAGGACAAGATAGTTAGAGTAATAGAATAACTTTACGAGACAGGATAATACGGGCCCTTTAATGTTTTAGTTGTAGTAGTTTTAATTGTTTGTAAATCGTTTATACTGCATTTGGTAGTGTAGTTGTTAATACTGCGTATTGACACTTTCCTGATTTCATCTTAGTTGAGGTTGTAGTTGAGTTTTGATGTGGTAGTTTGACTTCATGGCCCCTCATTGCCCTCAGCTATATTTTAAGCCACTCATTTACAGCTTCTACCCGAAGGATGTATATTTGTTATAAAAAATAATTAAACACAAAGAAATATTGATTTTAAGTTGTTTTACCTTATTTTAATGCTTGTTTTGTCTTATTTTAAATACTGAGGTTGTTAGGGCCCTAGTGTTAGGGCCCTGACAACCCTAGTTGTTAGGCCCTGATTGAGAAACACTAATATTCAGAATGTCAGTTACATTCATACCATCCATTCCTTCCTCTTCTCCAGATATTACCACTTCCTGTATACTCACTTCCTACCAAATAGCCTGAAGAGCATGGTAGACCAGCTGGCCAACTGTGAGGACATCCTCATGAACTTTCTAGTGTCTGCTGTAACCAAGCTGCCACCCATCAAGGTCACCCAGAAAAAGCAGTACAAGGAGACCATGATGGGTCAGGTATGCAGAAGAAAATATCTCAAGGTCCATTTACACAGACTGTAGATAGGGAAGTATTAGTTTCTAGTAGATCTAGTAGTCTCCAATCCATGTTCCTTGAGGTCTGCAGAGTTTGGCACCAACCTACTCCAACACACCTGCCTCGATGTTTCTAGCAGTCACAAAGACCTTGATTAACTGGTTCAGGTGTTTTTCATTAGGACTGGAGCTAAACTTAGAGCTAAACGCATTAGAAAACACTGCTGTAGGTATTTCTAGAGGATGCTCCCACATTTTTACCTCTTTCATGAGAAACACACACTGCAATTCTGCCTTTAAAGCCAGCTAAATGAAATAGACCTACATGACCTCTGGAAAACTAACATTTTGCATCTTCTCTCTGCAGTCATCTCGAGCCTCGCGCTGGGCAGATCCGGACCATTTCGCTCAGCGACAGACCTGCATGAACAAGTTCGCCAGCTGGTTTGGCGGCATGCCTCTGGTTCACTCACAAATGAGATTGGACCCCGTTCTCTTCAAGGACCAAGTCTCCATCCTCCGCAAGAAATACAGGGAGATAGAGCGACTCTGACCAGACTGGCGCCCCTCGTCGGACATTTAGCAGGGGCCTGGGGAGACTCTCTGGAGCAGAAGACAACAGGGCACGAGTCGGAGATCTGGCTCAATTTCCCCTTCAGCACACAGCAAAGAACAAAGACACCATGATGTGAAGGCCTCAGTGGACCTTTAAACATACATTACACACTTTTAACCACAAGACTATTTCTCTTTTGTTGTTTTGCTTTGGTTTTGGGTTTGATAATGAATGCCACAGATAAATGATCTTTCCCAGCACCCGAGCAAGTTGTTGGAAGACAGGAGGGACGCGTCATTGTGTTAGCACTTCATCTTCACCACGCCATCATCCATCCATCTCTCCGCCTTTGATGTCAGCAGAGATGCCTGCTCCGTCATGTTCCATTCTTTCCGAAATGAGAACGAGCCAGAAATGTGTGCAAGAGTTCATTGTAAAACCATTTCCAAGTTTTTGAGGTATTAGGGGGATTTTTGTGCACAAAGGTTTTTAGTCGCAATTGTCCGTCAACTGTTCAATGATATCAGTTTGTTTCAGTGGAATTGATTTCGTAAGCTCGGCCGTGGTTTAATTTAACCTGTTGAACAGCAGTACAAGTTCACGAACATGGAATAAATATGCCAGTGTGCAAAAAAATGACCCCTCTTATTAGTTGCATAACCACCGCATTAATGGGGGCCGCATTAAACACCCTGCAGTATTTTTTTTCTTGTTTTTAAAATAGTGCCAAGAATTCAATCGCCTTTAAAGTGGCATGTCAAACCCCCTCTGATTTTAATTCATGCAAATCCGCCTTTAAAAAAAATTAATTAGAATTCCTGAAATCCTTACATTGTTTAACAACCAGGCCTGAAAAAATGTTTGTCGTAGTCAACAGAGAAAATTTGTTGGGAAACAAAGGCAGTGCCCGGAGAGCTTACTGTGCACAAACGCCATCTGTTTAGGCACCAAAATCTTCTGTTAGTTCTTTGAAAGTTCTGATTTGGAAAGCAGCTCGACATCATCCCGTGACAGGTTGCATCACAAGGACTTGTGGTCCCAATTTAAGAGACTTGTCTCTCACCACCTTTATCTTCGCTGTCAGTGTGAAGAATGAGCTGTCCGTCAGAATTCAATGGCCCAGCCTTGTTTCTGGTCTTTTGTTGGTCTGCCATTTAAAATGTGACTCTACTCCATATATAAAACTTACACAAACTGATGCCCGGCCACAAATTTATGTCCCCTGCCCTTACCTACAAAGTGTCAAGCGTATACTTCCTTCATATCGAAATGAACATCTTTTCTCATTGATTTTATATCAAGCAACTGCCGTTTGACACATTGGGCCCCTCCAGTGTTGTTCTATATGTTTTCCAGAGCAAAGATTTTTTTTTACAGAATGGAGCATTTTGTCAGTCTCTGCTCATAGGTACTTGAATGTCTGATGAATTGAAGTGTTTCTGTGCTTTTGTGGCCTTTTTGTGAAGGTGACTGGACTTAAAATGTGCCAGCTGTGAGCCAAAGCCTTTATTTGTTTCCTTTTTAATGCATCAGAATTATCTTTGTACACTACATTTTTTTCTGTTGTCATGGTCAGTTCATGCTGAAATCAAAACTCATATCTGACACCTGAATGTTCAAAAGTCCAGGCTGCAGAATTCAGTTGTCGTATTATTGGACAAATATCTTTTTTTTAACAAGCTATTTGACGTACTACATCATGCTACTAATTGCTATACAGTAACACAAGTTTCACGGTTGTAGCATTAACTAAATGAACTGCAGATCATTTTCAGATGAAATTGCCATCTTGATGTTAAAATTTAATGGATGCTTAAATCTTATATAAGTAAATATTACATTTTGAGTCTCTGAAAGCTACTGCTCTAATTGCCCACTTAGTTGCATAAAATGTTGATTAGTAATTATTTCGATTTTGAAACCTGTTTGATTTCTTTTGCGTTTTAACACAAACGGCCCACATCTGGTTAAGTTTTAAGTTCAGCAAATTTACATTTGATATCAAGCATTTATATCTATGATTGTTAGTGCTAAAATGTCATATCACAGAATTAACTTGAAAATTAACTGGCCTCGCACATTATCATCGGCCAAACGTAGATGAAAACCATGACTGGCCACTGTACATATCCGTTTTTGTTTATTCAAATGCACCTACAAAATTAGCTGTATAGTGTGTCTGAACCTGGAGATCTTTCTAATAGGGTAGCTGATGGCTGCATCAAATGTTTCTCTTTTTAATGCCCTTGCCAACGTTGTTATAAGTGCTCAACACTGTCTAGATGTGTCCCAGCCCCTTAATGCAGATCGTGTGTAGACGACACACCGATAGGTGTTTGCATTGTAAAATTTATACCAGTGTTATTTTAATTACCCTGCTTGATATGACAAAGCCATTCATTTTCAATTGGCCTCTGTTGAATGCTGCTGCTTCCATAACATACTTGCAAAATCACCAAAGAATCTTGGTAAATTTAACTCATGCAACTGTATTGCCGTTTTGTCTTTAGTAAACAGATTCTTTTATGGTTTTATGATGGCTATATCTTGGTTTGTCTTTCTCATTTAGTAAGTTGCGTCAAACTAGTCCTGTCTTAGTGCTAACCGGTGAAATTATACACAGACATGGGAGTACGTTTGTGTCTGCTTTAACTGCATAGTGCTTACATTATTCTCTGTTATTAGCAATAATCAATACAGAACAATGCTCATAAATATCAAGTTTGAAATACTCACTGATCTGTCTCTGATCGTGCCTTTTAATTGATCGATTTGAGAGCTGTGACAGAAAGGGCACAATCTTTTTGTTTTCTGTCAGATGCCAACTTTATCGTACACTAAAGTTTCGTATCATATCATATCTGTTAAACACTCAACTGTATTTCTCAGATTAGGCTGTTAATCAGAATTGCGTGACCACTTTAGGCTATTTATGAGTAAATATACTGGGTTTCATTTTGCTCCCTCCTGTTCTGACCCCTCATCCCTGTAATTAACGGATGACTTTTTATAGAGGTAATAAAGAAATTGCAAAATGCCAATTTTGTATGAATGATTTATAAGAAAATGAATAAAGTCATATTTGATGCTATAAAGACGTGAAGCGGTTTTCTTCTCATGAATGCCATTACAATGAGCTATCTTCATAGCAGCCTTGAACCCGGCACTATTGACTGTCACTCACTGTAACAGACATGCCGCTGTGCTTTTTCATTCTTTTAAAGCTTATGAATCAACAAATACAGACTAAGGACATACGAGTTAAAATGAATATGATCACAAAGTTGAGCAGTTACATACTTTGTAGCACTCAAATCTAACAGTTTGCTCTTTGGGCAATTTTGTGCTTGATAAAGCAGGTATGAAACGCTATGGAATTGTGTGTAATAAAAGAGGAGGCAGTCAAGCACTGGTATAAGGTTTATACTTAATAGATATAACACCGCTACAGTAATCTGCGATACAATTGAACGTTTCACTTTATACACTATATTTTCCTGTGAGTTACGATTGAGAAATATATAACTTGAAAGAAAATCGGACCTATCTCTCATAGACGTATACTTGAGTAAAAGCTTGATTTAAAAAGGTACTGGAGTGAATGAGCAGACTGCTCAAGACCTCCTAATGTTCATCAGGTTGAAAATTGAATCTAAACGCAGCTGAACTGAATGCCATGTCGCCCGTGAGTCGTGTAGCAGAATTTCTTCACTCAAATTCTCCTCTTGCGGTAGAAATACCGTCTCTCAATTTTTTGCCTGGCCGCTTTCTCCACTGTTTTCCATCTTCCTGCTCAAAACAGAATCTGTGAATGTAGCTCACACAGACAGACTGTGTCCTGACAGTGGTGCTGTGTCTCTGTCTTTCAGCTCCTGACGGCCAGCATGGAGTTAATCTCCCAGATGAGGTTTCTGAGCTGGTCCATAATCATCTTCAGCTGTTGGTTCTTCTGTTTGAGTTTCTGCGATAAAAATGAAAACAAACCGTTTCTGAAAAGTTGTATCAGTTACATGCAGTGTTAGGGAGTAACTAACTACAAATAATAGTTCTTCAGGGCTCTATTCTTCAGTAATGTGATAGTTAGCTCATCTGTTTTCAGAACAGTGGTCTTGCTTTAGGGATGCAGAAATCACTGAATATGATGGTGTAAAACTGCACATTTCTTGTACTACTACTAATGTTGTGTGTAGTTAAAACAGCAAAATATGTGGGAGAACAATGCTTATCATGCAATAGGTACATGGTTTGACATGGTTCTGTTTTATGATATTACCAGACTGTAGCTTTAGAACAGCCACAAAAAATAAGAGAAAGATGCCACTGAGGCTTGGAAGTGCAGTCTTGTGGTCTGAACTCCACATGCCCAGGAGGGCATATCCTTATCTTGACTATAAGCCCAACCTCAGACATTCAAACTGACCAATCAGAGGACCACATTTAACCCTTACTGTCTAAGCCAATAGCCTTTGATCATTATCAGCATCTTTCTAAACGTAGGAATGCAGGTTTCTTTTGTGAAGGAGATGGGGGTTGTAACACAGTGTGACAAATTCAGTGCACAATTATTGTTAAGCAGACAACCTAGTCAATAGACAGTGTAGCAACCTATACTTAGCTTTTAGCACACATTTACTACAGTAATAGGAATTGGTAGTAGTACATATTTAAAAGGGGAGACAATGGCTGAGAGCTGCCATCCATAACTTTTTAATTAAAAATAAACACAAATCAAGTATATAACAGATCGGTTACCGATTCGCAACAGTAAGTTTATAATAATGATTTATAATTTGAGCTGTCGTCCAATTTCCTGGGAAATGTCAGTTTGGCTATATTTGACTGTTATGTACATAAAGGAAAGTACGTAAAGTAACTTCATGTTTTAAACAAGAGGTAAAAGTTACAGATTGCAGCTTTAACTACTTCCTATGAAAATGTAGCTTGCCAGGGAAATTACTTCATTTCTCAATAATTTCCCCATCACTGAGTCTCAGTATCTACTCAAAGGACACGTTTTTAGATTCAACTGTTTGTCAAAAACATCCATTCACTCCGGCTGCAGTTCAATCAATAAACCGTGCAGACAAGGTCAAGACGTTCAGATGTTTTTCAAACAAACTGAAAGTGGAAGATGTCTTATCTAAGCGTCTTTTTTACTGTCAGATTGTTGGTGCTGTACTGGTTCAGCATTTCATAAAACAGTGGCCATAAACAGCTTGTTAGAGTGATCGGGAAAGTGTCAATCAAACTGACATTACACTCAGTGCTGGTCTGAAGTCTGATGCTGTTGCCAGAAGAAAAATGTGCCAAAATCACAATGGTACAAATTGTTGTCAACGTAATAGTTTGGCTCCATTTAGATTCTATACTAAGTTTTGCTACCAACCATCTGTATCCCTATATAATATATATATATATATATATATAGCCACAGTCTACCTATTTCAAATGAATAGCCTGCTTCCATTGGGACAATGCACCATGTCACAAAGCATTCATCATCCTCACCTTGTTCTATTGTGGGAACAGCTTGTGACTTCAGCTTATTCCATTGGCTACACAGCCCCCTGATCTCAATCCAATACATCACCTTTGGGGTGAGCTGAAATGGGAGTCTTGCTGTGTGTGTAGCCTGTAAATCAGTAGAGGCCAGGTGATTGTATTGAGTCAACCAGACCCAAAACCACCAGGGAATTCTTCATGTATGGATTTCCTGAATCCCTACCATGAGGCATTTGGGAAGTTTTGGAGGCAAAATATTGTTCGGATCTGTATTAATTAGAGATTCAGTTAGTGATGCATTTAAATGTTTTAAATATTACATAGTTAAAGCTGCAATCCGTAACTTTTGCCTAACTACTGCCATCTCTGTTTTAAACACAAAATTGCAGGGTTCTTGTGGAGTTTTATTCTGAAGTGGATGACAAGTTTAAAGTTTAGTGCTGTAAGAATTTTTACCAAATAAAAGTTACAGATTGCAGCTTTAACTACACTAAATGTATAATAGGTGGCTGGGGGGCAATATCAAATATAAAACATATGTAAAAACATATATAAAACATTATTATGAGAGAGAGTGGATGTTTAGATATATTATATAGTATTATATTAGAATCAAAACAAAAACATTTGTATTACACACACACGCAAAATCACTCGTTTCATTGAATGTTCATGCACCAACAGTGAGGTGCAACTAATCCATCAAACCTGCCTGTGCACATAAAGATGTGCTGTGATTTTACAATACTGTAAACAATCACATTTCAGCTGTAAAACAAATCACTGTGGTAATGAATGCACTAGATTCCGTGTGGCTCCTTTCTGGATTGTAAATCACCTTCAGAACAAATCTTACCAAACCTCCTCCTAGTTTAACCTGCGAATCACACTTTTAAAGAAAAAAACGCTAGAAGAACAGGCCTTGCAGAATCAGCAGAAACAGGCGATCCTGGTGAGCTTCTGTCTGACACCATTAAGACACAATAAAGGCAGAGTGTAACTGAACAAGTCCCAGCTGGTGTGGAGTAGGACCTGGAAAGACCACAACACTGACTAACAGGCAAGGCAGGGTCAGCCTAGATCATGATTGCTCCAAGAACAGTGACAGGAAGAGAGTCTAAAGCACCTGTCGAACGTTAAACCAGGAGTCCTGAGGCGAGCTCGGAGGACCAGAGGCTTTCATTGAGACGAGAGCTAAAATTGTACTTGATCATGATGTTCAGTACAGATGTTCGCTGTGATAAGAGGGCCCAAGATCCAAGCGGCCTTCAACATTTAAGCAGGAGGTTTTAAAAGTTAGCAAAAGGACAACTAGTGGCAGCCAAGTTCTCATGCTGAAGTAGCTTTCTTCATGCAAATGTGGTGACGTGCTAGACTGTCTTCTCAGCAGGATAGTAGATTCGCTAACTTAAGAACACAAGCTACACAGCTGAAAATATCTTTGTGAAAACCTCTATCAATCTTACTAGCAGTGGTGGTTTAGAGCATCTTGTCTTAGAGTTCACCCCCGAAATAAAATTTGTCATGTCCTCAACTTATTTCAAACTCCTATGAGTCTCTTTCTTCTGAAGAATATAAAATATAACAAAAATGCAAAACAATTTGAAGAGTATAAAAAAATTCTGTTTGTCCAAGCTTGTGCATTTGTCACTTTTATCCAATGCAACTTACTTTATCAAGCAATTTATCAGGATGTGTGTTTCCAGAGAAATGAACCCATGACTGTGGTGTTGCAAGCACCATTTCCCAGTCGAGCTACAGGAAAACAGTAAATAATATTCTGTTCTATTCTGTTCTATTTGTACTTTGATTTCTATAAACATTTAAGTGGCTTTTGTAGAAGACAACAGCAACAGAGAAAACTTTGATACTGCCAGTCAGTCACAAGATTCGAACATGGCGTCTCATTTCACCTCTCCCTTCATCTGATTCTCTCATCGACTCGTGACGAGATCAAAGCCGCCGCTCTCGATAATACGAGCAGAGGGAAGAGTTTTTGATCAAATGCAGACTTATTAAAATTCAGGTTTGTTCAAATTCGCTGTGTTTTAGACTGAGTGACAGCTGGATGAGGTTCCAGCACCAGTGCACCATTTCACAAGCAAAATTTAGAGTAGTCAGTTTTTTTAACTGCAGCAAAAACTGTGAGAAACACAAATTAGTCTCTGAGGATATAAAAAAAAGGTCTTATGCAGGGAAGCTGCTGAGAACCAGGGATCAAAAACCAGTTTCTACGTTTTTATTATATTTCAAATTAGGTTTGAGTGATACATTGAAAATTCGCTGAGATATATATGGAATATTACCAAAAGGCTAAAAAATACATTATAGAGATATATGCATATTTGTTATATATATCGTCCAGCCCTATTTTAAATACTAATCGACACTGATCAAAGAATGGTGCATTTTTAGAGACATTTTTAGCAGAAAAACTGTAAGATAAAATGTAAAAATGACAGCAGAACAAGCCTTCATTATTAAAGCTGTTTGACCTTGGATGCCACATGGCTAATCCGCCTCGTCTGTCTCGACCCATTTCAGCATTTCTGCTTGCTCAGATTGAACAGGAATTACTAGTGTAAATGTCGGAGAGTGAAGCGAGGGAATTACTTTGATTGAAGAGTGCAGAGGGTGGTACCTTCTTCTAATCCAGGTGACATCATACCCTCCATGATGCAACCACAGTTTCTGAGAACTACTTCTCTCGTATTGACTTTGTATATCAAACATCTCATTTTTGAGAGGATGTTGATGTGGACAGTGTGTTCTTTTGGCATTGGTGGCACTGCAGAACATGCGAAAGCTGAACTAGCTTCATCAGCTGTTTATTTTGATCAAAGCTGAAGCCAGATGGCCCGCTGTGTTATATGAGAGAACTGCTGATGGCAAGAATGCAGCAAATGTTGAGTGACAGAAATCTACAAAAGAAGAAGACATGCATTATTACACAAATGCCCCTCAACAAAAACTACCCTAGACATCGTTTTGACAATTTAGGCGGTAAAGAACCCAGTCTTTGTAGCAAAACAGGTTGTAGCTTCAAATCCAATAAATAAACTATAATTCATGTCTGTAGCGCAAATGGTGTGGGATGACTTACATTCAAAACTGAATACTTAGGGTTGGGGGTTTTGATAAAGCAATAGCAGATATGCTGCTCTAGTAAGTGCCATAAAAAACCTATATTTCTTATATGTTATTAAGAGTATAAGCAGCAGTAAAGGTGCATGTGAAATGTCACCAGTATTGAAGGTTGTCTCTATTGATTACGGCTCTGCTCCACAGCTTTTTGCAATCTTTCGACACCGGGCTGCTGTTAGCCTCGGGTATTGATTGTGCTGTTTATTGTTACTTTGTTTACAGTGCTTGTATCAAGCCTCCGTGACCATTTCCTGCCCACTCTCTCCCCTACTATAAACAGGCCGTCGGTCCGTATTAACATAAACCGATCTGGTTGCAAATGATTTGCAAATGATCTCCTTCCCTCTCTCAGACGTCTCATTGTTTCTGTTCCACCAGAGCAACTGATAAACAAAAACCTAAACTCAATTAAATACACTATGTTCAGGTTGAGAAGTTCATCAGATCTCCAAAGCAGCATTCGAACTGGAGCTAAACAACGTGGATGGGAGAGATGAGAGGGGGCAGGCTGATGGAGGAATGAAGAGGAGCTAAAGCCCACCCTGCTGTGAGGGAATTGAGATGTGATGGAGGGAGGAGATCTATACAGAGCTGAGGGACGAAAGCTTTAGAAAGAGTAAGAGGAGCAGGAGGGATGATGGAACGATTGGAACCAACATTTCAGAGAAACCAAAGCATGTCAATGGCGGTTGAAGTCATTTCTTTTATTAATATGGAACTCATATAAAATATGCCATGGATAAGTATCAGACTTAAATATGTCACACCCTTCCTTTGTGACCTCACAAAGACAAAATGATGCAGGATCAACGCAAATTATTTTGGTTATTCTAGGTCAAATTTCCAAAAGGGCTCAAGACAACATGAAACCGGCTTTAATATACCTTTTTAACATTATGAAAAGTGGTCCCCATATGACAGGTAGTTGGAGGGAAGGGGTTGAAAAATAAGAGGGTTCAATGACATCAATAAATGGTGCACTTGATGTGTACCTGCAGACTTACAATGGCCATTAACATATTATGTCCTGTTTCTAATTTCTAACATTTCACATCTTCTTTGGAATAACTGATGCACTGATAAATTGTTCACAAGACCTGGAACATATAATAGGAATTAAATATTGATTTCATATTGACTCGCAGAGATTGCTAAAACAAAGTTTTCTTTAAATGAAGGATCTAATGATTTCCAATCAGGGCTGTCTTTGCATCTCTTTTACAGCAAAGTTTTTATCTTCTCTCAGACTGTCAGGGACATATTACATCTGGCTCCAATGAGCACTTCCCAGGCAGCATAAAGAAGAGACAAGCAATAGAAATCTTTCAGGGAAAGTGTAGCAGTAATTCCATTTTAAAGCCCAAACACAGAGAGATGTAATTTTAGCCTCTCGGTTCTTATGGGAGAAGGGGGGAAACTTTGGATTTGGCTGAGAAGACAAAAAGGGTTTGTTTTGAAACCAAATCACATTCTCTCATGGGTAGCAAGCCAAAAAAGTGCATATCCAAGACCCGTGTCAGTTCATATTTGTGAAATGATCTATGGAGGGTGAATCTTTATAATCTGATAACTCATATTGTGAGGAACCTCTAGTGACTGTGAATAAACTTCAAAGGTGAAGCGTGTCATTTCTTTGCCACCTGTATAACTTACAGAATTTAAAAATTATGACTAGTGATAGCCAGATAAGGAGATACCCCCACCCAGACTCTCACAATTCTATGAGTAAAGGTTAATTAAATTTCCCTAAGAAAGTCCAGTCACATGGCCAAATAATCTGGTCACTGTGTTGCACTTACAGCAGGTGGAAAAATCCTTATTTCCGTTCTATTTTTTTAGCTGGAGTTTAAACCAACACTAGACTAAACGTGGCTTTAATTCTCTGTTGAAAAGTTAATATAACCGTCAAGTGAATAAAACACCTTAATTATTCGTACATAGGTATGAAGTAATAGCAGGAAAACTAACAGCAATTCCTCAACCTCATGAGCAACAATCCGCCGGGAAACGTTTTCTATTTTCAGCGTGCCTCTTTTTCCATGGCCGAGCATGCTGGGCCTTCCTCCCTGACCCCGCGTGCACCAATTAAAACGCCTCTGGCCGTCAAACCTGTTCTAATGGATGACATATGAACTGACTAACCATGTGGAGAATTGAGTGCCTCCCGCGAGCGGCCTGTATGCGCTAGCATATGCGTGTGTGTACGCGGACTACAAACTCGCCTCATTACGGTTTCGGCATGTTTGTTTATCGGAGCAGAGCTCCGTCGCGGCCCCTCAGCCCCAGCCCCGCTCCGGAGATAAGAGCGAACGTTCGTACCGCTGCCGCTGCCGCTGCTGTTGATTACGCTCATGGTATCTGCCTTCTGAGAGGCCCATTTGAAATTACAAACATTCTCCTCTCACATTTCTCACTTTCTCATTTGAATAAAAGGACAGACAGGGTAATTAACAGGGTATTAAAAAAACATTGAAGGGGGGCGAGCAAGGGAAAGAGAAGAGAGAGAGAGAGGGAGCTTAGAGGGGGAAAAAGAAAAGAGTAGTGGAGAATAAATGAGAGCAGCCATCTCTCCAAGGCCTTCTTAATGGGCTGTGACAGGAATTTATTAACAGTTAGAGCAGTATTCAATCAAAGCGCTTTGGCTGGACGAGCTGACAGTGCCTCGACTACAGTGGACCTTTGGATGGCCTCACACATCTGTGAGGCCTCGAGGGGCCCTGGGGACTCTTGCACTAGAGCAGTTAGAGACTTGCATGGGAGTCAAAATGAGGGCGGGGGGTTGACAGACTCAGAGACTCTGAAGCGGTGCGGTAAATTGTACTTGCAAGTCAGTCGATGCATTTTTCACACTTGCACTCGTTTATGTCGATGGCCTTTTCCTGTGCTAGACAATTTGCGCTGTTGTTTTCACTCCAAATTGCACAGAAATTTACTGGATTCATTTCTGTACCGCTAAAATACGCCGTCCATTACACCTTGGAGATTTGAAACGAAGGTAAAACAAGGTAGGCTGTGGGCATTTAGTTATGTAGCTAATGAAAGCTACAATAAAACTACAGAACACATTCAAGATGTGTGAGGACAGATTAGTCACAGTGATGAAGGCCAATCTCTGGCACTATAGATCGCAGGCCCATTGTTCAGCCTGGGCCTGACGAATAGCAATTACCCCAATCGACAGATAACAAGAGCAGGGTGATCATTTAGAGACAGGACGTCCCATAAAGCAGTGGGGTATTACCATACTTACACCATACATCTCTCAACCACTTCACCAACTTGAGAAACTCCAACAGGCTTCACTAAATCAGACCTGAGCACCACCGGCACAGGAAATGACGGCACTCAATCAACAGGACAATAGAACGACTCCATTACAATGCACAACCTGTCCTGCAGTGAGATGAGTCAGACAGCCAGCCACCATTATGTCTCAACAAACTGACCTGAGTGCTAATTTTCAATCATCTATTGCCTCATTACTTTTCTCACTGTGTCCATTTCTGTCTATCTATGGTCTGTTCATCCATCCATTCATTACTGTGAGATTCTTCAATTAGGGGAACTTTCTGTCCCCTAGTATGATTTTAAATAAAAACATCTTTAAAAACTCACTTCAATAATTTAAAGGGAAGATTAGAACAGCTTTAAATTTTTCATTGTGTCTCTTAATTGCTTTTTACTAATTTAAGAGTATTTGGGCTTGTCCTCTTACCAGACAGTTTTACTTTCAATCTGTAATATCAAGGACATTGCATCTTTTTCTTTAATCATTCCTTTTTTTTTTTACTTTTTATAGTTAAAAAAAATAAAAAGCAATTTCCCCCAAAAATAATACTTGGTTACGGTTTAGTATTTGACCATTTGAATTAAAAAAGTAAATCTTTTTTTTTTTTAAATAAATTCAGTATCCAAGATGATCCAAAATTTTCACCAAAAAACTAAAACAACATCACACTCACTATTCCAAATTCTAAGGCCACATTTACATCTTTATATTTTACGACGTGATAAATGTTTGAACCTGGATGGAGTCAAAACTGTCCCTAATTGAAGAATAACCTCCTACCACAACTGTCTCTAGATCCTAACTCTTTCTCTAGATCCTAAACCCACAGAACACTCCATCCATCCATCTACAATACCTGATCTCTCTATAGATCCATAACTCGGAGATTCTGTGCACATGCATATAAATAGCCCATCAATCCCTCCATTACTCCATCAATCCTCTGCACCACAGCCCATATTCATCCGTCGTGTCTTGGAGTACAGCTGGCTGCCGCCACACAGGCAGATGCTGTGGAGCTGTAACACATCTGCTTCCCACATTCTGATGCAACCTTGACCTCCCCTGAGTTTGACGTTCTTTATTCCCCAGCATGGGCTCCTCATGCAGCGTGTTATTTGCAGCTGGCTATTTGGCCGGGGAAAAGCTCCAGGGCCCTTGTCGCATGAGCATTTCCGTGCCGCCTGCCTTTCATGAGCATGCTGTAGTTTTTAATAAGGCCGGCTCGACAGCGGAGAGGAGAGTGGAAAGAACATCGCCCTATTAGAGCGAGATCGTTTCACTTTGGCTGCAAGGAAGTGCAGAAATTTCTGGTAGACAGCCATCAGGTCTGTTTTCAAATACCACGGCTTCATTATATGAGTAAATGCTACAGATATCTTTTTACAGTTTTAATGAACACTGTAAACAGATTGAGAACAAGATCTCTGCAAACCATACAATGGCCTATTTAATGTTTTTTTTTTTACAGTTCTAACCTTATTAACTTCCAGTACTTCTCTTCTCTCTTCACTGGCTGCTCGCATCTGATTGGCCACACGGTCGTCCAGTTTAGAACTGTCGTCTTCAACATAAGGAATAAGTTGCTGAAAAAAGACAAAAGCAATCAATCAATACCAGCTTTGAATGGCTACAATTATTGCTTTGCATTATTTTAAACATTCTTCAAAGCATTTAACTGTATTAAAACTTAACGTTTGATAAACGAATATTGAATTGATCTTGTGACAGTGGTTAAATGCCATTGCAGTAGTCCAAACCTTAGAGCTGCTTAAATTTTATTGCTTAAATACTACACACACAACGTCCCCATTAACTGACAGATTTCACTAAAATTGTTACCTTGATACATCACACCTGTCTTTGTGACTAAGTTAGGCTCTGTGAAGGGGAGCAACCCACCCTTTTTAAGCCAATCAGAACATTCTTTCTGCCTGTCCATTATTTTGCACATTCACCTTTGCTGACATGTAATTAGTGGGGCGGGGTCTAATTCAGTGGCCAATTCAGTGAAATCACTTACAGCACCTTTAATCTGAAAATAAAATGATTTTAAAGCTTCACATAATTCTTTTTTTAGTGAAAGAAATATAAATTAGTTCATCATTTAGCTCGCATTTCCTTTATTCCAAAATGACATGTAATAAATGTACTGCACAGAGCCCTCTGGAAAAGGTGCTTTGCTTACGGGCACACTGATGATAGGGGATCACAGTAAATTCTCCAGCTCATGAAAGGCTCCCCTTCTGGGTTTGAACCTGCAACCTTTATACTACAAGTTACCACTACCCAGAGGGCATTGCTGCGCTAGTTCAAGAAAAGCCCCAATGTATTTTTAATGCAGTTCAGCTGTAGTTGAATAAGGCACCATGGAAATCCCACCAATGAAAAACAAGCTTGAGATGGTGGAATATTCATTTGATTATCTGCTTGCCACAAGCAACCTGGTTTCTTTCTGCAAAGATGACTTTGTATAGAAAGAACAAAAGGAATACTGTGGTATTTGTGAACAGAAGCATTAATTCTGTTAGGTTTTTATTTTAGGCAGCCTTGAAGACGAGGACCCTGAATTAAGGTTAAGATGTTACCATTATTTACTGTATATAGTCACAAAATTAACCAAGGATAAACTACAATGGTTCAGATATAATTTCATGCAACCACTGACTGTAGTGACCGAGTTGTGCAATTGTCTGAACTATACAGGAGCTTAAGAGATGACACTGTACGGTTTTAACAACCTGGTGAAGCCGCAGTAAATGGAACGTTACATAATTCAGAAGGCTTTTATTGAAAGCCTTTACAGAGAAATCCAAAACACCAGATCTTAGATTTAAAGTCTTACCAACATTACTGCAATCTCTGCTGCTCTGTTTAATAAGACACACATTGGGCACTGTTTTTTGGCTTTTAAATGAAGTTGTTTGAAACATTCGACCTCACAAATAGTTTGAGCCCCTCAACAGCCTTGCAGAACATGTGTTAAGAAGCGCCTTCAAATGAATCTCACCAACCTTTTGTATGAATGTTAGCATGTCTGCATTCCTCCACTGACAGCAAGACAAAGGTTCGAATATTTCTACCCACATATGCTGTCTGAGATCCTAAGAATGAAATGGCTTATTCTTTTCGTGAGGTTCCATCATTCTGTGACCTTGCCAAATAGACAGTGGGCTCAGAGCTCGGCTGGCAGCAGATCATGAGCTCCCTGCTTTAACATCACAGTGACACCTGCTGGTGTTCTGAATGAGGAATCAGTGCATGCAGTGAAGATAAACACATTCCTGCACTGGAAGAAGAAAGGTGCTCCATTTACTATGATTGTTGTCATAACAGCCCTGAAAAATGCTTTCCAATATTCTCAATGGAAAACAACTGCAACTTTACAAGGTATTACTATTATGTGTTTTGCTGCTCTAGGCATTTTATTGTTTCATTTTAGCAACATTTAAGAACTGTGATTAGAGAACATTCAGACTATGCATGGACCGGCAAACCTTTCTTCAAGCTAATGTTATTGTGCCATTAACTAATAAGGAGTTATGTAACAGTTTGATTTACAATCTAGATCTAATCACAGATACAATTTTATAAATCCAAACATCTTACTAGATTTAGGTCTGACTAGATGTATTCCTTGAACGCACAAACACACACACACACACACACAGCAGTGGAAAAGGAAGCAATGAATGGCTTTAAATGATGTATAATTTCAGCAGGCAACAGAAAAATAAAGCCAGTCATTCTGAATTCAGTATAATCACTCATATTTTGCGGGTCTGCGGTTTCAAGAACAGACCCTACAGGCTTCAGGCTGTCACATGCCAACTGAGAAGCAAAAAAGGAAAAATCTGATCATATGAAATGCAGGGGAAAGAAAAGCCCCTGGCAGATTTGTCAAGGAAGTGAATGCAGAAAACCACAGGCACAACATAAGAGAGAGGGAAGACACAAGCCGGAGCTGTAGGACTGAATTCATTAGCTTTGCACTCTTTACTAAAGGTCTGCCGAATTCCAAAATGAAAAAAGAAACACAATATGATCTTTGTGCCAACCTCACATTGGGTTTCCCAGGAAGTGCCCACCTGTTGGCAGTAAGCGGAGTAGGAAAGAGCCAGCTAGTTAATATAACGCAAACAACACATTACTCAAGGCCCAGGCACTGAAAGATGGATGCTGTCTGCCAACCAGCTGAAATAAATGCTTCTGTGCAGTTCACTCGGGTTGATTACTTTAAAGGGACTGAAGTGGATGGAAAAAGTGAGGTGGTAAATGAAATGACACGGCTACTTCGCTTTCCTCGTGCAGGAAATTCCACTGTTGGGAGCCGGTGATTGCCTGGGCTGGAAAATGCTGACACGAGGGAATTTGCCAGCTGTTCATTACCAAACGCTGCAGCTAATGAGCGAGGTGATGAGGTAATGCCACCAATTCCATTACTGCACTTCCTGTTTGGAGAGAAAGCGTTACAGGAGCGGAGAGAACACCTGAAATCTAAACAGGAGAGGCAGAGCCAAAATAAATATCCTCTGAGTGTAGGGGCTTTTTTTCTGCTAATGAGAAGGAAGATGTCTGAATGTTCAGCTCTCTAGGCTGTTGTTCATACCCTCCGGTTGAAGTTACAGCAGATCTAATGACTTTATTCCAGCGCAGTCTTCAATAAAAGAAAAGCTTGCACGAATGACTGGTTTGAACGACTCAACAGACCAATTGTTCGTGTGATTCTACTCTAAAGAGGAAGTTCGTTCTAAATGAAATGGGGCTAATAGAGTGATTTATTTGAACGCACTGTTGGCATGGTTTCGGCATGTGATTCAATAAAGGAATGGTGCATTAAGGAAATGACACAAATACAGCCAAAAAGCAGCACCAAATGCACTCTGCATGTTGTAATGACCCATCCTGTGGTCCATTTCTGTGAACAAGTTTGCGGTGGATGCAGACTGCAGCGGTCTGGCATGCTTTACTGAGACTTCATCCGGACTGTTAAATTAAGCTTGCTGTACATTACATGATGAAAAACTTCAGCTATGATCAATAGAAAACACACACTTTTGAAAACACACCTCTTGTACGCACACACTTAAGCTCTTTATGAATAAAGCACCTTTTATAACAAGCCTCACTGGCATAGTCAAAAGGCATGTTTGTGCTAAATATAATCACAGTAACCTTAAAGGTAGGGTAGGAAGTTACAGAGAGACTAGCAATACCAAGCTAGCATTGAAAGCATAATATGCCCCCCTCCTTTCAATGAGCTCTCCTGCAACGCATGAATGAATATGTAGTTTGACAGGCAAGTAGGACATCTTATCATTGCATTTAGACAGTTAGTTCGGTTAGTTAATTAGTCAATTCACAACTAACGCTTTTAATTTGTTCTCATACACATTTGAATCATACTTCTATGCCAAAATGACAATTACATTTTCCGTGTCTAAATTACTCACACTTCCTATGATGCACATGTAGCCTTTGTTTTCTAGATTCTAAGTCACATTCCTTCTTCCCATCACAGCTTCAGTTTAAACATTACATTTGACTCCAGATGTTTCTGTGGGATGCTCACTGTCGGAAACCACAGCAGCACTTCAGAAGATCTCAGAAACATTGGGGTTCATGAAGAGCTTTTTATTTACAAATCCAGACTTGACAAAAATAAAAGCTCTTTTGGGTGACCAAACTGAATCCATGGGAATCTAAGTTGGACTGAATCACTATATCACGTCAATGCTAATATGAGGCCAAAGACCACAGTGTAATTCAAGGATGTTTTCTCCACTGCGACTTGAAAGGAATGGAAAAAATGCTCACTATCTAGCTCTCACAATGTGCACTCATTAAAAGTTTGTAGGCAAACACATGTTTTCGATGTGGAGAATTCCCTCGTGTACAAGATCAAATACAACCCACAACCGACTTCCCAAGCCCCACTTGTTCAAGTGGACAACTTTCAGTTACTACATGATTAGTAGTTTAAAAAATGAATTTCAGCGAAATACACTCCTATGAGATGAGCTTAAAAAGACTGATTCTCTTCTGGGTTTTCAGAACTACATACTGAATATCTTAGTTACATATAAATACTTGAAGTGTTTGTTTCTCAGACAACAAAAAGATAACTAGGTAAGGTCATTAAAGTAATAAATCACCCCATAATTAGTATTCTCTCATTATTTACTCTTACCCAAGCCGGTATGACTTTCTTCAGTGAAACGCACTGACCGCCTTAGTTACCATTTATTGTCATTAGAGTGGAAAGAGTAGTGTCAAAATACTTCACTATCTTTTTGCTTGTTTTTAAACAGATGAAAGTGAGTCTTAAGCTGGTGGAGCATTGTGGTGGAGCATTGGGTTAGCAGCGCAAAGGTTGTGGGTTCGATTCCCATAGAATACACATACTGACAAACTGTATAGCTTGAGTGCACTGTGAGTTGCTTTGAATTAAAGCTACATGCTAAATGCATAAACATAATTTTTGGTGAACTACCCATTAAACGTGAATTATCCATTAAACAGAAACTCAACTGCTTTCTATAAAAAAAGTGAGAGGGAGTGAGAAAAAGAAAGGATCTCACCTCAGGAGGTATTGGGTCTAAACCAGCACAATTCTCATTACATTTGTCATAAACGAGACGCAGCTTCCGGAAAAGTACAGAGAGCATCCGCAAGTGTTCCTGCAGTTTTCCCAACCGGTCCTGATGGGTGTTAGGATGATAGGTCACTCCATTCGGAAGCTGAGTGAGAAGACATGAAGAAAGAGAGCTGATTAATGCAGACAGACATAGACAGGTAACGTCTTGATCAGCAGAGATGTGATTTGAAGTCTTTGATGGAGTGAACTTACTTGCATGTTTCTCAGCAGCTGAAAGATCTCCATGGTTCGTAAGACGATGTCCTGCACTGTCTCCTGCCCGATCCGACATAGTGAGGCTGTGTTCACATCTCGAGCAGCCTGAGCCTGTTGCCCGGGAAACGGGGCCAGAGGAGGGGTTGCCATGGGGACAGTGGTATGCAGGCACTGATGGCTAGGTGGCTACTTAGTATGACTTTGGGGCATGTCTGTTAACAACATTCACGTATATATGAGAAAATAACACTGTATAGCAAATGAACAGTCTGCCAATTACATCTTTGCAATTACATCGTCATGAATTACATCTTTTAACATCATCCAAATCAAAACATAGATCATACATATAAAACACTGACCGACTGAGGCAAATATAATCATACAATATTAGACGTAGCGCATACACGCTTACCATTTAGCATTACATTGAGCTGCTAACAAAGCTTGAATGTCTAACGCAGATACGATGTTAATTCCCAGCCGTAACAGGCATGAGCAAACACTAACGTTGCATATTTACTATAAATGCAAATCGTCCGAAGCAGAATAACACAATAACAACATAAAAGACGTTTAAATACCTTTTTCACTTTGTTAGTGTTGTTGACAAGACGTCATTTCTCCGTGATCTCGTGTGAGGCAGTCATCGCGAGAGTTTAGTCATTTTAGTTTAAAGCGAGCCCCTGATTTTTCATCTTCTTCGTTTCCTTTGTCGTATTTTTATACTTCGTGTAGAAATATTACGTTCATTTGTATTCAATAACGCACTCAGCAATTAAATGCTTATGAATGCTTTGAAACAAAAACTTGGTTGCGATTAAACTAAATATGCTATATGGTCAAGTACGCTTCATTTAGTTGTGGAGGTAGCACGCCATCTAGTGTACACATCTAGTGTAGTGTACACATAGTGTCATTTTAGTAGGAATTATTTTTCCTTCTTAAGGAAAACACTTTTTTCACGTTTATTTTGAACTTAATGTACATTGATTGACATTTGCATTATCTTCCTGAAGCCTGAGGATAAACTTATCCAGTTGCTCTATACAGTTATGAACTGAGACGCATTTATGAACTAAACAAGAGTTGTCTGTTCTTAAAACCTGATTAAATCTATAGATGCTGTTTGTATGTTGCACTATGATCTGCTTTTTCATGCTTTTAGTGAACTATACCTATAAGGTCAGTTGTTATATCCAGCTCTGAGCGTAAGTAACTTTGATTCTGTAACCCTTCATGTAGTTCATACAGTGAGGAATGCAATTTTTGTCTTTTCATTCATAAAACAAAAAAAGACATTCATACTGAATTCATTCATGTGATTTTACACAACAACTACAAACGAATCAATAGAGCCTTTTTACATCAGTCTCTCTGTGATCAGTAACATTGATCTCAGTGAAAGGGTTCAAGTCTGCGGTTTTGTGGACCAGTTCTCTTCCCTGTTCTGTTCTGACTTAATAAAGCTATGTTTCATTTTCCAATATCAAAGACAAAAAAACTGGCTCTTAACATAATTTAGGTAATTCAGATCTGCGGCACTCAGAGATGCAGTCAGTTCTTTCATTATAAACCTGAGCACAGAACAGAAAAGAAAATGCACCTATACACAACAGTCTATTGTTTGATTCTTATTCATGGTCTGTAAGGCCATATAGACTCCCACTACAAACACCAAACTGATCAGTCCTGTAGTGATTAAAGAAAGGATGAATAACAGAGCTCTCAAAGGTCAGTGAGTATAGATATATGACTACAGATGTGACTGATGATTAATGAATGCACAGTCGATGGTCAAATTACCCCTTTGAGAACCAAGTAAAGTTTTGTAGGCTGAAAGAACAGAGTACATTACACCATAATCATCCTCTTTACTGATACAGTGAGATGAAACACAAACATAAATATAACAACAAATACTGCATGTACTCTAAAGGCTTATTTCAGATCTCGTCCAGATGTCTAAAATACCTTGATACCTTTGGCTCAGTGCAATGAAATTACAAATATAAACTAAGCATAAGTTTATAAGTAGTATAAGCAGCAGTATAATTAAACAGTTCTACTTTGCATTGCACGAATCATCGTGCTGGCATGTTTGCAAACACTAAGTTCAAAAACGTTTTAAATTAGAAAAAAAGTAAATTTTTTCCAGTAAATTTAAAGTGAATTTTAAGCCATATTTTGCTTTAGCTTTCGGGCAAACAAGCGAATACAATAAAACCACATCAGTATACATTAAGAGTCAAATATTGTTGAAACTAAAATGCAACTGAAACATTAAATTACAGTATGTTCTTAGGATGAGGTTTTTATTGGGGGGAGGGGGTTTTGGGGGCAAGCTGTCATGTGTTTCAGATGTTAAATGTAAACGATTTATAAATTACAGTTTTTCATCTCTTTCGGGGGTCTTTTGTCATTTTGGATCATGGTTATTGATTATTGAGTGAAATTAGTGGATGTTTCACTTTTTAGGGTCTTGGCAGAGGCTACAGTCAGGCCTTTGGTCTGCCTGTGGCTCCAGCTGAATGGTTACTGAATGGAAACTGTAGGTATTGAAAGAGGCCTGTGTGATTTCTCTTAACACCGCCTGGGGCTCAACAGTGTCATCTGAGGAGTTAAAAATGAGAAAAGTTAGAAACTCATGCCTGGGATAAATATTTTAGCTTGATATTTTTGCTTTAGGCTATATGCTATTAAGTGTTATAAAGAGACTATATAGAGTTTAGGGTAAAGCGTCACCTATAGCCACGTGAGCAGACAGCACAGCCTGGTTCATAGTCAGGGCCCAGATGTGCAGGTTGTGTACAGCTTTGACTCCCTTTACTCTGAGCAGCTTCTCCCTCACCTCATTATAGTTCACACCAGCCGGTGTGCCTGTGAAGGAGAAACACTGTATGAGGAGTTTCTAATTAAAACAGCTGTTCAAGAGATCTTAATATGTAATGGCACATTAAAAATGCATTTTTTATTTGAAGGCTCATGTTCAAATGCTTCAGTCTGTAGACAAACCTTTAGTTTTGGCCAAACATTTGACTGAAAGTTTAGATATTAGTTTAAAAAAGACATAACATCACTGAAACTAAGGAAATAAAACAGCAATAACCACTAGACCATTTTACCTTCCATTAAGACGATAAGAATGTCCCTCATGATGGTGAAAGTGGTTCCCAGGACAAACAGAGAAAATAGGAAGGTGCAGATGGGATCTGCAATTTTATATTCCGGCTATACAAGTAAAAGAATTTAGTTCATTTGGTTATCCTAGCCAACATTTCCCTAACGTTTCCATTAAGTAACAAAAAACATTAAAAATGTAATGTTTAAAGTTCTAGGAACATTTAAAGCATCAATTTTTTAGACATTTCATTAACATTATTACTTGGTTTTAAAACGTTATTTAAACATTTCTTAATTCTGTAATGTATTTAGAACATTCCACTAACTACTTAAGAATAACTTTTTAATGTATGATATATACCATTAAACATTCTACTAATGTTACAGCAAGAACAGAAAACATTACCATTAAAAAACAAATAGTGTTGGTTCAGCAAATAGGACACATAAAGACACTTTTAAATAAGTTTCTTACACTGCCAATATTTGTTTACCATATTTCTTACCTTGAAAAAGATGATCAGAGCACTGACAAGCACACTGACACTCTGCAGAAGGTCTCCAATCACATGGACAAACGCTGCCCTAACGCTAGCATTGGCCTGTTGCTTTTTACCAGATCTTTGCTCCTCTACGTCACAGTGATTAGCATTAGTATGGCTGTGGCCTTTTGCTTTCCCATTGCCATGACTGTGACCATGAGAGCTCAGACCTCCATGACTGTGGCCATGACCTGACTGATGCAATGTAAGAGCCATTCTACAAAGAGAGGAACCCACAGAAAATTATAAAGTTTGTACTGTTATGGTATGGCCTGTGGATAATATGTGGAAATTCTTCTTAATAGTACTGCAAAGTATCATGGGGTTTTGTCTTACATAATGTTGGCCAGCACGGCACAGCCAGATGTGATAAGCATGACAGTGCCCTCGATAGTGAAGTCATCATCAATGAGTCTTTCCACTGCCAGATACACCAGTATACCCGTCACCAGCCAAATGGTAAAGACAGACAGCAGAGCACCCAGGATTTCTGAAAGCACACAGCAGTTTGCTGAGAAACATTAAGCAATATAAACAGAACTACACACTAGGGGTGTCGCAGTATTGACAATAACCATGATATTAGTAACCATAATTAGTGATAATGTGTTAATACATTTTTTACATTTCAATAGCTACCACAATAATACAGCTACTAATAATAACCATGTAGTGAAAATCTGATACTGTGACAGCTCTACGACACACAATTCAATTTAAATGCATGGCTATACTATCACATTGTCCATTCTGCATCAGGTAGTTCTATATGCATTATATAAATACATGCATTATACATGCACTTTCATTAGACCAATGCATGCAGGTCAGAACTTTCACAGAAAGTACTTTATTCACAAGTGCTCATCTCGCCATCTGCTCCATTTTTTAATAAATGCAGACACCCAGAGATTCAGCAGGTTGTAGATCGCATGACAACAATTCATTATTCTAATATTTAAATCACTCACCTGCTCGATGCCAGCCATAACTGAGAGTGCGTGTAGCAGGTCTGGACGACAGCCACAGCGAGCACAAACTGATGATGAAGCTGGTGAGATCCACCAGCAGGTGGGCAGCATCTGTCATCACTGCCAGACTCCCAGCAAAATACCCACCTGTACGCGGGTCACACAACAGTGCATTCACAGCCAATACAAAGCAAATATAATATAATAATGCATTTAACTATTTGTTATTTACTAGAATGAAACTTATTGATTTATCGTCTTAAATGCTTAGAGATTATAGATTATTCAAAGCCAATAGATGTCAAGGGTCACACACCTAAAATCTCGCCCACCATAAAGACCAGACAGACCACTGAAACAATGTAAAGGCGTTTCTTGGCTATTTTTTTCTCACGCTCTCGGTCCTCCATGGCACGGCTGTTATCATGGCAGTGTTTACCATCCTTCTCACCTGAAGACATACTGGAACACGAGGAGAAATGTTACAGTCATGAACACAAGAAAATGAGGGGAACGTTTTTTAAACGTGTTTAATGAACGTGTAATATAATAATGTGTAATAGTAAGCCGTCAAGCTAATGGAACGTTCTCAGAACATTCTCTAACGTTCTCTTGAAGTTCTCTCCAAGTTGCCAAAAAACGTTCTTGCATTAAGAACCATCAGAATATCATCATTCTTAATTTGTTAGTGGAACGTTTAAAAAACGTTACAGAATAAAAATGTTTCATTCACATTCTTATAACCAAGCAATAAGGTTAATACAGCATCTAACAAATGGGTTGTTTTGACGTTCCAAGAACGTTAAAATAACATTTGACTTCATTTAATTGATGGTGGGTGTAAATCACCCTGACTGGGGCGCTGTGCAAAATTTGCGGACAGTGTGTAACTGAGCGGTTCAAGTTCTTACTTAAGAACAGGAACTAATAACAGGAACTAACGGAGTTATTTAATAACAGGAACTAATAACAGGAACTAACGGAGTTATTTAATAACAGGAACTAATAACAGGAACTGGCGCAGTGTTGCACTAAAACCATATGCCTTGTACACAACTCCAAATGTTATTTATATTTAACAATATGTTGAACGACATTTAATGTTATTAAATTTCCTTTTAAAGTAAATCAAACAATGTCTTTACCTTTCCGATGTAATGGTGTACATTCTGGCGCCGTTGTCCGTGACTAGATGAATTTTCTCCGGGTCTGTTTTCACCATGGTTTAGTTTTCCTCGACTTTTGAAAAGCTTACAATTATTGTGATCGGTCCTTCTCAAAGGGTTTACAAATCTGCCCGAAATGACGGATGCAATTAAAACAATAATCAAAACTTAAAGTAGCAATAACAAATACATCAATACGCGTTCATCCCCGGGAGGCGTAGGGGTAATATTTGAGGCTCGGTGCAAAACCGCTGTTATTTGAAGCCTTGTGACTGCGAACCGTGTGCAAATCACTGTTTCTGATGAAACTATGTAGATATACTGCATTTATTTCCTCCACATCTGAGCTGATATCACAACAATGACATTAGGAGGACAAGAGCAATAACGAATGGAAATTTCAGATGTGAATCGATGCTGCATTTATATGCTGAATTCACTTATTATTATTATTATTATTATTATTATATTAAGTTCCTTCAAGACGTAATCGTAAACACAAACAAACAGAAACATAACATTCGCATGTTATTAAAATTAATATTGCATAACATTGCATGAAGTTAATATTTTGTTTAGGTGGGAAACGGGGGGTAAAGGGGGCTTGTATTTGGTGCTCAGTGAATAAAGCGGAATAAAGTCTTGTGACTGCGCACCGTGTGCAAATATTGACGCTGCTTGCAGAGCCAGACTTCAACTACTGATGTTGAAAGACCAGAAGAAACAAAGACAATCAGTCTCTGATCAAGTCTTGTAAAGCCTGAAATGATCTGAATCCTCTGTTGATTAAATCTCACGATCACATTGCTTTATGTGGCACATTATGGTTTTTAATCAGGTAAAACTTCAATTAATGTCATTAGAAAGAAATGTGAGTCAGTGTTGCCTGTATCAATTCAGCCAACTTATCTGATGACTATCTGAGGATTCAGTCAGAAGATGAGGGAGGTAGTATACAGGCATGTGGGTAAAACAGACGAGTTCATTACTTCTTGAAATATTAGGCTGTCTGTATGTGTCAATATTACGAAATGCTTTTTTAACATACAGTGTGCTTGTATAAATCCACATCTGGGAATCCAGATGATCAAAAAGTTTGAGGAGGGCAGAATGCTGACAGGTGGGTAATAATATCTCCACCAAGTTAAAACCCCTCTCAGTAACTGGATTTTCTGTCAATATCATGAAATGCTTTCTTTAACAAACAGCCTTGCTTTTTTGTGAATCCTTTAAACTTATTTTCACGGCCTTATGCGAGCATCCATTCAGAACACCTCAAATATTGAGGCAGAACATGTCATTTTTATGCCCTTGAACAAAATGTCAATTTTCAGATGTTTCTACGCCTTACACTTCTAGTATATAGCATATATTTTTAAAGAAGTATATATTTTTTAAATAAGAGTGAAAGAATGTATTTATTCTTTGCCTTTAGCTTTATTTGGCTCAGATCAACACATTATTTACAAAGGCTGATGTTAAAATGTACACTCGCAACTTAACTTTTAACTTGCAAATTTAAAAGTGATTTAAAAGTTTAAAAGTGGTTTGACAGGCAATGAATCATTCCTTCAAACCTCACAAACAAATGTGACTAGAAATCACGTCAATGTGACTAAAACATTTTTAAACAGTTGAGCAATGAGAGGCGATCATACAGTAAAACATACACAAACAGTAATGCTTCAACAAAGAAAACAGAGACAAGGGACAATTTAGGCATTTTTTCATCTATAGATGAAAGGATGATAAGATTAAGAGATTATTTTCAAATGGTGACGATACAGGACGAAAACAGAATAGGGACCAAATACTCTTTTCAATCATCTGAAATGATACTTCAGATCAATTCCACACAACATATACTTTTTGGTTATGATCTCATCAAAAGATATTAAAATAATGCATATTTGTAATTACTCTACAAGTGGAGCATTGTAAGCTTTACCCCAAAGGGAAAACATTTCTTTGCTAACTGCAAAGTTCTCAAGAATACTACATTTAACTACAGCACTTAGAAATTACATGTGACTTTAGTATATAGTAAGAAGGAAGGAAAACGGGCCTATTGGTATGATTGGTGTACTAAAATACTGCAGCTGACCATAAGACACTGCACTGAAATTAAATATTCACTGCAAAAAATACAAAAATAAGATCACCACAAATCTGTAGTACTATTAAATCAGTAAGAGAGGAGTTTTATCAGAGAGCTGGAGACAACTACAGGCTCGTCTACAAACTGCCATACGCTGTAGCTGATGTTTGTACAGTAATTCAGAGTAAAAAGCTGTACAGTGTACAGTTGTGAAATACGGATGTCTAACCTTTGCTACAATAGGGGTATTGTATAGTTTCATGAATACTTAAAAAGAAAATTGCTGCCACACAGAATGTTTGAACGTTGTTATAATGTTCTATTTCTTAGTCTTCTTGTCATTCAGTGATGTACAGAACAGTTTCAGTACATAGACTCTTTAGCAGTCCAGAGGCAAACAGCAGTTATTTCAATGATCGCATTTAATGCCAGTGCACTTTAACAAATGTATGCTTTTATTACAAAAGGGCCCAATGAGTTGAAAAATACCACAGGGAAATCAAGATAACACAAGGATTGAGGTTGTAATTTAAACACTCAGGTTGCCATGGACTGCAAATTAGACACTTGCACTACTGGTACGGTGGCCTAGTGTTGTTAAAAGTCACACATGGTATAAACTCAGATGAAAGCAAGAGAGCATGACAGCCAGAGAACCAGGAGATGGGTGATCTGAGAGATACAACAGAAGTCCAAGCTCAGCTCAATCTGAGGGGCTGTAAAGATCACCGGAGGAGGGCAGGTGGACCTGGCTGCCCGTAACGCTCGGAAGCCGGGAGAGGTCTGGCAGACTGCTGAGACGAGACCGCAGCTCCTTTCGAACCTGGGACACCCGTGCCAGTTTACGCTTGTATTCCTGAAATAAACATGTAAAGAATCCCGTTAATGTCAGAGAAGGTACTGGTTCTGTATGTGTAAAAATAATACCAGCATTTAAACTAGTAAACCAAAATGCATGCTCTGTTTAGTTTGGGGGTATTGCACAAGATTGTCTTTCTAAAATAATAATTACAGTAATAATTTACTTTTTAACAAGAGATTATTAAATTTTAGCAAACACCATTTACTGGTGTTTGCTAAATCTGGTTAAGAGTTAACAAAAACTTTTGATTAAATTCAGTGACAGGTTTGTCAGTTCTCACACTAAACTTGCTCTAGAATCAATTTCAATTGTAAAACAGCAGCTGCTGTTTTTAAATAGTAAGCACAGCATTATCAAAACAGTACAGTCTGCTGTCAATTAAGGCATTTCCTACATTGTAAAAAACAACTTTGCTGCCTTACATTTTTAAGTTTAATCAATTTGGCTGCATAAGTCACTTCAACTTACTCTTGGTAATCATGACTGGTCTTGAGTTGCTGTAGCTTTTAAGAAATGGTTGCGATTGCTTAAGTTTTTTTTTAATTATACCAGTCAAGATTTAAAATTTTATGTTGAAATGACTGGTATAGCCAAGTTGATTAAACTTAAAAAATTGAAGGCAGAAAAGTTTTTTTTTTTTTTTTAGTGTACATTAATGTATGTATCCTATATTAAACTATGTACTAAACATAGCTCAGACAACAAGTGTCAAAAGGCAGTGAATTCGTCTAAAGCACACAACACACCGGATGAGTTTCAACATAGCAAACTTTACTATGATTTCATATGCAAGTTTTGTTTTCCTAAAATCTGTTCAAGATTTCAAAATCAACAAATGTTGAAACTATTGTAAAAAACCACAACTATTGTAAAGTGTAAATTAAGTGTTTGAAATCTACTTTTGTCTACAGTGGTTTATCACTTTAAATTTAAAGATCTTTTAACTTAAGTTTGGTGTCGGTGCTTCTGTGATGAATGGGAACAGCACAATTACTTTTATGTCCCAGTCTAATACCAGGATGCATCACTGTTTACGAGTTGGCAGTTAAATTTTAAGACATTCAAATTAAAACTATTATTTTACTATTCTAAGATGTTTATTGTTATACTTTTAGTTCTAGATATTTACCTCCAAAAGTTTAATAAAGTAATCAGTGGATCTTCACATACATTATCTATACATTAGGATTAGTTAACGCATCCGACAACAGAATATTTATCACTTGGTTTTGACTGCTATTAATCGCAACTAATGCTAATTTCTAAAACTATTGAAAGGCTACAATGCATTTATGTAAACATTCACAACGTATACAATGTATATGAAGAATTTCAATTTAAGCTTTATTAATACTCTAAAAGTTCATTGTTAGTCAAGTAACTGCATTAACTAATGTGAACGTATACAACCTTACTGTCAATAAGAATGTATGTGAAAGCAAATAAATAAAAATTCACACTCAAGAGATTGTCTTTTATTTTTTTATTTGATATGTAAAAATGACAACAGCTGGAACACAGGAACCTGCTCAGTACCTGTAAGTAAAGGCTGCACAGTTTAGCTGTTACACATTAAAGTCCATTAAACTTTGTTTATACTTACCCTGCCCAGTACTTCTCTAATGCACAGGGATTGAAAGATATGAAACATTTAGTGCTGAATTTCTTGGCTTAGAATAATTGAAATTGGAAACCCAAATATGTGAGAATGACATACAGCTATGACAACTGTGCTACATAATGTTTGTTTCAATAGCACAATGGTAAACATATTTATAAATAGTTGACACCCAAAAAGATAACGTGCGGAAGAACAGCACAGAAAAGGTAGAGGGTTACTGAGGAAAAGTATTTTTTAAAGAAAAAGGGGATAAAATGTTAAGTTAGCAAGTTTACCCACTTCTAGTTTCTGCTCGTTCTGGGCCAGGCCATCTTTCTGACTCTGTAAAAAGACAGCGAGTGTGCGCGTGAGCTGTCGTCTGTCATCGATCTCTGCTGCCAGTCGTCCGCTGTAATCAGCCAGAAGCATGCAGGCCTCCTCCACCAACCGAGACAGCCGTTCCCCCGACTCTTTATCTGTCACAAACACCAGAATGAAAGTCTTAAAAGACACATGGGTGGTATGAACTGGTCATCCAACCAAGTTTACTATCTAGTACACCAAGCATGCTAAAAACCGCAAATTGCACCACCTAAAATCATCCTAAAATCAATAAAAATCATCACAACAGTCAATAGAGTAAAGCTTGTGTAAAAAAAAACAAAGCATAAAGTTATACATTTTAGCATAATTATGACTGATAAGCAGATCTTTGTCTATACAACATACTAACACGAGCTATATTAATGGCAAATATATTTTTAAATGCAATTGTCACAAAAGCAGGTTAATACAACAAGCACGTTAATATAACCATGTTGTTTGGGTTTCTTGCTCTCACCTGTGACTTTATGCAGCAGGGAGGTGTCCTGCACCTCAGGGGGGAGAGCAGAGATCCGCTGGCGAAGAGAAGCATCACTCGAGGCCGCGTTCTCAAGCTCCTGTAGTGCTCGTATCAGATCTGCAGTCTGACACACAAAGCAGCAATTGGCATGAAGGAATCAAACTGACCCGAGATCAGTTTATACGTAAAGGTATGCAAACATTTCTGTTCTTTTAGTACCTGCGGAGGGTCACCGGGGGAGCTGTGGGAGGGGAAGCCCTCATCATTCACTGTTATCTCTTCATAAGGTCTTTTCTTGGCCTTCTTCTCGACCTCTGTATGTCATAAGAGAAGATTATAAATGTCAAGGACATTAAACAACTTTTCTGAAGGGACAAATACTAACGCTATTGGCAAATATTTTACAAACTCAAGATACTTTCCAAACTAACCCAGAATAACCTCCAAATAACCTTCCAATTCTTTGATATGATATAAACTGATTTAGCATGTGAATCAGTTATTAATGTGAACTTTCTGTGAAGAACTTACGCAGAACTTCAGACAGTTTGTCCAGCAGGTCATTCTCATAGACGGCTCTTTCCTGCCAGATAGACAGAACTCTACCTAACTGTTTCTTGCAGCTCTCATCTCCTTGACTACAAAAACAGACGGTAACACAAAAAATACGATTTTACCAGAGAAAGATTCATAACACTGTTGAAAGAGACAAATGTTAACAGTCTGGGCCCTAACTAACTCAACTACAGATCAAATTCAGTTTTGATGATTGAATCACAGAAATTACATTGAATGTTTTTGTGGCTAAAATGAATCAGACAGACCAGTTTTTTTTAACTCAAGTTTCTGAACTAAAAGATCAGACACGAAAATGCACTGTTCTCAAATCAGATACTGCTACTTCTCCCATAAACCTCAATGCATGCATTAAGATTGGTCTATTCCTCATACAGTACACTTAGAATACAGCACATATAGTCATATAGACTACTATGACACTTATTATGGTGTTTTGTGTCTCTTTTAAACTTTACAAGATTCACAAACACCACAAATCTGTCACCAAAAGCATATTTTGCTGAAAAAAAAGCTTCCTTATATTTAAAGCTGCAATCCGTAACCTTTGCCCCTCTACCGCCATCTGTTTAAAACATAACATTGCAGGTTACTTTACATACTTTTCATTACGCTGAAGTAAAATGAAGCCAAGCTGACATTTCCTGGGAAATCGTATAATTATAAATCATTATTATAAGCTTAGCGTTGTGAATTGGGGTAAGGCAAGGGGAATTTTTTCAACACTGATCTGTCATGTACTTGCTCTATAACTGATTTTTGCTCATTTAACCCAGAACAATTACAGATTGTGGCTTTAAACACACACACACAGGTACAATCACAGAACTTCATAGGTCAAAAATGTAATCAGTCAGTTTGAAATACTACATAGCATAACATAGCACACATTTAACAGAATCTAAATGTGAGCACATAGTCTACAGGCTGGTCTAACTCACCTAGAGACGTGCTTGAAAGCATCAACAATGACTGGGGCAAAGTCTTGTGTGAACTCTGGTCCCTTCCTCTTGCTGTTCTGAATGACATCATTCGCCAGATAAAGGAAGGTCAGCTTACGAGGTACCTGGGCTACACAGAAACAGAGAGAAGAAAATGCTTATGTAATAAAAAAGTCTGGGCAGAAATAATGCAATTATCTAAAAGAAAAGCAGACATGAGTCGTTTACCTTCAGAGCTAAGAGCTTATATGACACAAGAGACTTTAATGACAAAGCAGACAAAATAGGATGCTTTATATTTTTATACCACTTGTTTAAGATGTTGAGAAAAAAAAATTTTTTAAAGCAACTAATGGGCATTGAAAAAAGCACTAAACTCTGTTGTTAGGCTGTGAACAGAAGCCATTTAAACTCTACATAAAGGTTTCTGAGTGACAGACTCTTTGTTTCGCTTGTTACTGATTGTTTCTCAAGTGAACACAAAACCCTGCTATGGAAACTGAACCTTCACTATAGTAACAATGAGATCTCAGAAGAGGCAGATGGTCTAAAGATAGCTTGCGCTCTCTCTGCTAGTACCCACCAAGTATATACGAGCAATGGACAAATATATTTTGCAGTATCTTATATTCAAAATAAAAACAAGGCTTAGCTAATCTGTGAAACAGCCTAAATTTTACAAAAACATAACATGTAATAAGAAACTACATATGTACACAAACACACTTTCATTGTCTCATAAGAACAAATCACAAAAATTACATCGGTTTAAACTTTGGTTTGGTTGCTCGTTTTATTTTAAAGCTGTAATCTTACTTCATTAGCCTAGAGGGAGCTAAGCAACTAGGCAAAACCACTAAACTGAAAATGTACAGTAATCCCCAGGAGACAGCATTAAATGCTCGGAATTAATTATAGCATAAGCAGTAATCTAAACTTGTTGTGCTAAATGCTGACTCGGCTTACATTAAAATGATTCAGGACAAGAGGAAAAATGTGTCGTTTAGTGGCTGAGCAAAACCCCATAAGCAATCAATGATCTTTCAATAAAAATGATCAATAATAATTTAGACTTTTCAGTTCAATGTCTGAGATATAACAAACATTTGCTTGTTCTCTTTTGTCTACTCCATATTTAGAAATATGGCAACAGTTCTGAAATCTTGATGCATTATGTTTTGAAACGCTACCTCATGTACTGTTATGCTTCATTACAAAGATCCAGCATTGTAGAAATCCTTCACTGACACCAGTGGTTATGCGGGATTAGGCTAAGTGCATGTTTATCATGTCTATAAGTAGATAAAGGTGAAAAGAGGACAATGCACACCTGAGCACACAAGCAATGGGGAAGCCATTTATAAAGACATGACCTCATTATATGAATGCCAAACCTCAGTAGGTTTCTGTAGTTTTTGTTAGTTTCAGTTCCTGTGCAATTACTGATAAGGTACACAAACAGGGAGGAAAAAGGTACACAAACTGAGACAAGGGTGTGGCAACAACATTTTGAAAAGACACTGCCAACAAATAACTTCTAAAAGCCTGATAATGAGACTCAGTAATACCACTTTTAAACTCTGGGTACGTGTCAATTCAAAAGACATTTACTGCCATCAGACTAGAGTTCCTCACAAAGCAGGCACAGCACCTTTTGAAATAACTCCATACTTACCATACTAACCCTAACCCATACATACCATCCAATGAGTGGGTCTAGCTGATCCTAAACCTAAGTGTTGTTGCAAACAGTGAGAAAGTACAATTTTACAGACAAAAGCCAGGACAGACTAAAATATAGCCTAAACAAGATTATTTATGATCATTGTTGCTATGTGTTATTGTTATGCATGTGTTAGTTAATGCATGTTAGACATCCAGTAAAGGAAAAAGACCAGACTAAAATATAGCCTAAACAAGATTATTTATGATCATTGTTGGCTATGTGTTCATTGTTATTGCATGTGTTAGTTAATGCATGTTAGACATCCAGTAAAGGAAAAAGACCAGACTAAAATACAGCCTAAACAAGATTATTTATGATCATTGTTGCTATGTGTTATTGTTATGCATGTGTTAGTTAATGCATGTTAGACATCCAGTAAAGGAAAAAGACCAGACTAAAATACAGCCTAAACAAGATTATTTATGATCATTGTTGCTATGTGTTATTGTTAGGCATGCGTTAGTTAAGGCATGCGTTAGTTAAGGCATGCGTTAGTTAAGGCATGTGTTAGTTAAGGCATGCGTTAGTTAAGGCATGCGTTAGTTAAGGCATGCGTTAGTTAAGGCATGCGTTAGTTAAGGCATGTTAGACATCCAGTAAAGGAAAAAGACCAGACTAAAATACAGCCTAAACAAGATTATTTATGATCATTGTTGCTATGTGTTATTGTTATGCATGTGTTAGTTAATGCATGTTAGACATCCAGTAAAGGAAAAAGACCAGACTAAAATATAGCCTAAACAAGATTATTTATGATCATTGTTGCTATGTGTTATTGTTATGCATGTGTTAGTTAATGCATGTTAGACATCCAGTAAAGGAAAAAGAAGTGGTTTGACACACACTCTTACATCTCATTCTCTTCACAGAGGTGATTATATCTCTGGTAAAGTCTTTTTTTAATCAGACAGGTCTGATCTCATCCTACCACAGCCCACATGGGCCATGCAGACCTTTGCATCTTAATGAAAGAGGTCCGAGTAGACACAAAAACAGCTGCTGTGTTGCCATTTTGACAGTAGACCCACTACACTACACCTACTATAAATAAAGGCTTTTCTAAACTAAAGGTAGCAGGGAAACAGATGTGGATGCTTCAAAATGGCTGCCAGGTCAGTGGGAGCTTTCACAACTGTTAAAAAAAAATCATAACATGCCTAGTGAACACATTATATATAACATCTTCTATCAGATATACTAAAACGCTTCCTGCAGTAGTGAAACTTCTTGAATCTTACGGCCGCAGGACTGGGTCGCCTTTGCACCGACTTAACACATGTTGCTGAGTTATTGCGTTTATGAAACAGACTGGTACTGTCGTTTTGCATGAACAAAATCAATTGGGAATTGTTTGGTTTGGCTCAGGAATAATATGCAACGATACCGCACAATACGCAAAGGGATCACATCGTTTGTAGGTTGGCTAAACTGTCAGCTAATAAGGAAAACATCTGAGATTAGCTCGTTTGCTACACGGGCTGTTTCGTTTCACTACGAAAGTACAACGCACGACTCCAACGAGCTTTCTAAAGTTAATCGTGAGTTTGGGGCAAAATCTACCTTTGCTTACCTTTTTTCAGCTCGTTATACCAGACTTTGACGATGGTTTTGGCGTGTTTTCTGTGGTGAATGAGCCACAGTGAAAGGGTCTGGACGCTCTGCTGGGAATTACTCAGTTCTGATAATTTCTTCTCCAAAGCAGACTCCGAGAACACGGACATTTTCAGCTAGAAGTAAATTATTGGGTAAAAATTGCCCACACCAAGCACCCGAGGGCCGAGGTTAGTAAAGCTGATAACACCTCAGGCTAGCTACACATTCCCTGCTTTCGCCGCGGAGCGCACTGCGCATGCGCAGTCTCACCACGCACTATATGTCTGCTAGCAGGCGAAAGCAGTATGTATTGGCCGAATTTGATCTTAAAGAGACATTTTTACCCACCTGCCTCGTTTCTGCCCTCCATTTCTTCTGTCGGGGTGCACAAAGAAAATAATAAAATGGGTCTGCTATACCTACACAGATAATACTGTAGGTTCAATGCAACATTTCATTCTGTTAGCATAGCTTTGTTTGACACCCTAACAGGGTTGTTAGCTGATCCATTTTTACCCACCAGCAGCTTTAATCTTTCAAGCCAGCAGTTTCAGGACAGCAAATTCAGGCCAGCAGTTTCAAGTCAGCAGTTTCAGTTCATACCTACACAAGCAACACTGTATGTGCAACTTTTCATTCTGTTGACTTGGAGCACTTTATTATATGGGGTTGTTAACCGGTTAGGGCCAGTTACCCCCACCTGCCTGGAATCTACCCTGTTTCCATGTTTTAACTGCCATCAAGGCACTTTCCATCTTCATATGTATTGGGTGCACATGAAGGAGGTTTGTCTCCAGCCAGGCTGTTCACAACACCCCGCTGCACAGTTTGGACACATCTAATTATGTGTCTCATGATCTGCTGAGTTGAATCAGGTATGGTAGATGAGGGAAACATTGCAAATGTGTGGTGTAGTGGGGCTTAAGGACAGGGATGAGAAACACTCTCTGTAGATATTATAAATAATGATGTTTCAAAGGTAAATTTAATAGAATCGAATAATTAAATAATCACTCCATGAATTTTAATAGTAGCACCAGCATGCCACCGGGAGTCTTACCTCGGGGTAAACTGAATTGTTGTTGCAACAATTTGCAAACAATGTTGTGCAAATTTAAATGAATAATGAAAAATACATCCATTAATGCAACAATTTGGATAATATTTAATTTATAACAATTTACCTGATACAGGACAAAATTACTCAAGTCACGAGTCTATGAGCACAAGTAAAGAAAAACATCAAGCCATGTTTTCCTCTAATTTAATTACTTTAATGAAAAGCAGACAGGCTGTTGAGGAATATAATTTCACTTCAGTTTAATGCAAATTTACAATGCAAAGAGATCTACAAAGCCCAACACACCTCAATTTACTATATCTTTACCACTGCTAAAGTTAGTTATAAAGACAAACATTTCATTAAAATGAACAAAAAGGGGTTACGCCACCCATATAAGTATTTTCTTTAACTGTGTCTGTCATAGCTTTTTCAGTGTGCAATAGTTCCACATGCAAGGCAGAAGTTTGCAGCTGGGTACAAGATATTTCAGTGAATGAGATGTAAAAACAAATCAAAAACAATTTAACGATATGTGACACCAATTCACATTCATCGTTTCAAACTGTCAGTGAAATCTGAAGTGACTACTCTTCAGTATATCTTTAATATACAGATAATTTGTCCTTACAAATGTTCTTAATTCTTAAGTAATTTCAATTTAATAACACATCAAATTAAAGTGGTATCTAAAGAGTTAAATATACTACTTTTTAAATGTCTATACTTTGTATATTTTTCACTTGAGCTTGTACTCAATAAACAGTTAATTTTTTACTTATGTTCATTACCCTTCCTCCGTGACCCAAAAGCCTCAGTAGATTAATAAATAAATTATAAATAACCACAAAGACATAACTTGTATCGAGTTGTCCAACAAACGTTTTTCCAGCATATGGAATGCTTTGCAACTAGTAACATGCAACTAGCCATACGTAAAAAGCATGTTTAAAACAAAACAAGATGGACTAAACTTAATTTACAACAATGAAAAGAGGGGAAATGCTTTACCTCACACATGCACGCACAAACACGACAACAAAACCTAACGAAAGTTTTGTTACCCAACAAAAAAAGATCAATCACATAAGTCATGTAGTGATGGAGCTTTTTAATACTGACCTTTGGAACGTTTGAATAGTGAAGACAACCTCACCGTCCTCAAAAAAACTATATACAGATTTTATTTTACTTGTCAGCACTTAAAGTATTACTGTAGATAATACAGTTAGCTGAAGAATCGTTTGTTATCTTGGAGTGTATATATTGGTGTTACCTCACGAAGCAGTAATGTTAGAAGACAAGCGTATTTGTAAACCATTCAGATATGCATGCCTACAACTGGATGGGTTTCAGCTTTTATTTGACTATTTACAGCTATATAAGCAAATGTTTGGAGAAGCATCCATTTCTTCTCTCTGACATTCTTGGTTGTATTAGACTACCCCACAGAGAAACGATATATTGACTAGCACATCAGTAGTGATCACTTCTCTGAAATATAATTCTACTCTGTTTATTGACATCTGCTCTCTTTCTATCCATCTCTTTCGTTCCTATTCACTGTGAATGTAACCAGGCCACGTGCAAAGCTCAGTGAAGTTTGAGGTCGCGTGAGATTTCTGCCATGCTGTTTGGATGCAGCTGTTGAGTTTTACCATGTTAAACATCTCCAGAACTACAGAAGCAGTTTTCAGGAAGAATAGGAAGGACAGAACAAGCAATGCAGTGGAACGACACAAAAATGAGCATTTAGTGAAATTACATTCATGGGTGCTTAAATAAAGTTCTAAAAATGTACCATTTGGTGTGTGACTGACGCTATGCCTGAAATGGGCAAAGAGTCTGTTGTCTAACCAACCTGTACATATGTTAAATACAGGGAATGTGAGAAACAAATAAATTAGGACTCGAAAAGGTATGAGGAAAAGGTATTAGAGAGGTGAGGTGATACACCATTCCATGTAAGGTGGACTGCACTTCCCTCTCCTCACAGGGAGAGGGCACACTTATTCCCTGGTGCGACCCACAATGGCCAGGATGTAAAGAAATATGTTGATGATGTCAGTGTAGAGGTTGAGAGCTCCAAAGACATACTCCTCCGGACTAAGTCCCAGCTTTTTGTTTCCCAGGAGAAGCTGGGTGTCCACAGCCAGGAACTGTGAAAGAACAAACAAGCACTGAGGGTCACAGTCACGTTAAACAGAGATAAATGATTTGGGGCCACTACAGAACAGCCTGGCAACTGCATAGCAACATGCTAACACAGTCAGAAAGCTACAGCCATGGCAACCACAAGAAACACCCTAAACAATGTGTTGGTGAATGGATAAGTGACATTTTTTTTGTTTTTGAAAATGTACAAAAAAACTTAAATATTTACAAATATATAAATATATATATATTCATATGGTCTCGTTTTACCTCACAGCAATTCCCATATTAAGCGTACTGGGTTTGTCTTCTATGGCACATCCTTTGCCTGTCCAAATGCAGAAATTTGACCTAATATTCAGCTGACCTTACTACCTCAAAACGCCTTTAATACAGCCAGTTTTCCAGTATTACAGACTGGAAAACTACAGACTTTAATAGCACACTGGCTTGGTGACCCAGTTTGTGCTAAATGTGGTAAAATGCTTATCACCTTGGTTAAAAACTACAAGCCAAATAACTAACAAAATCTGTTTCTATTTTAAAGAAATTGATATTTCTGTTCACCAAAGCAAATTTTAATTGAAAATATGGTCTAAATATGGAAAGTAAAAATATGGTCTTAAACATTTCCTGGCCATTACTATAGTATACCAAGAGCACTTACCCAGACCACATAAAAACATAATGCTGTTACAGTTTCAGCTGTAACCCTGAGGAAAGTGTCAGGGATCAAACTCTATATTGACTCCAAACATGTGAATGATACTGTAGGTCAGTCAGCTTGTACTCACGCAGGTGAAGAGCAGCGCGCCGAGCGAGGCGTAGACGATGTGCAGAATTTTGTTTTGAATAAAGATGCAGAGGATGGAGGCGACGAGCAGGACAATCAGACAGACGAAAAGCACGCCCCAACAGGAAGTGAAGTCATACTTAGTCTGTTTTTGAAATACAGAAAGAATTATGAGCATCAGTGGTTCACAGAACAGATCACAGAATTTTTTCATATCACAACAGTTTACAGTGAGCATGTCTGTTAAGCTCCGAAAAGGAAAACTCTGTTTTTAAAAAACTTCATTTACTATATTTTTATACCGTTTTCACAAATGAGGACATCCCTGAAAGGAGGTTTTGCTCAGATTTGTCATGTTCTGCTGTCTTTTGGGCACAAATTTGTCCCTAATGCATGGTTAAGTAAACACGCACACACACACACTATAAAAGCACAAACACTTCACTTTAGGTCTTCTGAAGTCATATGATAGCTCTATGTGATGAACAGATTGAAATTTATGTCATGAGAAATAAGATGTTCCACAAACAAACAGGAAACGAAAAGGATGGAGATGTTAGAGTGCAATATAAGCTATAAACTGCTAGGCAGAAAGCACTGTGTGAAGGAGTGATGATTCAACAGACCTGCAGGGAGAACAGCACAACCGTGAAGCAGACCACAGCTGTAATGCCCACTGCCATGATGACTGCGTCTGTATCATAGTAGCTGGCAACCATGCCCACCATATAAGACATACTCAGGGTCAGGATGGACTAAAAGAGCAACAAGAGAAGAGTCAAATACAAACTATACATATTAACCATAAACTAACACACAGGACAAAGAAACAATTCGAATCATTTCTGCTTTGTCTATAAAGAGGCAACAGTTTATAAAAAACTGCACATATTTTGTGGTACGGTATAGAGTAAAAATATTGGATAATCTGTAGCTATTGTTTTGTTGTACCAGTGCCACCAGATTCCATGGGTGTTTGCGACGGAACTCTCCGCAGCAGCTGAGAACGATGAGCGACACGAAGAAGATCGCATATGACACGTAGTACGTCCACTGATTCCTTCGTACGAAAACTTTGACATCGGTCGTGAAGGTGAAAATGGCAACAAAGGAGAAGGTGACCAGTAGCTGAACAGTCAGGACCATGAACACCTGGAAACAGAGTGAAAAACTATTTATAAAACAGTATACTGTTTTATATAAATATATATATATTTGTGTTACTACATTGTGTGGCTTGTGTGTTACATATAGCCATATGTGTGTATGTGTGTATATATATATATATATATATATATATATATATATATATATATATATATATATATATATATATATATATATATATATATATATATATATATATATATATATATAAATATATTTATATATATATATACATACACACACACTATATTTACACACACACACACACACACACAATTTTAAAGACACATTTTAAAAAATGTTTGTAATTCATTGTGTATATGAATTGTGTATGTATTGTATAGTCCATTATCATTTCACCTGTTTAACTAGAATCCTTCTACAAAATTATTTAGATCAAATTAAATAATTGCCCAGCCTGCTCCTGTCTCGCTTACACTGCTTACCTTTCTAATGAAGGCCTGTCTGATGTTCTTATCTTCCCAGTTAGCAGAGCTAGCAAACTCATCATTGCCATAGTAAGAGGGGGGGCCATCTCCACTGTGGTATCCAGGGCTGCCCATAGAAGCTGCCAAAACACAAATACAACATCATATACAATGATGGGTAGTAAGCCAATAAGCCCATGTTTTTTGCTACCAGAAATAAATCAATGTAGACTATAGGCTGCGGTTTAAAGTACAGAATTCCTTCATTACTAAAACACTCATACAAATGGAAAACTAAAGGACAGACCTGATTTACAGGTTTGGAAAGCAAAACCTCTTAATTATACCGACTTGGAAAGATCTCCTAAGTGTTACAGCAGGGACTGAGGGTAAGAGGAATAAATTATATATTTTCAGTCATCGCAGACTTTGTAACTTTTGTTAAAGAGTTGAGGCAAAGCAATTTACCTTGCATAACCCCTAGAAGGACAGAGAACTACCAAGTACACAAACTAAACAGTTATTATGGCATAAAATCTGCTGCTTAGCAGAGTTACAGTCGTACCAGTCAGTGGAGAACAAAATTATTTAACTGGGTACATTGTAACTTCCAGGCTGGTAAGAAGCTCTTTTATCATCTAAGAATGTTTTTGAAGTTCTCACCATTGGGATCTACACCAAAGCCAGGCTGGCCAGGCCCCTGCTGGTAGGGGCTCTGTGGGTATGGCCCCTGAGGGAAGGGCCCCTGTGGGTATGGCATCTGCGGATACGGCATCTGCGGGTATGGTCCAGGACCAAACCCAGGTGCTGCAGGTTGGCCGTAAGCAGGCTGACCATAACCAGTCTGGCCGTAGGGACCCGGCGCCCCGTACGGAGGTGCTTCTGGACCCTGGTTGTAGTTGGGTGGGGGCATCCCAAACGCATCGGTTTTGGGTGGCCCGTAGACGCTGTTGTGAAGTGGGTTGTTTTCCCCCATTACAGGGTAAGTTGGCTTGTCCTGGGACATGTCTCCTTCCCTTAGTGGAAATCTAATATGGAGAGGAAATAACAATGGTTACAAAAGTACAGAATGACTATAGAATGGGCACAAGGGCAAACAATGCAATATAAATGATAATATGTACTGCACTGTTGAAAAGTAACAAAAGTAGAGACACTGCTAATTTACATATGTTTTAAAGGTATGTTTCTCAGCACTGAAATACAGAAGGTACACATACTAAAATAGACTAATGACATGAAACAAACCTTCAGCCAGCTGAGAGACACTAATAACGTTTCAAATTGCACTCCATGACTCCACTGCAGGAAAGATAATCTCTGCTTTTAATGATCTGATCAAAACAACTCCAACAGAACTGATGGTCAATGAACAATCAGTCTTTGTTTATTCAGTGATTCAGTTCAGTCAACTGACAAATGGTGCATTTCAGAACAAAAGGGTCAGTCAGACATAAGCACCATCTATGGTGTTGGACTGGGGCACCGGCTCAGCCAAAAATAAAGTGGGGGGGAGGCATACAGTTAAATCATTTATCAAATGTGACATTTCCTTAATATGCTGTAAATTTTTAAAAATGGTCAGACTAAGAGAGTCCATAACATTCAATACACACACGCATATACACGCAAGACCCATATTGGAAAATAATGAAACACACTTAGCAGCAAATCTATCTAATTTTGTCTTGTTTTAAATCATTTTAAGTGATCCTAAGGCCCCTTTGTGGGCCCTCTAGTGGGGGGCCCTGGTTGAGAAACACTGACTTACAGTGTATGAAAGAAATATACTGTCAGTGATGTTAAATAAGGCCACAGGGTTACCACATGATTTTTTTGCCCCCCTCCCAATATACAACCCAAGTCTATGGCCATGGAGCCAGAAGGCAACAGACGTGAGTCAGCAGGAATTATGTGGAACCACTGAGAACAAACAACATATCAAAAACTTCCTGGCAACCTACACCCAACCACTGATCATCCAACGGTGGGTTTAGCATGTTATTTTGTGCTGTTTGTCACATGCTGCATGGCTCTTGTAGGCTGCAGTTTGTCATTAAGACAGTAAAGATGTAGAAGACATATGATTACAAGTGCTTACACCGCTTCCTGGTAACCCAGGCTTCACAGCTACGGTTGCCAAGAAAGACAGAGGGGTTGCCATGGACACTGATGCTGAAGCGAATGCATGTGTTGGTGGGGTAACTCCATCTTTTTAAGCTGTCAAAATTTGACTATTAAAAGAAACCAAGATTCAACCTAAAACGCCTTGTAGAACCACACGCTTCCTGTTTCCAAAAGCTTAAAGGAAATATTTTTTCTAAATTGCAATTTAAAACCTAGGAAAAGAAGGCAGCTTATTCTAAAATATAGATTGGCTGGTCAGCTTGACACAACAGTAACTCTCTTTAACATCAATTATATTCAAATAAAGTGTCATTATAAATAATCTCTCTCTGTCTTTCTCTACCGAGTAACAGCAGTTATGCAACACTGTCCTATTTACCCTGGATTCCAAATCCCATGTGACCTGATCTCAGCTCAGCTGTTCGTCCAGTGTTAAACAGCAGATTATATTCAGACGCTTGTTTCCACTGTCCCTTATAACAGCAGCAAGGTTTCTATAAAGTGCACTTCATAATAAATACTTTATAAATAACACTTCATTTTCCCCCAACAAATACCAGTCAGGAAATCATGATCCTTTTTACATGTGTATTTCTTTTCCTTTTTAGCTGACTAAAATTGAATATAAATGATTTGTTTAACAGAGAAAGTACTACATTCTGAGTGATTACTCCTTGTACTGATTTTTTTCTTGTTGGATAATATCATATTATCTTCAATCTGTAATCATGGTGGTCTGTGTAAATCTAAGCAGTGGCGAAGGCTCTCTGGTGTTAAGAGCCTGTGTTTATCTCACCGAAACAACGCTGATCTGATTAAGGGAGGTGCTTAATATGTTGATAAGATCAGTGCTGCTATTGGTTGCTCTTAGGTTACTCCACTTCCGATTGGCTGGAGAGCAGAGATCAGGTTCTGCCCCTATGTTTTTAAACATGTAATAATATCCGGCCTAATTCCAGTATAGCTAATTTTAACACAGCAGGAGGGGAGTTTCCCACACATTGACATTTATGTCTGATCTGATAAATGGTTGTAAATTAACAATAACGCTAAATAAGAAGGATTTAAGGCTTTAACTAGATTAGCTATATATATATTTTGATCTCATCTTTAGAAAGTAGATATTCTCAGGACACTTACGGCTTTGTGGCCAGAAAACTGCTTTAAAAACAAATGTCAGAACATTTACTCCCAGGGCAAATAAATTCTAAATGAAGGATCCAGTGCATGTTGATAAATGAGGTCCCTTTGAGAAAATCAGGACATTTATAAGAATTGATCTGAAGCTGAATTTGCAGTCTGTGATAAACCCTGTTGCATAAACCAAGTGTTCGTCAGCTGACAGTAAACTTCATTCAGACATAAACAAGGAGAAGAGAAAACACTACGCTGTAATTTCCCCCACAGCTAGTCACAACAAACAAAAGCTACAACAAAGTCATCACTTGATCTAACATGTCATAATGTTTACATGTAATCAGCAGAAAACCTTTTAGTATTTTAAACATAAACCCTGACCGGAATAAAGTGAATGCCTACAAGTGATTATAAGCTAACTGTCCACAGATACAAGTGTTTATTCAGTTTAATATAGCAAACTTTACATGCCGGAATATGGATGGTGATGGGACAAATCTCTCTACAATATTCTGGGCACAATTCAAGATTTAAACTAGCTTAGAAGAGGAAAAAAAAAAAAATCAAAGGCCAGTACTATAACTATACTATAACAGTTTCCACTACTAAGGGTGGTTCAACTTAAAACTGACAAATGTTAATGACAAATCAGATGTACAAGAACAAACAACCTTTGTTCAGAGAATTTACTGTTAACTAGTTTTAGTTAGTAACTGGTTTTAGTTCAAGGAGGGTTACCAAAGGAGATAAACATGAAGTGCATGAAGCAAGAGACACTTGGCTACAACTGACTGGTGAAGCAGGGAATTATGGGAAGGAAGTACAGCTTAGTAAGAGCTGTAATAAAACACAACACTATGCAAAGCAACACTTTCTAAGCAGTAGTGAACATGGTTACAGAAATAAGCTTCTAGACCAATACAAGCATTTAAACCAACATTTTTGCTTGTTGCTTTTATTTCCCTGTAGACCAACTGGGCCAAACTGCAGCTGGGAGCCATAGCACACTAAACAAAACAAAAAAACAAACATCTATTTTAAAAGCCAAAGAGGTTCTGAAAATCTTAAAGAAATAACCATATTAGAATTCATCTTTAAATATTAGCAAAAAGGGATAGGGAGATCAAATAGATGCCAAAAACGTGTTTGTAGTTTGTTCAAACTACTGTCACTGCGTCTCACACATGCCTCTTAAAAATAGCAACTCTAAATATATTCCAAGATGCATCGATAAAATCAAGAGAGTCTAGAGCCATCAGAGCCTGCCATGAATCTAGTAATCACTACCATAAATATTTTGGCTATTCTGTAATCCATGAATCCACATCAAATTCATCACATAGCAACAGTACACCACACAGCAGAATCATTCATCAAATTTAATGAGACCATCTTATAATTCTCCAAAGTATTTTCCAAATTGGCATGGAAGACGCAAATTCCAGCAAGAAAATTGTCGCCACTACCTCAGCATATTCTTTCCATTTGAATGAGAAGTACCTTTCTTTTAAACCTTTATTAAACGTAATCATTCCCATAATCTGAAGAAATATGCTTTTCCGCTGAACTGATAAGGCTGATGAAACGAAAAGAACATTGATTTTATTCCTTGAGCTTGACCAATAAAACATTTACACATTTTGGTTGCGTAAACAGCAGCTTTTACATCATAAGAGAATCAGAACAGTAAATGCTAAGGATTGGCTACAGGGCCCACAAAGGGTTATATGAGCATATATTAGCTAACCAAACACGACTAATCAACTGACAGGAAATGAGCTAATTCATACAGAGACATTTAAGACATTTACGATTGTCCATCAACTGCATTTTGGCATTTGTTAAGATGCACCAAAATGCACCAGGCAGGTCCAAAGCACTTTTTAAAACAGAAAGCATCGCTCATCATTCACAAAACAGCAGACCTGATTTATTTCAAAGAAAGAAAGATCAGTAGTGTAGACCACCAACACTCAACATCTCACAGCAAGTGTTATATACGTAGGCCCTAGCTGATGTACAATGTTTTTAAGTGTTATATACGTAGGCCCTAGCTGATGCACAATGTTTTTAAGTGTTATATACGTAGGCCCTAGCTGATGTACAATGTTTTTTAGTTTAACACGAGGCCCTGCTGATGGACAATGTGACGACCTGCATGGGAGCGAGGCATTGAGCTGTATAATCTGCTGAGAGGGACAGAAAAGGATGATGAGTAGACCTGAATGTCATCCAGAAAGGGATGTAGGTGGTGACTTGGCACACAGAGAGAACATCAGTTCTCCGCCACAATCTGGATTGTTTTTAGAAAATAGTTAAAAAGAAATAAAAAGCAGTCTTTCATATTTAATCCTTATAATCTATTATAGGTTTCTCTATTACAAAGTCAGCTGGACTTTAGTTATCTGTATCAGATGCATAAACGCACATGAGTGCGTGAAATGTCAACAAAACGCAACGTCATGCTGAAGCATCACATCTCTGCACATGCGTTGCAGGTCTGTTTGTTTTGTCTACATGTCGGAAATCATGCTACAGGCTTCAAGCCTTTTTGCAAGTTCCTAAAGGCTTGACAAAAATAAAATAACATACTAAAAAAGTCACTCCATTTACATCACTGTCCTTACATTGAAATGAACTAATACCAAAACGGAGCAGAGCAAGGATTTTGCGGAACAGTTTGATGTAAACATTTAACTAACCCACCGCCCTTACCTCAATTCAGAAACAAATTCACGTCTTAGGAATATCAACCCAAAATCTACAGTAAAATCGATGAAACGGCAAATGTTGTGTTAAATTGTAATCGGGAGCCTAACCTAACTCAACCAAGCGGTTAAGTCGCCGTTAATCGGTTGCTGGTATCACGGACCGGCCCGCTGCGCATGTCGTTAACATAAGATGACCCCATCACGTTTAATATATAACACACCTAATCTAACCCATAGTCAATTAAAAAGTAAATAAGTAAATGAATAAAACATCAGATCCGTGCGTTGTAACAGCTTGCTTTAAATAACTACAAACGAGAAAACATTAAGCTTATTCATCTGGCGCACCAAACGTCATAACACGAGCGCCATGTCCATCCACCTGCGTAATTAAACAATGTTCGCTTTAAAATGAACGACAACAACGCGGTGAAAAACAATTAGTCGCACTTACCCTTCAAATTACGCGGCGCACAGCAAAACAGAAATGATTTTGTATTAAATAATAAGCGGAGAAAATCGGGGTTTGTTGGATGGCGTTGGCGGTGGTCGCGCTCCCGTGCTGCTCGCAGTAACGCTCGTCCCCTCTGGATGTGTTAGCCACGCCCACCGCCGCTACGTCAGCGCTTCGGTCGTGTTACGTTTTTAAGTCACGTGACATCAGAGAATTTCTTCGCTGTGCGATAGTGAACGCAGAGACTTTGCTAGAATGTTCCGCAAATATTAAATTATATAAATATGAAAATATACTATTATTTGTCTCCAGGAAAACCCGGGGGTCCCAGCCACCACAAAACTGAGCGAATGAGGGGTGATTTTATTACTCTGTAGGTTGAAATGTATGGAAACTAATGCTCTTGTGTTCAGTGTCCCGTCATATTGATGCTGGAAAAAGTTGCCCAGTGCAGGAGGACATTTGTATAATTTTCTGAATAGCTTTGCATAATTCAAATAATCTAAACAAATTGTGAAAAACTAAAACACCAGTCAAAACCAGATATGGTAAATTTAATAACCAATAAATATATTTTATTTTAAACCCCCAAAACCTTTTGCTTTTTATTTTATTTAAACTCATTTAAAAAGACATGTTTTTTTATGTTTTAACTATTGTTTAAGGTTTTAAAGAAAAGAACACAAACATATATTTGCAAATACATATTCTCTCCACACAAATTTAATCAATGTTTTCACCACATATTTACAAATAAAATCTTGACACCAGAATCTACGCAGATCACAGCTGTGTCATTGGCAGCACTAATCTGAAATTTTCACAGCAAGTGATGACTGTGTAGTTTTCTTGTCATGTGAGATGTGTAAAATGTAGTTGAAATCATTAGACAGACATGTCTACTTGATCTAGGAAATTACCATCTGCCTTCCCCTCCACTAATCACACATTTTATACCTAAAGACAATTCTTAAGAAGACCGTCCAGTCCAGTCTTGCTGATAGTCCCGTATGCCTGAGAGTAACTGCCTAGTTTTGCACGAGGATCTCCGGTGGCAGAAACATTTGCGTTACTCTGAAACACCTTCTTGCTAAACCTTGGAGGAAGCTTGGCCTCACGTGACTGTGAACTAGACCTCTGGTTCTGCAAAGTCAGAAGAGCAGATTTAATTTAGAACAAAATATTCGACATACCATTAAAGTATATGATATGACATATTAACAAAACCATTTTTAAAGTATTGAAGGTGATACAGTATGATATGGTCATCTAATGGACATTGACATATGGAGGCACTAGAACAGATGGCATAAGACCTCCTGAAATGTGTCAAAAACTGAGGGGGCATCTCAATATGTTACTCATATCTACTGTGTGAGATACTCACACTCAACCATGGATTGTGTTGGTAGGAGAAATCGGCAGGATAAGGAATGAGTCACAAGTTTATGCAAACTAGAAACATTTGTGGTAAAACAGACATTTACCTTTGTGCAAATTCTTTTATTCAAAGTGACTTACAGTGTATTTAAGGTATACATTTTGAAACACTTTTTACACTCTCTAAGATTCGAACCTGTGGCATTGCTAGCACCATGCTCCACCCATAAAGCTATTCTAAATGGTTGCTGTGATTTAAAAAAATAACTTGTATTCAACAGGTGAAACAGGAACCTGTATCAGATCATCATTGTTGTCATACAGCCCACTAACCAGACGAGCAGAGGTGATGCAAAGCCCAGGGGCAACCGTGGGTTCGTCCTTACGAAGCAGGGGATTATTTTGGGGCTGTGCTAAGGTGAGAGAGAAGGAGCTTGTGCGTGCCACGGGGGCAGAACGCCCCCGCTGCTCTCCACTCTGATGGAAAAATGTAAACATTTCAATGCATGGGAGGCTGAGACAAGGTAATACATATTGATTAAAAAGATTTGTATCATATAATCACATGTATAACACTTATGTATATATATAAAATCCTTAACTAAGACTATTGGACTTACCATAAAGCCGTTAGCACCACCTGTAGGTAGTACACTAGCAGTTTCTGGATTCCTCCTCCCCATTCGCTGAAGTCCTGTAGGGTGGTGGGGTGGTCTGCCTAAACCATCTGGAAAATAAATTATGTTTGTCCTATAAAAATATATTTTATACCAGCATAAAAGTAGAAACAAGGATTTCACTGACCAAAAGGATTTCAATGTACCAAAGCTGTATGTACACTGTATATATGCTGTATGTATATTGTACATATAGTGTTTACTGTACATATGATTAAGTGTGTAAGTATAACACTGCAGTCAGTATTAAACAGAACTCACTAGGAATGTGTGTAATGGGGTTATAGGATGTTTTGACCGCACTGGGGCTCACTGCTGGACTGCTGTTCTCAACAGATGAGTATGTTTGCTCAGGCCTGTTAAGAGGTTTTCCAATAAATGGGCCAGTGCCATTATAACTCTTCTTGTCATTGGGAAATTTCCTCTCATGATCTCCATGAAATCCAGCTGCAGTCTCATTGTTCTTGTCCAATCCACTCTCTCCATGAACTTCCATGGTCTTCTCCTCTAATTTCTGTTTGAAATGAGGTTGTTTTTGTATTTGTCGACTAGCCCTTTTTTCCAGGATCATCTTTTAGAAGGATATTGGGAAGTAGAATAGGAAAGTCATTTTAGGTATTTTCTATGATATTATTATTATGTAAATAAGCTTCAGTAACTGATTTTTTGCATTCAGTCAATGTCACAGTAAATCTTTTTATAAGGCAGTACATTTTGTCACTATGACACAGCGTTTGTTAACACAACACATAAATCACTTGACTGTGTACACTCACAACATTATGACTGCTGTGTAGAAAAAGTACACATTGTATCAGGACAAAGGTGAAACCAAATCTGTTAAAAATGAGAAAGTAACAAGTGGAAAGTTTCCACCCACCTCATAGAGTTTGTTTCTGTACTGAGTAACAGAGAGCTGGATGTCATCATCCACTGGCAGAATGACATCATAGTCCAAACTAGGTTCTCTGGCAGGATTGTGAAATCTTGCATGGACAGGATAATGGTTCATTTAAAATTCATAAAGCACAAATCCTTAATGCTAATATGTTAATGTACTTCAGTCAATGAAACAGCATTCTCAATCCATATTAATATACATTTTTAAGTAAAACAGTGAAGCAAAAAAATGTAGGGCAGAACTTGATTCTATTCATCACGAACTGACTGGATCATTAATAAAACAAGTAAACACCCAACTGCCTTTAGTTAACATCTCAGCTATGAATATGATTTACTATATGCTACTGCTAGACAAATGTAGGTGTTAATGCAGGGAAGATTCTAGAAAGATATTATCAGATACAGTAGATAATATAATTAGATAAAATATTTTGGTCTGTCCTTCCAGGAGAAAGAAACCGCAAATATTAAGTAAGTTTAGACTCTATACTATGTAATTTTTTTATTTTTAGAAAAAAACAAGAACAGTTTCATGTACAGTAGAAGACCTCAAAGCTAACAGACAATCACAAACCTACAATTTTTATGTCACAGGGTCAAAGAAAAAGTTAACAAGGTCACTCAGCCTTACTCTAAACAAGTCAATAAAGACAAAGGACCCTTGACTCACCTGGACACATAAGGGTGCTGCAGAGCTTCCTCTGCGTTCAGTCTTTTGTCTGGATTAAAAACCAGCAGCCGCTGCACTAAATCAAGGGCATCAGGAGGCCCCGATGACTGCAGCATTTCATTCAATGGCACCTGAGGTCTAAACACACATCCCCATCACTCATTATACCAACAGACCTGCTTTTTAAAATTCAAGTTCAGCTGAACAAACATGCATACAGTGAACTATGACCTACATAAATAGGATTAAAGTTAACATAAAGGCAGTGTTAAAGTTCAATTATTATACATTGTAGTAGAACAGAAAAGAAATAATTATGAAGAAAGCATCACATACCTAAGCAGCATTCTTTGAATCACAGATGCCCCATATTCGGATCTGATTGCCAACACATCTACAAAAATCACATACAGTTTAGCTTTAATAGTGAAGGATGTTTAGTGCTAAATAAATTAAAATCAACTCACCCTCTGTAGAAGGATGTGGGATGGCACTCATGATTTTCTCGATCTGATTAATGGTTGAGGTCCCAGGGAAGAGCGGCTTTCCCAGGAGCATCTCTCCCAAGATGCAGCCAACGCTCCACATGTCCACACCTTTGGTGTATCTGTAGGAAACAGAGAAATTTCATATAACACACAGAAGCAAGTTGAACGTCATGTGGTTTTTACTTTTAAAGGTAATTACAACAAAATATTTTGTGGGCCATGTACCTAGTAGATCCCAGGAGAATTTCGGGGGCCCTGTACCATCGTGTTGCTACATATTCGGTCAGGGCAGGGTTGACAGAATCCTCTTGGATCTGATAGAGGGATCTTGCCAGGCCGAAGTCACACAGCTTTAAAAAGCAATCTGAGTCTAGTAATATGTTGGATGGCTATAAGAGATGCAAAGACATAAGTAACTGAAACTAGGACTTCCACTGATTTTATAAGCAAAACGTTATTAACATTAAAGTATAATGATATTATAGGTGGTTATATGGAATACCTTTTGGTCCCTATGTATGACATTGCCTGAATGAAGGTATTTGGTTGCTTTCAGAAGCTGGTACATTATGTAACGCTTATGAATGTCTTTTAATAGGCTTACTTTCTTTATTACTGCATGTAGATCTGTGTCTGAGAAGAAAAATGGTTGATTTGAATACAGTTAAACAACAACTGGGAGTTTAATAAGAATTAAAGGGATACAGGATTGGAACAAGATGAGGGTGAGTAAACAATAGCGTTTTTTATAATATAAGGGATATTTAAATAACGTGTTAACATACACCCTATACACCATATGCTCTCTATATAATGAAAGTATACAGATGTATAATGTAACAGTATGCTAACTATTTAATGGTGGATTAATCTGTAGAGAAGATCACACAACTGACATCTTACCCATGTATTCAAACACAAGGTAAATATCTTTGTCATTCTGGGCTCTTATGACATTCAGTAATTTGATTATGTTAGGATGGTCTCCAAACTCCTGCAAACAAGGTAAATATGGATTAAATAAATGACGTAGACATGAACCTGACATAAGGTCGAAACAAGTGGAGACCAGATAGATTCGTTTTGGGACACAATGACAATTCACAGGCCATAAATATTACTTACCAGCCATGAAATAGTTTTTCCCCATTATTTTATAAAAATACAGGCATATTTATTGCTTTTATGTCTTTTGTAGTCCTACAGTACTTATTTGCAACATACAGCGTAAATACATTTTTTTGAAATTTTTGAAGTTTGGTCAACGCTAAATATTCTTACCTGGAGGAACATAATTTCTCTGAACGTTCTCTGTGAGAAATAGCACAGGAAAGCAGACAAACATGAATATGAGAGACAGTTTTAAATATTTAATGGATAACTGATCTAGCTTTTAATTATGTTTACCCTTAACACTATATCTAGAACAGCGCAAACAGTTTCTCCTTGTCTCTAACCTGAGCATCTGTTCGATTCCTAAAAGCGTCAAAGATTTTCTTCACAGCAACAGTCTCTCCAGTTTTTCTGTCCACAGCCTTCCAAACAATTCCATATGCCTGTGAGAAATGGAAAAGAAAGCAATGTTTAATTTTACTTTATTTAATTTCAAGACCAGTCGTCAAGGAGCAGTTTCCAAGAAGCCCTAATTTAAGTGTTCGGTGCTCACTTCAGTTTCCAGCTATTTGCTGAACAGGTGGGATCAAGTGGGGTGAAGAGGAAATATAATGTTCACACACTGCTGTTAATAATCCTGAGGCTGTCCTTTCTATTTTTGGCACACACAAATCTTTTGTTAATCTTTTTTTAGCTTTTGTTCTTAGCTTTTATCTTTCTGTTTACACATACTACACATTTTTGTTTGTTTTGTCAGCGATTTGATATAGATAATCTAAAGTAATCAGGCATTTCTGATGCTCTGGTAAGCACTTTGGTTCCTTTTAAAGTAAAACACGTTAGTTCCCATTTTTCTAACACAGTTTCTAACACACTCTGTTCCATTTCCTTGTTAAAAGTTGAAACAGGAGCCACAATCTTTCATTGTTCCTGTGGCACAATTCAAGTGAATCTTTCAGGTTACCACCTGGCAGCTGTAACACAGCAGTTCATTCAGGCATATGGTCTGTGTACTAGAGCCAATGAGAAAAACAATGCATCTGTTATTCTCTATAGGGAATTCTTGACACTAATGATGGATCTGCGGAGTGTTTTGAAAAGATACATTGTGATTTATACATTAAATACACGAGCCGGTTGGTTATTACATAACTTGGTTTATATAAGGTCGTTGTTAATAAGCAACTTACCCCTTTTCCAAGTCTTCTTTTAATGTCATATTTCGAGGTGATGTGTTCTTCCACCTCCGTGATGTTCATCCTGTATCTTTTTTTTCCCAGAAACCTTACTGTATTTTAATCATGTCATAAATGAAATGCCTGGATACACCTTTGTCTCTAGAGGAGCGCAGGGACTGCCCTAAAACTGACCTTGCCAAGAGATTTCCCAAAATAAACCTTAATACAAACCACATGAAATCTATCCACTACATAGAAGCTATTGAACTTTCCATACGCGAGAACAAATAGAAACGCGTTAATTTCAATTATCGACCAAAATATTTAAACGCAAAACATACTGTCAACAATAAAGCTGCTTTTCTATAGACTGCACACATGTATTAAATTGACTTTAGATATCTGTGTCGTTTTTCTTTCACTATTGATAGCTTCGGTCGGTCATTAGCATCTCAAAGTTGTGCATCGCTTCGCTTTGTAATTGTTTGTTGCTATGGAGACGCAACGCCGAGCAGGAAGACGCAAGCTCTTAAAGGAGCCGCAACGTTTTACAAAATGAACTAAGTTGCCATTAAGTGTTACTTGATTAAGTGTTATTACAAGATAATATATTTTTTTATTTTTAAATGTTCTCCATATCTTTTCATTTATGAGTTCTTACTCATAAAACTGGCAGAAAGTATTAACATTCTCATGCAACTGCTGAGAATGCAGGTTATTCTATCACTGATTATTGCATTTAAGTCACATATACAGTACAGTACAACTTATTCTTTAAAGTTAATATGTGGTTTATTTCAAAACTGTTTTATTTACAATGGTCATTTAATAAATATGACTTAAACTGAAGACAGACCAACACCACAGCAAGGGAAGAGTACAGTATGTTGTGAATCAAGTTCTCTATTATAAAAGGTGAAGTCAAATACCTTAATGAGTACTGTAAATGAAAGAGTTCAACTCAAGTGATCTCATTTGAATACTACTAGGAAAAATATTTAAAATAGAACATAAATGTAAAGCTGGGGAAGAGATATTATTATTATTCATTTATATTTATTCAGAATGTAAAATTTAGTATTCAAACCTCATTCTAAAATATGATGAGATCCATAAACGTATACGTTTATCACATGTATTGTGATAAATAAACCAGCCACTCTTCCCTAGAATATACTCCGTATATATAGAAGTATATACCTATACATATACTTCCCTAGAATATACTTTGCTATTGCCAGTCTAATGATCAGGTATTTCTAGAATGTTCTTATAGACTATAGCTGGATAGAAAACAAAATACAGGCATTGTCAGTTAGTAGAATAACTACTTTTCAAAGAAAACAAATCTCTGAATAATATAAAGCTAATTATATAAAGTAAAGACATGATCGCCTGAGTCCTGAGTAACCCATATAGATATAGGGTCTCTACTTTGAAACCTTGAAAACATTTAAGAGAAAGGGGAAAAAATAGGGACAATGACACAAAGAGGCAAAGCTTGGATAAAGGAGATCGAAGTGATCAGGGGATGTTTAAGAAGAGTGTAAGAATCGATTGAAGGCGTTGTAGGCAGACTCCAGGTCAAACAGCATCTGGCGAACCTGGGAGTCGTCCAGCTCATCAGAAGCAGACATGCTGCTTAGGGTTGTTAACCTGTGAGAAGAAAACAATATACTATGTATGTATGCAGTTCATTTACACAACCAAAACAAGCATCAAAAATGGTTTTGGGCTGAAGTGGGTCAGAGCAAGAATAATCTAGCCTGGCATTTATGCAGTATGGCATCTTTACACAGAAAACTTGAGCAGGCACAGAGCAGCCTTAACCTGACTGTGTAAAGATGCCATTTTCCAGGATACACTGGTTCACACCTTAGCCTTAATTAACATTTTGACTGACCACCATTTTGCTGTTGTGACAAAGCACTGCAGTGACATTAAGCTCACCAGAGGCTGACTTTGTCTTTGGCCTCTGAATCTGGGGGCATGTTGCTCATTCTGTTCATGGTCTCCATCAGCTCCCTCAGGTCAGGCTGGATCTATAAAACAATCAATGTAATCAATCAGTCCAAGATCACAATCAACAAGACTTCAACAGTCTCTTAATAAAACGAATCGAGCTGGTTTAGCCTGAAGTCACACTCTGAAGTGAGTACCTCATCCATGGCACGAATCTCGAGTCGAAGTTTGTCCATCACTGTGATAAACAGCTGCACAGGCAAAAGCACATAAATGTTAAATACCTCATTTAATGTTTAAGTAAAACATATATAGCAGATTGTATTACAGGAGCAGAGCTTGGCACATAATATTATCTTTATGGCTTTGCATCTGCAGCCTTTCTTAATTATATCTGGACTTTATACATAATGTACCATATAATCTACTGCTGTGGAGCACTGTAACAAATTATGTATGGCATTGTGCAATAGGGAGGAGTTTTAGTCTGATTAAATAAATCTATTTAATGGAACTGCTGGAGCAAAAAAAGTATCTTCTGTGCTCGATCATTAAACACTGGTGTTTTCAGGAATTACCCTAAACCAAGCTAGTCATTCTAGAATATGTTGTGTAAAGTTCCAGATACATACAGATACTATGTCTGCAATGCATCGATTCAGGTTGCCCTTGTCATCCTTGATAGTGATTGGTCGATCCTCTTTAATCCTCTCCATGGCAAGTGGACAGTCAAGCTGTCATAGACACAGAGGGGAGAAAATCAGAGCAACAGCATACTAAATTGCTTCAGCCATTATCCAGACTGAGGACCTCAACATATACAAACCACTAGACCGTACAATTACTGAGCCGAAATATTTTAAAATACATTTAAAGTTGTACCCTGTATTTCCGACAAAAGTCATCGATGGAGCCCACATCAGAACCCTGGACCTGTTTAAAAGCAGCCTTGTATTGGACAAGCAATCTTGAGCAAGCTCCAGTGTATCTTCAATAATAAAGTAAATATTACACTTTCAGTTTACAAAACAGCGACATAAAGTCATGCCATGTAGTACAGAAGAGGAAGTAACTAACTCATTAGGAGTCACACAATCTTTAATGTACGCTTTCTCCAGGGCTTGGAGTGTCTTCACCACAGCAAACAACTCTGCCATGTTGTCATACCTTTTAAAATGAAATAAACAAGGACATCAAACCCAATGTGACAACGTCATTTTTCTATTTTGTTTTTAAAGTGTCTGGATACAGAATACAGTGTCTGTTTGATGTTGGTCAACATAACTTACTTCTCCCTTTCTCTGGCATTTTTGTACAATTTGACTTCCTATAAAAGACATGGATATCATTCAATAATGTCAGAACAGTATTGTCAGGAGGAGTTTCATTATTACAAATCACAATAACTTGTGACATCAGTATAAAAGTCATACCTCATACAGTTCTGGCTTGTTGGCAGGTGCTAGTTTAGTAAAAGCAGAAAGGAAAATACAGAAATAAAATCCAACATAAGTCATAAGGCAGTGGGCATGAAAGCAAAAGTATGTAGTGTAGACGCTCATGATTTCATCTCTCACTTACCTCCTCCCATCACACCAGAAGCAGGTATTCCATGAAACATGATTGATAGCTACAAAACAATTGAGATCAAATTATTTATTTTGGTTTAGCCAATGGTTATTGTATAATTGTTATTAATGTTTAAGCGATCAATAGCATACAGCGGCAGTATATTGTATCCATAATTTGGATACAGTCCACTGTGTTGTGAGACAGTGTCCATATTGGCTAAGGAAATACAATTCAAACTTATTATAGACAGAAAACATATAGGACTCATTACGTTTTAGAAGTATAACGAACTGTTTAGCACAATCATGTGTAGGTAAATGACAAATCTTAATTAGTTTTTATATAATACAACATCTATTTTTCCTTTGTTTTGTTTGCTGCCAAATACAAGGCGATGTTAGCACAGATAGCTAGCTAAGCTTACAACTTTCATCTCGATTTGAGTGTAAACGAGACATGTCTCCAATTTATTGACACCGTTTATAAGTACACATCATTATTGTGATTATGAATGCTTTTTTACATTAAATTAATAAACATGTTTTTAACAAACAGGCACGAAATTAAGACAATTCACTCACCCTAGTAGTGACGTTGAAAGCTGACGTCGACGGATGATTTCGTCACGCCCTAGTTTCCGCTTAATGACAAAGAAAAAAATACACATCATCATAACTCGTTTCTCTTGAATGACAACGCTACAATAATATAAATTATTATTATTATTTATTTTATTTAATATAACAAGAAAACTGCAACGTGTAGATGTGTATATTTCCAGATCAAGGTTGCCAAGTATCTTCAATATTCCACATTATGGAAAACAGCTCTATTGCATGATCATGTTGTATGTAACAAACTTAAAGTGCAACGACTGTTGTATTATTTATTGAATATTATATATATATTCACAAATTATGTACTAAACCTGACGAAACTCCTTAGCCAGGCTATTAACATAAATGAACGTCTTCGTTCAATTTCGAAGGAAACACTTGGCAACCCAAAGGCGCCTTGAATGCACGCGCGGGAACAACAAATAAGCCGCAGCGACAAACAGAGTCTCACGTTTATGAAAATAACTAAAAAACAACGTGCAAAACTTGTGTAAGATTTACAGTCACTATTATTTAATGAGAAAATGAAATCTACTAAGGGCACTAAAGTGAAACCCAGAGAAGAGGAATGTGGAAAATGGCTTGACACGGCGGAGTTAAAGGAGAAGAAACAGGTACATTATCAGAAGATGAATGCATTATATTTTATTAACGTAGCAAATCAAAGTTACTTACAATGCGTTGAAAATGTCTTCCTTGACAACATAATATATTCAGGGTATTTATATATGGATTTGCACTTTTTCTTTCAGAAACAGCTGACTCGTCCAATCTACAAATTATTAAATCCATTGGCGAGGTCTGGGGGCTACAGTGTGCCTGTAGCGCTGAACTTTACCCAAACCAAACTTAACATGCCTGCCACTAGACAGAGCACCATTTCAACTTTCTTCTCTCCCAAGCTTAGAGGTGAGATATTTCAGAGCTGTTTCATACTGTAATGGTTGCACACTATACGCCACTTGCCCTTTTTTCTGACTCTGATCATTTCTTTGCTCAGGCACTAATCCAAATGCCACCCGTGATGGGATGCACACCTCCGCGCTCACAGAGGAAAGCTCTCGGGCCAAACGAAAACATGGGGTGACTTTGGAGCCGTCTGAAGAGTCAGATATCACAGCCAGACAAGCATCTGAGGTCTTCCAGCAGAACTGTGATCTGGATGATATAGACGTGCCAGCTAAAGATGCAGATGTCACAAAAGAGCAGTCTTTCCTCCGTCTGATGTGTGGATATGAGCTGGACGAAGAAGAGCCGCCTGAAAAGAAGAGAGCTTTAGTCAGTTATGCAGACCATGATGTGTTGGAAACACAGGAGTTTTGGAATAAAGAAGCATCCGTCAGGAGAGGAATTCTAAATGATAGTCAAACAATTCCTGAAACTGAGACTTTCTTTAGTGAGAAATCCCAGAGACTCAATCCTCTAATGGTCAGAAAGCCCTTTGAGGAAATGTGTGGGAATGTTCTTCAGGCTTCATATCGGAAAGATCTTCATGGGTTAAAGGAGAACCATGTTTTAGGAGATCGGAGCAACACTGTTGAGGGGCCTGTCCTAACCTCTAGGTCTGTCAATACAAACCCCAGAACACTAAATGCTTTATCCATTACTATTAAGGATCAAATGCAGTCCTGCTGTAAATCTAAAGCTTCCCCCATGAAACTAATGGGAAAAGAGAATAGTCAGCCTGCATCACCCATTCACAACACTCCTTTATCTCCTTTTAAGCGCAAGCTAATATCAAGTCCAGCTAGGTCCAAGTTAAAGGAGAAACAAACTGTTTCACTAAAGAAATCTGGAAATGAGTATTCCGGCTCAAATATGGTGGGAGATAGTCTCAGTATGTTATTCACTCAGGACTCTGAGGGCTTCTGTGTTATTGCTCATCATGAACAACACCTGAGGAGCCCACTGAAGGACCACACCAAAGTATCTGTTGGCAGAGATTCTTGGAACAGTCCATTTGCCAGGTCTTCAGAAAAAGAGGAAGAGGATTCAGATCTTGAAGCAGAGATGCTTTTCAGCCAGGACTCAGAAGGAAACATGGTTATCAAGCATTAGTCATAAACAAATAATTACATTATATACAAAAGTGGCATTACCGGAAGAGAACCTTCAAAAGTCTTTTGAATGTTGTTTAGATGGTTGTGATGTTTAGATGTTTGTAAAGCTCTTCTTTTTGTATATAAAAGTAGATTGTATGTATTATAACAAGTTGCAATTGTTTAAGTTGTAATTGATCCAGTTACTTTATTAATAATTTACTTTAAATGCTGAAATAAATGTCTGTAATACCAGATAAGCTCGAAATATGTATGATTCTTTCTCTAAATGCCCTGTTGATGCCCTGCTTGCCACCAGATGGCAGAATTTACTGTGTATTTGTGTGTAATGGCCTTAGTTTTGCTGTTACTTCAGTCTTTGGTAAATTAAAATAACACATTCTATACACATTCATCTGTCTGCGTTTTTAGGTGCAACATGGTCAACACTAACATCTGCAGATCTTAAACCATAACAATAACAGTTTTCTGGCAATGTACATTGTTGCATTTCTATAAAGCAGCTTTGAAACAATATGTATTCTATAAAGCGCTATACAAATAAATGTGAATTGAATTAAACTACTAAACATTTAATACAAGCGGTTCTGTCAGTAGTGCCGGAGTATAACAAAATATTTCACATTCTGATCTTTATTAGAAACAAGCTGATGTTTCTCTATAACCCAAGACTGGGTTAAATATGCTATCAGGGATGAAGCTGTAAGTTTCATTAAAAAAACTTGCTGACAAATTCACTGCATGTATAGAAGGACTCTTCACAATTTGTAACTATTTCTCTTGTAGCTCAGTTGGTGGAGCACTGTGTTAGCAGCACAAAGGTTGTGGGTTTGAATCCTAGGGAGCACGTGTACTGACAAAACATATAGCTTGAATGTATTATAAGCTGCTTTGGATTAAAGTGTCTGCCAAATGCATAACTGTAACTGTAATGTCATGTAAATACCGATAAAAGTACACATAACATTGTAGTGAGTTCACAATTACTTTATTGGATCAAATTCTGTGTCAACATGAAAATACTTTGGTAATGGTAAAATATAATTTAATACAGTGTACACAAGTTCTGCTTTATGCTTAAGAATAACTGATGCATTTGTGTTATAGTAACGTTTAGGTAAATGCAGTCTGCACACTTAACCAAACAAATGTAACATCATGCCTTTTAAGGACTGAAGATTGCTACATATTAACACGTGTTGGCATACATTCAGAATGAGCTTAAGCGTTCGAGGCTGTCCTGTTGAATAAACATTTAATGCATCATGTACATTTATAGACAGATGCAACAATGCGAGTGCAAATTAAGAACAACTAGGAAACAGCTGGACAAATGAACCAATAATCAGTCTTATGTCATTTATATTATAACACACGTCATTACTATTTTGATGGAGTTACAAGACATGTCATCCCGGTCTATGCAAATCTTTCTGACTAATAGGAGGACATTTTATAAATGCCATCTGACATAATAAAATGCAAAGAAACAAAACGGAGCATGCTGTTTTTAAACTACATTAAAATAATATAAAACCTTATAAAAATGTCCCCAAAGGCACTCGTTCATTTGCAGAACAAAAAACAGTTATTACACTAGAATAAACTGTTTTGATTGTAATATTCATTGATTTTCCTCCTCTTTGCTTCCTTCATCATGCTACTGAATTGACTTTAAACATACACCATTGCCTTTAAAACAAAAACATATGTAAGGTGGGATCTGTAAACAGTAAGAATTGTCAAATCTGACTGCAACAGAAAAAACATGTTCCACTATTGGTGAATCACTTTTGTAATTCTTTTCAATCTACAACCAAGCTAAACCTGTAAAAACAGACCCCATCAAATAAGCCAATATATTTATTTCGAATGACAGTGTAATTTTAACTGTATTACTGAAGGACCAGGAAGTATTAAACTGTATTAAACTGAACATTTATGCAGTAAACAAAAAAATAAATGTATTTAATTATAATTATATCGCTTTAACATAGCAAATGAATTACTTGATTAATAAAAATGTTGATTTAAAAATTAAAATTGGGGTGGGGGAATTTGTTTGTAAATATTTCCCTCTTTATTTTAATTGCATGACCCTAAAGCTATGACTCTCACAACCACAAAGCATGAATTCTTGTGTTTTATCTAACAGTGTGACATAGTGAAAGTGCTAAAGAATTCTGGGTAGGAAGACAGAGAAAATATTCTGGAAAAAGTGAGGAATCATCCAGCAATCTTTGTGGGCTCTGTGACCAGACTGGACCCGTCCCAAACTGTTTTAAACTGCTCTGGAACCGGAAACTCTCTCTGTGGATTACACAAGCAGACAGAAGCAGAATTACAGTACAAACAATAAAAACACGATAATAATATAAAGTGTAAATGCCCTCACATAATCATCTTCTCCCTCTGGAACTAGGATGTTCATTTCGGAACTCGTGGCACTGACAATCTCACAGTCAAGTGAACCCTTGCTCAGGTACACATGGCACCCCTCAGTTTTGTTAATGGAAATGGTAGGAACTTTTCCTATAACCTGTGAGACCATAAGAAACAACGTTAGATGACTTTTTTGTTAATTTGGCTCCCTTTGGAACTTCTAATGGGTTTTTGGAATAGCAATTTTTGATTCATTTGTACGATCTGTCGTATATTACTTTATTTTTATTACTCTGAAGATTTTCCTGTTTTGCTCTACAACTTACACCTCAAAAGTGAACTCTGGACTTTAACATTTAGGTTATTACTTAAATGTTACTGTAGCAACTTAATGTTAACTAAAAATATTTAAAGTAAAGTTTTTGTGCTTTACAAATCAGAAAACCAGTGTTGTGATATTGTAGCAATTTATATTTTTAATGTTTTTAGTATATTTGTAATAGTTTTAAACTTTTCATCAGAGTTACAACTTTGTGTCATTTATGCTGTAAGGCAAAATATGAAAATCTCTACAAGTTATGTTAATCACACACCTTCAAAACACACATCAAAACCGCTATTCATAACCCAATTCAAAATTTACAAAGCAATTTCAAAACATCACAAGAAAGAAACATATTGCTCTTTTGTGATTGCTATGCAACAAAAAGCTATTAAACATTCAGAGTTGTGCACTGGAATGGTCTTTATTGATTTTCACAGTTATTACCATCACTCATGCACATTACATTACATTACCATTCTCTTTTATAATAACAACCTGGAGTGCGGATTACTCGCACATCAACACACTTCAGCCTGCCGTATGTTTCACAGAAGCGTATGTTTCCTGTAGCTGAGTGTTCTTGTAGCTCAATTGTGTGTATATATATATATATATATATATATATATATATATATATATATATCAATTGTATATTTTATATATATATATCAATTGTATATTCTATATATATATATTATATATATAGCAGTGCAAAGGTTGTGGGTTTGATTCTTAGGAAACACGTATACTGTTTCCATGAATGACTTGAATGCACTGTAGGTCGCTTTGAATAAAAAATGTCTGCCAAATGCATAAATGTGATGTAAATATCCTGTTCTAACCTGAAGCTGAACGTCTTTGGAGTTAATGATTTCAACGATCCCCACCACATTGTCAAACACAAGTCCAAGCTTCTTACAATTATCTGTGAGGAGGGAGACAGACGTTAGCCAGCCGTGGTGTGCAGTGCTGAGATAAAGGGAAAGATAGCATTACTGTATAGAAGCAGCTGGTGTTTTAAAGAGCTCCTCTTACCCACTATGATGGAGTTAACTTTGCCTTTGATCTGGAGTGTGGAGTTGCTACAGCTGAATACATAAACCACCTGTTTGAGTTCAGTCTCCTCTATAACCAGGTCATGAGCTCGCTCTTGGTACTCCTGTAGGACAAATACACACAACAGATCCGTTAGACACATGGTGTGAATGGTAGTAGTTGTGAATTAACAGAAAGTCAAAACAATCATAGGGAACAGTATATGCAATTTTCAGGTGTGATCAGGCGTGTCCCATACTTATATAAACTATGCAACAATAAACATTTCAAACAGTTGTATTATACAATATTGTTATGTGATTTCAGTCACGGTATTGTATGTTTAATTTAGCAAGCATCACGTTATATTCTTGGGGGAAAATTTGTTATTTTTAATTATAATAGTATTCATTTTTAGCATTTAATTTTGGTTAATTCAGTACACTAGAAATGAAACCTTGAGTACAACACAATGCATTGTGGGATACAGTATTCTACGCAAAAGAGACAGTACACCCCAAAATGGGAATTCTTCCATCATTTACTCACCCTCATGTGACACTCTTTATGACTTTTTTGCTTCTGTCGAACACAAAAGAAGGTTTTTTGAGAAATGTCTCAGTGGTTTTGTGCCCATACAATAGAAGCCATTGGGTGCCACTGTTGTTTGGTTACCAACATACTTAAAAATGTTATTTTGTGTTGCTCAGAAGCAATGAAGTCATACAGGTTTGGAATGACATGGGGGTGAGAATTCTCATCGTTGGGTGAACAGTCCCTTTAGGGGGCCAAAGGAACCTACCACCCTCCACTTCTTTCCTTCCAGCTCCAGCACAGGGGAATGTTTCTTGGCAGGTGCGTGAGCAGACGAACTGGAGTTATGACCTTTGGCTGGAGAGCCCTGCTGCACCCTTTCCTGGGAGCGCAGGGTTGGGTTCTTATGTGTCTTCTGATCATCAGACACATGCTTCAAACCTAGAGGCCGAATATATCACCTGATGTCAGAGATGGACAGTGTAGTGGTTAAAGGAAAGGTTTATTCTGTGCTGAGGACAGTCTCCTGCCCACCTTTAGTGATGGCCTCTCCCTGGTTGAGCTGTGCAAACAGAGCGGAGTGCTGGGCTGCTGTGTCATCTGGTTTAAAGTTGTTGTCTATGAAGATTGGAGGAGGTCCTGGTGGAGGTGGAGGGCAAGGACCATCAGAAGAAGAGGTGAGCAGTGAGGATGGGGCAATAGGACCCTGGGAAGAAACGGGTGAGAAGAGTTGGTCTGAAGAGGAGACTTGGGGTGGGAGCAAACAGAAGTACCCACGCTTTTTGACAGGAATACTGCAACACTGCAAAATTATTGACAAATGAAATTTTCCTATTTAGCCACTTCATTGTTTAAGCCCGAGGACATCCATGTTTACTTCTGTACAATAAAACATTCTGGTACTCCTAAAGAAAAATTAACTTACTGTAGAATCACTGATGTAAACAGTAAACCACATGGTTGAGTTACCTACAGTCTCCAGTAGGGGGAGTATAAGGCAATGGATTGTGTTTCTAGCAGCACTTATTTGGGGGTTTAAAGTCCAGTGAACCAAGGTGACCTCCATAAGTTAAAAAGCATGTTTTCACCAGTTGTTTAAGTTACATCTGCAGCGCATCATTTAGCACAGGAGGTGTCTGAAACATTTACTTTTACTTCCTTTCGGTTTTAAAACAACCATCCCATATTTAAAAAAGAAAAACTTTGAACATCAGAAACTATTATACAGTAGTACCCTGTCAAGACAGTATTTTGTTTCTTATAATCCTAGACCTTTTATCTGAAATTAGTTCTGTACCCAAATATAAATAATTTTTTGCTTATTTTTGCAATATCTTTACAAAAATATACTCATATATAAAAATTATTACTTTACTATTACCCTAAAACATTACAAACAGTAATAATGAAGAAAATGTAAATGTGTCCAAACATTTTACTGATACAGTAACTGAAAACCTGAAAAATCTAGTGAAATAAGAGTGAAATAAGTGATGTTGCTAAATTGTTTGTTGTACTGACGTTTGATGAGTTTTCTATGATCATTTTCTTCACTCATCTGGGACTGATCCTCCAAAACGTTAATATCAGTCCATGTGTTTCTGGCACTCTCAGAACAACTGGGAAAATCTCTTTAAACCATACTTAAAATAAAAGAACAGATCGGCATGGCACAGTCCACTATTGTGTTACCCTGACGGCACTCTTACGCCCGTGTCACATTGTCCGCACAGCTGCTATTGACAGTTGCACACGGCTTCCACTTCAACACTTCAACCGGCTTAAACAACTGTTGCGCACTCATCTGTCCCCGTCATATACAAACACACACACACACACACACATTTAATCCCAATACTTGTGCTGATGTTTAGCATACGTTTAACATTAGCGGAACGCAACCTCTGACCCTAAAGGTCAATTATCTTGTGAAGAAGTGGAAAGACTTCCACTTGTTAATACAATATGTTAAAACAATATCTGAAAAAATAGTTTGATTGTGTGCATTATATTTGAGGGGCTATAAAGGATATTCATTTACAGAAGTAAATGAAGTCAAAAGTGAGGTAGAATGAGCAATACATGAGAGGACAGCTTGAATTACGAGGAGTGTGTGTGAGAGCAGGTGTGTAAGCCAGAGACACACTAGGCTTTTGTTGGGGACATTTCTATGGTTAAAACCCCCCAACGCAAAAAAACCCAAAGGACCACCTGTCCACAGCATACAGTTCTCCACACACACGGACCCCTCACGGCAGGAGGGACAGCTGACACACTGTTGAGGGGACTCTCAGGTTTCTTTTGAGACACACACACACGCACATTATGTCACCTCACGACAGACAAGACTTAACAACTCAAAACGTTCTTGCTTGAGGTTCTTTGATGCTCTTCCTCTGTAACATTCTGATACAGTACATAATGTGACCAAATAACACAATTATGTTCTTTGTTTTATTGCAGTTTGAACTTTTCTAATTTCGAGTTTTTCTAGTTTACGTCAAATTACCTCTGATTCTTATCATTTAAAACGGAAATCTATAACCTCTCCTATCACCTAGAAAAAAATATTTTTGTGTTTGTTTAGAATGTGGATACTTGTGATTAGCAACCACTGTGTTAATTTTAAATGACTATTCTGTGAAAGCACAAGTTGTTCAGCCTCTAAGTGGTTTTATCATTTAAAGTAATACTCACAGTCTTGCTCCAGACCAGCCCAGTGGTGTGATGCTCTTTGATGAAGGTCTGAAGTTCAGTCCAGATGCTGAGATACGAACGCACCCACTCCACATGACTGGGGTCACTGGAGGAAACATTAGAAAATATGGACTTCAACAGGAATACAGAATCAAATAAATGCTGTTTTATAGTACACTTTCAGGTTGGAAGAACGTTTTCCTAACATTTTCATTAAGCAGAAAAATAGTTAAAATGTTAATTTGAACGTTTAAGGAACATTTAAAATGTCCAGTTTTTTAGATGTATTAATGTTATTGCTTGGTTGTAAGAACGTTATTTAAACTTCATAAAATTTCGTTTAAAAAAACTCCACTAACAACATTCTATTACAAGAATGTTTTTAATAACTTTGAAAGAACGAGAGAGAACTTTTGGAGAATGTTAGCCAATATTCTCAGAACGTTCCCTGTTGGAACGCTGGGAATCATTCAGTACTATGGTATTTACCAAAATATCACGATAGTACCATCAAATACCATGACTGTACCATGGTAACCACCATCACAGTTTTGTAAGAGTTAATAGTTTATTATATCATGAACAGATCAGGCTGATATAATCTGGGGTAAATACACTCAAACATTAAACGAACGTGTCTTTGTAATCTTTCAGCACTCTGTTGGTGTAGAACATTGCGGCATCGTTCATCTCCTTCACATACGGTCCTGGTTTCTGACACTACAGGACACACACAGAGAGAAAATACCATTAACCAGGCAGCAGATAAAAGAAGCTAATGTACTCAAAAGGACACAATCAAGACGTCATTTGTCCTGGAAAACTGATCCATCTAACAATTTTAGGTTGTAAGAAGGTTTCCCTAATGTTTCCATTAAGCAACAAAAACATTTAAATTTGTTATTTTAAAAAGTTGTGAAAATGTTCCAAACGTCAACATAACTGCTGGTTATAGGAACGTTTTTCAAACATTTTTTAAATTCTGTAACACTTTTAAAACATTCCACTACCTACTTAAGGATTTAAGATATATGATATATAACGTTAAGAAGTTCTACTAATGTTACTGCAAGAATGTTTTTGATAACTTTGAGAGAACGTTGAGAGAATGTTAACCAACATTCTGAGAGCATTCCGTGTTAGATGGGGACGCATTCATATCCATTGCTGACATGACTGCCACATGTGAGAAGAAAAGGTTTTTGAAAAAGTTGTAAACACATCTTGAGTCAAAAGACAGCAGAGGTCTCTTAAAGCAGAACAATGATGGAGTCCAGAAGCTTCTCGGTCCCATTTCACATTGAAGAGATTAGATACAGCCATCCACGGTATGAAGAATTCAGAAGAGTTTACACAAAAGAAAATAAACAAAAATTCAAATATCAGTTGTGGTGGTCCGCTCACTGATGTCTCAGATCATTTATTTAAGGTCAGCCTGATGTCACAATTAAATAAAACACACCTAATAAGGACACAGCAGATAATCTGAGATTTTGATATGGTGGGCTTTCATCAGTTAATCAACGTCATGATAAGGCACAAGCCATGACCAGCTCTGAATGTGCAACCATAACCCAAAGTGACTCAAAACAAACGAGACGCATAAATCAAACCAAATGTTTCCTGGTCAGTTCAAATATGTTTCTGCTCCAATTCCTCAAGAAGTGGGTTTTGTAAAGACATCTGCTGGTAAATGGATGGTACCACACCATTCATGGGAAGTTAGAGGCCATGTCATGATCTGACCCAGCTAACAGGGAACAGTCTCAGAATGTTGGCTAATGTTCTGTAAGTTATCAAAAACATTCTTGCAGTAATGTTAGTAGAACTTTTTCTAAGTTATATATCATATATATAAAAAAACATTATTTCACTTAAGTAGTTAGTGGAATGTTTTAAAAACATTAAAGAATTAAAAAAAGTTTGAATAATGTTCTTATAACCAAGCAATAATATTAATACTAAAAACTCATTCCTAATGCTTTCAAAATTATGTTTTTAAAGTTTTTCTTACTTAATGAAAACGTTCTGGAAACATTTTTACAACCTAAAAATGTTAGCTGTGCATTGAGACAGAGATGCTTACCACAGCCACCCAGCCCAGGGCAGGGATGCTCTCGCTCACAGCAGACAGGTGGTTAAACAGGCTGCTGCCACGGTTCTTCTCCCGGAAGTTCTGGACCTCCTGGATCTGTTCAGAAAGGGGCCTGAGGAGGTCGGCCAGCTCTGTCTGTGCATCCAACAAAAGTCAATGATAATTTGTGTAACAGCAATACATACATTTTTACATGCATACATACATTCATGCATAAACCATCATGATGTTAGAGTGTGTGGTTTCCAGGGAGTTGCTATGCAGTTGCTTAGGTGTTTGAAAGTGATTGTAGCATGTTGCTAGGCAGTACAGTTTCTGTGTGGTTGCTAAACAAGAATACTAATACTAAGGACGAGCAATAAAAATAGTGATGCTTGCTTAACACACTTGTATTTAAACCAGTTAATTTGCCATTTGAGCTATTTAATTTGGAACAATGGCTAAACTGTGAAAGCTGTACAAAACTTCTAATATCAATTAATTAAATAGCCCTCATTTACAGCTATAATTCAATCAACTTGGTTTAATAATTCAATTAACTCAGCGACCTCAGCGAACCCATGACCGCATTTTTAAAGGCGAACAAAACGAGATTTTGTTCCACACAGTGTTGTGTAACGATGTAAAGTTCAACCTCCTCTATTAAAGCAAGTACAGAGAAAATCACACAGCCAAAGGCTCCCGAGTGGACATTTCATAGGGACCGTTTTTTCCAATGAAACATCCAGAGAGCCTCACCTCCCTCCCACTCAGCATTCCAGCCTCTGATGGGGAGATCCCCTTGCCTTGTAAGGCCCTGTCTTCTCCTGATGTTTACAGTTTACCTCCGAACAAGAGGGGAGAGGGAACACACTGTTTCCTTTGTTAAATGAACGTTTTTATATTTACGTTTGTGTTCCAGCAGTTGCTATGTCCACCATTTTAGTCCATTTCATAAGAACTTAATGGGCGAGCAAGTCTAAAAATATCTCACATCAGCTCAGGCTAGTGAGAGTAGGCCAGTTCAGGGACACAGAATCATTCTTGCCTGTGATATACTTTACCATCACCCTGATGACCTCATTTCAACCTCAGAAAATATAAGAGACACATCAACAGAGCCATAATGTGACCGTATCTATAACTACAGGCACTTTTACCCAGCAAACAGCGAATGTTCTCAGAACGTTCTCTAATAGTTCTCTCAAAATTGTGTGAAAATCAAAAAGGATTCTTGCTATAATGTTTTAGAAAATTTTTAACGTTATAAATCATATATGTCATATATATCAAAGCCGTTATAATTCTAACCAAGCCATAACGTTAATACAATGTCTTAAAAACTGGACGTTCCTAGAACATTCAAAATACCATTTTTATCACTTTTGTTACTTACTGTTAATGGAAACGTTAGGGAAATGTTCTTACAGCCCAAAATTGTTAGCTTGGTATGTTCCAGAACCTAATTTTTATGTTTATTCAGATATTTATTATATAAAGAAAACTTTACATTCTCATCCATTAATTTTTGCTATTGACTTTGAATCTTAAAATATACAAAAGTTTTATTCCAAAAATGTGTAAAATATAATTTCCATTAGCATAATTTCCACAACATAATGCTTTTAGACCCATTCAATAGTTCAATATGTGGTGGAAATGACATTGGTGATCAAAAGTTGATAATGTTTGGCATAAAAAAATTCTCTTGTCATGCATGTGTATACACTGTTTGACATTATTAGTGGCATATTCATCCAGTGAAAATATGAAAAGAATGTTTAAAAACGTTTTGTTACCACATTGTGTATTTATTTATCTAAATTTACTTGTTTTGTGGGTTAAAGTAACTCATCATTGGTCATAGTTTGTGGTGTCAACAAGGTCGAATTGTGGGGTTGTTGAGGTTGTGAGTTTGCTACAGTATGAGTTTCTGTTTGTCTGTGTGTTCTTGTTTTTCAACCATTTGGTATCCACAAGGATGGTAAATGTCACACACACCTACATTGCGGGGAACAGACAGTGGTCTCAACGAGGGAAATTGATGATTAAAAATACTAAATAAAAATCATTTGAAAATGCAAAAAGATTTTTATAAGGGTTAGGTTTAGAGAGTTGGGGATAAAATATACAGTTTGTACAGTATAAAAGCCATTATGTCTATGGAAAGTCCTTACAAAGCACAGAAACCTAACGTATGTATGTATGTGTTTATCTGTGAGTGTGTGACAAAGTGATAAAAAGAGAATGTCGGAGAGGGAAAGAAAGAGAGAGAAAACAAATTTACATAAATTCCTCCCATAATAACATGCGCATGATTTTCGTTTCTGCGAACAAAGGCGCCTCTTTCATCAACTGTTTGGACATTTTGACCCTTGTTAAGACTCTGTCCAGAGTGTAATGGTCTTGGTACCTTTTATACATCATTCTGAATCCTCCATCATTCTCAACTCTAGTGATGGACAGAAATAGCTTGCCTATCTCTAAGCCATGAATGGAGCCGGGCAAGTGAAGAGCTCTATCAGCAGATTACGTATCACACTTTGAGAAACTGAGATTGTACAAGAAGGATCGCTACACACTTTAAACATGCAGTTAGCTTGTTTTAGCCATTTAACCTACTAAGACCATCCACCTGCCATTAACTTGTACTTATCATGGGGACCAAACATACTGAGCATAATTCATTGTGTTGACCATTGGAAGCAGCAGTATCTTTTTAAAAAGAAACAAAAACCGTTAGTATCATCCTGAGACTGAATGCCCTGGTTCTGAAGTCACGATGAAGCCTGTTTTGACAGCGTACGGCTCCGTTATAAGGGGAATTAGAGAGAAACAGCTGCGGTCTGCAGGTCACACAAACACTCCTCATCCAGCGACAGGCCCATCACGTGACCCGGGCCACAGACACACACCGGCTCAAATATAGAACATGCCCATAAAAAGCCACAGAATGCAAGCTCAGTCCCGCACACACACATACACACAGAGAGAAAATCCAGAGGCTTTAGGGCAGCTGTCCAGCATCTCTCCTGGGATCTACACACACTTCACACTGCTAATGGAGAGAAACAATGGCTAAACATAGTGTGTGTGAGTGAGAGAGAGAATGTTTGTAGGATATATTTATATACGATTTAACAGGAAAAAACTTTATTCAGAATTGAATCTGAGCTGAGCTTTTATGTGTGTGTGTGTGTGTGTACACAACAGTGGAGTACCACACAGATAGTTGCTGGTCTTTTCTTGGCATATCTAATTCAGGTTGAGTGTTTTTTCCATTCAGATTTGTGGGAATGCATTTGGAGAAATACCCTCCTCCCCTTCTCATTTATTATATATTATTGCAGCAGGGCAATACTATATAATTAAATCTGCAATAAATTAGATTTAACAAGTACATTTTACATTTTTTAAATTGAACACCTAACAGTGCTTGCCCATGCTACCACAATACTAGGGTATTGCCAGGGTGTTGCTAAGCAATTATTAGAATATTCTGAGTGGTTGCTAGGGCATTGCTTAGCAATTAATGGAGTTGCTTACTGGTCCACCAATCACATGCGTGTTTATTACAAAGTGGCCAAATCTTCATCCAGCTCTCATCCAATAGAATGCGGCTGGAGATTTCCTTCCTGTTTGGTCAATGTGAACCAAAGTCCAATTGAATGACATCACACCGGCCCCCGAACTTCCCCCGGCTGCTACGTGAATGCAACAAGAATGTGTCGCATTGGCATTTTTTTAAACAGGAGAGGTAATCCCTATGTGAACAGAGACCTGTGTCGCATGGCTGACCACATCGCATGGAACAGCATGGAGAAGAGGATGAGGTCGACATCACCATGCATCAGAGCTTACAAGATGAAAAGCACTGAACTTATATCGCTCTTGTCTACGTCAGTTAATTCTCAGGTAGATATACAGTGCCTCTGTCGAGACTCCCCAGACAGCCCTACGGGTCGTTTGTTATGTAATTCTACCAGCAGCCACTTTTAGACACTAAACACTGTCATTACGGTGCTTAAAATATGACAAACTCTGTAGTGTGAGATATGCTAACAGTTGAAATACTTCAGGATCATAAAACAGAGAATTGTCACACAGCGTCTCAAGTTTACATCCAGTTTGAATGTAAATGAGATCACACAGACGCAGCGGTTTGGCTTTACCTTTGATGGCTCCTGGTGGGCGGCGGCCATTTTGAGGAAGGTACGCTGGACCTGCAGGGCATTGTTTACCATCTCTGCCTGTTAGAAAAAATAAAACAAATTTAATTAAAAATGCAGTCAATATAGACTATACAGACTCAGTATATGTGTGATTTACATTAACATCAATGTGGTAAATAGGTGTTTCTTCAACTATGGGCAGTTTTGGTCATATGGACTAGAAAATAAACACTTTTTTACACGCCCACTACTTTATTTAATTTGTGTGCTAAACATGCCTAACAGTTTATATACATGCATCACTTTTTACGTTTATGCTCAAATTAAACCATTGCCTCATATTTTATCTCAAGCATGCTCTTCACTGACATTTTTGTCTCCTTGGTAACCAAGTACACTAACTTTTGACAAAACTTATTACTGGCAAAATGGTTAGTTGTGGTGGAAATGATGCCACAGTGAAAACCATAATTGCGTTTATATTATTATACAAATAATTATACACAATACATATTGACATGTTTATGATTATTTCACTTTCGGCCTAGATTATCACAGTAAAAAATTATAATTAATATTGTATTTATACATAAATCTATCATAAATCTATTTGAAAAGTAACAATGTGACTGTCATATAACAAACGGTTTGAAGTTAGTTTTGATAAAAACCCCAGAGACCCCTGTGCTGGTAACTGAAGAAACACTCAAATGCAATCAAGCCTTATGGGACAGATCTGAACCCTTGGCTACAGTAGTACACACACATTGTGTGTGTGCACAAATTGAGGCAAATCCCACATTTAGGAAAAGACTTTCTCTTGCTGAACATGGGGAAAGCCAGAGGTCTGTTTTACCATAAAAGGAGCTGAATATAAGAGATAAAACTCTCTCAGTCCATTTCTGATGAGAATCTGATGAGAAACCTAGATTTGTGAACGTTGCCTTTCGAGGTAAAGATGCTTCACTGGATCTGTTTCACTGGACGCTTCACTGGATTCCCACAAGTTCAGGTTCAAAAGGTTACGTCTATATGTCTTCCAGTTCAATCCAGAGAATCAGTCAGCGGCTCGGATCAGGAGCATGAGGCAGAGAATCTGCTGGATCTTTATCTTTCTTCAAAGGATTAGGAATCATAATTAAATGAAGCACATTAACTGTAGTATCATGGTTTATTACAACAGCTATCACAATAATACAAATACAAACACACACACGTCATGTTTTACATCACGATGTTGACCTCAGTTTGACTTCAGTTTGTTCTTGAAGTGTTTTTTTTTTCAAACTGTCTCTTCCTATTCCAGATTAGCGTGCAGAGACTGTTATAGATAAGCCACTTGTAAGTTGATTTCCAAGCTTGTTCAAACAGTCCAACACATCAGCTTCTGGCTCAACCAATGGGGTGAGTTTGGGGGCGGGGCTACCTGTTTTGTCAACAATGGAGAAAAAACTTTGCAAACCTTTTATTAAGCCAATTATGATTACTAAACCCTTAGTGATTACTACAACCTTACCACCTACAAACCGCCTACAAACACCTTGAGCATATGAAAATGACATTTTAATCATTTTAAGTCTACTTATGAATTATTTCATTCTGTTAAATTGGCTTTTCGTGGGGATTCAATGGTTTGAATTACTCACACACTCACTCACACACACAAACAGCCATAAAGCCATTTCTTATCTCTTATTAGCCCAAAAGAGAAATGTTTCCTCTCTGAGTTCAGCTCAGAGCTGGAAGAGCATTCTAGTGTTAACAAGAAGAACACATGCATCCTTCACTCTAATCTTCCCTCTGCCTCTTCATAATATTACATTCCATCAATAGAACGACCCACTGTGCCTCCGTGTACACTAAGTACATTGTCCAATGCCTCATTTCTAAAGCAGCTCTTAACTTACTAGTCAGCATCAAGTGGCAATGAAATGCAAGCCATATCGGTCATTACGTACTGTCAGTCAAAAAGAAACCCTAACATTTCAGTTATTGTTTACAGGCTGCTGATCCAGTGTCAACACAAAAGCACCTTGTGTTAGGACAGATGAGGCAGAAGCACTCACTGACAAATGATTAATTGTGAGGACTGGGTGGAGCTACGGCAACCCACACTAAATTCTGACAGAACTGTGGGGCTTTCACATCATTTTGGGAATGTATGAGTCTCCAAGCATTTTGTAGCCCCTTTAGAGGCAAATATTGCTTTGTTGCTTTTCTGCAGCTCAGCAATCCTCATAGAGTCCTTGGTTATGTTGGTTAAGAATCAACTTTGTATAGGATGTATCTGTACAGTAATACAGAAAACACAAATACAAACAAATGACACAACTGATGACACTACAAATGCACAGCTGTAAAATTCGAGTGAATTAAATAGCCCAGATGGTTTCGTCAATAATATGATTAACTTAAAATGTTCTACTTTTGATTCTATATTTTGGTATCTTGGTAAATCTGGACATAGTGTGTGACAGTGTGGCAATCTCTTGAGGTGACACATGAGACAAGCTTGCATTTGTCTCAATTTAATTTCATTGCATAATTTCATATTCAATTCAAATTTATTTATATAGTGCTTTTTGCAATGTTGCATTGTTTCAAAGCAGCTTTACATTCAAGTCTAGGAGAAGCAATTGAAATACTAAAGAAATCTCATTTGTTATTCTTTATCCAACAGGCAAATGCTTGATCATCTTTCTCTAGAACAACAACACAATATTTAATATAATCCTCATTAATATGTTAATATAACAACACTACTGAACAGTCCAATGATACACAATAACACTCAAAACATGATAAGAGGCCAAGAATTTAAATCAGGATTAAACAAACTGAAAGCTGTTCTTCCTTCACCCTTTTTAATTTTTCAAGAATCCACATTCAGATTATAATAAACCTGTTTTCTGTTGGTGATGAGGCACATGGATTTAGCAGGGCTGCCGAGTCACGGTCATAGCAACAGAACAGCACAAAGCCAATTGTCAAAAATAGCAGAGATATGTGAACCTGGAAAGCAACAGCTGCGAGTTCCCCAGAGCAGCTGTACATCTGAATGTGTGTAAGCGTGGAGACATTTTGTTCTACAAGCTAAGAGCTTCCAGAATGGCTTTATACAGTTACATGTTGTCTGTCTTTGCGTCCTTTAATTTATTATGCTTTTCCCTGCCCAGCATTCCCATATCTCTGTAAAATTCACATCAACATAAAAATGACATGACAGGCCCCCATACTTACATGCTTTGCCACATCTCCACCAATAGCTGTGCTGGACTTCATGTATGCAGACACTGGTCCACTTAATAAATGGTCAAATGCCTCCATGCTCTGGGTCTCACCTTAAAATCCAAGAGAGGACCACAAAGGAGAAATGTACCTTAACAATGCTAACAAAAATAGTTCTGAATTAAGCCAAAGTGGGATCAACAGTTTCGTGTTGCAGAACAACACACAGACTGGCAGCCAGTCTGGAACACAACAAGCACAGGCAAGTGATATAAACAGTGAAACTCTCCCAGTGATGTTATACTAAATATCAGCACTCCTGGAATGTTGCTCATCCAATCAGATTAAAAGAGCAGAATTATGTATAATGTAACTAACTAACCTAAACCTGCAATCCACAGAAATATAAGGAGCAGCTTAGAGTGGCCTGTTGCTAAAATTAAGATTTATGCTGTTAGATTTAAACTGTTGGATGACTGATGATTTGGGGCTTATACTTCAAAAGCAGAAATTTGGTAAAAGATAGATTGAATAAAATAAAAAAAAGTTGTGTAAACAAACTCCCATTCATTGTTATCTGTATCCATTTTAGATTTGTGACTGTATTTATGTGCATTTCCCTGGGGCTAGTGCTACTATTCTCCGGTGAGAATACTTTTCCCATGGAGGAAAAAACTACATGCCAGAGGTCTTCTCACAATGACAGACTGTACAGTTATAAACAAAGCCCTGTGGACTTAAAACAGACCCGAATAGTATTTGTTCAGGGATGACTTTGTAAATCAAAAACTATTAATACATTCAGATTAAATTTACTGTTTTGTGCTTAGTGAAAAATCAACTCTAGTTCTAGTTCACACAGTGATGCATGAAATCCCAGATCATGACCATATTGATTATCAACCGATATTACTGATATTACTAATTTTTTAACGATTATGGAAAATGTATTTACTCAACATGGATTTGACAATGATAAAATCATTGTTTGTTTTTAGTGTTTTCATATTTTTATTTTTGCAAACTTTAGGATTTTAAATTTCAGCCATCACGTGACATTAATTATGAGCTTATCTGTATCAGACAGAATTTTAATATCAGGGCATCCAAAAGTTCATAGACCTTCATAATTCTTTTAAACAAAGTATTTTGTTACTGTACTTATGGTACCTCCGTTGATCATGTTGGTGATGTCACCATTGATCAAGCCCCCAGGACAGTTCTGCAGTTTGACGGCCACCGCCTCCAAACGAATCACAGCACACTCCAGTCGCTCAACCAGTGCTTCCATGCCAACGATCCTGTAGAAACAGAGATGTCAAGCTCTTGGTGTGTGCTAAGTTGCCATTATGGTTTCTGAAAGCTGTTTGATTTGTTGGGACTTCATGACCTGAGTACCAGCCAGTTCCATTAAACAGTTTCTTCTACCTGGGAGTTTTGTTGTCTGATCTTTAATGATCAGACAACAGTGTGTAACCCAGAGAAACACAATAACAATAGTTTCGATAAAGGTTTCCTTGACTAGTTATTCTCGTGAATTCTCAAAGGTTATTCAATCATATTTTAAACAGAAATGTTGTAGAGAATGGGATTATAAAAAACAATGAAGCAAAGTAAACCATATTTTCAGTTACCCAATGATTAATCCATATTTACCATTATCTGTTTACAGTCTTACCAAAAACTATCTAATATTTGCTTTCTGTAAATCTAGCAAACACACACACACACACAGCAGTGGTGTGTGAAGGGGTGGAGACCTCACTGGCAATCCCCCACATGACCACACCTTCAGTACTCATCTGCTAGCTGGAATGTAACAGCAAATTCAGTTATGACAGCATGTACATGAGGACGGCTTTGCTGTCAACAATCCAAAATGGCCACTTTTTCAAAATGGCCACCATTCTGTTGCATTTTATATGTTAACCCACATACATATTAAATTTGTTTTTTAATTATTCAATACAGGAAGTGACAGCTTCATGTGCTGTCTGTCTTAGAAATGTTTTAGCCAGTGTCAGAGTTTTTAACACTGTGTAAAAAAAATCTCCATCTCTGAAAGGATTAATATTTCAGTCATATGATTCTTTTAGGCTTAATTATTAATATAGATTACATTAAATCAGTCTGTGAATTAAAATAAAGTTCGGTCTCTGAAAATCCATGAAATGAATGAAAGTCTATTTTAAAAAAAATCAAACGGAACTTTTTTATATGAATATATATATATATATACATGACTGGGTAAAGTTGGCACACTTCTTACTCAGTGAATATTTCTTAAAGTAATTGTGAATATCTCAAATAAATCAGAAACAGTTACATTTGTATGTTTCATGGCTGGGGCTGTTGACTCCGGCGGGATGGAGTCTGTCTAATAAATAGCCTGTCACTATCATCTTTTTTACAAGGGGAAAGAAATGAAATCTGATCGTTCAATCTGGATCATGTCACTGAACAATAACGTCATCTGTCAAACCATCCCTGTCATACTGTTATCAGCGATCTGAGTCTGTGATCTGGCCTGAGTTTCCATTCATAAAAAGACAATTTAATCCAATGCTCTGGCAATTTAAAAATAAATGATGACAAGAAAGTAAAAAGTTTAATGAAAACAAAAGCTTATCACCAAGAAAAGTTAAAGGTCTGCATTATGAATCGCAACAGCTGCACTTCAGTCTACAACACGTTACACTTATGTACATACTGAGAATTGAGCAACTTCAAATTCTGTCACAGCCTATTGCAACATTATTACCCGACCACCATCACACAATGCAACCTCATACTGAAGCACTTTTCTCTGCTCTTAGAGAGAGAACACATAACAAAAAACAGTATTTGCTGCATTTAACATGTAGCAACACTCTCTCTCTGACACGCGTCAGCAGTAATTAATAGTGAGCCAGTGTGAAAACGCTCGCGTCATCTTGTTATCTCTCTAGAGAATTCTCTAGGCCCTGCCAAATGCCTGACTTGGGCCTCAGTTGTGTTTTTAGAGGCAGGATAAGCCCTGAGCCTGTGACACAAAAAAAAAGTCAGAGTGTACAACACAAGACCCCAAACTTCCAGTTTAAGCAGAAGTGATCATGAATGACTCGAGCTTGTATGCTGGAACGTGTGTGCAGTCATAGGGTACTATAAAGGCTCCCAGAAGAATGACTTATAATATTATATATTTAGGCCAATATGTTACCTATCTATACGTCCACTCTTTATACAGCATATAATTAAACACCTGCTTACAATGCATGATTATGATTAGCACGTATGTGTGCAGTATGATTATATTTGGATATACTACTTTTGTGTACAGATTTTTTGCATAGTAGGGAAGTAGGCATATCAGACACATGATTCTTTTGTATTTTCTACATTCCAGTACCCATAATGCCACTCAGTGAGTTAAAAATTCTGATTCGGGTTTATTTGCGCATTGAGTAACTATTGTAGGTCCTAAAGTTTAATATTAAAGGGATAGTTCACAGAAAATCATTAATTACTCACCCTCATGTCATGTAAGACTTTTGTTCATCTTCGAAACACAAATAAAACACAAATTTTTCATGAAATCCGAGAGCCTTTTGACTCCCCCTCATAGACAGCAATGCAAATGCCACTTTCAAGGGCCAGAAAGGTGATAAAGTCCTTTAAAGTTTAAACAGTCCATGTGACTACAGTGGCTCAACCTTAATTTTATGAAGCGACCAGAAAAGTTTTGGTGCACAAAAAAAACAGAAAATAACAGCTTTATTCAACAATTTATTTTTATTATAACAGTTTACGGCTTTGTTCTTGTCTTCCATGTTAGTCTCCGACGTGCGTTCACTAGAGCACCAGCATGTATTTGACACAAGGGTGAGACATATAATTAATTAATGACATATAATTATAATTTTTCGGTGAAGTATCTCTTTAAGTTGTAGCTTTGTTGACCCGTTTATCTTTGATTTGTCAAATTAAATAGAAGTGTCTCGACCTGGTGGCCTTTGTGTGTGTGTGTGTGTGTGGTTAGCATTGGATATATGACAGTAAGCTCACCATGTTAAGTGCTGAACAAATATTTTAGGAGTGATGTGGGACTCTCCACAGTTACTAAATGCTGCTGTCTATTTCTGAATGTCTGTTCTCAGGGTCTAAATCAGAGCAACTCTTCACCCGGATACAGGGAGGGAGAGGTGACAGGAGGCATGGGGCCATGTGGATTTCAAAGAAAATGCCAACGAGACATCATTTCAATATAAACCTGATTTGAGGAAAACTAATGTAGAGAGCTTTTCATGTGCCGGGTGATAGATATTCCTTTAGAAGATATACATTTCGTGCAACACACTGTAATTTGGTTTGTAAACAGTGGGACGAAGCGGGGAATCTAGGGTGTTTTAAATTAAAGGCATTTAAAAACTAAAAATGCATCAACTAGTAAAGCAAACTTCACTAGTGCAAAGCATACAGAATGACAATGAATGAACCAAACAAGGGAAACAGAAATGATGACAAAAGTTCTGAATGCACAAAATCTAAGTGCACCATGCCAGCCTGTTATTGCTTCACGACACAAAGCATTCAGTTTCAAAACGGCAGAACTGGACTGCTAGGCTACCAAAACCATGTAATCGTACATAAATCGTGTCACACATCACGACAGTAACCTATCCCATAAGCTGCAGACGCCTGGGCGCTCCGATATGACAACCGACAGATCCTGCAATTGGAGAAAAGATAACGCACCTCGCCTTTGAAAGCAACAGAGATCAGAGACAACAAAATGGTGCTGGATCAAACCTTTGTTGTCGTGAATGTTTGCAACTCCAAAGACAAAAACGCGCACGTTTCCATGAGCGCCTCCTCCCTCTCCTTCAGCTCATCTTTATACGATCTCCCCGCTTATAACCTGGAATAACACGCACGACAGAGAGCAAGCTAGTCTTACCGGGATATTACCTCAGAATGGGTCCGGGTTTATTCTCACGTTTTCAGGTCTGGCGCTGGTGTGTCGCTCTCCCTGATGGCGCTCGACCGAGCAGCCGGTCAGCGCGCTTCCGGGACTTCCATATTTGGGAAGGATGAATCGGAGAAGGCTCTGGTCAAGAGGTTTAGATGAGCGATGAGACGGCTAGACTGAGAAGACTTCTGATATAGATATAGGTTATATCAATATCTATATCATATATATATATACTACTATATATATATATCTATCTATCTATCTATCTATATATATATCTATATATATATATATATATATATATATATATATATCTGAGAAGACTTCTACTGAGAAGACTTTGATATAGATATAGGTTCTATCTATATCTCTATCTATATATATAAATATATATATATATATATATATATATATATATATATATATATATATCTGAGAAGACTTTGATATAGATATAGGTATATCAATATCTATATCTATATCTATCTATATATATATATATATATATATATATATATATATATATCTGAGAAGACTTCTGATATAGATATAGGTTATATCAATATCTATATCAATATCTATATCTATATATATATATATATATATCTATATATATATATATATATATATATATCTGAGAAGACTTCTGATATAGATATAGGTTATCAATATCTATATCTATATATATATATATATATATATCTGAGAAGACTTCTGATATAGATATAGGTTATATCAATATCTATATCTATATATATATATATATATATATATATATCTATATATATATAATATATATATATATATCTGAGAAGACTTCTGATATAGATATAGGTTATATCAATATCTATCTATATATCTATATTATATATATACTATATATATATATATATATATCTATATATATATATATATATATATATATATCTGAGAAGACTTCTAGACTGAGAAGACTTCTGAGAAGACTTTTGAGAAGACTTCTGAGAAGACTTCTAAACTGAGAAGACTTCTGAGAAGACTTCTAGATGGAGAGAAGACTTCTGAGAAGTTATATCTATCTTCTGAGGAAGACTTCTGAGAAGACTTATCTGAGAAGATCTTTGAGAAGACTTCTGAGAAGACTTCTAGACTGAGAAGACTTTTGAGAAGACTTCTGAGAAGACTTCTAGACTGAGAAGACTTCTGAGAAGACTTCTGAGAAGAAGACTGAGAGGACTTCTGAGAGAAGTCTTGATGTGGGGCTATCATGAAGAGTTTTAGAGTAATATAGTTGCTTTATATGTCATCCAAAAATACATAACTGATCTGTCATGGTATTAATTTCACATTTCAGTTACATTAGTTATATTCAGTTAGATATTCAGTTGTATTATTTATATCCTTAACATATCCTTAACAAAAATGTTTGTGATACGTGTTAAACAAAATACCATACAGGAAAGACACATGAATTTTGCATGTGCAAAAACACGTGATCAGATGTTAAAGGTGTGGTCCTGGAACATTTTCGTGTGAATCCCATGTAAATTCCCATGGGAAACTCTGTATGACATCTTGTCACGCATCCTATAGCAATGTCATAGTTTGGACATGATATAAATACACTATGGTGCAACAATATGGTAATTTAGTACCACACACACAGACAAACACTTTTGTTTGTTTTGCTAGTGATATTGAAACCACTATCTATCAGTTAATTTGTGATGCATTAACTCTTGACTGGCTAGTTATCTATACCCCCATTTTAAATTGGGAATCACAGTGTACTTGTGACACCACCTAACAGATTAGAATATCAAGTCAGCTGCTATCAGCAGACAATGTGATATCCCTGATTCTGCATCAGTTCCCGGTGGTAATTTCTTCCTGCCACCCCCGTACTATCACAGACGATGTTAGACAGGCGTCCTTGATAACGTGCGGTTGTAAGTTTCCACCACTGCTGTGTCATAGTGGTACTAAGACACAAGCCCGCATCAGATTACACGGGTAGCAGAAATAGAACATGCTCAAGGAAAAGTGTCATGTGCACAGACGCGGGCCTTCGGTATTTCTAATTGATTAGAAAGCCTGAATTATTTACTGACCTGCATGTCTCCAATATAAGAAACAGCAATGAAAGGTATACAGATGCCGGTTTTAAGTACAGATAAAACATGGGTTGTGTTGTCAGGGTTGTATCTGAAGGTAGATGTGAGGGTTGTGGTTTATGGTCATTACACAAAGTGCTCACTCCTGAACACTAGAAGACTGGGTACAACTAGGTCAACATGGTGGATCTCAGATCCATGACATGGTGATTTGGTTAAAATGTTGCTTAATCTAACCTATATTCAGAATCATTGAGACATGATGTTGGTAAATGTAGACAAACATACAAAAATGGCACCATCTGGCAACCCAGCTAACGGTGAACGTTTTTAGAACATTGCTAATGTTTTCTAAAAGTTCTTAAAGTTTTCCAAAACTGTTGTTGTAATATTAGTAACTTTTTTAAACGTGTAATGTTCATTAAATTCATTATGCATCAGCTCTCTGAGTTCAACATTTAATCATGTGTTTATTCAACAATTCTCCTGTTTTAATCCTCATGTTCTGTTAAGACTGATTAAGATGATCTGTTGAGACTAAGACTGAGACAGATTACAGTCATGATTGGGGTTCCACAGACTCAAATGATTTATTGGTAAAAGAATAATAGTATTTTTAAATAATCTTATTTTTTTAATTCCTCTTAATTAAAGGTAGGAAAAATACATTTAGAGAGGCTAGCAAAAGATAGATAAGATCCCACCCCCCCTTTGGAGTGATCTCCAAAACCACACCTACTCCATCGAACACATGAACGCATATATAGTATGACAATCATTTGATATCGTCCATCATTGCATTGTGTATATCAGAGAATCTTAGCATTTGAAAATGTAATGCATTCATTTATGTTTTATATCTGGGGTTTCTGTGATCCTAAATAAATGCCACATTTTCCTGGTGGACAGTTTAATCACACATCAACTGTTTGGTTTTCATTCACATTTGTGCATTTGGCAGATACTTTTATCCCAGGCTATACATTTGGTCAGTATGTGCTCCCTCAGAATCGAACCCACAACTTTTTGTGCTACTAACACAATGGTCTACCAGCTGAGTTACAGCTTTCATAAGATTAAAAAAAGTCATAATTAACCATAATGGCCAAAAACTATTCTTTTGGTCTCTCTAACCCCAAACAGAACACAGGGGTTTAAAACAGGATCTGTTTTTTTCTTTTTTTAAATGATTTAAAAACAAAGAATTCCTGAAGAAAACAAAGAATGAGGTCATCTGATAAATGAGCTTTACCAGCTCCATTATTAAGCAATGCCTGGACACACAGAGGTCAGTTAAAACAGTTGCTTTACCAACCAGCATAAACAAGATCATAAATAAGCATGTGTGTGTGCGTAGCAAGGAAAGGTGACAGCCTGTGTGTTTATACTGTGGCTTGCTGAGCATGCCTGCATTTATTTCACGACACCTTAATCCCTGAAGCAACACATGACAGCTTGTTCTTTGCCATTGTAGTGAGACTGCATTAGTGAAGCTACTTTCTACTGCCTGTCTAAACAAAGCCCCCAAGAAACAAAACATGAGGGTTTAAAGCCATTGAATTATTTTGAATTGCACATTATAATAATCTAGAACAATGATCTAGAACTCAATGAACTAGCATTGACCTAGAACGTGTGCTTTTGAAATATAGCAAATAAATGACACAACATGATTTCAAACCATGACCACATCATTCAGGAATCCAGTGAAATGCAAGCAGAGCTACAGTGACAACAGTCAGGCCTGCAGTGCAATAAAGAAAGCATTTGAGGTTTAAATATAGAACCTTTTTATTTCCATTTAGAGTAAATAGTGTTGAAAATCTGAAATAAGGCTTCAATACCTACATAACATTTGTATTTAAATAATAACACTTTACATGCCCAAATCCAGTGACAGTTAAAAACATCTGGGTCTTTTGTGGTGTTACTCTTTTTTTGTCATATTTTCCCTTGTAAGAAAGAGTTCAAGTATAAAAATTATCAACAGTGTAAAATTGCCCATCCGATGCATTTTTAAAGCAATAAAGCACAGCATCCATCTTTAACATTGACGATACATTCTAGTGTATGAAGCAGCATGTCCCTTAGATTTCGCCAAGTTTTTTTTGTCCTTTAAAGTTTTTTAAACAGTTCTAAATATGACAAAAGGAAATAACGCGCCTGAAACGACAGGCCTGCAATAAAACAAATGTTTTACGATTAAGGCATCAAACTAGACAACATTTAATGTCATGTTCTAAAATTCCAAAGGTATAGAGAGGAAAAAAATATAGAATTGTACAGTGCACATACAGAATTGTATCTTAAATAAATCCTACACCAACATTTTTGGTTGAGTATGTTAATACTACAACTAAATCTACTCAATAACTTATAATATGCCATGAGATGAATACATTATATCCATACAGTACCGCATCCAAGACTGTGATCTTAGAGCGCAACGTACGTCAACTCAAAATAAATATCTTAAATAGCAGATGTCTTTCTCTTTAAATAGCATTACAAATGTAAGGCACACAAAGAACCCTCCTACACACGTTTCGATCCTTTTAGCTATAGTGCTGGTTTTACAAAGAGTTGCTCAATGAAATACATAGACCTTATTAGGAAAAGATGTGCTGGTGCTATGACATAATTCGTAGTGAACGTTTAAAGAGCAGAGATCGTTTATCATTGGTGTCGACTGAGAGCGGTTCTTGGTTTAGGGTGAAAAGCGTTGCATTAAACCCCTCCCTCTTCACAGCTCCTTGTTGTTTCCGGTGAGGAGCCTCTCTCGTGGAAGATATCCCACTTGTGATGTAGAAGATGGGTGATTTTGGGAGGATAAACAGGTGGTCTTTGCTCAACTCTCCAGACTCCCTTGAACAAAAGGAGGGGAACTGCTGACAGAGCCAAAGCAGGATCTGTTCCAAAATGGGTCCAGGGATAAACCACTGACAGCTCTACGAACAGGCACCAGTGATCTTTCCAGAGCAATCTGACTGTGTGTGTGTGTGTATTTCAGTGGCTGAGTTTTCCAACACTGTAGTTTCTGCCTGATTCTAGAGCTTGTTTTAAACACTGAGCAATGCCCCAAGCTTTTTTACCTACATAATTATATTATTATATGTTTGTGTGTGTGTGTGTGTGTGTGTGTGTGTGTATGTGTGTGTGCTTTCTCCCTCGCCCAGAGACACTTAAATTTGTGTGTAGCTGTATACATGTTAGTCCGTGTGTATTTGCAAGCATATAATACAATATGTCTCAGTCTTTCCATCTTTTGAGAGTGCCTTCAAATTGTTCGATGCCCTTTGTGAGGGAGCCAAAGAAAAAAACTCTCCTTTTCCTGCAATTAATTTTGTCCCGTTTGCTTTGCATAGGTCAGGACAGGAGTCAGAGAGAGGAGAAAGGGGGACGTTCAGCATTAGATAGATAAAAGGTATTTCACGACACATAAAACATGCTAACACTGGATCTTTTTCTGTTTCGCCACAGTTAGATCTACAATCCCTGATTGGCAGAGTTTGTGTTTTCTAATTTGCTGAAAAACGCTCCATTTCCCTGATAATCAAAAGAAAAATGCACTTGAGAAGACAAAACAAAAAGAGCCCTGAAAAATGAGAATAAATATAAGGTTAGGGGCCCTAGAACCAAAACACTGCGGGACACATTCAAGTGTCCTTCAAAGAAAATGGTCGCCTACATTAATGACAGCATCAGGTTTCGTCTACAACGCGCCTATACCACAGTGATTAGTCGCTGCATACCGCCTTTCGCAATAAATATTCTACTCTAATATTAATTATGGTAATAAAGATAACATAATAATGATATTGATAATAGTAAAAAGCTAGATTCCGTCGTTTTTTTTTTCGTTTTTGGTTTAATCACAGCAAGTTGGAAAGCAATGAAGTTCCCACCTCACTAATAATCTCTACCAATTACTATCCCCCTCCCGTATTCTCCTCCTCTTGCAATCGACCCACAACCCGCAACTATTTTCTTCACCATCTTCCACCTCATCATCATCATCATCATCATGTAGCAGTCGCTGGGCGTCGGCTCCCAGTACGTCTCCCGCCCGTTTCAGTGGTTGCTATTGCATCCGTTCGGCCTGCAGCTGCTGGGGCTGATACTGACCGAACGCTGCAGCTGCGGCTGCTGACCCAGGTGCAGCTGCGGTCAGTGGCTGCTGCATGGCGTAGCCGTACCCGGCAGTAGCAACATAGCCGGTCGCGGCAGGTGAGGCCGCATATGGGTACTGCTCGTAGGCTGCAGCAGCTGCGGCGGTCGCAGCGCTGGCATACTGCGCGTAGGCTGCGCCCGTGTAGTCAATGTAAGGCGAGGATGCGGTGGCAGAGGCTGCAGCTGGCTGGATATGAGGGATGACCACACTGGGCTGCACGAAGGCCTGCGGGTACACGTAGTGAGTGGGGATCCTGTGAGACAAACACACAACAGCCTGTTAGCTTTGGCAACTTATGGTAGCATCTAGAGCAGAACAGCAAACAAAGGGCACAACCAGAGCGCGGCCAAGCACCCCATTTCCACAGTTCAGTAACACCAAGGAAATGCCTGCTAGTGATTATTATACATAAGGTTGCCAGAATAGACATCTCAGTAAAACCATGAGGGCCATACGTCATCAAGAGAAGACATGTTGTTTCGAGGGGTAAGTTAGTTTATTGTTTTTGAATCAAAATTATAAGGGCACATAAATTAAAGAAAAGTGCACCGAGAAATCATTTAAAATAAACACTACTACATAAAAATTTAAAAAATAAGAATAGAAAATGTGATTTCTTGTTGACTTTAAGAGAAGCACCAGCATTTGCTAAGACATGCTATGTTAACAGTCACATGTGTACAACACCCTGCTGCTTGTCCTGTGAAACGGGGGGAACGTAGGACCCAGGAAAGGCAGAGAGGAGATGAGGGGAGTATTGTGAATATGTCAGAGCTACTTTGACAGCTGGACAGTTTTCAAAAAGGGACGCTGCTGGCTGTTTCCCCCTCCGCGTTTAGACAATGAGCCTCAGGCAGGCCAGAGGGGAGTTTTGATTAAATAAGCAATCAGGAACAATGAGCCCATTCTGCTTTTCATTACAAACCCCACTGCACATTCAGAGAGCTTTTTACATTTACTGCCTGCGTGTTAAACTGACTGGTGAGAACTTTAAAAAAATAGTTTTGGGATGAAATTATACATTGAATGACCGGTGAACAGCTAAATTCTTTGTCAGGGTATCATTATGACTAAATCACGGGAGGATATTGAAAAATGTGAGATTCTCATGAACAATTCCCATGAGAATTAGAATCTAATCATCAACTATATTGCTAATGACATTGGTCTTTAAGAAACTGAAGATTGTGGCTGTTAGAAGAAACATCTATTTTACAGATAGTATGCAGAAACTCTCAACGTGTGCTGGTGGAATTAGAAAATCCATCATGAAGCTTATAATTAAGATTTCTTATGCCTGGAATTTGAGCTTTTTAGAGTTGGTGTAAAAAAGGGGGAAAGGTTTCTATCATGGCAACCCTATTTGTAGCACACCATTATATTGGTCAAACTTCAACACCTGACCACTCCCAAACAAACTCCAAAACCTCTGCCCCAAATTAAAAAAGCAGAAGACAAGCATCAAGAAAACAGAATAACAAAAGACCCACATCAACTCAACCCAACCACTCACATAATGCCATTATTAGGAAGAATGAAATAAACCTTCCTTTCTCACTTGGGTCAAACGACAAAGATGAAATCTTTCACAGATGCCCTGTCAGACTGAGGTAACAGCAGAGACAGTGTTGAAATAAACTTAAAGTAATACATTATAACTCACACACGCAATGACACATTATAATCAAACCCTGCCTACAAATGGGCCTGAAACATAGAAAATAAAAAAAACACACAAAGCGACCTAACAAATATTAGATATTAGAGAATGGATTTAAATTAAGAGATTAATTATGCCATTAATTGCCTTTTTTAGTCATGGTTAGAGCAAAAAGCCTTTCAGCAAAAGCTTTCTAGCTTGTAAATGTCTTGCCAAGCACACTGTTTATGGATCTGCTCGGTGCACTGATTTACATTAGTAAGACACACAGCTTATTTGGTTGGTCTGTTACAGCACAGAAGAACACACATAACTAGTAACGGTCTAAAAGCAGTGCAGAGTTACAGAGATGACAGAAATCTTGTGCTGAAGTTAAATGAAGTACAGATGACTCATGGTTTATCTGGCTCTTTCAGTGAGTGACAGGGAGGACTGGGAATTATTTTCAGCTGCACCTGCCATTCCACATGAGTTACGGTGGTGTTTTTCAAATGCAGAAACATTTCATCTTCAACATCTAACACATTTAAGCCCTACACTGATTTTCCGAAAGAAATAAAAATCACACCCTGTATCTTTTAAAACCCAAGCAGTCTAAGCTGGTCTCTTCTTTCTCATTTCAATGAAAGTGAACGAGGGCCAAGCATATATCTTGACAGATCGCTAGAAACAGATAGGCTATTTTTACAAACGTATATGCTGCTTATTTATCAGAATAGAGTCATACAGCTTTAAAGTTACATTTTTTCATTTGCATGTTATTCTAGTTATTTTAAGTCTACACATAAAAAACGTTTTTGAAAAGAACCGGTTTTTAATAAGCCTCTTAGCTATGATCCCATACTGAATCCAGGGAAATGTTAGGTGTTTTTTCTTTATATGTTGGCTTACATTAAAAATATTCAAAAAATAATTGCTGTGCTACCCATATATATATATATATATATATATATATATATATATATATATATATTTGTTTCACTATCTAGGCCACTGAAGCCTGGTAATTTGATGTTTGCATCTAAATATAGTTCAATTTTACCTTCTGTTCCTTAGAGCAAGAAAACATCTGTCATCAGCAGAGATCTCAGCTGACCAAACAGGTGCAAAGACAGAACAAGCACTTCTTTAGACTTCTGTATTCTACACATACACTGCTTTGAACAAACTGGAAAGACACGGGAACCTTGTCACCAATTGGACGCGTTTTCATCACAGACTTTGAATGTATAACATAACTGTGTGTAATAATGGTATGTTTATGAGTTCAATGGGAAACTTCTACAGAGAAAGTCTACAGAGAAAGTTGTGGAACAGGCATGACTTGGCAAATTTTAATCCTGACCCACTTATTACAGACGCAATTTGACTAGGGACACCGTTGGGTTGTGTTTGGCCCCTGAAGAACACCTGTCAACTGCTCCAAGGTCAAAGCATGATGCCCTTACTCAGTTCTGACAAAAACTGCCTTAACACACAATACACTCGAGACATGCCACCTCAGTGCCAATGTGGCACATGCTAGGTCTTGTCAAAGTTTATCTCAAAGCTGAAAATGTCAAGAGTAGCCCTGCCCCCCGAGCCGAGAGAGCAAGAGAGAGATAGAGTGTGACAGTGACTGGAGCAAGGGAGCAAGAGAGCAAGAGAGAAAGAGAGAGCATTAAAAGACAAGAGAGCTTCATGCGACTGCACCGTCAGCACTACAGCTTTTGTGCAAAACAATGGTGAAGCTTGTTTTCCTTAACGCTGCACGGGGCCATGTGACGAAGGCTCGCTCAGGGGGCTGTGGCATCCAGACAGCAGAGAACTCACAACACTGCAAACACATGCATGCATGTCACAAACAGACACACTTACACAAAAATACACACGCTCACCCACACGCATACGCACTCACTGCGGAATCTTTCACAGATAACAACACTGAACAACTGCCGTACATGTTTTATGCCTCTGTAAATCGCCTCTGTTAGAAAATGTTCTAAATTTCTGTTATGTTCATTACAGTGCACAAATCATATATACTTTTCACTATAAACCACCATCCACTTTCATTGTAAGGATAAAAGTGCCTCCTAAATCTCAAAGACATGAAACAACACGCGTGTAATGTTCTGGTTGCTTTTAGAATTCATACAGAAACGAATGCTGGACAATATACAAGGACATCATCCCTAAGAGAGATACAGCAGAACTGTAGGGATCCTGGATCCACTGCCCGATGCCTTATAGGGCTAAAGTAGAGAGACATTACAGGAGAGAGAGAGAGAGAGAGAGAGAAGAGAGAGAGAGAGAGAGAGAGAAAAAGAGAGAGAGAAAAAGAGAGAGAGAAAAAGAGAGAGAAAAAGAGAGAGAGAAAAAGAGAGAGAGAAAAAAGAGAACACACAATGGAGATGGGAGAGAAGGGTAAAATGTGAGTATGTGTCATACTCTCTGTGCTGTGAGTGTGACAGGACTCTCAATCAGTGAGCAAAATAAAACCCAAACGTGCAAGTTTGTAGTCGGGCTGTTGGTTTTGGCGTGAAGAGGGTTCAACAACGTCACACAAAACAAACGAAACTCACTCCAATAAACAAGACACCAGAAACACAAAAAAGTGAAAAGAACGATCAAAAACACAAGCTCCAGCAATTAAAAAACGTGAGGAAAATAAAAAAAAGCAAAGTAAAAATCACACTTTGCTCCCTGGCAAAGTTATATCACTCGGAATAACGGAAATTCAGCACCCCAAATCCAGCCTTTTTTCTATCAAATTAAAAAAAGCACACAGTTAAGCTATCAACACCACTTCATATCGGTAAAAAGGCACACACAGCTCTATGTACTATTAAAAGTGAAAGTCCAAACCACAATAAAACCAACATACATGCATCTGTAATCACCATTTTGTGTTTTTGTGTGTGTTTGAGTCTACAGGTAGTTTGGCTACTGATCTGCTCAAAGCTCTCACAGCTATTCCTCAAACCACCAGTAATCTTAACCCAAATCGAGCCTGTCGGACCAGAGAAAGATAGACAACATTGAGTCAGGCTATGATGTCCAGTGTAACAGTTGTTCTTTCACACACACATGCAAACACACACACACACACACTCTCTACATCACACAAACATCCGTGTAATCATATCAAATACTGAAGAAGGGTTAGAGATTGTGTACAGTCATGGATGTCATGTCTCAATCCTCATTACCCAAATAACAAGTAAACTTGTTAATGTACTCAATGTACAAATGTAATAGTGGTAATAGTGGATTTCATAGTCAAGACTGTAGACTACCACTGAACAAATACTTAACACATTATTGTCATTTCTAGGTGTAACAATCACTCACCCATATGGTCTCTGAATGAAAGCAGGATGAATCTGAGGGACTCCAAAAGTAAAACCTGCAACAAAAACAAATGTGTTTATGCCAGTTTCTTTTCCAAGTCTACCGAAATGTGAATCAAACTACATGTTTGAAATTTTCAATCATTCTAATGGGACTACTGTTGCACGATTACGTTTGTCAAGTCAATGGCTACACTGGCATTTCCTGACATCGCACAATAGTTTATGGTTAATCACATCATTACATAAATCAGGCACTGTTTAACATTATTTAAGACCTGAAAGAGAGACACAAACATCTGCACAGGTACAAATAAAACAACTACACAATGGAAAACTACCTGTGCTATTCTTTGAAAGAAAAACTGTGCTGTAGTTTGTCACTCAGTTTTCAACCCAGTAGGTTAAATCTTGGAGTCAACAGGTCTACAGGCTTTATTGCCGTTGGTTCCAGGTGTGATTATGATCTTTATGTGCCCTTCGCATAACAACACACGGAAGACTTACCTGGCTGCATCACCCGTGGCTTGGCACCCAGGTAAGCCAGGTTAACATTGGCCTTCCTGCCATCAATGATGGGGTTTGGGTCCTTACACGCTCTGTCTGCAGCTGATCGATCTGCCATAGTTACCTAGTTTGACAGGGACGGAATAAACAGACTGTTGCAGTGCATGGGATAAAGACATTCGTAAAAGTATGAAATTCCCAAGAAAAATTCAAAGATACCCCTTCATTCCTAGTGAAGTTAGGCGGAATAAGTAACTGCATACCAATTCTACTAATATAAATACAAAACCCAAGCTTCAATGACCCTATTTGGCACTGGGCTGTTAGCTAAAGCCATTGCAGATTTCGGATAATTCCTCTGACAAAATCCCCATGACCTCTAGCCCAAATGACGTGTATTATTGGGAAGGATGACGAAAATCGATAGAAACAGAGATGGAGAGACATTCGTGTCTTTCTAAATAGGGGACACTAGGCATCTACAACACTTGGTTTGTTGTTGTGACATCGGATGAAGTTCCTTACCTTCTGCTATGTGGACTGTCAAAACTTTACAAGTTGACTTGTTTGCTCAGCGGCTGTTATTCGCTTATCATGGTGCAAACTCGACAGCTGAGCCAACACGGGCCTGTTAGTTACTGGCGCACTTCAGTAGGTCAGAATTAAGTAATTTTCTTATTATTAAGACTTTGTGAATTTTAACCTGAACGGCATATGCTTACAGCCAATCTCGATTAATCCATGAATGAATGCGGATAATATAGAACAAGTATGTGGCCGATTAGAAAGTGTAAAACTTTCGTCGAAGTTGTTCAAGTAGTTCATGCATTTGAGTCGGCAGGTTCGAGCCCGAGGCACACGCCGAAACGCGTGGGGAGAAACGCGTTTGCCCACGTTACATCAAAACAAGCTTACGAAACATTTGTCGTCTTCACGGATCTGTCGGGCTGCCATTTAAATGTGTTGTGTCATGCTGTCAGATAGCCACTATGTATCCCCAAACGCCTATCTGTAACTTTACATACTCCCCAAAACGGAGTAAAAAAGGAAGATACTTACGAATCCATAACCCCTGGACTTTCCAGTCTGTCTGTCGGTAATCACCACAGCTTCTTCAATTTCCCCAAACACTTCAAAATATTTCCTTAGGCTGGAATCCGTCGTATGATACGGAAGACCACCGACAAATATCTTGGTATAAGTGGTGTCCTTCTGGGTGGTATGCATCTTCACCAACTTGCTCGAGTGCAAACACTAATAAGGCAAAAACGATCAAACGTAGTGCAATGGTTTAGGCTTGATAATATCTTTACCACCCCCTTAATAGTCCTTTAAAATAATCGCAAGACGGCCGTGCACACGCGAAGTTACGCACAAGCGCTTTTGGGGAGATATAAAACGCACGTCGATGAGTTTAACGTAAGAGGTAGATCAATCTGCCGTCCCTTGGTAAGTAACGTGGAGCGGAATGAACCAAGGATCATCAGGTGGGTCGAACTCCTCTTCCAAACTGAAGTGACTTCTTAAAAGTGCGTGTGACCCGTTTCTAAAAGCGCCCGGTTAAACCACACCCAGATCGCTTTGAGGGAGGTGCGAGCCGAGGGTTGCACACGCCCACCACGCGCGCTGGGCAACAGCTGGACGGCGCACGGCGGACATCTGTGCGCCTTTGTCGAAAAACTGCGGAAAAACTTCACGCAGTTGTTGTTGCAGTAAATGCACGTACGTGCGACACGGAGAAATAAAAAGTGAAGCAAATGCAAACGACACTTTTTTTATTGTCAATATTAAACAAGAACAAAACAACGGGCTTCGGGTGGTTAAGCCACAGAAGGCGAGCCAGCCCGTCTTATCAGCCGGATCGCGTCCGGCGGGACAGCTTGGCAGGTGGTGGTTAAGAGATCCTGAGGTGCCTGTGTGTGTGTCAAATAAGAAGAGGACGCACAGATGTTTTTAGAGGACAGACGCCGTCCAAATGCCGCTTCATTGAAACTAAAAACAGAGCCACTGCCCGGACATGTTTCCAGAAGCTCTCGCTGCGTCTCTGGGTAGGTGTGTGCGTGTGTGGAAGCGCAGTTTGTTCAGTCAACATCTTTCGGTTTTAATGAATTTATTTTTACTATATATATATATATTTAAAAAAAAAAAAAAAAAAAAAAAAAAAATATATATATATATATATATATATATATATATATATATATATATATATATATTGATAGAATAGTTCTCCAACTGACCGCCCCCTGACAACGCTGTACACATTGTCACACTGTCAAATCTAATCCATTTATACTAAGTTAGTGTAAAGTATATCATTTAGTATAAAGTTTATCATTAAAAACAATTATGCAACAAATCCATCTGCTGACGTCAGAATATTCCAGTCTATTCTGGAACAAGAAGATCAGACCATTTTCTAGGCCTCCAAACAACTGGGAGGAACGTGATATGTCGCCCAGTAAATTATTAAACGTGCTTCTCATTTAGACCATACAACTTACAAAGCACTCGGGTGATGGGGCTTTTGTGCAAGCTTGCAACCCGAGAACAAGTCCTGTGTGGTGTGACCCGCCAGACCATGTGGAGATCCTGACGCCCATGGATGGATAATTGAGGCTTTATATAAAAAATGTCAGGCAGCAACTTGATAGAGATCATCCATGAGCCCTGTAATTTATTTATGGGGGCACACACGCCCGCTAAACCACGGGTGGAGGTGCTGTTAGGGGAATGGGTTTATATTTCAGCAGGACTACAAAAGAAGGCCTATCTTCTTTCAGTAGGTTGTCTATGTTTACCTGCAGGACACTGCCATGATCATTTTCCTGTAGATTTATAGACACCTAATGCATTACTGTCTTGACAATCCATTTAAATCATTTTTCCATTCAGGCTATTGTTAACCGTTAAATGCTTATGTCAGATCCAAGTTTGAAAGCTCCACCTTTTCAGGATGGTGATTGGTGGCCTACACTGTTAGAGTGGTCAAACAAAAAAGAAGAGATTTTGGAGAGCCCTCAAAACACAATCCACCTGTCAAAGCCAGTCAGTCGTTCAGTCACACACACACACACACACACACACACACATTTATGGCTTTCAGAGGTCATTGGTTCGGGTGAACAGCTGAAAAGCTTGTGTGAGCCATGCATCATTAAAAGAAGCAAACTTTTCAAAACTCCATAAACATGTTTAGTTTGTTTTCATAAAATGGACAGTCGACATCTAGTTGAGCAATGCTTTTCATTATAATGCTTTAGTCTGTGACACTACTTTTCATACACTGTCATAAAAAGGCCGTCAGCCAAGAGCTAATTTGAATGGAACAGCATTACTGCTTTGAGAGAGGGGCCATTTTCAGATGTAACATAACAGGTGGGACCTGTCAGAATGTGCAGTCAAACAGACAAATCACTGACAGCTGTAACAGCACACACACGCACACATGTTCGGTTTCTATACTTTGTAGGGACTTTCCAAAAACATAATGACTTAAGTACTGTACAGACTATACATTCTATCTTCTAACCCTGACCATTCCCCCTGTACCTAATCCTCACAGAAACCTTACAATTTTACATTTTCTAAAGGGCATCTTTTTAGTATGTTTAATAATAAGTTTCCCTCGTGAGGACCGCTGGCTGGTCCCTACAATGTAGGTGTGGGTGACTTTTACCATAATCACGAACACACACACACACCATACTCAATGTACAGATGACAACCCGTTTTTGAAGCCTAGTTTATATTATTAGCTAGATGCAACAGGCCTAGTTTGACCGCCATCAATGCAAAGAGATATACTAACATGGACTTACAATAGAGCCATCTCAGACAGACAGCCATCTAGCGCCACCTTGTGGAATAGTGACTGATTTATACATTTACACATAAATGTCAAAAGAATGTAAATAATAGTATATATACTAATATACCAATATATTATATAAGGCAGAAACTTGATTGTATAGGAATATTGTTTTGCCAACAAAACTCAAGTCAGTGTTAAAGATAAAGCTGTGAAATCCAGTTATTGTTAGCAAAAGCATTGGCCACTCATGCAAATTTCATACAAAATTCTTTGATTCATTATTCTGTTGTCTTATTAATAACGCCATTACACTAATTAGGCACATAATTTCCACTCAATTTTTTTATATAATAATGTAAAAGCTGAGGTCAGAGTCTGATCTGACCCATATACCCTGTGCTAAAACAATCAAAATTAATATTGACATGTAAAGTGCATGTGCAACTCTAAGAATGTACACTTGGGAACATTCCTAGATTAAACTTTTCTCTGCATGAACAGAAACAGGTTACTCTGCCCTAGTCTGGGATAAACCAAGAAAAGGTAGCAGGTCTAAAAGTCCTCATCTGTGTTTTCAATCTGTTGGAATGTGGAGTCATTTTCCAATTCTGGGGAATCGTTTAGTCTTTGATTATCCAAAGACTCTCTATCCATTGGTGTCTGTAGCTCTTTGGTTCTGATTGGGACAGGGAGTTGTTCAGAATGGAGCAGTTCCTCTGAGCTCACTGGGACACAAACACGAGGTCGCGCTGATTTAGTTCTCAATCTCAGTTTCAGGTCTTCCTCTCGTTCCTTAAAACAAAGATGTTTTAGTCACATCTCAATACTCAGAGCTTGTAATACAGCCTGAGCCACAAACTCCAAGTTCTAAATAGTTTCTTCAGCCATTCGAAACAAATATAGAAATTAGTGAGAAGCAACATTTGATTCTGCTTCACCTTTCTCCTTTGCTCAGCTTGTCTCATCTTCATCTCAATGTCTTCTTTTCGTGTGACCTCTTGTTCTTTTCGAGTCTTGAGTGACTCCAGCCGAGCGGGTGGTCTGCTCTTTGGCTTTCCAACGTCATCCATCTGACAGATAACAAATATTTTTATTTCCACTGGAACAAAAATGATCCGTGTACACACATAATATTGAAACCATATAAGCGGGAAACTCTCATAGATGCAATGGCTTTTATACTAAGATAATGACATTTACTATAACTTAACCCTAACCCCACAGTAACCTTTTGACATTATTAGATATAAAACAAAACATGTTTTATATGTTCATTTGTGAGCATTTCAAATAGCTAGGATTACTTTAAACATCCTCACAAGACACGCACACACAATAAGCAAAGTCTATTAAAAGTTTTTCTATTCTTCTAAAGAAAATTGAAGAAGGACAATTGAAAATAATTGTTTGTGTGACATTATGTCTTATACAGATGGCCATGATAAAGTTTTCCCCCAGCGGTATGACTGTATATATTAAATGTACAATATAGTAAAGGTGATATCTGCAGGCACTGCATGAATTATTTAACACTTTATTAATGTAACACTTCACAATAATACTTACTATAATGTTGTAGGCCTCACCGCTGCTGCCCTGTTTTGATTGAGCTGGAATGATGCCCTGTATAAGCAGCTGCTCTAGGATAGTGCTGGAGTCGGGTCTCTCTTGGCTCTGCTGGGCCAGTCCAGAACTTTGGGCTAGTTTTCACACAGTGTATATCACATTGAGTGTTAATTGAGAAATTTTCTTTTAACCTTCTTTCTAAGCTTTGCTAGTTGCGTGCAATAGACCACTGAAATCTGTGCGATCTTGATGTCTCTGGATGAGCACAAAGCTGATCCATCATTTTGGTTGATGTAAAGTGAAATCACTTTGTTTTCACAATATTTGTTTAATGAAAACAATATAATTACATTGCATATTACCTCGCAGCGGTGGTAGCGGCCTATGTACAGATCCGGGCAGTACTGTTGGATCCCCTGCGTCCAGACCGACCCCGCTGTCTGTGGTCATTTTGGACACGGCAGAGTCCCCACGAGTGCCCCCCTGACCGACAGCACATTCAAGAGTTTCAGCCTGAAAAATACAGTGAAGAGAGTAAGTCAGATATATCAGTAAGTCAGCATATCAGTATATCAGTAAAGACAGGGGCTGCATAACAAAACTCTGGTAGTGTAACCTGAAGGTGTAACGCTTATCATTGTGTTAAATTATTTATAGTATTCACTTTATAGATCAAACAAAGCTCCCTGTCTAGGGAACGACAGAGCATTCCACCAATTTCCTGGAATATCTTTCAACATCCTATGACCACTATTAAAGACTTAAAGATTTTAATATACGTTTAATTCATAAATATTTGCACGCATTTAAAAAAAGATGACACCTCATTTCCGTTGCACGGTTTCACGGGTTCAACCACCGTGATTTTGGAGCTCCCACATCCCATGTTTATCGCAGAGGACAGCGCGATGTTGCTCCGAAACGATTTGATCTGTGAAGTTTTTAAACACCGTCGCATTCCGACACATAAGCGACCTCGCGACTGCCGTCGTTATGGACGCTTTGCGTTGCTAGGCGTCGTTGCTACAATAAATCTGACCCCGTTCCAAAGGTCACGTCACCTGTTACGTTGCCATGGCTTTATATTGTTCAATCATACAACAGAACTGTAACCTGGCAACTAACTATTCCTACGATGATGTAGTTCTGCAGTTTTCGGGTCATTAGTTATTAATTTTTCTAAGATTGTTTTATAGTTACTGTTCAAATGCCTGGCTATGAGTTAGCCTTACTGCTAACCATATTTAGGTTAACACCTAATACGGGTAAAGGGATATGACATATAACCCAGTTAAAACAAGAATATTTGCAAATGGTGGTTTTATTTAGAGTTATCTTTTATTTTAAGAGTTTTTATATAAATATATATTTAAAGAGAGAATCTCAACAGTGGATCTCTCAACCTTTGTGATTTAAAGACTCCCGGTTTTTTTCCCCCCATTTCTAACCAGGGTCTTTATTCCCTCGAAATGTCAGTTTGGCTTCATTACATAGTGAAGTAACACGTAATTTTGTGTTTACAACAGAAAAGCACTTGCGTGTCAAAAGTTAAGAACTGCGGATTTAAGTCATCTTTCATCATCCATTTGTTGAGACTTTCTATTGTGTGACGGGCCCCTGGCTGTGAAACTAAATGCATAATAAATGTCAAACGTTAAACTAACTAACTGATCTCAGCCCTTCCTGAAACACACCCACACCCTCTTGAGTGCCTGCCTCCGGTGGCATTGGGAATTGTAACACATTTCCTGGGAATTTTACCCACCAACTTGGCATTGTTAACGTCGCACTTGACCAGACTTTCACTGACTCATAAACGATGATTTCATTTCCTCTTTATTGGCAGCACTGCATATCAGATGAACCACTCGTTGTCATTGTGCCGTCCTGTCTCCAAGTGGTGATGATTCTGCGTCGATCCCATCTGTACAGGACCTTCTATTGAATATAATCATAAATGCTCATAAATGTCATTTTTCTCCAAAATAATTGTATATTGGGTACGTTTACACTTTTAAACTTGCTCGGCTAGCGAGAGCGACTGTCTGTCGCCACTCCTGTTACGCCCCGCTCGACCAATCAAATTCGAGGACTGAAACTACCTATTGTATTCATGTATTTTTTCTACAAATAAATAAATTTACAAATATCTACATATAAATACATACATACATACATAAACAAATAAAAAAAACAACAAGGCGTATTAATATGCTCTTTGAATTTCGAATTAAAGTATAGCCCGTTTAATTACACTTGATTTTAAGCGTAGGTTTCAGCTGCACTAAACTCGATCAATACGTAAGTTCCGCAACTTTCCCGAGCTTTCTCAACCAGATCTTAATACTAGATCTCCATAAATCCTGAATAGATCCGCTATTCAGGCCAGGAGATGGTACTGTCGCTCATCTTTTCCCCGTCACCACCCCCGGACCCTGAACGACCCCGCCTGAAACAGAGCCCTGCAAATAGGGAAGACTTTTACAGCTTCCTGCTCTTTATCGACCAATGGAGTCGAGCGAAATAAAGCGTTGATAGCGGCTCGACCCACTCAACTTCAGCTCGGTCGGAGAAACTCGGCGCCGTTGAGAAGGAGGAGTGTCTTTTGCACCCTTTGCATTTGGACAAGTACGATGGCGCCCAGTCAGGGGTCCAGGATGCTCAGCAAGGATGACGCGAACTACAAACTGCACTTTCGGATGATAAACGAGCAACAAGTGGAGGACATCACCATTGATTTCTTCTACAAACCGCACACCATTACTTTACTGACGTTCACCGTTGTCAGCATTATGTACTTTGCGTTTACCAGGTAAGTAAACAGGAGATTTAGGGCATGATCACACCTGACCTGTCAGCGTGGGGACGGTGGAGGTCAGGCAGCCCAGGGCAGCGTGACGCCTGCCTGCATCCTGGTTGAGTTACAAAACTACCCAAACTACCCATTTGCGTTTGCTTCAGTGGAAGAAGTTTATTTTGCATGGCGATGTTTTGTTAAAATGTTACCAATGTTACCGTAACAACATCAGTTGCAATGCTAATGTTTAAGCAAATGTGAAAATATACCGGTTCCACTTTACAACACGGTTCCTTTCGTTAACATTAGTTTACTACGTTGGTTAACACAGACTAACAATAAACAATAGTTCTACAGCAGGTATTGATATAAGTTAATGTTCAACTAATACATTTTTTTTTCACAAAAAAGTGGTATGTGTTAACATTTGTTAATGCACAATGGACTTACGTAAACGAACACTGAACGCTTGTATTTGGCGTTAACTAACAATGCCAAAGATTAACAAACGCTGTAAAAATGCATTGCTCATTGTTGGCACACTTTAGGTAATGCATTAACAAACTGAAGCTTATTGTAAAGTGTTTCCAATGTACTTTTAACCACGTCACACTCGCTGGTGATGTTTGCCCAAGCTGAGAGATGTATGACGTCATCAGGACGCTGATAAACTATCTGTCCCTTGTTTTTCATTGTCGCAGGGATGATGGTGATTCTGATAATAACCTGCGTGTGGGCCTGCTCTTGGTCGTCTCATTCTTTCTTGTTATCAGTGTTCTGGCCTTCCCCAATGGTAAATCAATGCCTGTTTGCTTGTGTCAGCAGAGACCCTATATTAACTGGGCTTATTTATGATTATTGCAGTGCAGGTACTCATTAACAAATATGATGGGATTTTCTCTGTGCCTCTTTCAGGTCCTTTCACAAGACCTCATCCTGCTATATGGCGTATGGTTTTTGGTAAGTGCCTCGTAATACTACTTGGTGGTAGAGCATGGCGTTAGCAGCGCAAAAGGTTGTGGGTGCGAATCCCAGGGAGCACATGTAATGCGAAAATGTATAACTTGAAGGTACTGTAAGTCGCTTTGGGTAAAAGTGTCTGCCAAATGCATAAATGTAAATGTACTTTGTTTGCGTAGCAGTAGTGTTGACACAGACTCCAGTGTCTTGATTTATTGTCGCTTTTCAGGTCTCAGTGTACTTTACTTCCTCTTCCTGGTGTTTCTCATCTTCCTGAACTGGGATCAGGTGAAGACGCTGTTGTACTGGCTCGACCCCGATCTGCGTTATGCCAAACGAGAGGCAGATGTCATGGTGAGTGATCCGAGACTCACCAGGAGCAACAGTATAGTGAATTTACTCATTGTTGGCTGTGTATTGAGTGTGTGAAACAGGAGCATTCCGACAGAGTGTATGTTCTGCGTGTTTCCTGAATGACAAAAAAATGAAAATCTAATTTTAAATCTGATCTGTTCAGACTGAGACTCATTCCAAAGAAAACTCAGACCACATCACATTTCATGATTTTCACTTTTTTATTTAACTTTTGGAATTTTTAATAGTTTAACTTTTGTTCAGACTACTAAAAATTCCAGTAGGACGTGCCAATAATGTGGATATTTGCTGCTTGTCTGAACAAAGCCTTAATCTCTCAGTTGCCATAACCCCTCACGCTATTTTTAAATACACAGTAACAATTGCTCTAGAGCAGCTGGAGTTATCATTTCTCTGCAGTAGAGCTGTAAACACCTAAGGCAGTTTTGGTCTATCTTAGGTTTTTACTATCTTAAGTGTAATTTGTCAGGGTATTATTTTCCCTCCATGGCTTCTTGGCTTTCAGCAGGGCCTCATTAATTTTAAGAACTTGTGTGTCACTGTTGGGTGAGAGGGTGAAAACTTACAGGGTGTTAAGTGTCAGTATGCATCACTTTATTTACACCAATATAAACAGGAGCTCTTGCTGTACATAATTATTGAAAGTACAGATGATGGCTAACATAATCCCAGATCTTAGACCTAATCAGAGACTGTGATGCAGTCTTACCACAATGGTTGCATAGGTCACATGGGCAATTGTAGTCATGGCAGAATAGCGTAGTACATAGTTTATGTGTGAGCTGTAGAGTTTGAAACTTGTCCTCCGTTGTCTGTGTGTTTCTAATCCATTGAATTATGATTAATGACTGTGTGCTAATGCCAGCTTTCTGTAAGAGGTTTCCACCTGGCTTAGAGGACGGTCGGGCCTTCAGCAAATAGGATTATTGGAATCCCAGTCCATTGACATCAGACTCCCTTCCATAGATACTGTTGCTATGTGGAACATCACCTGATTTGTGTGTGTTTTTGTGTGTTATCTTAATGCATTAGTTCCCTATCCTTGCACTTGGTATAATTAAACGCGTAGATTTCACTATGACATGCATATGTAAACTATTCGTTATTCTGACATTTTCAAAGATGTATCTTTATCAGGAATTTCTTGACGTTTGTCTCTCTACCGCTATCTCTGTTTAAAACATACAATTGCAGGTTACTCGTCTCAGACAGCTCAAAATATAAATCATCATTATAAACTTACTGTTTGTTTATTTTTAACCCAAAAAGTTATTACAGCTTTAACAAGTTCCTTAATTTAAAGGTTCTTAATTTTCTACAGGAGTATGCAGTTAACTGTCATGTGATCACTTGGGAGCGCATCCTTAGTCATTTTGACATCTTTGCGTTTGGTCATTTCTGGGGCTGGGCCATGAAAGCTCTTCTTATCCGCAGTTATGGCCTCTGCTGGACCATCAGCATCACATGGGAGCTCACAGAGGTAATGGACACGCCTCTCTCAGTAGCAAAACCTGACAGTTCCATATCTGAATTTGAAACCTCAAAAGTGGGGAAAATGACTTGATCCACCCTTAATGTGGGTTAATTTTAGACCTTGTGTGGACCCGTCTTTCCCAGTTGCTAATGCAGTAACACTGATTATGCAACTTCATAGCAAGAATTAGATTGAGAAGTATGACAAGCATTTTTTGACTAGAAGTGCAATAATTAAAATATAAAAACACACTTTGAGGTAAACGGTGATGTCATATGGCCTAGAATTTCTTAAAGGGATAGTTCACCCCAAGATGATTTTACTTTACATTTCTCAAAATGTAAATGAGGTAAATCATGTAAATCACATGAGGATGAGTAAATGATGAGTGAGAATGTTTAATTTTGGGTGAACTATCTCTTTAATAGGTGCAGCCTGACTGTGGGTTGTATTGATTGAGGAAAGGTTACAGTTTAGTGCCAGATATGAGTTATTACGAGTCTTACGAGAGTGCTAATAATGCTAAATGACATTATTAGCACTCTTGCACATTGGCATCTCTACTAACCTTTTACTGCATAGATTGTTATAGGCATACAATAACTCTTCCCCCCTCTCTCACTTGCATTCTCTCTCTTTCCCATTTTCAGTTGTTTTTCATGCACCTCCTGCCTAACTTTGCCGAGTGTTGGTGGGATCAGGTTATTCTTGACATCCTGTTGTGCAATGGTGGTGGCATTTGGCTCGGTATGACTGTGTGTCACTTTTTAGAGATGCGCACATACTCCTGGGCCAGTCTTAAGTAAGATTTAAACATTTACTGATCATCCACACAGCTGTTTGTGTACTTTGCGACCATTGTGGCTTAGCATGTACATCTGTATATGAATGATGCTGATAACCTTTATTTGTAAAAGCCCACAGAAGCAATGAATAATTATTTTTTTTATTTTTGATATTTTGTAGTAGTAATAATAATAATACGCTGCCAACAGAAAATGAAGTAATGATAATAAATTATTGTCGTAAAGGATTACAGCAGCAATTATACACACCCATATTTTTACTCATCACAACAGCATTATTGCGTCAGATATAGAGATTAGCAATCTGTGTCAAGTCAAAACTTGTTTTGCTCATTCTTGTGAGATCAGCCGTGTAAAAGGTTTGCAGTGGATTATTGGTAATTTGTGCTGTTTGTATGTGTTCAGGGATATCCACACTACCACAGGAAAGCTAAAACGGGCCGTGCTGCAGTTTACTCCAGCCAGCTGGACGTATGTGCGCTGGTTCGACCCCAAGTCCTCATTCCAGAGGGTGGCTGGAATCTACCTCTTTATGATAGTATGGCAGGTGTGTGATGTTTGAAAGTCAACACTAAAATGTATGTATAGTATTATATGTGTGTAACCATACCCAAACCAGTTTCTGGAGTACTGTTCTTTGTTACTCACTGTTTACCTCAATTACTTGGGAAACTTGTATTATATTAGCTTTATTAAGAATTGTAAACCATTACAATGTTTATTATTGATGGCAGTATGAAACTTGATTCCCTGTTCATGAAAAGCAAAAATAAAGAAAAATTGTTGATATTGTGACAACCTAATGTTGGAATGATCTCAAACCTAAACAAATATCTAAACCTTTTCTGTATAGTCAGATTTAACACACTGATCTCTGTATTTATGTACCTCTGGGTTTCTCATGTTCTTTTGTCTAGCTCACAGAGTTGAACACGTTTTTCTTGAAGCACATCTTTGTGTTCCAAGCCTCTCATCCTCTCAGCTGGTGTCGGATCCTCTTCATTGGGATCATCACTGCCCCCACAGTGAGGTAATACCCAATTACCTTCTTCAGTGTTAGAGGAACAGCACAATCCCTTAAAATGAAAGTGGCTTTCCTCACCCCACCAAAGCACATTTGACTTCCCCATATGCACCAGACTTGTTCATCACGCTCATGAATGGACACTAATAGTTTTATGTTGGCCTTGATCTGACTCTCTTGAGATTAGAATCATTTTCTCACTAATGCCTGATGTACCAAAACAAAAGCTTTTCCTGAAGACCAAGCCATGAGATTCTGGGTTGCCAGGTCTGTGTAACAAAACCATCCCAATGGCCAATCAAAACTACGCAGCAGAATCTCAAACTCTACACAGTAGAGTAAAATATTTCAGTATGTCAAACCTTTAACCTGCGGAAAATTAAACAGCAACAGATTAAACATTTTGCGGGAAAACCGTGGAGGTGGCAACAAGGATGAGATCCACATAAATGGAGGAACATGAGACAGCCAATATTTCAAATAACTTTTTATTATTTTATGAAAATTAATTAATTAATGTTAAGTGTCAACACAGTAATGCCATCTGGTTTTAGCCATTAAATTTATTTTAAATGACTCTTTTGGATAATGACAGTTTGGCAGATGTACATGTATACACCTGTTTGTAATGGTGTTTAATGCCGGAGGTGTCAAATGACTGATTACTTGTTGTTGGGATGCAGGCAGTACTACGCATATCTCACAGACACCCAGTGCAAAAGAGTTGGAACACAGTGTTGGGTATTTGGGTGAGTATCTGTTTATGTAGAATTACTACAGAATTTATGCAAAATTGTCTTGCCAATATTCTTTCCAATTCTGTTGTTTTGGATGCATTTTCATAAACTTCTGTTCTACTTGTGTTTTGACCTTTGAAAAATGGTTTTGCAGGCAGAGTACCAAAAATAAACCAATAACAGAAAATGTTGGTCACATTTTAGCCAGCTAAAGCTGTTAGTGACCTTTTAATGAAAAAGCTTGAAGAAAAAAGATTTACTCTGAACCCAGATCAGAAGTCTTATTATTGAGAGCCTTATACATATGACCCCTGATTTATCACCACACCAATAAGTTCATCTGCTTGATTTCAAGACATTCAGCACATAGACCTTTATGTCAAACACAGCTGGTTTTGCCAGAATCAGCTGATTTGTGTCCTGTTTACCAGACAATCACAATTTTTCCATTTCATTCTGAACAATGGAGGCATTTTCTCTTGGCTTTATGAAGCTTCAGGATTGCCAAATTACTCCTACACAGTCTGGTGACCAAAGTTAAACCTCACTATTGTACATTTGTGTTTGATTTCATAAGTCTAAAATACCAAGATTTGCTTTTGCACTCTTAAACACCAAAAAGCATTTAGTGATTTCTCTACTGTCTTGAAAGAGCCAAGGTTTTTTAAAATAGTTTTGCATGAACTGCAAAATGTATTTGCTGCTGTAAAAATATTTGAATATATGAGTCTAGGATTCTGTTCTTTCTCATAGGGCTATTGCTTTCCTGGAAGCCCTGGCTTGTATCAAATTTGGGCAGGAACTCTTCTCCAAAACACAGGTCCTATATGTGGTACTTTGGCTGTTGTGTTTGGTGAGTGTTTTAAGTGAAAAAATTGTCATTTTTAAACCATAAACTGTTGTGTTTTTTGTTTTCATAACAAATAATTGGTATGTTGGGTACTATGGCTGTGCTATGCTGGGCATATGTTTGCAAAAACAAAATGTATTCCATTAGTTTTAGTTTACACTGAAAGTTTTTCAGATTAAATATAAACAAAGTTTTAGGATTGTTTAGTTAAAAAACTAAAACATGGAAACATCATAATGTGAAATGAGTAAGAAATATAATATTAACATCTTCAACATCAATAATAATCTGTACTATTTTTAAGCCATTAACTACATTGATCCCAAATCTTCTCTTTAGTAGAAAGAAATAAAAAAGATACACAAGATGATCTCAAAGTCATCAGGTTTTGCAAAAACGTGTGAAGCTTATTCCAGCAGTCCATTCCTTATATTGTTTTAAACATTTTACTCACTACGATGTTGATAGTATAATTGTATAGAATAATAAAAGGCATAAAAAAATCATAATTTTTGCAAGTGGTCTTAGACTTTGACCCCAGTGATTTATACTAGAGTGTAAATACTCTGATGGGATGTTGTATTTTACAGATCTTTGTTTAGAAACAGGCCTGGTGATGTTTACTTTGTTTGTATTATGTGGTTTCCTCCTTAAACACACATTCTCTTTTTCCTGCAATCTTATCAGGCTCTCATTACTTCGCTGTGTCTCTATGGAATGGTTTGGTATGAGCAGGACTATGGGAAGAAACTGAAGGTAAATTACTAAATTCATACAATGACAGTGGAAGAGAGTTTTCAGTTAAACAAAGAAACTGACATTTATGGATTTAAATTTTCATTTATGCATTTGGCAGACGCTTTTATCCAAAGCGGCTTAAAATGCATTCAGGGTATAAATTCAGTATAAGTGTTCTCTGGGAGTCGAACCCACAACCTTTGTGTGGCTAATGCTCTACTAGTTGAGCTAAAGGAGCACTAGTTCAGTTACAACATTAGCTCAAGAAACATCTCTAGCAGAAAGCACAGTGATATTTGTTCCATGGGCTGTGTAATTTTCCAATGTTTTCTTTCTTGAGCATTGAATTGGTGTTGTTAAACTGATTAATCTTGTATCTCTCACAGTACATTGTGACAGATTGTGATGACAGCACCTTCGTTGACTCCCGTGGTCACATTCCTGAACCTGCCAAAGGTAGCGTACAATCTGATTTAGCCATCTGATGACATTAAATACTCATGGAATGTTTTATTTTATGGGTCTTTGTTTGGAAATAGACCTAGTGATGTTTACATAAATACATGTATTATCTGCAAACAGTACATGGGCTGGGTGGAACTTTTTGTTATTTATTTATTGGTTTTCCTTTGACTTAAATGCATTTTTTTTGTTTAAAGATGTTGTGTTTACCCTTTAAATATCTGTATGGCCTAACTTAAAACAAATGTATATATATTACTGTATTAGCAGAGAGGAACTCCAGTACTAATTCCAATTCAACGCGGAAGAGAAAAGGAGGGTCAGGTAAAAACAAAACAGTCAATGGAACAAACAGCAAATGAACACAGCTGGAGAGCATTGATCTGTACATGGACCTATAGATGTACAAAGAGGGAAAAACTGTCACTGGGGAGGACATATTGGAGACGCAGCCCTCTGCCTGTATTGTGCATCTCCTTTTATTGTCATAGCACATTAAAGGAAACATTGAAACAGATTACCTTGTGGATTTAGTGGTATGGCAAGTTTGTGTTAATGTAGTACACACTTCTAAAGGCATTGATGTGGCTTTTACTTTAAGAAAGTGTCTAATCTGAGCCAGCTAAATATTTGGAGTGGACCTTTTGATTGCCAAGTTTTGCTGTGCAGCATTCTGGCACCATTATGAACAAAATAAAAAAAAATTATTATTCAGCTTGTTACTTAATATTATCAATGTTGTTGATGCAGACCATATGTAACACTTGGTCCCTGTAATCAGTGATTCTTTTTTCATGTTTTGTTGTTGTTTTCAGTTGAGAGTTCTATGCATTGATCAGGGTAAGAAAGGTTATGGAGCAATTCATTGTGGATATGCAACTCTTACTTTTGGTTTACTTTTGTAAAAAGAAAAACTTAACTAAAACTTAGACTTAAACTAAGAACTTGTTTTAATATACTATATAAATGGTCTTGGCACAGATTTTTCCATTATCACAACATTTCTTTCTCAGTTATCTTATATTTGCTCTTTTAAACAAAAAATGCTTTGTGTTGGAAGGAGAGGCAGGTCCTGGCTTGTTGATTTATTTAAATGTAGTTTTCAGATTCAGCATTTCTGGCCAAATATGTGGTTTAAAAATAACGTCCTGACTGTTTATGCTGTAATGTTGTGTTGTGTTTTTCTGTACTTATTTTGTATTTTGACATCTGTGGTAAGGTTTATCATTCCTGTGTGTTTGTGTATTTGCACAGAAATAATTGTAGATTTGTACTTCTGAAATGTTTTCTTTATGAGGCCTTTAATTGATGGTATTCTTGTCACTTTTTGATGTAGTTGTGTTTTTTTGCTAACCCACATTTATTGAAACATATTCCCAAAAGTACTTCAAAGCGATTTTGTGTCTGATGTTTTTATAGTCAGGAATGATGTTTTCATGGCTATTAATAATGCTAGGTGGCGGCAAATTCTAAAATAAGGTACTACCAAGGTTATTTTACTTTACTGCCTTGTGTACTTTTTCATTTCTCATAGACCATTGAGCAATACGTCCACTCATAAAGAGTTTTTCCCCTAAGAAAGGTACTACAAGTTTTAATTAACTTTTGAATTTTGTATTGATCTGCAGTTATCCCATCTGAAAGTGACACTGCATGTTGTGTAATATCAGACTTGAATCTGCCGCAGTATTTCTTTATGTAAATATATCAAGCCTTCAATGTGATAATCTGGAGAAATGAAGTGTGACCCTTTTTTGAGATTTTGTATGAAAGTTGTCTCATTTTGAATATGATAGACAGTTAAAAACTAAACGTCTTACAATTGAGCACCACCAGGGTATTTAGTTTTCACCTTCTTAATGCACTGTACTGTATCATTGAGCAAAGCTTTCAAATAAAATGTTGCAATGAGAAGTGTTTGTGTCTTTGCAATTTTATTGATATAAAATGATATGCATTTTAAACAAACTTCAAGATATTGTTTCTTTTAGAGTGCTTTTTAGAGTGCTGACGGATATAGAGTGAGTTATTTCTATAGTAACAAACAGGTCATGTAATCCACTTTGACTAGTTTAGAGTATAGCTTTGATCTTGCCATTCTATAGAAAGAGTTGTAAGTTAATAATCAACAGCACTACAAGACTATAGGTGCTCATAAAATAATGCCAGTATAAGCCTAAGGCAGTGACAAACTAGGTCATGTATCGTTCACAAACAGCCTATAATCCCAATTTCTTGCCCTCCGAGACCTATCTAGAGTAATTCAGTATTTTGTATTTGAATGCTTCAAAACAATTATATAAAAAACTTATTCCCAGTTACAATTCCCAACATCACCCAGTAATGTTTAACAACAATTTTATCCAAAACCTTATGTTGGGTTAGACCTAGTATCCTACATAACAGTTAAATAATATGCTAAATTACTTATTACAGCCCTGAGGCGCATGAAAAAGTGCGAGATTCTGGAAGTGAACAGATGGTGAAAGTTGTGCTTAATTTTATTTCTTTATTATTCATCGCGCGTGTGTGGCAACTCCCATCCGAACTACATTTCCCATAAACGCCGTGGCGCCTCGAACTGGCTGACGGTATATTGGAGGGCTGCGGTGTGACAGCGGAGCTCTCTCCGGCGAAGCGCTACTGAGCAAACTCAATCTAGCGAGCCATGGCGGCGACAGGAGGAGGGAAAATCAGATCAAGAAGATATCACATCGCTTCAAAACCGTATGCCAAAGGCAAACAGGTAAATAAAACGAAACCTCAGTTGTCATGGCGGGGATTTAAGAGTTTATTGCGTGAAGCCGCGCAAGTGGTTTGGCGGCTGTTATTGTTTTTGGGAAGCAGGAGACATTTTGCGGCCTGTCGTAGGCCTGTTCACGTTCCTCCAGCACACGGTCCCTCTCCGCTGTCGCCGCGACACCGTTAGCTCATTTGACTAAACGACGAACCCGTTTCTTAAAGAAAATACAACGAAGTATATCGTTAAAGACGCGAAATGTGACTTAAATTGAGTCATTCATTTCGGACCGTCGCTTAAAAACGCCGATTTCAGACACGTCTTGTTAGCCGTTAGCCGCTGCTCGCGCCGGCGTCAAAAGCAGAATATACTTATTAAAGAAATATGAAAGCGTTTAAAACCATTTGTTTTTTACTTTTCTGCGTGTTTAAATTAAACTTGCTTGCGCTCTGCAAACAGTACAAAGTCTACTGGGTGGACTCGCAGCAGATGTACAACATCGGGGCATTTATGGTTGAATTGTTTTAAATTGCATGCTGTGGCGAAGTATGTAGGTTGTTTAAAGGTAAATAAGACGACCGTGATGGTTATATGCTTTTGCATACTAAAGTGAAGCACGGATAGTTTATGCGGTGGGTTTGTCTTCACAAAGGCGGGATGTGCGTGTCGTGGCGTGTTTTCAGACACACGGGGAAACCTGCAGCAACCTAATGTTTCAGTAAAGCTGAGATCGCGACGACTTAGCCTTGTTAATGGCTTAATGTGCTTTCGCGATTCCGTTTCTGTGTGTTATTTAGAAAGTCTTGAAATGTTAAACTTAAGGAAATGCATAACTCACGTGCTCGTTATTCTAGTCATACGTGATTCAGAGTATGGATATTATTTTGCGTGCTATGCAAAAGGACCCAAGGGTATAGCATTTGTTTTTCCAGGAAAAATATTGGTGCACAGTTGCTATTTCTGTTCATAGATATTTATTGTTGGGTGTCTTTATTTGTTGAAATAAAGGGAAACACATATTTATGGACAATACTTTCATTATGCCACAGGTATATTATTACTTTTATTGTTTGTATTACATATGCCTTTTAGATTCCTTATTTAGCAGATGCTTTTATAAAAAAAAGAGAAAAATCAAGCCTGTTTCCTATTGCTTGTGCATCACCTGTGACTGCTTCCTTTGTCCACCAGCCGTGCATCAACTCTACCAGTGCATTTCAGCAGCATGTAGAACAAGTAGCACTTGCAGGTTTGTTGACTAGTTTAGGTGACGTCAGTTCACATTGTGTGAATGTGTTAAAGGAGACTGCATATGTGTTCTTGCATGCTCTTCCACAGATTTCTGGTAGTATCGACTAGCCATGCTGACCTTGGATCGCGCCATGTGTGCAGTGTTGTCAGGAAGTGACTTATGTTCCAACAATGAGCTTATGCATGAGGCCCCATCCTTGCACACAGCTGGTTTTGTGTGCTGAGTGTGTAGAGTGTTCGTGTGTTTAGCTTTGCTTATATGTAGTCGTTAACAGCAAGGCACTTTAGAGCAAGGCAACAAGATGAATTATGCCCTCTCACTGCCCTATATATATTCCAGAGTAGCTGTAAGCGTTGAAGTCCTTCCATTTTGATTGCGCAATCCCTCTGCTTCTCGTTTGTTGGAGCTAAATGGACTATTTAGCCTTCCCACCTGCCTGTGAGTCACATGCTTGCAGCGTTCAGCCAAAGAGCTAGTCTGTGGCGTTGCAGTGTCCTAACCCTGGAGCTCTGTTAGAGAACAATAAACCTGTAGTGCTTGCACAGTGGTTTGGTCCCCAGGGCCCCTTTTAGATGGCAACCGAAGCTCTCCAATCCCTCCACTTTCAAGCCTTGGGGGCCACATTACATCTGTAGTATAGTAAATGGAGGCACGAGTCCTTTGGCTAACTAATGTGTTGAAGTTTTGGATTTTCTTTTCATGTAATTTGCCAACAAAGGCAACAGAAACATTTTTGGTTGAAGAGCTAAACGCATTCATTTTCAACTGTTCAATGTTTGTCTACGCTCCAAATTTTGAGTGGTTTTTAGCATGTTTCTCTGCAGTTCCTCCAGTGTAAAAGAGATGACACTCAGGTAGTACTCCCTATGGTATTTTGTTCCATAGTGTAAATGTCTGTTTTGTCATCACAAAAAATCAGATGTTACAGATCTTCTCAGCAAGCGGTATTGTCGGTTTGGCATGTCTGTTAGCATAGAGAGTGCTGGGTAAAGTTTACTGAAAACGTAGCTGTAATTTCTATAATAATTTTTAGACCCTATTGTTTTCCACTCGCAGGTTCTGTGAGTCTTGCATCTGTGTTGACGCTCTGCTGAGCTCCCTGTCAGAGCTGCATTATTCATGAATTAAAAGGTTCTGTGTGTTTCTCTGGTTCTTTTGTTGATTCTTTGCTAGATATGCTAATTCTGTCCCTCCCGTCCAACAGCAGCCTGGCCTCATCAGCAGAGTGACAGATACAGTGAAGAGCATAGTCCCCTCCTGGCTGCAGAAATACTTCAAAAATGGCGATGCTGCAGAGGGTGAAACATCTGCAGTTGGTGTGGAACGGAACAGTGTGGCTCCTCCCCCTAATGGCAATGATGAGGCTGCCCCACTCCGAGATGGACGAGACTCTCCAGAGCCAAGCACAAGTAATGCAGGTATGTTGAGCAGACACAAGCTCTGTTCCAAAACCTAGTAACCTTGCTTATAAGGTAGCTGACTATGTAGACTGGAGACACCAAGTCAACATTACTTTGGTTAGTCCTTATCCTGCAAGTAGTGTGATGTTTGTTTATTTATTAATCATTAAATTGCTAAATGATGTTTTCAGAACCATCTACAAGCAGAGCATCACTGAATTTCCAGGAAGTTCTGTCCAGACCCCCACTCAATCGGACTCAACTGCACTTTCCCTCTCTGGATGGCTCCCCTGCGTTAGGGGGTGGCACCAGCTCCCTCTTCTCCCAGCCCTCTACTTCCACAGCACCCTTCTCAGGGAGCCCTTTCGCTGTGACCTCAAACTTTTCCCTGGTGAAAGAGATTAAAGATTCAAGCTCTCAGCATGAGGATGACAATATCTCCACCACCAGTGGGTTTTCATCACGTGCATCTGACAAAGGTAAACGGCAGAATTGATCGCATTGAGAATTAAGGATGTATCAGTAACATTTTGATGTACTGATGGCTTGGTGCCTGTAGTGTGATGTTTTTGGTGCTATTAATAGTTCCTGAAAAATCATGCTACCCTCATTTCCTTCCTTCCTTTCTCCCTCTCTTTTTCTCTCCCTCTCTCCTCCCCCTCTCTTCTCCCCCCTCTCTCTTTCTTTATCTCCTTTCGCTCTTCCTTCATTCTTTTTAAAGCTCTGGTGATCCCTAATGAAAACCAATGTTAAAGCATTAAATCCCTCCAGCAGTTTCTTAAATGTTATCTTAATATCAGATTTCAGGATAGATCAGACTTTATATTTAGACTGTGTAGATGGAACTAAGAGGGCTTTAATCTTCTTCCAGATGTGCCTGCGTCAAAGACTGTGCCGCTCCTCTGGTCCCCAGAGACGGATCGCACCCACTCTGGATCACAGCCAGCTCACTCTGGACTGAAGAAACCAGCCTTCAACCTGTCAGTCTTTGGCACTTCCTCATCAGTAAGTGCTTTGTATTCACAATAGTAGATTTAGTACCAGTGATAGGAAAAAATCCTATCAGTCAAAGTTACTGTACTGAGGTCATGAAAGCTTGTTGATCACTGCATTGATTATAAACTGAATAGAGACTGATGTTAAACATATTTGCTCTCTTGCAGTCAGTGTTGAACAGTTCTGTATTGAACTCCAGTCAGCTGGGGGACTCACCCTTCTACCCGGGAAAAACCACATATGGAGGAGCTTCTGCGTTAAGAACAGCTCGCTCACGCCCTGCTACTCCTTACCAGGTCTGAATGATCGTGCCTGCTTAATTTATAGGCCAATACTTGGTTTAAAATGTTTTAAATTTTAACTTTAACTGCAAAGTTTAATTTGTACACTGTGTTTGGGCAGTTGATTACATCATGAGCCATAATGACATCTTTTAGGTGGCTGTTGGTGTTGGTTTCACTTTGACTGATGTTTTTTTGGCTCAACAGCCTCCTGTTAGGAGACAAATAAAGGCAAAGCCAGCTGGAGCTCAACCCTGTGGAGTGACCAGTGCCACAGCCAGACGCATCCTACAGTCTCTGGAGCGCATGTCCAGCCCTCTTGCTGTGAGTCTACTCTTTATGCTTGGGTAGTGAGCAAGTACATTAAAAATCTTTAACAGTTGGTTCTTGACCTGACTTTCCTTGCCTACTATGGTAGTTTACTACAGTTCACTGATATAAGCTGATAAGTTAGTTCCTCCCAAGAAAATAATGACTGAATAAATATGGTAGCTGAAGGTAATGCGCTTTAATGAAAGTAACATGACTGGTGACTTTTTTTTAGGATGCAAAAAGAATTCCGTCTACAGTTTCATCACCTTTGACAGCGGTAAGTGCAATATCATTGTGTTTTACATTGTAGCAGTTATTATCAGTTAACTTGTTATTGCAGTCTCTCACTGTGTGTCATTATTTTTTAGTCATTGAATCACACCGACCTTGACATTTCAAATTTCCAAGCAAAAAGAAAAAGGGTAAGTTTTTGTGCACACAACCTTTAAAATGCGTCAGTCCATATGGGATTTTGCAGTGTAAATTGCTAAACTAGTTTCACTTCATTTTAGTGAGGCCTAGTAGTGAAGTAGTTTACACACTTGTACAGTGTCTTGTATCTTGTAAAGTGGACAACTTTGCTTTCGCTGCTTGACAGCTGTTAGCAACTGTGGCAGCTGGTCTGTAATCCCAAACAATGTGCTCATTTACCAAGTACCAGCAGCCTAAAGCTTATTATAACCATTTGTGATGAATGTCTATAGTTCAAAATAACCAATAAAATGTGAGCAGAGCAGAATGGTGCTTGCATTTAAAATGTCTATGAACTAACATTGTTAAATGCCATTTTTAATGCCAGGTGTAAACAGGCCAGTTACTCTGGACACCCAGAAAGTATTTATATAAGCAATTTGGCAATGTTCCCTTTTGTTTGCTTGTAAAAAATCACTATGACTCATTTATAAATATGAATACAGCAATATGTATCTGGAACAGTGTAGATGTGATTTCTAAAAACATGTTATCATCTGACATGGCTAGATGGACATAGGTAATGAGTGAAGAAGCTGACATGGTCAAATTCTGTGGAGAAATACTTGTCAGAGTTAAAGTGTATATGTATATTTGTGGTCAAAATTAAGTATTAAAGCAGTGTGGCAATGAACAATTAAAGTGAAGCAACATCTTCAGTTTCTGTTTTTAAAAATGACCGCTAGAAGGTGCTCTGTGCATGCTGAGTGGTTGATTTTGGTCAGGTGACTAATGCTCTGCTATAAACTGAAAGTAAAGAGCGAGACTCGTTTCATTTCGGAGAAAGAGTTAAGGGAAAGTGAAACTGCTGAAATGCTTATTGATGATAGTGAGCAGTTGTAAATAATTATGAGCTCTGAGTCCAAGAAAGCGGAGATAGTTCCATTAAATGGATCAAACTATTTTACGTGGAAAGTACAGTGTCAAATGGCACTGATGAGAGATGGACTATGGAACTTGGTAAATGGTACAGAAACTGCTCCACGATCAGATCCAAGTAAGCTGGCAAGTTACATGGCTGAACGCGAACACGCACTGACTACCATTGTAACGTCTATAGAACCGTCTCTGCTCTATTTAATTGGAGAGCTTGAAGATCCTACCGTTGTGTGGAAAAAGTTATTGAATCAGTTCCAGAGGAAAACATGGGCACATAAGATATCACTCAGGCGTAAACTTTACTCCTTACGATTAAAATACGGGGACTCGATCCAAGAGCATATTAAAGATATGACAGAAACATTTGATGCACTCTCGGTTGTGGGCGATCACATCAAAGAGGAGGATCGTGTGGTGCACCTGCTTGCCACTTTACCAGATTGCTTTAACACAGTTGTGATGACACTTGAAGCAAGTGTAGATGTACCTACAATGGAAGCTGTTACTGAACAGTTGCTGCATGAAGAGCGTAAACCAAGGGAGAGAGATCTTGAAAATGGCAGCAATGATGTTAAAACTCTGATTGGAAAGCAGATCTCAAAACGGAGAGGCCCAAGGTGTTGCTATTGTGGAAAATTTGGACATATGAAGCGTAACTGCAGAAAGTATGAGAAATTTGGCCAAGACAAAGAAAATAAGGTAGGTTACAAACACAAGGCAAATGAGGCTCAGGTGAAAAGACAAGATAATAGCAGCTCAGATATTGAGTGTTGAATTAATAGGCAGTCATGCGTTATTGATGAGTTCTGACAAGTGAGGTTAAAGCAGTGAGTGTTAGCTGATTTATATTCTGGGTAGAAGCACTATCAACAGCTGTGTACGTGAGAAACGGAAGTCCAGCAACAAGTGAGAAATGACAACCTTTGAGGCTTGGACAGGTGAGAAACCAAAAAGTTGATCTGTGTATATGCAAAAGTGTTCTGCAATCAAGATATTTAATGAATTGTCATGCAATTTAGAAGGAGCCTGATGCAAATAAAGGTGCTGTGAAACTGTAATTTGTCTGTCAGTAACCTGGCAAGACAGAACAAGAGAGCTGAAGTTCCCAAAGAGTAAGAAACACAAGACTGTAAAAGCTGCCTTATCTAGTCCAGACAAGCTCAAATGAAAGAAATGGAGGAACAGAATGGAACTGCATGCAGATGATGTTTGGGATCTGGTAAAACTGCCAAGAATTAACAATTGCGTTTTGCTTTAATGTTACTGTTTTTATAATTGTTTTATGTTATAATATCTAAATGTTTAAGTTGCTTAGGCAGATGTCTTAGACCTTAAACCTCATTTTCTTTCAGTGGCTGAAACTGTTACGTAGAAATGTAGAGAAATGTCAGACTGTCTTAATTGTAATGTTGCACTATTGATTTGCAGCTGGAGCCATCAGTCCCACCTGTGCAGAAGTTGGTGGTTCCTGCCACTGCTGCAGTTTCTGGTAACCGCTCGGTGTCATTTAGACCATCACTCACGCCCGGTGGACAGAGCAGAGGAGTTGACAAAACCAACACAGAAGCTGTGAGTTTAATATTCAACATTTTACATTATAACATCAGGGAATTTCTGATAATTCCACATGTAAATGGAATTAAATAACTTCTTTAAAATCTGTTTGTTTGTTAAGGATAGCTGTTGCAATTACCAAAGAAAGCTAAAAAGAACTGATTTGCATTTTCATTACTACATAGATCTAAGTAATGTTATTCTCCTTTTTTAGCCTGTAAGACAATCGCCTCCAGTTTCCTCCCAGGCTCCTCGTCCCAGGTAAGAGATGATTTGTTCTGGTAGTTTTAGATATCTTTATTTGTATTGTATCATCATTTGTTTACTATTGCTAAGGTAAGGAATTGCAGAAACCATGTGTATGTCCTCAGTCTGCATTATAAATAATAAATCCTTTACATTGTTGTCATCAGCACAAGCAGTTTGTCATACCCCTTGTCCAGCACCCCAACAGCCAACAGCTCTGGATCAGGAGGGGGTAAAATGAAAAGGGAGAGGACCGTTAGACCTTCTTCTAAACGGCCTGATGATGAGGTTAGAGGTTCTGTTATTCATAGGCTTTGAGTAGAACTTGAACCTGAAACTGTTTGGTCTCATGTAAGCTGTTTTCCCTACAGGTTGCTGAGGAGCCAGATTTGCCTCCTGCCTCTTTCCCCAGCAATTTTACTTTGCCCAAGTTTAATTTCTCTTCTCCTCCCCCTACCTCCTCCCTGACCTCTGGCACAACACCCCTTACAACCGTCTTAGAAGAGCGTGCAGAAAAGAAGGTATGACCAAAGATTATAGAATTAACAGATGCTGCAGGTCTGTTATTATGCATAAAGGAAACTGTAGCGCTCGGTTTGGGTAGAATAAGTCAGCCGTCAATAGCTGAACACTAACGATTCTCTGGAGGAGAGGCTATGTACAGAGTGTTGTGAGAGATTTGACAGGCTTTGCGCATGTGCAGAAACAAACCTTATAGCACAATTTGAGCTTAAACAATTTATGGTAAAGTTAACATCAGGTTTAATAGTTTGCAGTTAAGCACTTTGCAGTTATGAGGACAATAACTGGCATATAACAAGCACAAGTATTTTTAACATGTAACATTTTTCAGGAGCCAGCTGCACCATCCACACCACCATCTGTCCCCTTTACATTCTCCTCACCTATTGTCAAGGCAACAGCTGCCAGCCCTCCATCTTTCTCTCCATCAGTAAGTCTCATCTGTTGTTTTCACACATTTTAAGACTTGTCACACAAAAGGAGCACCTGTAGAATAATGTTTCTTTTCTACAGTCTGGATTCACCTTCAGCGCACCTACTTTAAAGACAAGCCTCTCTTTCTCCAACGGGAAAATCGCCCCAGCAGTAGAACAAGGTACGACTCGTTTCTGCAAAGCAGTTGTGCTTTCATTTAAGCTCTGGCATTTTGTTGATCAAGTATATTTCCTTTGTTTTGCAGTCAAATCAGCTGCCAGTGAAGAAAAGGAGTTTGAAGGACCCTTCAAACCAGCAAAGGTCTTAAAACAAGGCAGCGTGTTGGATATACTAAAGGGACCTGGTAAGATCTGCTGTCTTTACAAATCATTTCATGCTTTGCAAAGAAATGTGAAAAGTCGTATCGTGTGAAGAACAGACTGAAAATTACTTGGTTATTTACTGTTGCAACAAAAAATAGCCTCATGACTGCAACAAAAATCTGTTTTGTTACTTTCTCGTTCTCTTTCAGGATTTGCCTCACCTGGTCAGAGTGTAGCTGACAGACCCTTACAGACGGCATCATTGACACAAACTACACCCTCGGCTCCTGTGTTTGGATTTGGGGAGAAGTTCAGGCCCCCTGCAGGGTCTTGGAACTGCGGCACTTGTATGGTGCAAAACAAATCCTCAGACAAAAAGTGTGTTGCTTGTTTCTCGCCACAGCCCAATTCAGACTCTGCCTCTAAATCAGGCAGTAAACCGACAGAGACCAAACCAAGCATCAGTTCCCTCTTTACTCGTCCAGCTGGTAGCTGGGATTGTGACACGTGTCTGGTCAGCAACAAACCAGAAGTGGTTAAATGTGTAGCTTGTGACACCGCCAAACCCGGGACTGGAGTAAAATCCAGCCTGACGTTACAGCCTCTATCCGAGGCCTCCTCCGATCTCTCTGCTGCTTCCTCTACCACCACTACCACTTCTACAGCCACTGGACTGTTGGGATTTGGGGACAAATTTAAGAAACCAGAGGGATCTTGGGATTGTGACGTGTGCATGGTTCAAAACAAGGCGCAGGATGTGAAATGTGTAGCCTGTCAGAGTCCTAAACCAGGTAAAGATTCAGATTTGCTGTTATTGATATTAACAAGCCAGGCAGGTCACTGGGGCATCTGACATGTCTGTTAGTTCTGCTAAATTTATTCTTTCAACCATACAATTAAAACTGTTTTGCCTGTTCACAACTCCATCCTAGAATTTTACACACAATATATGTAGTCAAAACAATATAGTGAGGATAAAAAATGTTTAGTAAATTGAAAATAAAGAAAGCTGATATTTAAAGTAATGTTAAGGTTAATGCATTGATTTCAGAGCATTTCTGATTGATACTGTGTATTCAGGAGCTGTATCTGCAGCAGTCTCCACTCCTGCACCTGCAAGCAGTCCTACACCTCTGTTAGGATTTGGAGACAAGTTCAAGAAACCTGAAGGGAGCTGGGACTGTGAGGTTTGCTGTGTTCCGAATAAAGCAGGGGACCAGCAGTGTGTGGCCTGCCAATCAGCAAAACCAGGAGCTAAAATAGAGTCTAAAGGTAAAGTGCTTTGCAATCATATTTTTAGAATTCATTCCAGGCTTCTTCTGCAGAATTTTTGAAGCAGCTGCTTGTAGATGTCTCCCACTGACCAGTATTCTTACTGCATTTCAGGTTTTAGTTCATCTTTTGGCGTACAGTCCAACAGTACAGACTCAAGCTCATCCGGTTTCAAATTTGGTACCGGCTCTACAGACTCGACCTCTGCTGGACTGAAGTTTGGAGGTACTTTCTTGGATTCTTCCTCCTCCATGGGTGGATTTAAGTTCGGGTGTGGCTCTGACTCAACCTCGGATGTTCCTTCAGGTGGCATCAAACTCGGTAACGCCTCATTAGAAACCACAAGCACAAGTTTATCAGGGGGGTTTAAGTTTGGTAGTTCTTTGACCACAGCTCCTGCATCTACGAATGAAGAGAAAACGACTGAACCTCAGGATTCTAGTACAGGATTTAAATTTTGTGGTGCTAGTGGAATGTCTTTTGGCTCTCAAGCTGCTAGCTCTGAAAATTCAACGTTTTCATTCGGAGCTAAATCTATGGAGAAAGGAAGTTCCAATTCACCATTTACATTCTCAGTGCCCCAGTCCAAGGCTGAGAAGGTTGATGTTCCAGCATCCTCAGAAACTGTTTCGATTACCAAAACGACAACAACGGCAACCGCAATCCCTGTTTTTGGAAAACCATTGGTGGTTGAATCCTCTCCAGCTGCCCCAAAATTTGGAGAGCCAGTGACAAAAGAGCCAACCCCAGTGACGTCTGCCTTCACGTTTGGAAAAGCAGAGGAGAAGAAGGATACCTCTGTGCCCTCTGGCACCTTCTTATTCAGTGCCGCCAAGGAAGCTGAGAAGTCGACACCATCCGTGGGGTTCAGTTTCAGCAAGCAAGACCCTCCAAAAGATCTCCCCAAGCCTGCGTTTGCATTTGGTAAACCTGCAGAAACGACAGAAGCCCCAAAGCCATCATTTAGTTTTGGGCAGAGTATGGCAGGTATGTGATACCCTGGTGGTCATGTGCATTTCCTTAGCTTCATGTCTTAACAAAGTCTTAAACTTTGTCTTAAACACTATAGTCAGTGCATTTAACTCTGACTGTGTGCCTTTCAGATACATCTGCTCCAAAGCCAACGTTTGGCTTTATGACCAACTCCACAAGCACCCCTGCTTCCTCCAGTTCCACCCCCAGCCTTTTTGGCACTCCCACTACCACCTCTCTGGCTCCTGCCCCTGCTCCAACCAGTACCTTTTTATTTGGCCAGAGTTCCTCCTCTGAACCCACCCCAGCCAAGACTTTTGTGTTTGGACAGCAGCAGGACAGCCAGCCAGCAGCTCCAGCGGCACCTTCTGCTGCACCTGCCCCAGCACAACCTTTCCAGTTCAGCTCGGGCTCAAACTCATCCGCTCCTAGTTTCACTTTTGGTGCTGCTGCATCCTCCACCCCAGCCTCAGCTGGTTAGTTTACCTTAATATATCATGCTATTGCATTGTTCATGAAAGCTTTGAGTTATCCAACAAAAAAATGTCAAACGTTTGGTATCGATGATGTGTATCTGTTTCTTTCAGCTCCTGCTCCTGCTGCCAACCCCTCGCCTTTTGTTTTCAGCTCTGCCACACCTTCCTCTGGGTTTGGCTCTGGACAGACACCCATGTTTGGGCAGGGCACGTCTCAGCCCAGTGCTCCTGCTTTTGGGTCAGCAGCACCTTCGTTCTCAGCCACAGCCTCCCCAGCCCCTGCCTTCGGAGCCAAGCCCAGTTCTACCCCGGTGTTTGGCCAGCAACCCAACCCTGCACCTACATTTGGATCTACTGCCTCCACAGGCCAAGGTCAGAGTCACTGCTGGTGTTTTCATTCAGAAATGTTTAAGAACATATGGATGTGATTTTCATCATGCCCCCCATGGTGTAGTTTGTACAACCTTTTGTTGAACACCTTAATCTTGGTTTAAATTTTCTTTTTTTGCAAGTGCATGTTTTCAAAGTCAGTAAGTAATTGTAAATAAGTAAATAATCATGACCTCAGTATTGGGCAAAATAATCATGATTTTTGTCATAATTGAGCAGCCATAGTTTGATTGCACAGTATGAGTGTTTTTGTAGTTTGTTTATGGGTATACCTTTGTTCGTCTTTAAAGGTGGGTTCCAGTTTGGCAGCACTGCTGGATTTGGATCATCAGGGGGCAGCAGTGGTGTATTTGCCTTTGGGGCAGGATCAGCAGCTCCAGCAACTCCTGCAGCCAGTCCAGCCATGCCCACTCTAAATGCTCCCTCCAGTGGAGGCTTTAACTTCAGCCAGACCCCTGCATTCAATATTGGGTAAGAGGGGAAACCCCCTAGTGTTATGATGGTGCTGCATTAATATTCTCACATAAAACTTTATTTAACTATTTAAAAATAAACAAAAAAAAGTTGACAGTTTTCAAAACTCTCTTACCTTACTCCTATTTGCAACAGTATGTTTATAATGATTTATAATTTGAGCTTTTGGGTCTGTTTCCTGAGAAATGTCAATTTGACTTCAACAGAAAGTATGTAAAGTAACCTGCAATTTTGTTTTGAACCAGGAGATGGCAGTAGAGAAGCAAAAATTACAGATTGCAGTTTAAATCAGGCCTCATTGGCCATTAATTATTCAGGAAGTGAAGTTTTTTTTTCAGCTCCAATTTCTAATTGGTCGTTCAGATTCTGATACTTAAACTATGAAATGCATTTGTTGCAGATAACTGACAGATAATTGTGAATCATCTCAACAGGTCATCAAAGAACTTCACAGCAACACCATCTGGGCAGAATTCAATTGCTGGGCGCAAAATCAAAACTGCTGTTCGGCGCAGGAAGTAAAAGATTGAATGGATTTGTGACTCGGCCATGGACTGCCTGCTATTGGGACAAACACTGAAGTACTTAGTATTTTGAGCATGGCGCTGAGATTATCTCGTAGTGCCAGGTATTTTGTTTTGCTTTGGAGGTCATTGATTAACTGAATGGTGAACACTGGCCTAAACAAAGAACCTAACCAAGACTTCAAGATGCAACATGACGCATTACAATCAAGCAAAAATGTTTTCAACAGGACAGTAATCATTTGCATCATCTGCATTGTGTGCAGGATTTGCTTTATTTCTTCTGTAAGTAAAACAAAGAAACGAGTTTAAAGAGTTGCTCTGGTGACAAAGTATTGACGGGTTGCTAATGTTTGGGTTGACTTAATATGGCAGAAACAGATCAATTGCTGAATATACAGGAGGGTGCGCTGTTTCTGTGTACTGAATGATCTGTATGTTTCCTGTGCACAGGTTGTATGTGTATGTGTGGTTTCTTTGTATGTGCCGAACTGTGCTTGATGTCCAAACCGTAGCCTGTGCGCTGCCTGAGTGCTGTCTGATATGAGAAGCAAAATGAATGTTTTAGGAGGTGGGGTTAGGGCGAAGGCCACACCCCTCCACTGCAGAGATTTGCAGACAGGGAAGAAAAAGGAAAAGTCCTTTTTTTTTCTCTTTAGGTCCTCTCTATAGTTCCAAGTTTATTCATGTTCATCTTGTACACTTTATTTTCTTATATACTCCCTTTTGTCTACCATCCCAAGTTGATACCAACCTCTCCTCTCCTTAACGAATCTTTTTCCTGTCCTCATCTTTCAATTTGCGCTTCTGAATCAATTAATTGGCCTTTGAATATTATTCAAAAAATTGTAAATAGTTACTTTTTTTAATCTGTGAAGTTCTGTGTGTTAAACCAGCTTTTTCGTTCAGTGTTCTGTCTTTTAGAAATTATGTAAAGCCCTTAATTCAAAGTTGCCCGAATCCATTTTAAAGTAAACTTAAATGCAAATTGGGGGTCCTTTAAAGATTAAAGGATTATTGGCTTTTCTGATCCACTTTTGTTTGGACCAAAACCAGTATTGTAAAAAGTGTTAAGTATATATTTTTCTATGACTTGTTTAAATGGACTAGGGTGACTTTGGATAATAAGGACGTCTACTTAATTTTAAAGCCATGATTATTATTACTGGCTGAGTGATAAATAAAACTATGGGTAATTGCCATCAATAAAACCAGAGTTGTCAGTGCATTTTGTACCTTAAAGCATACAGAAAGGTTATCAGATTATCAACCAGCCAATATAAATGTCAGCAAGGTAGTCGTCACACTCTCTGAACAGTCAATTTTACTAGTGTGAATTGAAATGGATTATATATATATATATGATGCAATATTTTTTATATGAACAATATTTAGTAGCTATTTGTTAAGTAAGTCTGGAACCAGAGGACGTGCCGGATGGTTTATATAGATTATATTACCTGCCCTGTTTAGCTATATAAGAAGCCTTAGATGTCGCTAATATATTAATTAACATATTTAATAGATATCTAAAATGCATTTGCGTTACACTTAATGTGATTTAATCACGTTTTATAAACAAAGTATTTTACAAATCAAGGAACTACAAAGTGACTGGACGGCTGAGTTGGTCGGGACTTTTAATTTGAAATGTTCACTGTGCTTCTGGTTTCGGGCGGAAGAGCGCCTGTAAGAAAAATGACAGGAAAAATTAGGTACGTTTGAGTCTGTATATATATAATATATATATATATATATTTTATTCAGTGCATTTTAATTAATAATAGACATCATTTTACCCAATCGACCGCTAACGTCGACGATGAAGTAATTGTTTCGAGTAACTCAACAGAGAGGTGTCGTCCGATACAATGCAACTTCTTACAACTTGAGAAGTTGACGCCTGTTTGTTTTATTTACATTAAACGTTTAATAATTGTGATTTTTGCGGGTATGGCAATAGTTTTAAAAAAGTGATAGAGCATCAATATATCCAGACAAACAGACGACTTTGCATATGTGCGTGTTGACTTATTAAACGTGGTAGTACGTAGTTATAATACTGATGATGTTTTGTGTGTATAATTACTTCAGTCAGTCCATTAATGGAAACGCATAATTGTTGCTTCATACGTCCAGAAGTTAATGTTTCCCCTTGTAACAATTAATATATGTAAACTTGTATGCATATTTCATCTGTAACAGTGTGGTAAATGCATATACATTAAATGTATCACTTGTTTTATGGCCTATTAACATTTGTTTAAATTATTGCAGGCATGGTGTTTAAAACGCTGTTGTCAGTAGGAACTCAAGAGGAGCTGCGTGATGGGAAATCAAGAGTTAGAGGATGTGTTTGTAGCTGTTATTCGACCAAAGAACATAACCAGCCTTAACTCCAAAGAATACCGAGCTAAAGCCTACGAGGTGGGATGTGACGCAAGGAAATCACTGTAATTTGAGTTCGTTCTGCACGTTTCCATGTTTAAATCTGCCTTTCCTTGCAGATTTTGCTTATTGAAGTTCCCCTGGAGGGTAAAGAGAAAAAACGTAAGAAAGTCCTGCTTGGGACCAAGATTCACGCCGACAGCGACCGGACAAAGTCGATTCTGGAGTATGTTGATGAAACCACCAAGCCCATATCCAATAACCAGGGCATAATAGGTCTGTGGTCGTTCATCATTGTAGGTGGTGTTCGGTTTCAGAATCCTCTCATTCAGCCCTAAGGAGCATCGATTAGTTATATTAAAACACATGTTTGTTGCAGGGAAGCGTGTGGTGCACATGAAGAAGTTCCCATTAGATGGTGACAATGAAGGGAAGGAGGTCTCCTTATTTATTGTGCCAATCAATGTCAAAGGTAAGACTGCCCACACTCACACTTATTTATTTATATGCATTTGGAAGTAAGTTGTGTGTGTATGTCAACAGACACAGTGTACTGTATGAAGGCTACTCTGTGTGTTAACTGTTAATATTTAATAAAGATACACACAGCATTGGGGGTACTAATGCTACAGAGCAGTGGGCTGTGTCACGTTAATCAGATGGCCAGTGCAGATGTGTTGATCTGCAGTAAATTTGATCTGTATTCCAATATAGACAACAGCAAGTCTGTTTATCAACCTGGGAGCCCCAGTTTTTACTGCCTGCAGGATATTATGCGTGTGTGTAGTGAAACCAGTGTCCATTTCTCCCAAATCACCTCGAAGATGCTGCTTGCCCTGGACAAGTAAGTCTGAGCTTCATCAATGATCACCAAAGTGTGAAAATCTTAATCATACCTAAGGTTCTTATGACCCTGTAAAGTCTCCTGAGAAGCCTGTTTTCATTTCTGTGACGTGTCTCTTGCTAAAAGGTAGTGTTTGTCAATTTCAATGAGACGAATGCATATTTAGATATATCTTTGAAGCCTAAGACATTTTTTTCTGTATCATTACTTAATTATGGATTTGTTTCAATTGTCCAGTTTTATTGTATCAATACGTTTTATCATCTGTGGGCAATTTTGGTTGCTGTTTGTGATAACTTATTGTATTTTAATCTAAAGTTGCTACCTTAAACTCTGGCAAGTGACGACAGCTGAAAATTAACCTGCTGTTGATCAAAAAACTCAATTTTGATTTCACGGTTTCTTTAAAAGCTCATAGATAATCACATCAATTCATTAGTATGTCTGATGGTTTAAGGTGGTTGGCAGAGCAGCACACAGTCCCTCATGCCATTCCTGCACTGTTCCGGCCAGCTCCGGTAGAGCGCGTGAAGACCAGCGTGAGTAATCCGGCCTACACTGTGGAGAGCAAGCAGACCGACAGTCCGCTGCACATGGGATACACAGCTCTAGAGATCAAGACCAAGATGATGTCACTGGAGAAAGCTGACATGTGCATTGAGAACCCACTCTATGGCTCAGATCTGCAGTACACTAACAGAGTGAGACACTTGTTTAATAACACACTTTCTAGGTCGGTTTTGTTGTGCAGTGTACAACCTTATTTAGATCATATAGCAAACTTTACAGACCCAAGTTTATTTATTGTTAATAACTCATTATATTGTTAATAACTAATAATATCACTAAACTCATACTGGATAGCAGGGGTGTCACAGTATACTGATATTAACAACAACTGTGATATTAATTACCATGATTATGGATGCTATATTAAAACTACACATGATAATATCATGAGCAATTCAGCACCAGAATCTGGACGACACTCCAACACAGCAGGTGAAGCTGTTGCACCTGTTTAACATTTTGCCTTAAGAACCACAGTGGTTACAAACTATCTCTCTCTGCCTCCCTACACTCATATTGTAGGGAGGCAGAAAAGAGAAAACACTAAATAAAAAACAATAATACTATCTTTAATTTTGTTTATTTCAGTAGACACCGTAGAAATACCATTACTGTAAATTATTTTGGCCATAATAACCATGTAGTAAACATCTGACACTGTGACAGCTCCACATAATAGTTTTTTTTGTCACATGCAGTTCTTCTACACTCAATCAGTTATGTACATTATAATAATTGTGAGTGGTTTTAAAATAATTACACGTACTGTCACATACAGGTGGATAAAGTCATCATTAACCCTTACTTTGGCTTGGGAGCACCAGATTACTCCAAAATCCAGATTCCAAAGAGAGACAAATGGCAGCACAGTATGACCAGCGTGACAGAAGACAAGTCAGTGTATTTTTTACTTAAAAGTGATTTAACATGGTGGCTTAGTCTCAACATCTTATACATTGTTCTGTAACAGACATTCTTGCATTCTAAAATAAGTAACAAACAGTTGTGGGTTGATTGTGTTTTTCACTCTGTCCTGTAGGGAGCGCCAGTGGGTGGATGATTTCCCCCTGCATCGCAGCGCCTGTGAGGGAGACACTGAGCTTCTGTCCAAACTGTTGGACAGAGGCTTCTCAGTTAAACAACTGGACAGCGACCATTGGGCACCCATTCACTATTCATGCTGGTATATTTACAAACTTTAACTTTATTTAACTTTAACCATACCCATATTCCCCATGATTTCAGTTTAATGTTGAATGAAGGCACCAATCAGGGGGTAATGAGAATTTTTAATTGAAGTTTTTTTGAGGTTTGTTAATTAAAGAGAGAGTTTACCCAAAAATGAAAAAATTCCATCATTTATTTTTCTCTGGAACACAAAGGAGGGTATTTTGGGAAATGTCTCAAAAGTGGTTTTATGTCCATACAATGGGAGTGAAAGGGTGCCACTGTTGTTTGGTTACCAGAAGCAAAAAAGTCATACAGGTTTGGAATGACATGAGGGTGAGTAAATGATGAAGGAATTTTTATTTCTGGATGAAATATTCCTTAGTAACACAAGCAACGTTGTTGTTTATCTACTTGTTCCCTTGGACTAAATAAAACATGGGCTATTGTTTGAGCTGTCAAATCTGGCCTTTCATGTCTCGATTTCTTCCACCCTTCTTCTGCACATCATTTCCTGTCATCTCCTCGTGTTCTTTATCAATATAACAGCAAAAAGACCATACTAAAGACATACTGTTTTTCCTCTCTACAGGCATGGAAAGGTGGAGGCCACAAAGCTTCTGTTGGAGAAAGGAAACTGCAACCCTAACTTGCTGAACGGGCAGCTAAGCTCTCCTTTACACTTTGCAGCAGGTGGAGGCCATGTAGAGATTGTCCAGTTACTTCTGCAGCATCCAGAGATAGACAGGGTGAGATATATGCTGCAGTATAGAACATCGAAGGTTAAGATTTAGCTCATGTTTGTTTTGGGGTTTCTTCATTACTGTCTTCTCATCAAAGCACATTGAGGACCAGCAGAAAAGATCTCCCCTTCAATTATGTGAAGAAAACAAGCAGAACAACTGGGAGGAGACGGTGAAGCTGCTCCAGCAGGCCAACAATAAACCAGTGAGTGTGAATTTCAGAAAATTGGCCCCCTTCACTGTATTCTGAGCTACAATTCAGTGTCTGCATTGAGTCATGTGTGTGTGTGTCTCAGTATGAGAAGGTAAGAATTTATCGCATGGACGGATCGTACCGCTCCGTAGAGCTAAAACATGGGAACAACACGACTGTGCAGCAAATTATGGAAGGCATGAGACTGTCTCAAGAGACGCAGCAGTACTTTACTATCTGGATCTGCTCCGAGAACCTCAGTGAGCCACCACACCTGTCAGATCACATCCACAAATACTCAGTTATCCACCTTAGAGCAGAAGCAGGAAGATATCTTAATTTCTGTAGCACTATCTCTGTCTTATTGGATTATACTAATGTATATTGATTCATTTTGAGGCAGATTGTTTTGTGAATGTGAGAGCCTTCAGTGTCCGTTTTGTTGTACTGTCATCTTATCTCAGGTCTTCAGCTGAAGCCGTACCACAAGCCCCTGCAGCACCTGCGAATCTGGAGTGAGATAGTGACTGATCTCACCGCTCTGGATCCACAAAGGGAAACTCCACAGCTCTTCTTGCGCAGAGATGTTCGACTGCCCTTGGATATAGAAAAAAAGGTTTCTCGCCTTCTTCGGATAATAACAACCTTGCATATGAGAAGAAATTTTATTGAGAATTATGCCTTTATATTTCTACAGCAGTTTAAAGTTTCACCTGCATTCAGCTGTGAAACTTGTATGGGTTGTTTCCATGTGCCTGCAGGTTGACGATCCACTGTCCATCCTCATCCTCTTTGATGAAGCTCGCTACTGTCTCCTCAAAGGCTTCTTATCTGCCTCAGACAGCAAACTCATTACTCTTGCCAGCCTCCTCCTGCAGATTATTTACGGAAACTACGACAGCAAGAAGCACAAGCAGGGATTTTTGAAGTATGTAACTAAGACATCAATATGACACACTCAGATTGCCCCATACACTCTTAAAAATAAAGGTTCTTAAAAGGTTCCTCGCATCAGTGCCATAGATGAACCATTTTTGGTTCCCCAAAAAACATTGTCAAAAGAACCATTTCTTTCTTATCTCTTGATAGTCTAAAGAACCTTTTAGCACTACAAAGAACATTTTGTGAAATAGAAAGGTTCTATGAATGTCAAAGGTTCTTTATGGAACCATACAGCCAAAAATGGTTTCTCTATGGCATTGTGAAACATGTTTTTTAAGGGCATGTGATTTAATCTTAAAGTCATTCTACATGCCAGCGGTAATATGTATGAATGTAAATATGAGAACTTGCTTGTTGCAGTGAGGAAAACCTGAAATCAATCGTTCCGATCTCAAAAGTCAAGAGCAAAGCGCATCATTGGACCAACAGAATACTGCACGAGTACAAGGTCTGTTCCATTCCTAGCTCAATAGTGTATGTACCTGTGTACAGCCGTAGAGGAAGACTTTTTTGACTAGTGAATGGTGAAGCTGAATTGTATTAAAGACTACATGAAACACCTTTTGCACATCTACATATTCCAGAGTGATGAAGGATATTTCATGAGAAATCTGTATGGAGACCAGGGAATTTTATCCATTTGATTTATTTTGGTCATAAATAAATGTTAGTTATCTGAATAGAGCCAGGTGGTTATAGGGGTTTGTATGTTTCATGTATGTTGTATCTGAATTTTGATTCCATATGACCTTTAGCATGGTATGTTTTTAAGCTTGTAACATACTGCTACTAGTTTGATCTTCTCAATCCTGTAAATGCGTCTGTAGAGTCTGAGCACCAGTGAGGGTGTGAGCAAAGAGATGCACCATCTCCAGAGACTCTTCCTGCAGAACTGCTGGGATATTCCCACCTATGGGGCAGTGTTCTTCACTGGCCAGGTGTTTACCAAAGCCAGCTCCAGCACCCACAAGGTCATCCGCGTGTATGTGGGTGTGAACACCAAAGGACTTCATCTAATGAACATGGAGACAAAAGTGAGAACATTTGTTTACAATGAGAGTTTCTCTTTGTACCTCTTTGTAAGTGGCTTTGGATAAAAGCTACTGCTAAATAAATGTAAATGCAGTGTATTAGAATATAACATTATTTTTTGCTTTTATTGCATTGAGTGGATGTTTCTGTATAGTTAGAAATACTTATCTTGTTAACAGACTTTGTTGTACTGGTTTGGGATCATTTGTGGCAGTTAGTGTGGGTTTGGTCCTCATCTGTGCCTTTATCAGCCATCATGGTGCTCATTAACTCACCAACCCTTTGACAGAATGCTACTTTTGCTGTGAATTTCAGTGGTGGCATCTCAAATACTTAATGCAATGATTTCTAAGAGTGCGTCACAGAATAAGGGGTGTTTATTCGCATCAGGTTCTGCATCTTAGTCTGGAGTATGGTGCATTTATGTGGCAGCTGGGACAGGCTGATCAGTATGTCCAAATCCACAGTCTGGAGAACAAGAAGAACTTTGTAGTTCACACCAAACAGGTACATCACTCCCATAGCATTGGTGCTTTAGTACTGCAGCAGTTGATAATGACAGTAGATTTGAGTGACTGTTCATGTCTTTTCTCACCAGGCCGGCCTTATTGTCAAGCTGCTGATGAAGCTGAGTGGACAGATTACACCGAATGACAGAGCCACTTCAGATAAATATGCTTATGGCTAATCTCATCAAAGAGAAGCACAGATTACCATTATCTTGCCTCTTGCCCTTTTTGCAGTTGTTTTGATTATTTTATGCTATTTTAAAACTACATGATTAAAAGATGTTTTTACCAAAAAGAGATATCAGCTGTCCTAATTAATGTTAACCTATTTTAGTATATTTTCTTACTGTGTATGATATTATATGCATTTTATAATGTCATAACAAATTTGTGTTTTGTCAGTTTTTTGTAAATATGAATGGCAATTTTAATAAAAGAAAACAGAGTTACACAAAGAGTCTTCATAAATATTACAATGGGACAAATATTGAGGTGGCATTTTACACAATCTAAGCAAGTTGTCTTAAGGAATTAAAAATGCAAGCCATTACCAGCTAATCAGAAAAGCATATCAAGCACTAGATGAGTCACAGATTAAATACGATTTATATCTCTGCTGTTCTTCTAATTTTCCTCATTTCATTTATCTAAACCCAGCAGGAGGGAAACTAAATAAAACATCCATCACCACCCATTAAAAAACAGAGACAGACCTAAACAAAGGAGCATGTCAGTGTTTCTGTGTTCTGTGCGGATTTACATTCACTATTGAAAATGGTTCCTGTCCATTCCAAGATAAATGGTTTATTGTCACGCCAAGTTTAACAGGCTCGTTTGGTCTCTATAATGTTGTCATGTTGCGCTCTGCTCTATGGCTGTGAAACCTAATCTCATTTTCACGTATGGTCCACTGAACGCATCATGAAAAGGTTGCATTATTTCAAGCAACTCGTTCTGGGATGTTATTTTATAGTTTGCATAATCCAATGGCTTGGCACAATAAATTTTATGGGTGTACTGACACTTCATTCAATTCAAGATATAACCCACAATCTGCAGATAATGCACTCATGCGTAGATTTTATTTCTCCTGTTTGCATATATAAATGAGACCGGGGCTAGTTGTCACACGGGTTATAGTCACTGTAAGGGCTTGGAGCTGAAATACACAAATGTATTTTCTAGTAGTGGCAGGTTGCAGGGTGACAACATGCCCCAGCAGCAGTCAAAAAGTTTGTGTTTTTCTGTCCTGGGCAAAGATGTAATGATGAAATTATCTATAGGTATTTTGGGCCCCCTATGTATGTGCTTGTATAGAAATTTATTTTAAAAAATAACCTAAAATATTCAAAGGAGCAAAATTTTCGACAACTTGCCCCCCTCCCATCACCCCTATCTGTCTTTCAGTTAGGTGATGTATAAAAGCTCCTCTAATTGCTGAGTGGGCTTATTCTGCTCGATTGTCTTTCAGAATGTTCCCATCTTCCTTTACTCAGCTATTCCCTTGCCACAGTCATTGGTGAAGAGCGAACAGAAGACTTCTGTTCGTATTTCTACACGCAGAATGAAAGTGCCTGGCAAACGACGTGGATTCTCTATTCCTCTGAGAATTCCTTCTCTTTATCCACAGAAGTGGTAAAAACGCTGTCCCTCTCATGCGCTCGTTTGTTTGCGGCACTGAAAGGGAGATCGTTCGGCCGCTGAAACCAGCCGAAAGGTCAGACAAAAACTTGGTGTAAAACAGACACAGCGATGCCTTACAAAGACGCGACTGAGATCTTTCTCACACCCTATTTCTCACACAATGCTTGAATGGAAGCTTAGAGGGGGAGAATAAAAGGGGAAAGAAGAAAATGGGAGGGGAATCTTTTCAGTTCTTCAAAAGCAACAATAGTCTTTGTCTACAATGTCCCTCCATTCTTACTGGGGTTACTGAAGGGGATGGGGTGGAGGGGCTGGTTTTCCATAGTAACAGTGACAAAACAAGCTGGTCCCAGAGCAAGGAGAGAGAGACGCAAAAAATGCATCCAGTCTGGGACAGAGTCCTTATATCAGTCTCTGCAATTTATCCGAGCGGTAAAAGAAACACACAGTGTGCCAAAGGAGGAGGAAGACTTCTGTGAGAGGATGGCCCCAGCTTTGCTTGTGTAGAAGAAAAGGCCAATGAAAAATACTGGACATCTGTAAGCGGTATCAAAGCATTCAGTGCTTGGAAGAACGTTTGGTTGAGCCACACATTTTCACTCACGGTTAGTGCTGTTTGGGATATAATGAATTCTGACACTCAGTATGAGGACTCAGTGTCCATCATGGTCCTGGAGAACATAAAGAACAAACTGCTACATGCCTTCAGAACAACAGCAGAACCGAGAACCTCTGCAGAGACGGTTCATCCGATTGGAAAGAGCCTTCAAGTCAATGAAGAACTTCGAAGAGCCAAAATAGATGGAGCCATAACATGGCTAAGATCAGAACTGGTATGTTTTGTAAACGCTATATGATACTTATATGGTGTTGGGCATATTAGAACATGTTTTTCTGTAGCTCAAGTGGTAGAGTATTGTGTTAGCAGCACAAAGGTTTTGGGTTCGATTCCCAAGGAACACACATACTGATAAAATGTACAGCTTGAATGCAACTCTAGAACAGCTTGTTTATTTTTTTTATACAATCAATGTGAAGTATTTTATTGGTTAAGTCAAATGCATTGCCTCCTCCCTGAGAAATACACGTGCGTATAGAAGGATGAATTTTTCCTTTTATTCTATCACTGTGGTTCTAACACTATCGTGTCATATCCACCTGTGCTGTATGTGAATGTAATGAACAAAAGGCTCATGTGTTGCTCTCTGATTAACATGCAGCTGGAGATGCGCTCTCAGGATCGGCAGCTGGCTCAGACTCTGCTGGGACTCAACAGAGAGATTCAGAGGCTCAGGAGAGAGAACGGATCTCTGCACCTGGAGTCGGACAGCAGCGACCCCACAGAGGAGACATGAGTCAGAGACAGATCTAGTATTAGCCAAACACACTGACAGTGATTCACGCTTTTCTACCTGTTTGTAAAATAATGGTGACTTCTTTGGGAGAGAACAACACACTACTGTTGTGTGTGTTAAAAAAATGTGTGGCAAAAATGGGTATTTTACACCTATCTGTGAGAGAAAAAGTGAAAACAAAAGTGTTTGTGACAGAACAAATCACTTTCACTTTCCTGGCACTTTGTGCCTCAGGCTGTTTTTACAAACAGCCTGAGTAAAATAAGTAAAATATCAATATATAAGTAAAATATCAGTCAAACTGGATTTAAAGATATGTAGCCAACGATGGCTCATGGACCTGTGAGGCTCCTGGGGCACGAGGAACTTTGAAGTTTCCCTGTTTTTGCACATTGCAGTGTAAATAACAACATCTGTAGTGGCTTGTTTCTCTCAGCTTGAGGCCCCTGGTAGTCACTTGGGGCCCATTGGCCCCGTCCATAGTCCCTCCTTGTTTATACCCAAAACAAAAGAAAGACCTTAAGAATGCTGATAGAGATAGACTTTTTATGAGCATGTTTGGTATAGACACATTTTAAATACATTTCTCAATAAAAGACCGACATCACAGCTAATATCTATTGCTGCTGTTTGTGACATTACGTGGCTGTCAGAATTATGGAATGAAATAATCGCATAATGTGTGCAGCATGCCATCATCAGTTTATTAAAATGTCTTTGCTTTAACCCTTTATTGCATGATGAAATTATAACTCACACATTGATTTGTGGGTTTTATTTTTATTACTAAAAGATCAGACTTGTTATCATACAAGTATGATGTTAAGTATATCATATCATTGTGATATTTGTCCCGTATGATTTACATTATGAGTGAAACTATCATTTAAAAAATGTTCCATGCATTGTAATAAACCTGACAGTCAGAACTCAGTTGTATTGTGTTGTTTAGTATTCAGCTCTCATAAGACTAGTCCTTTATATTCAATATCTGACAATCCCTGAAGTATGTTCTCTGACTGCCAGCGGCCAGCAGGGTTCATTTACTCACACAAAGAGCATTCTGTAAATGATTCAATGACTGAATCAAGAGAGAGTCAGACACCATATGAAGTCTTTGTAAGTCATTATCAGCATGAACAATCTGACAGAGCAATAGTGTCTCTTAATATTCACAGCAAATTTCATTCATGTGGATATATGTCATTACCAACTGTGTGATGGAGTGATGGGAAATGTGTCTGAATCCATTTGTAATTATATATGATGAGGGAAAACGTATATGTATGCAAATGAAAGAGTATCTAGTATAATATTAGTACATTCAGGTGTAGCAGCCTATTACTGAAGACTTTGTCATATATTGGTAACAGTTTATTCTGTATTCCCATTCCTAATTTTTTTAAAGGGGTCATGAGATGTCAAAACGTATTTGATCTTTGGAGATGAAAGAGCTTTTACATTAAAACATGCTTTAAATTTCAGAACTATAAACGCTGACTGTCGGGTTCATAAATAGCATTTACTGAAACTTAAACTATTAGAACACTTTATGAATATTACAAGTAGATCTCAGAGGGAAAAAATAATAAACATGACCCCTTCAAAATACTATAATTCTGAGCTTAAAGCAGCTTCGTTAGACATCATGAAATTTCTCCAATAAAGAATTGATCATCTGTTCATGTGTAAGACATACTTCTAATGTGCTAAGACAGAACAATGCTGGAACAGCGTGATGTTGGTTGTTCTGATGGTGTGTTTAAACAAGCATTGATCTGAACGTGGAAGTTTCAGGGCACAGAACTCCGTCTACTGAAGGCCCGTTTGGGCAGATAGCCAAGGGGAACAGGACTCAAGCATGTGTTAAAGGAGCAGATAGAAGGATAGAAGCTCATTTCTCCTGAGACGGAGGAAATACTGCTGCCCCCACCCTCACTCCCTGAGTCCCAGCATGGCTCCTCCTCTTCTTCTTCGGTGGCTTTTGCACACTCCTGCTTCAGTTCCTGAATGCCATCATGAAGATCCATCAGCTGGCGAATCAGAGCCTGGTCCTGAGAACGCATCTCCATCTACAAAGCAGATGATTCAATGTTTTTACTTTTAAATATTTGTTTATGTGTTTGTACTCTTTTATTTTATTTATAGTTTAAAATATATTTAGTTTAGATAGTCAGTTTGTCTGACATATTTGATCATCGTTGATTAAAGTCAGCTTTAGATAAGTCAATAAAACTCTAATATTACTTAAAACATTACTTAAACCTGCAATCCTTAACTTTTGCCTCTCTATCGCCATCTTTGTTCAAAACATAAAACTGCAGGTTACTTTATGTATTTTACATGTGTTGAAGTCAAACTGATACTTCCTGGGAAATCAGACCTGACAGCTGAGATTATAAATCATTATTATAAACTTAAAGTTGTGAATCAGGGTAAGGTAAGGAGATTGTGTTGAACACTGATCTCATGTATTTGCACAATAACTGATTTTCGTTCATTTTTAACCCAAAATATTTGGTATTGCAGCTTTAAATAAAAAAAAAAAACATTTGAAACTACATTACACAAATGCTGCGAGACACTGGGGTGTACTGGGACAGTTCAAAGACTTGAGAACTGAGACTTGTACAGACTCAAACTTTAAATGTTGTAGCATATACAGACATTCATAACATTCAGCAACATCAGCTCAAGGTTAAGGTATTACCATGCTAATTGAGTTCTTGTCTTTGCATTCAACAGAGCAGCAGCTGAAAGTATTTCAGACGGGCAATGTCTTTTTCAGATGCAAATGTCTTTCCCTCTTTCTGCCCTTTGTGCTGGGGCTGTGGCAGTCTAATTGGATTCTTTGAGAGGAAATAATATCCTGCGTTCCAGCACATTTCATGAGCAAACAAAAAGCATTCCCGCCAAAATAAACCGCATCTCTCCATTCATTACACAGCCAGACTTTTGATGGAAGCTCACGTGAAATATACTTATGTTAAAAGAAAATGACAAGAACTTTGTCATGAGATAAAAATCTTCTTACACACGGAAAGCTTTAGTTTGAATCTGTTATGGTTGAGAATAAACATTATGTTTTGCTCAAATGTGTTTGTGTGTTTACATTTGGACAAGTTTTATCCTCTTTTATTGTAGCATGTTGAACCATGGCTTCAGCAAGCTGATTTGAACCTGATCTCTAATTTCTATTGGACGAAACTTTAAACACTTCTTACGTGGGATGATGAAGGAATTGGCATAAAGGTTTTACTGACTGGAGGTGATTGCTGGAACTTGTAAAGGGTCGTTAGGTATCAATTCAGATTATGTTAAAGCTGAAAAAGAGCAATAAATGCCAGCTTTAGACAAAGTGGACACCTCTGTCAGTGAAGTAGAATAAATGAGGCGTGGAACACTCAAAAAGTAGGCAGCTTAAAGCCTTTTACACAATGTCATTTAGTAGCATATGCATGGTTCAAATTAGCTTAGTTATGACATCATTAACATTTGATGTCACCTTTTTAAAAGGCTGATTTCATTTATATACATGACGTCATCGTCATGACAAGAAGGAACGTCTTTAATAATATAGCTGTGAAATCATTATATAATTATACAAATGATTATCACAGATCAATAAAACACAAAATTAGCTTCTTTATAAAGGCTGTCTGTGTTGTCTTTTGTGTGGAACGTTGCCATGACGAGTCAGCAGTACAAAGGCTTTAAATGCCAAGCGATATATCTAGCTGAGAACGGATCTGCTTTTTAACCCTTGGGTGGTTGTAATGGTCACAACATGCATGTTAATAACAAGACGGTTATAACTCTCCACTCATGACAAAGTGAAGCAAGTTGACCTTTGATTTTACAGCAGTGAAGATGACCTGCACCTATGACAACAGACAGTCCATTACAATGCTAATAGGCCACCCAGAATACCCACCATACAAATTATACACATTCAAAAACTGATAACTGATGCTGATTATTAAAATAAGAAACACAGAAAAGAATTTAGAATTTATGAAAGGCATGAAGTATTTAGCAGCTGGACACAGACTCAATACCAAAAGATTGAAAGTTTTATTTAAAGTGACTTTTGTTCCATTCAAAGTATGTTTTATCAGTTCATGCATTCCCTGTCATTCAAACTTATGACTTTAGCATTGATAAATCCACGCTCTACCATTTAAAGAATACTTACAAATTAGCAGTCCATAATCTTTAAAATATAAATTCTCTTGCATAATGTATAGATATATGTAAATAAATGTACATATGTTAAGGGGATAACACATTTTATCTACATAACTTATTGTAACATTAACAATATGATGATTTTTCTAAACTTGCCCACCCTGGTCCCCTAAGATCTATGCCAAATCTAAACCAAGGTTACAAAACAATATCTTTTTAGGTCAAAAATATATTTGTAATAAACTGAGAGAAAAGTTCATAGAAGATCTTACCAGCTCTTTTCTCAGCCAGGCCAGAGCAGTCTCAATGTCCAGTCGATCTGTGTCTCTCTCCCCAGCCCTACACATCTCTCTGCACACCTCCTGAGATGAAGACAAGTCCCTGCACCTCACTGCTGATTTACAGTCATCAAAAGAAGAGTCTTTACAGGAGAAATCCCTCAGTCTGGTGAGAACTACTTCCATTGTTATCAAAAGTGCTGATGATGAGAAGACAGCTCTCGGTTCTGTCAGTCAGCTGTACAATCTACAGCTCTGTCACTGATACACAAGTCCACCTATTACCTGTCACTCAGAGAGCTAATCTTCACTACTACTGAGTTTGCTCTGGGACAGACACTTAAAACTCACCCCTCCCACCCTGCAACCCCATAAATGCTCACACAAACGCGCTCATTTGGTATGCAACATAAGTCAGTGTTTACGTGCAAACGAATGACGTAGAAAAACTGCGTCATCCCTGCCTATAGCATTTTCAACTTTTAATGCACATGAATACATGACATGTGCTCATGGGGTTGCCATGGTTCCCCAGGAAGTTCTAGTGAAGACAACTGGAGTCTACAGAATGTTCTTGGCAACACCAGGACAGTAAATATCAGGAACTGAATGGACTTCTAGTCATTTGTTTCAGGACCAAATAGACATGCATAAACCAGGAGTCATTACTTTACCACTGAAAACATTTTGTCAGCTCATAACCTTTGATTTTAATCTCACGCATGTTTTGACATATAGTAACTAGCAACTTACTAGTTAGTAACTAGTAAGCCCACTAAGGGTAATTATTCTTCTCAATGGCCAAAGCTATTCTTTAAACTACCTATGTGGGGAAATCAAACCCTTTATTCAATCTCTGACGAACATGACCGCCCAGACAGCCGCCTGGAGCCGCATGCTGGCACGCTTCCCTTGTGTTTCCCCTAGCAACTGGCACAAATAAGCAATACATCCCAGCTCAGGACAAAAATAGACACAATTAAGGCTATATTTAAACCCAGATTATAATCATAGATCAAGGCAACAATGTCTTTTTAGATGTTTATCTGACATCACAGACTTTCAAAAAGACAGAACAGGAACACATTCTCTTTTCTCAATTTCTCTCGGCACAAAAGAGAGCCAAATTTCACACCTTTTACAGTTCTTTACTATCCAAATAGTATTTATACGTCAATCTCTGCTGTGTTTGGCATATATGCACAATGTTTAAGGTACCTGATGCCATAGGTACATTGAAATATATGTTTCTATATCTCAGTTGGTAGAATATGCCATACCAAAGGCTGTGTATTAAGATCCCTAGGAACCACATTTTGTTTAAATGTATACCTTAAATGCACTGTAAGTTGTTTTGGTGTTAAATATATCATTTGCCAGCTCTTCTGTGACATTTTCTTTGACCACTTCTGGCATTGGGAACATCCCTGACAAGATCTTATTCATTATCATCTATATGCTTATAGCGGCTGTACCGCCCCCTTGTGGCTGCTTTTATATTTACACGTTTACTTTGTACACCGTTTCTTTACCATTTCTTTTAATATAATACATTTTCCATACACTTACTCTCATGATGTACAAGCAAATGTTTTGGCTTCATTTTTACAGTTTAATACTCAAGTTTTAATACACAACACTGGGACAGACTGTACGTATATGTTGAATGAAACATAAAAAATGAAACAAATTATTGCACGTAAAGCTAGCGTTTATTGAAATATTTATTTATATCAACATGCATCACTTAATGCCTCAAACATTTCCAGCATGGTACTGAGGTGGTTACAGTAAAGGATTACCGGGTGGAAAACTGCACACAGCAAATGAGATAAAAGCCCCACCATGGCGTTAATAGTTTATGAGAATAAAAAATGCACAAAAGCTATTTTTTATTTCTTTAAATGTTTTTTAATATGTAATGCAATATGTAAAACTGAAAGTTTTAACAGATTAAACTGAAAGTTTTAACAGATTTCCGGTGCAAGCTCACCGGAAATGGCTGGTTTACCCCAAACCAGCGCGCGGTAAAGAGACCGGCTTTTAAAAACCCGGACTCTCCTGTCAAATATTGAATAATATAAGATACAGATTGAAGGACTGGTAAGACTTAATGGCTCTGAATCAATGCACAGAAAGTAAACTAAAAAGCATTTGGCAACTTTTTGTTTGTTCACCAGCGTGTTAATGAAAGCTGTTCACACTGACGTCATAGGACAACATGTCAAACTAGAGATGTCACTCACATTCATTCAACCTTCATGTTTAGTAAATTACAATGTTTAGAGGTGCAGCAGTCCTCAAAGTAGTGAAGCAAACATAATGCAAACATATAAATTAGGTTTCCTTTCAGAAATGACTGCAGAAAGTGTAATACATTTCTGTGCATGTTATAAAAGCTCTTACAGTGTGTTGTTGTTGGGGTCATATAACCTAAGTTCTGTATTTGCCAACTTAATGTTAACAGCCGAAGATGTAACATGTTGTTTGTGAGCAGTAGTCAAAACCTTTACATTAAAGAAGTGAAGAAAGCAAAGTATATACTTGGCCTGAGACAGTTTTCTCTTGCTTTCAGGAGTCATGCTGTCTGTCTTCGTTGAACACGTTTATATACAGAATCTTGTGTGCTTCAGAAGTCGAAAGAAAATCTTCACGCTCGTTTGTAAGTAGATACTTTGTTGTCTGTTTATTTGCAAATGGATGGGGGACACGTCTCTTTTTCTACAGTCAGAACATATCAGTGGACCTCAGAAGTTTTGCCTTTCATGTGTAAATTGAGTTTCGTCATTGTGGCAGAGTGTTGCAGGCGTATTAACTTAGATATAGCAGGTGATTTTGTGTTTGCCTTTGTCAGTATAATTTTGAGATGTATTTTGTTGAGTTCTGTATTGGGGTATCTCTGTGCCATCAAACCTGAAATGGTTAAGAAAAAATGGTACGGCAGAGAAACTTTAAATAAAAGTTATTTTATTATAAGATACGTTTTGATTTCCAGCAGGGCCTATTTTAGCATGCTCTCAAGAGGCACTCATGAAGGTTTTTACTTGATTTTGATCTGTAGAGAATGTTTGTCCTAAATGTTGGTTTTTGATTTGCCCAATGATTTCATGAGAATTGTTTAGCCTAAAATAAAACAATATCCTAACAAAAACTCTTCTTTTTTCTAAGCACTTATTTTTTAATACTACGATAAATATCGTTCAGCAGTTTAGTCAGCAGATCATATCTCTATTTTGAATAAAACTGACCAGAACCATAACTCTGGGAATTTGTGCTATGTTTTGTAGTTCTGAACTGCAGTTCAATATGATTGGCTTGTTTATGAAACCTTCTCACTCATTCAACTTTCTCCCCTCCCTCCCCACTGTTGAGGGAATTTGCATTTATTTTGTGACCAGTGTCACACAGAATATTCCACCTTTACGGTTTGTAGGAAATGCTCTTCCTTATCAAGGTGCCTCAAGCAAAGCTGCCATCGATGATTTCATTGATTTTCCATCCAGTTGCCCTGCAGCCTGTTTTTCAGTCTTTGCTAAAACTTGCTTTCTGTTTGCTGTTGTTTGGAGCTCTTGAATGATTTTCTGTCTGTGGGCTTTTCAGCACATTCCCGGCAGTCTCCTGACACTCAGGCTGAAGGCACTGAAGTTTAATGCGGCTGTTTGCGGATTCTCAGACAAAGTGATTGTTCTGAGGAACTTTTTGGGCTTCTTAAAGGTTTTGTTTTGTTTGTGTCTCCCATGAGTTCAGACTTTCATTGAATGAGGCATACGCCCCCTCACACATGCGCACGTCACTGGGGCTTTTGTTTGGTCTGTTTTGTGGCTCAGCAGATGCAGACATCATTATTCATTGTCTTTTCAGCTCTGAAACTTGTGTACAGACATGGATGATGGGTGCAGAATATCAACCCCTCTTTCCTATTACACGTCCATATTACAAAATAACTCCTATTACATTGCCTATGTGATGTCTGAGCAGTAGTGGAGATCTTGATGTTAATTTTGCAAGACACCTTCACACCAGTGTTTATTTTTTTGTACTCTCAACGAAAGATAAACAAGTGCTACATTTATGCATTAACAGTATGTGTGTTCCCTGGGAATTGAAACCACAACCTTTGCACTTTTAAAGGGATACCTGCAAATGAAAAATGTTCCAACATTTACCCACCATCATGTCATTCAAAACCTGTATGACTTTTATCTTCTGTGGAGCATAAAAGAAGATTTCAGTGCCCATGTAATGGAAGTCAATGGATGCCACTGTTGTTTGGTTTCCATGTACATCAAATTATCTTCTATTGTGTTCCTCAGAAGCAAAAAAGTCACAGAGGTTTGAAATGACATGAGGGTGTGTAAATTATAGTAGAATTTTCATTTTTGGGTGTACTATCCTAACGCAATGCTCTACCAAATAAGCTAGGAAGACTTTATTATTTGAACTATCTTTACTATATTTTACTTGTTGCAGTAGACATTTAGAATCTGCTTGACTAGTTCTGTTTGGTTGCTCTTATTGCATTAACCTCTGCAGTTATGGTGGCCACTGTTGGCAATATCAAACCCAGTTGTGTGTGTCTGTTGTGAAGCTGCAGAGTTTTACCCCCTGAGGATTTCAATCTCAGAACAGAGAATTTCTCTCCATTTCAAATTAAATGTGTTTCTCTCACTGTACTCGTCATTTTTTTTCTCTTGGGAAAGCCACCAGGCCCAGCCGTGTTTTATTCCACAAGGCAAATGCATTTGCAGGTCACTGGAAAAATATCTGATTTTGGTGTTATTGATATTCAATTATTCTGCTTAATCTTTCCCTAGGGAGCGGAACAGCGAGTTGCGAATGGATAGAGGAAGACCCTGATTTTAACCATCTGCTGTATTTTCCCATTTGGTTCAGCCACCTGAGCGTCAGGCATTGTTGCAGCACTCCGTTTTGTAGACCTGCTGTTCACAGAGTTTTTTTAATGTGAATACAAATAAGCTAAATGTATAAAGCAGGTGGATTAGAGGTGACTGGTTCAGGGTGGGTAAGCAGCTTATGCGGAGAGCTCTACAAATCCCTTCCAGGGATATGTATCTTCTCAGCTCTCTCATTCTGTTATGTGAAACTCTTTATTTTTTGACCTTTCAGGCAAAAGCTAAGCAGTTTTTAAGCAGTCTGAAATAAATTCCGCTTATGCATGAGAGTTATGGCAGGGCAGCGCTTAAATCATTTATGATTCCCTTAGGAGTTCTTTTTTGTGCCAGAATACTTTATAACATATAATAGATTTTGTCAGTGTGTATTTGCATTGTTCATTAACAGATTTTGTGGCAGTTCTAAACCTGCAGTGTTATTGCTCCTCCAACTTTCGTATTTTTTGTCTTCCATGTAATACACAGAACGCTCAGACATCTGGTGGTTTCATTTTTGTCTCTACTTTTAGTTCATTCACTGCATTAGCAAACCACTCCAAATGCTTTGCTAGTGCACTGTTGTCATGCAGAGTTGAGACAAGCGGTCAACAGGGGGCAGTAGTGATCCACTGAAATTATTGGAGTGTGTCACCCTTCACTTCAAGCACATTAGTACAACCTTACATCTTCTCAGATGTAAGCATGAGAGCATCAGCCTCCTTTGAAAGCCCTGATTGGTCGGAGACCTTTGTTACAGTACTGTTGCCTAGAATATACCATACTGACAGTTGACAAATTGCACTGATTAAGTTCTTACCTATTATCTAGGTATCTAGGATCTTACCTACACTACCAGTCAAAAGTTTGGAAACACTTGACTGAAATGTCAGATTAAAAATCTTAATCTGAAGACATTTGATTAAACGTTAAAAATGTAAAAATACAATTGTACCAACATATTAATTTCGATTTAATTTTTGTTATTAGAAAACTCCAATAAAAAAAATGTTTTTGAAATAGATGATTTGGACCAAATAATGAAGAAAAAAGCAGCCAATAAGAGCGCAGGATAGAGGGGAGCTCTCAAAATCTTCTCAAGATGATTCTTCAAGAAACTGGGTGATGAAAAATGTCAAGAACTTTTTTGTAAATTCTAGACAAAGGGTGACTATATTGAATATGCTAGAATATATCCTATTTTACCTTATTTTGAATTTTCTTTAGTCACAACATATTTCCTAAAGTTACATTTGTGCTATTTCATAGATTTAATAAGTTTACTATTTTTCATAAAATAAAACAAAATATGAACAAAAAAAAGTGTTTCCAAACTTTTGACTGGTAGTGTATGTTTCACCAGGTTAAATAAAAAGAGAAAGATCTAGTTTATGTATCTGTATTTTTAGGTGTCATCAGTGGTGGGTTAGGTAATGTTAGGTAATATAGCAACTAGTTTGTTTAGGTGCTTTAAAATGATACACGCACAGCACCTTCTTAACATCTCTTGCAGGATTTGCATTGTGACAGAAGGTTAGTATGAGTGGAGCTTACATACGGCCCTGAGGACCCCCTGAGCGCCGACAGCACCACGGTGTGTGGCTCTTAAATGCAGCTTAACAGTCTTGAGAACTTGATTTGCTGTAAACCTGGAGCACTTGTACAGCAACCATAAAAGAGATTGATGGTTGAGCTGGTACAGAGGGTGCAGCTTAAGTAGCCGGTTAGCACGAGAAGAGCAGGAAGAACATCAGGCATAAGTTTCCTTCAGGGTTCCTCACAGCTGTCCACAGTGCCATGTTCGGACTGAGGTCCAAGTGCCCACAGGAATCTACTCAGTCCCTCATCGTAATTGATGGTTGTAGTTTTTCTTATCTAACAGTAGGTTTTGCTGAGACCTTGTATTTTTAGTGGAATGATATGAGCTGTGTTTCAAACACAAGCGCCGCTGTAGACAGAATGTTAAGGCATTACAAGCACATTCCCAATATGAAGTCTGGGAGCATAATTATACTGTCTACAATACTCTAAGAAGACAGCATTGCATGTATCGCATCATGTTTAGTAGTGAATGCAATCCCAGAACGCATTGCACAGAGTTCAAAAATGACTCCCAAGTGCAAAAATTAATAAAAATGAGAGAACTGTTTAAATATGTTCAATTAACCCCATCCTGTAAGGTGTCGATTAAGAAAAGTTTCATCTAATTAATTATTTTAGGAGTTTAAACACACTTTTACTTACTGTTTTTGTGAAATATGTATTTTTAGGCTTACTAAGAGTATTGTTAGCTTAGCAATATGCTGACACAAAATTCAAATGTGTGCACAGGCACGCAGTGGCTATACAGAACATTCTGAAAAGCTCACTTCCTAGGAAACACGTATTGATCAATATTAGACCCTTGACCATGTTGAAAGCTAAACTGAGGTCATATGTCCATTTTCTTCTGAGGAGCTGATAGGTGTGCAACTTGTTGAAGACTTTTACTCCTCCTTGTGACTTTGGAGTGTCTGAGTTTTAATGTGCCTGACAGATGGGCTATAGGGACCAGCACTCACTGCCTTCCTCATTCTCACTCCAGGTCCCTGGTGACTTCGGCTTGTGTTAGAAATTGCTCACTTTTCGACCTGTGAATGCCACTCGCTCTGTAGCTCTCCCAGTCACCTTGTCCCCATAAGACAAAGAGTGTGGGCTGTGTTGAAACCTGACACACCTGGATGTATATATTGCCTGCCTTATGCTGTGTGAACTCATCGTGTTCCACTCTGGCTGTTTCTTGCCTTACACATCACCTAAGGATTTGAACATACAGCACAGTATATGAAAATATTGGCCCATATATACAGTACCGGTCAAAAGTTTGGAAATACTTTATAAATTTTTTTTTACATTTTAGAGTAAAAGTAAACTCATCAAAAGTATAAAATAACACAAATGTAATTTTGGGAATTATGTTGTGACTAAAGGAAATTAAAAATAAATTAAACTAAGTTATATTCTAGCATATTCAATGTAGTCATCCTTTGCCTAGAATTTACAAAAATGTTTTTTGACATTATTGCATATTTCAATCATCTTGAGAAGCTTTCTGAAGAGTTTTGAAGGCGTTCCCCACTACCCTATGTATTGGCTGCTTTTTCTTCATTATTTGGTCCAAATCATTTAATCACTTTAACCAGTCACTAGGTAATTTGCCCAACAGCACAAGTTTATAGTTGCTTTTAGATTTGCTGCTTTCCTACAGCATTTTCTCAGTTCATGTTCTCCTATGTTTTTCCTAAACTTCAGTCAGAATCTAGTTGGGTTACAACCATGGCCTAATGTGTTGTGTGCTCCATCCACTGACACATGGAGTGCACAGGTTTTAGAAAATAAGTGAGCACTGCCTAACAGCAAAGGTGTTGGAGACCTGGTTTAGTGTGACTGGCCCTCTGCTGGAGTTCTGCCTAATGTAAGTGCTCGCATCAGGATCTGTCAGTATTATTGATAATAAGATGGCAAGCCACCAATGCAGCCATCAACAGGCAACCAAGAATTCAAAACCCCTGCCAGCTTACCATCAGTCATACCTCTGCTTCTCTGTTAGGCCATTATTGGCTTGAATAGTTCCTGAGTTCCTGAGGTTCTAATAATTATGTATATTCTGTAAGTTAAATTGGAAACTGTGGAGACCGTCACTTTCACTAATAAAATTGTTTGGACAGATTCATCAATTCCAACAGGCCCAGTCAGCTTTTCTGTGTGAACAAGGGGGTAATGTAGATGTTGAAGTGACCTAATGCTATTTTTCTCCTGCATTCAGCATTTAAAACATGTTTTACAGGTTTCTATGTAGAGACTGCGCTTAGAAACTTCCTGGTACTGATGTATGCTCACCTTGAGATGCCCATAATTTCATTTTGTCATATTCATGTGTCTTTGAAGAACAAAGTGTGAAGATACTGTCTTATGTAATATTCTTTATTCGTAACATCAGTGTTGTAACTCCAAAATCAGCATGTGGTAAAGACTCAGACGTTTTGACTTAGGCATTGTAGATGTTCCATGGTGAGAACTCTGGATTGTAGTTGCAAAATTCATTTTGGCTTTGGAAAATTGCTTCCAAGCACATGCTGTAGATGAAGCTTTGGAGATGAATGGATCATGTGTTGTATTGATTTTTTTCTTCCATTGGTTCCATAATCCTGGCTAAGCAATGGGAGATTTAAGCACAGACCTGTGTCAATGGACATAGGAGCCAGGATCTTATTAACCACGTCTTTCCTGCCCCCTAACCTTTTTGTACTGATCCAATAAACCCACCAGTTTATCCGTGTCTCCGCAGCTAACAAGGAACATTCTCTAAAATTTCAAAGTATATATCAAAAACGTTATTCTTAAGTAGTGAGTGGAACATTTTAAAAATGTTACAGAATTAATAATGTTTGAATAGCATTCCTATAACCAAGAAATAACACTAAGACAATGTCTAAGAAACTGGATGTTTTGAATATTCCTAGAAACTTTCAAAATAATATTTAAACATACTTACAAACTTGCAGACCTTTTCTGTTGTTGTTGTTAAACTGTGAGTGTTTTCTGCGGACCTGTTTTTTTGTTGTTAGGATTTAAATAAGGTTGTGCCTATTGGTGGTCACATTTGAAAATCCATTATTGTGTAAGGTGCTGCCCTCCTGGACTCAAAGATCAATACTGCTTTGTCGGCAGATTCGAGCCCTCTCTCTGCTCGGGTGAAGATGAATTAGATTTTTCTATAAAAAGTGGCTTCGCTTTGCTGTAGAGCTTATCGTGTGCGTGCGGGATGTGGTACTCTTCACCTGTGGTATTTCATCCACTGTTATTGCCACTGTCCTGGGAAAGTATAGGAGATGCATTCTCTTACTGTCTGTCCCCATATGTTTTCTATAGGGGACAGTTCTCATTTTAAACGGTTATGATCTGTACTAAGGTTTATGATTTATAGATTAAGTTCAATTTTTCACAACCCATCTGCTACTAAGATCTTTTCATCATTGTACCAAGAATACTTGCACCTCGATCTTATATTTTCAAAGACTAATGTTTATGGATTCTTTTCATCTATCTGTATATTAAAAATGTCCACATGTACACTATAGGTCAAACATTTAGATACACCCAGTCTTCATTTTTAATTTTTTTTACATGTTTACAGCTACAGTGGTAGCAAGTACATGACAGATCAGTGTTCAAAATGGTCTCCTTACTCCCTATATTACTAAGATTCCCAATGGTAAGCTTATAATAATGATTTATAATTTGAGCTGTCGAGGTCTGATTTTCCAAGAAATGTCAGTTCTGTGTCAGGCTTCAACAAATGTAAAGAACAGTATGTAAAGTAACCTGCAATATTATGTTTCAAACAGAGATGCAGACAGAGAGGCATAAGGCTTTAAAACAAAATGTTAGCTGTGCAATGGTTGGAAAATAAATTTTCCTTTATTGTCTGGTATAAGTCATCCAGAAAAATAACATTTATATTAACAAAATAGTCATAGAAATTCATAAGTAGGCACGGTATTTGTCTGGAGACAAAACGTTTCAAGCATTTAGTTTTTAGATTATTTTAGATTTAGATCAACATTTTAAGATCATGTGAAGCATAATGTTTTTGATCTTCAGGTCTGTGTCTGTGTGTTTCAGGTGGTGCTGAAGATCATCCAGCATTATCAGGAGGGTTCTGCTGGGGCTGATGGTAGAAGACAGGCTGGAGATCACCAACTGCTTCCCCTTCTCTCAACACACTGAGGATGATTCTGACTTTGATGAAGGTGAGAAACTAAAGTTGTGTTCAGTGCAATAATCATTCATTAACATTAAGTAGAGAGTATTTGTTTTCTAAATGACATTACAGTTGTACAATTGCTAAAATTATTAACATAGATTTGGGTGTGATTAGGATCTCTGTAGTGTTTATAAGGTGATTGAATAAATAAAGATAAATCATAAAATTACATTGTGTGAAAGGAAACATATTTTCTACAAGGACCTGTAGTTAGTTTTAAAACAGTAAGAATATGTATGATAACTGGGGTCAGTTGTGGCCTACTGGTTACAGAGTCTGACTTATAACCCACAGGTTGCCGGTTTGATTCTCAATACTGACAGGAAACAACTAAGCTGTCTGTGAGCAAGACACCATACCCTCAGTTGCTCCCCTGGCACCACAGTGCTGCCCACTGTTTCAGGTGTGTGTTTATGGTTTACAGTGTGTGTGTCTGCAGTAACTGGAGGGCAAATTCTGAATATGGGTCATATACTGGGCCTGCAGTTACACACAATCAAGGAGCACAATATGCTGTAGTAACACAGCTTTAGCCTTACTGGGTGAGCAAGGCCTCGTTAGCTGGCCCCAAGATTTCTCACACTGGCCCTGGGACTATTAAGCCATCCTTATTGCTGAGGCCCCTTGTAAGCTGTCAGATATTAAACTCCACTAGAAGTGGAGGCTTTTGTATTTTATCACACCTACTGAATCTGCCCTGCCAGCTTCTATTCACTACCTGCCTGCACGTCTATGATCACGAAAAACGTCACCGTCAATAACGGCGCTAGTAAACGATGAAGTAAATTGCGGTGTAATTCAACAGAAACCTGTATTGGCGTGAAGGTTTGGGGCTCAGCTTTTATAGGCTCTCTCCTGAGAGCGCTAGCGAAAATGCCTCATCAAGCTGGCTCTGAAGAGAAGCGAGAGCGAGAACGTCCTGGTTTCAGCGCGGGAAGAGACACCGCATGTTGTTTATTTGAATTTTACGACCTGCGAGATCGCAGGTGTAGCCGACAAGACGGGCTGTGCATCATGGGAGGCAGAACGAGGCAGGGATGCATTATCAAAAGTGTAATGGGCCTGTAGAGGGTTCAGAAATGAAGGGATGCAGGGGATGAATATTGACTGAAGTGTAGTTTTGTGGTGCAGACTTCCCATTTAAATAAAACTGTGAATTGTCAGAGCTCAAGCATTAGAATTTTCGGCCTAGCCCACTTTCCTTAATTTAATAAAAAATTAAAAATGTAGCTAATTTTAACAGCGTATTTTTTAATGAGATTTCAGAAGCGAATATGTATTTCTTAATAAACATTATAATTTCTAAATGAAAAAATTGCTGCAAAAAGTCCTGTCTGCTTTAAAAGTTAAATAACTGTAATACAAACTATAAATGTTTGTACTAGTTTTAAATAACAAGAATAATAAGTTTTTAAGTACACTGTTGTAATAAATCTCTACAAGCACTTAATGTGCTTGCCTCATTGGTTGTTGTATCAGGCCGGCCGAGTTGCTCCACAGTATTTGCATTTTAGGGAAATCAGCCTAAAAATGATTTACATACAGTTGTCTCTGCAGCATATAGTTGTCTATTAAGAAAAAAAGATGCACTTTATCTTTAAGTTTGTACTTATTTTAAACAAGATGCGTTCCCCAGTAATGCCTTTATCTATAGCCGAGGCTTAAGGGGCAGCATGTATCTTCATGTATACATTAACTCAGTGACTCTGACGGTGCCTGTGGTGTCCTCATAGCTCATTTATTCTTCTGCTCTACTTTAGGTTTGTACATATGACAATGCGTGTTTGAGTGTGCCATTGACTGCCCCCCCCATCCCATCACAGCTTGTTTTTCTCTTCCGTTCACTGTCTTTAGCCTCTAGGCTTGTTTCCTGACAAATTATGGAGCCTAATGGATATTTAAACACCCCTCATATGCAAAGCAGGAAGCCTTGTACAGTGCGGGCTGCAGAAAGGTGTAAATTTACTCTTTAATGAGCAGTCGGGACTCTTTTGCTTGTTTTTCCTGCCAGGCAATTGCTTTATTTATCACAGAGTTTTTAAAAGGTGAGTTAGAGCCGTCCGCCTCTCCTTCCTCCCTCAGTGTGAGCGATTTTTGTTTCCACAAGCGTTCTCATTTTCTTCCGTTATGAAAACCCGCCAGTGACCTCAGATGACTTCTGTTACTCCACTTCCCTTCACTTTATTTTTACCTGGTGTTTGACTTCCACAAACAGGGCAGAAGTCTTTCGGGTGGTGGGATTGACTCTTATCTGATGGACAAGTGCAGGTTCACTTCAGAGAGACTGAAACTGCAGGATGGAACTCCTAAAGAGAGTAATACAAACATTCATAGAGATAAGCTTCGGCTGTGACCTTCAGAGTCTGAAACAGGCAGTGAAAAAGAGTGCTGGGTTGCGTTCTACATATATTTTTAATCTGTATACATAGGTTTTCCCTTACATACTGTTTTTAGAGTTTGAAATGCGTAAAGCAGCATTTAACGGATAAGGTACAGTCAGCTGGCCAGCGTATGTTATTTGACACAAAATGGGCCAATATCAAAAAAAAAAAAAAATACCTTAGTATTTTTGGGCCTTTGCAGTAGAAATGATCGTTCTTTTAGGGTTGCTTGAGTTTATTTTGCGAAAATGAAACAAGACTAGGTGGTGCTTATTATTTATAATCCCATGAAAAAGTCATTCTGCCCCGAACTTTACACACAAGTCACAGAATGTTCCTGCATTTGTTTACCTGCGTTTAGCAGGTCAAACTAATGTTATGGTAATGTGAATGATATCACATCAGGGTAATGTTATTGTGTATATGCTTTAAAACAGGCAGCCATGAATTGATTACATGAGTATGATTCTGTGGAAATAAACATAATTACAAAACCCAAATGTAGGTGGCATACAAATTTGTTTTGTGCTTGTTTTTTGTTTTGTTTCCATAGCTTCAGCCCCTACTATTGCAGGCAGATTAACTCTTGTAAGGCCATAATGAACCGTTTGTTGATTGTTTACAGTACTGTTACTGTACTGGGCTAATTGTGGCCTTTACCATTGGTATCAGTTTTGGCCTCTTGGTCCTGTTAGGGCTAGCTCACTTTGCATATAATAGTTGTTGGGTTTTGTTGGATCAGCTTTGCCGGCAAGTGTTGTCGTTTGTTTTCACCAGCTGAACATTCGAACGCCAGTTGTTGGGTTTTAAAATGTTTGATGCCTACGTAATCTGGCTTTATTGCTAACTGTTGGCATGACAGTCAGGTAAGTGCTCTTGCTTGCCATGTAGAAACGATTATGGGATGGATTTCCTCAAATGTTAAATTGGATAAATATTAACTACGTTAAACATTGTATTGAATAGCATATATAATCGCAGGCCATCCAGCAGTGCCTCATCCACAAGCCCATTTAATTCACTCACGAAGACGCAAAACAGTTTTGTTGTTGTTTGTTGGGGCAGGATGAACCTGACAGTTGTTTCCCAGCATTCTAAATATAACAGCAAACTTCAGAATGTTTAATGTGTTGATGTTTGTTTGTTAAGGAAGTGCGAACCAGACTTTGGGTGCAAATGTGATTGCTGTTATTTTCTGCCTCATCTGCCTGTCTGTTCTCTGGTCCTCATGTTGTGTAATGTGAATGCTATTTTCACGTATCATATTGCAATCCACAGGTCGCAGTATCTGAATTTCCAGTCCTATCAACACGGCATACAGCTATATCACAAGTCTTCTGTTTACTGTGTGGCAGTTTTGTTTTTAAATCGTGTCTCAGGAGAAGGCCTTTTTTTTTTGCAACTAGTAAAATGAGTCTTCACGTGGTAACATCTGGGTTAATTATGTTTATGTTTTTTAAAAATGTTTATTGCCTAGTTGAACTGTCAGCGTGTGTTATTCACTCATGTTTTTTTCTATAATGAGATTCATCTTTCATCGTATTCCAGGTTGAGGATGAGGCAGATAACGCCAGATGTTTCCTCAGCCTCTGTTCCACATAAATGCACCATGACACATCGGTACACCGAACGCTTTCTCCATCAGCATTTTCCACAATAGTCACTGTTCAGCCATTGTGCTTTTTTCTCCCCAAAGTTTCATCTCAGAAACTTTTCATTAGCAGAATTTATTGGTAGTAGTAATCACAGAACTGTATAGGGACAAGCCCCAGACGTGTATAGGGAAAATATTGCACCTTAATGTCATTTGCTTGTGAGAATGTAATTAGGGGCTACTTTTTCAGATTTCTCTAGAAGAGAGGGAGTAACAGTCATACTAACTTAACAGCACACACAATTATTGGGTAAAGTGTTTTTAAATTAATAAAATGAAATTATTACAATTAAAAATGAACTTTTGTTTAACTGTACTTTTTCATATTGAATGAAATAAGAATGTTTATAATAGACATTTTTCTTGCCTCATCCACCATCTTGTGTTTTATTTTTTTTATTTTACTATTTTATGGGATTGTTGGACCCTGAAAAGTGAATGCAGTGCTGCCTTAGAATTCGACTGAAACGAGATATCAAGGTATTAAATCAGGGTATTATATGGCAGCATGATTAGGTTACATATTTTTGCAATGGACACATGTCTGTGACGTCTTAAAATGCTGCTTCTTTAGGCAGCTCATTAGGTTTTGGAACAAGAAAGATCTCGTTTCATTTGACTAGTTTTGTTTCATTTGTTTGTGTTTACATGTAGTATGAAACTAGATGCAGAACAACAGTTCCACACAGGCAGAAAACAAAACAGAGAACAGTGTGTTGTTTATGAATCGTGATGCTCACTGACACGCATTCGAAAGCCTCATTATCGTAGTGCAGTGTTGCTCAATCCACGTCTGAGGGAGCACTGCATGCACACTGCATTTATAAGTGCTCCTTAGTTGAAAAACTTAATTCAGGCCAAAGAGCAATTACAAATAGGCTAATTAGTAGAATCTGTTGTGTTGGATAAGGAAGACACCAAAATAGATTAGAAACAGAGGGTTTGCATGTTGAATCTGAATGAATTAAATTAAATTATTTGGAACCACATACACAGAAATAGTCGTACTAAAAACATTTATTGAATTCCAATGCGCCTTGTTGCATTTTCACCTGTTTACTTCCTCCCGAGGCATTTTTTGCTTTTGTTAGACACTGCTTATGTGCAGCAAAATAAGATGATGACATCCTCTTCACCAGAAGGTGGCAGTATGGGACCTCTCAGAAAAGCCCATGAGTGCATGAGCTCGGTGACTTTGACTGGGTGGGGGGTTTTCATCTGATAAACACATAAATAAAACTGTGTATGACTTAAAGATTGCAGCTCAGTGCTGTCGGAGGTAATCCGCAGTCCATATTTTCTGGCAGAAAAATTGAGTATTCATTGTGGAAATGATCTTGTAGATTAACTTGGGTTCCAGGCAGAGGCGCAGCAAGAATGAATTATCCATTTAGGCTGTTTGTAAGTTTGTATTTTGTACATGAGCGGAACATTACGACTTCACCTACATGGGCAGGAGTGATGCATTTCTGAGTTGATTTCAGGTTTCTGTCATAAGGAGGAGGAGAGGTGCGTGCCGCGGTTAACAGAGTGTGGATGAAGAAAAATGAACGCTTTTCAGCAATGTCGTCAGTCAAGTGTTGTGCCCAGCATCCTAATGTGCTTGGGGTGTAATTTTTATTTTCTGTCTTTGTTACTTGCCAGAATCTGATGTTATATAACTGCAGATCCTGCTGAAAAAGCAGGTTAAACCAGTCTAAGCCAGTCTAGTTTGTAGGGCTGCACAATATATTGAAAATTATCTAAATATATAGTTTATAGTATATATGTAGTTTTTCAATTTATTTTAATTGAAATTGATTTTACAAATATAAAGCATTATCGTACCACATATTACATATCTCATTATTTAGCTAAGTTTTCACATCACATTTTTTTTATCCTTTATTATGCAGCCCTAGTAGTTTGTTGGTCTTAGTTGGTCCCCCGGCCTGGACAGGCTGATTGCTGGTTTTAAAAGGGTCTGGGGACTTTTAAAATGGTCTGGTTGAGAGATCCACTGGCCAACTAACTAAACCAGCTGTACGCCAGCTTGGCCAGGATGGAAGACCAACTACAGTGAGTTAACTAGTTAAGTCATTTTTTAGAAAGGGTGTGTGCAGCACAGGCATAACAGCCTGAGACTAAGTAACTGAAAATAAGACATTAGTTACCGTGAGCATAATGTATTACGGATGTGGACCTGTCATGAGGCCTATATGTGCCTTTCTTGGCCAATCAATTATTTAAATGCAGTAATTTATTATTTACAACCATCTAATTCTGTCACGCGTACTCCCTTTTCCATCAGCTAAATAACACTTTTGACACAGCTGCAGTTAAACCATGGGAAACACCACAGATACATGCCAGTACTGTCTAAATCTTAATAACCTTTGTCATTAGCCACCCGCCCGGAAACCAGTCACATTGCCAAGCACATGAATTGAGTATTTTTTTTTCCTTTATAAGTACTTTTGCTAATATACGCTGCACGAACTGGATAGAATTAATGTTAGCTTAAAGTCCGCACGAACTGGAAGTTGACTGGAATTGATTTCAGTTATGTAATTCAAAGATAAATGGAAAATTGGGTGTGTGGCTTGTTTTTTCCACTGGAATTGAAAAGTAGACTGTTGGAGGGGAGTGGTTAACTACTCTGGCCCCGCCCAAGCTGTCACACTGACATCATCACAGATGGGCTGCCGTTCCAGAAGGGAAGTACATTTTCAGATTTTGATTGAACCTTGGACCCATGATTTTATAATAAACAATGCAATATTTCATAAAAAATAAGAACAGTGTATTTTGTGTGTAACTTTAAACAACAGGTTTGGAGATACATAATTGCATTTTTTATATTGTTAGCCACCTGCTCTCTAGATATCTGTAATAGTCATTGAAAACACTGTATCTGTCATCCACTGCTGCTAATACACAAAGCCCTTTCTCACAACCCTTCCTTTTTAGTTGAAATCTCAAATAGGCGTATCTATAGAAGACCCTGTTGTGTGCCTTTACTTGTTGTGTCAGAGCAGGAGAGGTTAAGTGTTGCTTGCAGGGATGGTAAGCAGTATTGTGAGGTTTAAAGCACGGCCTAATGAGTTTTTGTTCAGCAGAGCATGATCATGCCGCTCTGTCGCGGGCGGAGTGCAGCCCCTGGCGTCTTCTCCACGGCCTGTGGCGAGGATTACAGCTGCGGTTAATCTCCGGTTAGATCAGATCAGTCGAGTGCCGCTTCACTGCACCCCTGGGCACCGTTTGCCACCCTTGTTCTCCCAGCAAGAGCCCAGAAATATTTGCTTTGAAATGCATTGCTCCGCAGCTTGTCTCCACTATAACAACCCCTTATTTTTTATTTCCCCCTCACTCCATCCAGCCTCAAGCAAGATTTCTCTTGTAGGTCTTCGTTTTCTTCTCACCCGAGTTGTCTCCGTAAGGCCTGGAGGATGGTTTAGGATTGGTAAAGAGTGCCCGGGAGGGTTGTGTTTCCAGTCCGTTTCTCACAAATCTGGGTTTTGTCTCACCCTGAGGCGAAAGTAATTCAGGTCAGGGTCAGTGTAAAGCATGTGTGTGTTTGTTTGTCTCTTTACTTGTCGCATATATCAACAGCGGATGTTGTCTGCTAATTGCTGAAAAACCTGCAAAATACTGCACCCACTTCATTTGCAACTTTCCATTGGTCCTTTTGTCTCTAAAACAACTTTCAATACTCCCATTAGCATATTTAATTATCGCATCACTGCACATTACCCAATGACCTGCGTTTCCTGTGATTTATTTTTATTAACCAATCAGCATCCAAGAAATTACTTCTGGCTCTTCCCACAGGGCCCTGCTTATCAGATTAGACACAGGGCTCCCTTTTCTTAGACTACATTACTTTGTTTTGTACAGTCAGGGGGCTGTAGCGTTCACCCTTTGCTTCACCGACCATTCAGGATTCCGGCACGAGTGTTAATTCACGTGCTGCCTAAATTGATGTCTCACCTCCTGCATTTGCGTACCTTCAGTTGTGGGTAAGGCGATGTCTGGGCCAAGGTGTTTGGCAGGATTGGGATTTGAGCGTTTCAATGGGTGCGCATGTCTGTGTCGGGAGATAAAGTTATCTGTGTCAGGCACACACTGGGCAAGTTCCATCCCTTATGTAGGCTCCTGAGTCGAGAGCAGTGGTGTGGAGGTGGTGGGGTTGGGGATGCTAAAAGGGTTTGTTTCACGCAGTGGCGACAAAGTGGATGAAAACGCTAATGCTGCTAATGACTCGCTTCTCACTACACACCACCCAACCCCCCTCCCCCAACCCCCCACCCCCCATCCAGCGCTACATTGTGCTTGTCAGCAACTGAGCCACAGAGACAAAGGTGAGCACCAGGTGGAGAATGAAGAACAGGAGGTGATATAGTTTCAAGTTGAAAAAGTTGTTTCAGAAGAATAAATGTATTCATTATACAGTATGGAACTGGAAGCCCTTATTGGAAGAGTTGTGTGTGGTATACGAGCCTCTAGTTCTTGAATAAAACAAGGGGAACAATATTCAACACCCTGCATATAAATGTTTAACAAATTTAGTTTTAGTGACTGAGGTACCCATTAAAACCGTTTGACTTAAAGGGATAGTTCACCCAAAAATTAAAATGTATCCATCATTTCTTCACCCTCATATCATTCCAGACCTTTATGACCTTGTACCTGTGTGGAACACAAAAGAAGATATTTTGAGAAATGTCGGTGGTTTTGTGTCTTTACAGTGGAAGTCAATGGGTGTCAGTGTTGTTTGGTTACCAATATATTTCAAAATATCCTCTCACGTGTTCCTCAGAAGCAAGAAGGTTATACAGATTTGGAATGACATAAGGGTGAAGACACGATGGATACATTTTCTTTTTTGGGTGAACTGTCTCTTTACTATCTTGATTTTTATAAAACTGTTCCTGAAGCAGTGTATATGGGGGCTTTATCGTCTTAAACTATAGGAACATTAGGAACAAACAGTGTTTGTAACGTGGTGAACCTGCTCTTGTAAAAATGGCCTTGGCAAGTATATAATCACGTAGAGCAATGATTGGATAAAATCACTTCCATAAGATGACTGCCTTAGCCATTATTGCTCTTGCCCTTACTATCTGACAACAGACATAGATGGGGGAAGGGCTTTCTCAAGTGTAAACCCATTTGGGTATGAGAAATGGGGGTGAAAGATGGCACACCAGACCATAATGCTTTTTCCATCGGTCAGAAGGGCTGTTACCGTAGGTTACGCTAAAACCAGGCTAAGATTGCGTTGACCTTGGATATAAGTGGTTTTCATAAATTTCAGCTTTTTATGACTGGGTCACAGCACAGATGATTTATTCTGTGTAAGAATAAATATGAGGTTGCGCTTTTGTGGCCTTTAGCAACTATCTTGTTATGTTTTCTGTGACTTGGTGAACTTTGACTTTGAAACTCACTACGTATTTCTTTAAAAACATACACTCAGTGTAGCATCACTATGAGAGGAAGCGTTGTTTAGTTAAAAGAGGCAGTGCATAAACAAGACAAAAAAAATTTAAATGAAAGCTAAATGTTTGATTTTTGTTGTCAATTTTTGTTGACTTAGGGTACATATGGTATTGAATCATAGGTAGAGCCAGCAACATTGGAAAGTTTGGAGAGTTTCCCCATTCAAGTATTTAGGAGCTGTTCTTGCCTGGGGGTCGGTTTGAGATGGCTGCTGAGTGACCATTACTTGACTTTCTGTAAGGGAACATAGTTTAAATGAGTCCCCGTCATTGCTAACTCTGTTGCCATGGAAACCACATTGTAACTCATTTAGTTTTACACATTGTTCTAAGTCTTTATAGGATGCTTTGGTGGAGTCGTAGGTATGTTATGATATCTCAAGTGGACTGGCTGCTGAAACTGAGCGCAAAGTGTTAGGGGAGCTAATAAGCGCTAAAGCAAGGTGCCATTTATAGATGCGCAGGGAACTTGTGCTAAAGAGACTTGTTAATGCTAATGTTTTGTTAGCAGCTAATAGCTTATTAATGGTGTGCTAATGAGCTGCTAATAACGCACATAGCCACACCTCCGAGGATGAAGAAAGAGAATAGTTCAAGATCCTAAAATTTCAGGAAATGTACAGTTTTATTAACAAACATTTCATCTCTGTAACTCAGAAAGCAGTTGCAGTAATGTTTCTTTGGGCTAAGCTGTATCGCCAGGGGCTCATTTAGTTGAATTGGGGATTTACAGGACTCTGTGGGTCTGTGACTTTGTCAAGACATTGTAGAGTTGGAAGCAGCCAGAACAAAGCTTCAGGAGACATGACTGCACAAACACTAATACATTGTTGGGTCAGATCATGGGCCCACGAGTTATTATTAAAGCCACTTTGTGTACTATGTACTGTGTGCAGAGAATTGACTCTTTGATAATTATTGATACAGGTCATATTGTGGTGACTGTAACTACAATGTTTAGAAAACCATGATGACAGTATGTGGTAGAAATGTACAATAACTTAATTTACTCTCCTATTGCTTCTCACTAAGCAATACTGGAGTAGAACAAGTGCTAGATGGAAAGTTGGTCAGACCCAGCAACAGTGACCAAAGTGGGCAGAGTTTAGTGAAGGGTCAGTTTGTCCTAATGTTTATTGACTTGCAATGTGTCTTCATCTTCAGCCATCCTGCCATCTGACGACATGTAACATCAAGTTTGTGCAGCTCCTGGGCTGTTCTGACAAATCTTCCTCATTCTTTTATCTATAAATATACAAAATTGTGCAGAAACCCATTTTATTAGTTTCTGGAACATGCTTCAAGCAGAAAAAGTTATTTTATTAACCTCACATTAACTTAATCCCACCTGTAATTTGTTCTTATGGATCTTGGAGGCTTTTGGTACCATCCATTTTTCCAGCATTTTATTTAGGACTTTAATTGCTTACTGGACGTTCCGAGAAGTCGGCTGATATTAGGAATGTTCTAGTGATTCATAGCTTTAAGTACCCTTGTTCTGTAGCTCCCTTTTGTTATACTCTCATTTGTTGCTCTTCAGGGGTACTTACTGACTTTTTAGGTCTTGCCTCATTGGCTATGCTCAACTTGAGTAGGCCGACTGAGTGCTCCGAAAAAACAGGCTTATCGCCACAGGGGCCCCTTCCTGCCTTTCTCACCACAGGCCTTCTTCTCTAGCATCGGAACACTGTGTGCTGTGTGTGATTCACTGTTTTATTTTTGTGGGACCCCTCGTGTCATAAAATAGGGCGTCTTCTTCAGTGCCTGACAGAAAGTGGCAACTAAGTGATGGATATGAGCTTTTTTTGCACAGGCTTGCTTTGGTCATGCTCGGCAAGACATCAGCACCAGGTTATCTCTTTAACATCAGGGATTCAGACATCCTTCATATTTCCCCCTCACAGGCTAAATCTCCTAATTTTCCATAGTTTCTCTGTCATTGTGCGTCCTACTGTTTTATTCACTTGGATTTCTCATTTCTGCTCTTTTGCTGTTGGTTCCCATGCTCACAGCTTTTATTTCTTTGTCTTCATTCATCTCTTATCAAAACATAGGCTACTGGCTTTTGCTTGTGATACAACAATATGCTGCAGTGTTACAGGGCATATCGGCGGTGTGGTAATATGGCCGCTCAATCAAAATACCACAAACACAATATACCATAATTATTGTTGTGTTCCCGATCGCATGTGGTGCGAGCACGTTGATTAAGAAGTGCCGCTAGTTACTCAGGCTTAGCACCAGGAAGTCCTGTCTGAGCCCAGTGCTATGTTAAAGTTGCAATCTGTAACATTTGCCTCTCTACTGACATCTCTGTTTAAAACATAAAATTGCAGAGTGCTTGTTTAGTTGTTTTCTTAAGGTGACAGACAAGTTTAAGTTCGGAACAACTGCTGTAAGAACAAGCTACAAACACCCTACTCGGACATGTGATATAGTAGCTGGATCTTCTTTCTGTTTACAGATGGATATTTTAATTATTCATCATTCATATAAACTTACAGTTGGGAATTGGGGTATGGTACGGTGATTGTGTTGAACACTGATCCGATGGACTCAATAACTGATTTTTGTTCATTTATAACCAAAAAATGTTACAGAAAAGTTACAGCTTTAAGTGACATCGTTACAGGACGCTAGACTGAACACAGGGATGTGTTTTCCAGTGGTGTGAGATGCTGAAACCACAGTGAAAGAAGCAAAGTGTTCAATTTTTTTGTTAAAATCAAGACTGGAGGGTTAAACCTGACTGCATGGCAATGCTGCCTGCAATTTAGACAGAATTATATTATTGTTGTATAGTAATATTCAAATATTTATATATTATTAAAATATTCTTGGTGTAAACTGTAATAAAACAACAGAATTGCCATCACTGCCCTGATGTATAAGATACAACAGAAATTATGTATACAGTAATGTTGTGATACAGCTTGGTATCATACCAGAAGACACAATATTGTGACAAACCTAGTATGCAGTGACAAGTGACGCAAGAATGCTTGATATATAGTGACCTCGAACCCTGTGTCATAGCTACACAGCACCGTTTGTCCACTTTAGCTGTCGTGTGTTATTTTTGCTGTGGCTTTAGGGCACATGGATGTTGCCAGATCCATCTGCCTGTCGCTTGTGCCATCACAGAATGAACACGTACCCTCTGATTTATGATGAGTGCAATATTGAATCAATATAATGAATATGACAAAATCGAACTGTCAGCAGTCTCGTGATCTCATAGCTGGAGATGTGTGGGGGGGCACACAGCTTGCCTGCCCGAGTTTATGGAGACCACCAGGGAGGTGGTGATCTGCTTTGGCTCTTTTTCTGTCTCTGTCTCCTTAGGGCAGAAGAAACGCCCCACTGCTCAGCAGAAACGTGATTGGCAGATCGGCAGAGGCTTGTGATGTGCTGCAGATGATTTCTCTGGTGTAATTAGGAGGCAGGGACCATAGAGCAGGAAGGAGAGATATACACCTTCCTCTTCCTGAAGGGAACAGCGTGCTGGCTGAAGGGGTTACAACAGCTTAGTTCTGCCTGCCTAGCACAGAGAGAAACCTCAGGACATGATGCTATTAAGAGTTTGGGACATACTGACATGTATGGAGCTTGTATGATGTCATGTCAAGCTTAAGGCATTGGCCAGTCAGCCTGGAATGTTCTGATTAGTTTAGATTGGATTCAGTTTGTGGCTTGTTTTTGATATTTAGTATATTTATTTACAATTATTTACATATATGCATTTGAGTGATTTACAGTGAAGTGATTTACAGTGAAGTCAGGTTATACAATTTATCAGTACGTGTTACCTAAAAATCAAACCCACAACCTTTGTGCTGCTAACAACGCAACGCTCTACCGGTTAAGCTACAGGGGCAATCCCCTTAACCATTAGAAAAACATTAGAAAGGTTTTTGTGATGATTTCTCGTTTGTTTGTCCAAGAGAGCCAGCAGATCATACAGATTCACAAGTAGACGTTCACATTTAATCAGCTTGCATCAAAATAAAAACATTTACACTAGATGGCGCCGTTACTCTTTAGCTAAACAGTGGTTTGAATTCATGCATGCTACCTTCCTGTGCTAGTGTGCTTATTTAAAGCATGAATAGTGTCTTTAATCCTATAAATCGCTGTGTAGAAGTGTGCATCATACAAGTGTGACCTACTTGAGAGAACATCTTTGTAGGAATAGTCAACTGTAGATGGGTGCCATGAAACTAGCTACACAATACTAGCGTTGAAGCAAGAATAAGAAAATCAAGGACCTTGAGCTGGAAAGTGATCATTAATGCTGGCATAGACCATAGATATAACATAACCTCACTTGTCCTTATGGAAATGTCTAGAAATATTGAGTATGTCAGGCTAATGTATAACTTATGATATGATCTTCATTATTAAATAGCTCATACATATCTCATAATAACGTGAGGGTTTGCATTAATTGTAGAAATGGGGATTTTATGGAGGTTTCCATGTTGGAGACTGATGCATTGGTTTGTTTTATTGAACAGTCTTTAGAGTTGTCGTCTACATAAATATTGAGGGGGGTCGTGAGGGAGGTGGGTCAGAAATGTTACAAAATATTAATTTGTCAGAACATGATTACTTAGAGTTGTTTGTTTGTTTTTTTGGATTTATTTGACATCTGACTGATCACATGCTTGACTACAGCAGCATAGTACATGGCTTCATAGCTGTTCTCTGTCTGACACGTGCTGTGAATTTTTCTGCAGGGCTGTAGAGATCAGACTCTGATTCATGTTTACAGACTGAAGATGCTAACAAACACAAAGATAAGGTGCTATTTACCTTTCATGTGTACAAGCCTGACATGACGGCCTGAATTAACTTGTTATTGAGTCTTTCACTTTGTGTTTGCAAGGATGAAGTCAGTCATATTGGGCTTGGAATGGCAGAAGTCTCATTATTGGTTGAAATCTTTCTTTAAGTGTGCTGAGAATCTGATTCCATGTGCCTCAGTGGTTTTGGGCGAGGAAGTAGATCTTAACACATTTTCCCGGGCTGTGGTACCCACTCACAGGGACCTGATGAGGTGTCACTGGCTGCGTTCATCCAACAGGGCTGTGAGACATGAACTTTGAATCAGAGGAGGAAGAAATGAAAAAAAAGAATCAGAGTTTGAGACAATGCAGGTGCCTGGATGGAGCAAGAGTGAGCTTCTCATTTGCACTCCATGTGCCTGGATGTGACATTGAAAGCCATTACCCTGAGGTTTCACTCTGTAAAACAGAAAGATTGTCTTGACCCCAGATGAAAAGAGCAATCCGGCCCTCATTTATCCAGGACACAATAATAAAAAACACATTTGTGAAAAATAAGACAGTAGTGCCAGTGTGGTTATTTTATTTTAATGTATTTTATTTATAAAATGTTTATTTATCAATGTTTTATTAAAAATCTGATTCACTTGTTGACTGTCATTGAGAATTCTGAGTGATAATTAGTGATAAATATTCTGTTTTAATCGGGATCAAAGATGTTTGACCTACAAATTTTGATGTAATGAGGTGCTTGTGACCCGCCATCAGAAGCTAAAATTAAAACTCCTCTGTTTAGACGTTATCCCAAAATGAGCATGTAAGCGATCAATCCCCGTGCCTATAGACATGAGCTCTTTCCATAATTACTGCCCCCAATTTCTCAGGAGCAGAGCTAAACACAGATCTGTTTTAATATATTTATATATAACCCTAAGCCATCCTCTGCATGGGTCTTGAGTGTTAAGACATACTCACTGCTGACTCTTGCTGGGTCTGATCACCTCCTTCATTTCTTCTGTCAATACTTAAATATTACGAACTATGAATACTAATCTACCTAGAATGTTGTGGTCCCTATATTTGCACGTATATCTAGTAATGAACATATTTGGACATATATCTAGATATGGACATATACTTTTTAATGGTCTAGACAAAAATTGTCCTTGGGGTTCCAGTGGTCATGTAAAACCTGGCAATATCAAGTAAAATTAAATAAAATTTCCAGGCCTGGTGATATTATGAAATTTTGTGTAATATTTGAAATCATGGAGATATCTACAGTGAATTTAATTTTTCTTTTGGTTATGCTCAGCTAATTAGCTAAAAAAAAACATATCCAGTAGTCACTAATGACTAGAAAATTCAAGCTGTGAGAAGCCTGAAGTCTGTTCATTCGGAAAGTAATCACACACCTGTCCACAATTTGAGATCATTCATGCCAGTAGCACAACTGATACAGGACCAGTTAAACACCAAAGTTTAATAGTTAGGGTTTGTTTAAATCCGTCTATATAGTATGAGCAATAACAATATTGGCGTATATCTGTAATAATCTCTAATTACATTTACAGCAATGTAACCTTAAAAAAAAGTCTGCCTTATCTCTATCTTTAGGAAGGTGATAATGATTTAGTTCTGTCTAATCTTACACGCTTTGATCAGTTGTTGAATGTCTGTTTTTGATACTACTTTTAGATCATATATATTTCACACTCTTAAAATCGAGGTGCCAGGGTTTGGTTGTGCAGATCTGCTTTTATAAGCCCGCTTGTTTTTCTGTTTGTAAGCCACAGCATTTGAAGTGTCCACAGAAGAAGTCAAAAAGTTAATATGAGGTCTCAGATCGTTCAACAAATAAAAAAATGTTCCATACAAAAATCTGGTGGGTTTGGCTTTGTTTTTATATTTTTTTAGAGTGTTGTTTTTTTCTCTGTGAAAACCCATTTAATTACAGGATGCCATCAGCTAGACTCTCATTATCCTGTTTTTTGTGTTGTTGTTTCAAATGTTTTAGGGGGGTTTGGTTTTGTGCTTTTTGTCTTTTTTACTTCTTTTCTGTTTTTTTTATTCTCATGCAACTCATTTGTCCTTGTGAAATCTGGTTTGTGGTTAAAATCTGTGCTGTGTACTGGAATGTACATGTTTCCCTCTGCTTTTGAAGTTCGTTTTGTATCCGCTCTAAGAGAGACATTGTTTGTCTCCTCCGATCTCTTATAGCACGCACTTCCTTTCAGAGCCAAACTGGAGATGTGTTCCCCCCAAAGGATCAACCATTTGATTAGTTTAATTTTTTTGAGTTACTGTTGCCTTGAAGAATTTCATCCCACGGCTAGTGTTTTGTATCATACAGATGTTTTCTCGTGAGAGCAGACTGCTTCTTATTTAATACACTTTTACGAGAGTCCCTGACTCTTTTAATAAAATGAAGACCTGTGTTGCGCTCATCCTTGATTTGTTTCCGCTTAAAATAATCCGGCTATCTCCCTTTGCAATCGGGATAAACTGAATGGTCTTCGAATGGTCAGAAGGGATCGTTTTTGGACGCTGGGATTCAAATCTGGCACACAAAAGGGGAAAATGTTGTCCAGTGATTCAGCTGAGGCGTTAATGTGTCTGTTCATACGCATATTTCAATCCGTAAAATCAAATCTGACTGCGTTTGAGTAAAACTTTCCAGAGCGTGGGACAGTGTGCGTTACATTGATCGAGTGTTTGTGTGTTTGTGTAAAGTAGGTTTTCTGCATATATACTAAAGCTCACACCCAGTCACTTCATAGCTGATTGTCACAGGTTTAGAATGAACCCATCTTTTTGTGGCTTTACTTTACACCTGCCTTCTGCTACTGGACAGTATTATTTCAGCCTGTTGCATTTATTTGACTGTTTCTCCCTCATCCTCACTCCCTTTATCTTTCACACATCACACACACACACACACTCCTTAGCTGCTGTTGGTTAACTCTGGTGATAGAGGAAATCAAAGTGGTCTTCAAAAGCCCCCTTTCTCTTTTTCTGCTTCTCTGCCCTTTCTTTCTCTCCTTCTCTGTCTCTCTTTCTTTACCACCTCCCTTTCACTCTACCCTGTATAGTCTGGCTTACTCGGGTCAAATTCTGTGTGTATCTGAGACTTAATATCCTCTCTTCGGCTTTAACAGTCTTTGGGTTTATCAGAGCCTGACTTGAGCTGGGAGATAATGTACACCAGTGCCTGTGTGCTTTTACAACTTGCTCTCTGTAATACTTTTGTGTCTTAAGTCAATTGGGCTCAACCAATAATATATCGGTTTGCCAACATCTCTGTAGGAACATTGGCCTGTGGTGCGTCATCTGCTGGTCCTTAGTTTTGCTTTGGTTGTCTTTAGTTAGCATCAAAAGGAATAATAGCTTTTTGTCAAGCTCCAAAAAAGATAATATATAGTATTTACATTCCCTAAAAGCATCTCTAAATATCTTACACAGTTTTGCTTCTGAGATAAATTGAGGTATGTTTTAATGGTGATAATGTTTTTGTTTGTTTACTGTGAAACAAAACAAATGTGCATGTTAATAAGCAAAATAAGATATTTTAAAGTATGTTGGTAATTAAACAATAGTGGCACCTGTTGACTTCCTTTGTATGGACATAAAACCATGTTTCTCAAAATATCTTCTTTTGTGTTCAGCAGAAGAAAGAAATCATGCAGGTTTTTGAATGACATGAGGGTGAGTAAATGATAAAATTTGAAACTGAAACAAGGAATATTTTGGGTGAACTATCCCTTTGTTAGTTTCACAAGTTAACTTTTTAAAGTGTTCTGCTTTTTGTTTTAATATCGTAGGTGTGTATTTGTTTTTGCATAATGGTTTTCTTATGCAAAGCAGATTATGCAAATTACACATTGGCCAAAATATCAGCAGCTGCAAATAAAAAAAAATTAATATTTGGAGTTAAAAACCTGCATTGGTTGAAAATGGTTCCCTAGACTCCAACTCGGTGGGCAGAATAGTTAATCTGTGAGGACATGATTTTATTTGTAAAATATTTTCCCACTTTGCTGTTTCTTGTTGTTTACAGTGGCTGTGCCCTGTTGTTCAGGTGAAGAGCTGCTCACAGCTCCACATAATGAGATAATAATCATCAAGCAGAACTCTTTCTCAGGCCTGTGATTTAGAAATGCCAACATCAGACCTGTGCTGTGTCTGAAACCACTCACTCGTTCACTCCTTCACTATTCCCTATAAAGCCAATGACATTTGAATCCACTATAGGGGGAAGAAGTGAATGAAAATGAGTGAGCAATTTCGGCCACTGACATAAAATACCATGCATATTTGGTTTTAAACAAAATTAAAAATAACTTTCAACAAGAACCAACACGTTTATGAAAATGTTGGGGTGTTTAATGTCAGTGCCCTCAAGCTGATTCCGGTCGGGCCGGCCATCTCACACTGGAACATGGAAAATAGTGAGTAATGAAAGTGCGTTGTGGGTAAAAAGTAGGGAACAAATGTAGGGAATAAGTTGTTCGCTCAGAATTTGAATAAATCTACAAAAAGATGCACTATATAGGGGTTATAGGGCGATTTCAGAGAGCTCTACTCACAGCCTTTGTTTTTCTCCACTTTCTCTTTTAGTTCAGTATCAGATGGAGATGATGAGAAGTCTGTGGCATGTCAACATCGATCATCTTCATGTGGGTTAGTATCAGTCGACCTTCTACGGTTCTTTCTTCAGCCGGGCCCTTCTGGACTCTCAGTTCAGCTACCAGCATGCCATCGAGGAGTCTGTTGTGCTGATTTATGATTAGTTTGTCATAGCAACATTAGCTTGACCAGTGGTGTTGGTGCACAGCTCTTTGCCTGTCCAGTGACAGATAGGAGTGTTTGAAAACAGTCATTAATTCTTGAGGGTGACAGTGATGTTATTAAAGGGGCAAAGGTCAGAGCACAGATTATAAGTTACTATGCGACTATACTACAATTTCAACATTTTCCACCCAACAAATTGTCTGATAACAATAATCAGAATGGTAGTAATTATCTTCTGTGACATTTACTAATTTTAATATTTAAATTGTTACAAAGTTTCAGGCTGAAAAGTTCTAAATCTTGACCCTGAATCTGATAATATCTGATAACATTTTGCTTCTCAGGTAATTTGATTGTTTAAAGGATGTTTTAATTCTTTACTGAAAACCAATTTTATTTTTAATTATTTTAAATTCATTATTTAAAACAGCTTTCTTTAATTCTTTAATTTTCTTTAATTGAATGTTTGATTTTGCACAATAACTTTCATAATCACAGACATTGCTATCTTAAAACTGTAATAGTTTTGCTTTTTATTGTCTTTACAGATATCTGGGGTATTTAGCTACTGCTGTCATCTTTTCCACTTCTCAATTGCTATAGTACAGGCATACACACACACACACAGATACACTAGCATGTTTCAGACCCCCCAACACACACACACACTACTTTCCTATTGCACTGTTTCTCTCTCTCTTTCTCTGTCTTTCTCTCTCTTGCTCTCTCGCTCTTGGCCATGGACAGCATCCCCCCCTTGTGTAAACAGAAGGCTGGTGTGTGTATCGGGCCCGGCAGCAGCCTCGTCTAGACAGGGTTTCCTCCTCTCTGTTTATTTAGCCTGCTATCAGCGAGCTGATGTGTACCTTCAGCAGTAGATTCAGGACCCGGACACCAGCACAGACGCCACCCATCCCAGATGTCTGTGGGCTGATGGCTGCAGAGGGTGGAGGAACTGACAGAGAATTTGTCCCCAAACACACACATACTCCACACCTCCACTTACCCACCTTACTGAGACAGACTTGCCATAAAGACTCTCTGATTACAACACAGATTAAACAGAGACATACACGTAAAACTTTAACTGTTCTTCACAACCTTCTTCATTAACAACCCTTTAATTTCCCTCTCCGTCTCTCACTCTGTCTCTCTGTCTTTATCTCTTTCCTGCTTTCTGGTCTGTAACTTTTCTCACTTAAAAAAGTTTCCTAATCAGTATATTAATCTAATTTTCCAGTAAAAAATAATTTAACATCTTTGAAAACAAAAAAAAATTGTAAGTAAATTATATGTAATATTAAAGCGTTTTTGTTAGATGTTATATTTCAAGTTTATTTTACTACTGTTGGCAAATTGTTTTTTTTCTTGTTTATCCATAAACCTGACTAAAACTTAGTTTGATTAATGCTTAAAACAAGAGAAAACATTTGGAAAGTAAGAAAATGAATTCAGGGTATAAACAAGACTTAATATCTTCTGCAGTTTTGCTTTCCAAGTAATTTTATCTTGTTTTAAGTATGTTGAGGTATTTTTACTGGAAAACAAGAGCAAGACACTGATGTTTTATAGCACTCGGATTTCTCCTCTCGCCAGATGTGTATCACTATCAGAGTGTTTGTTCAGTCTCCTCCTTGTGGTGGAAGGCAGGCCCTCCTCACTAAAAATATATCAGACACCTACCAGCTGCCAGAAGCCCCACCCTGCACCAAGAGCTCTTTCCACACGAACAATGAGAGCATTCAGATATTCAGCAGGCCGATGACTGCACAAACTGTGGGGCTTGATAGACGTAGTTTCATATGTTCTGCTGGCTCTCAGGTATAAAGGGGCTGGATTAGACAAACCCTCAGTGCAGATGGAAATATATACAGGGGTTCAAAGGTCTGAGATCACTAGTAATGCTTCTGTTTTGCAACAGCTTTAGCTTTATATTTCTTTCACTATAAATTAAACTAGAAACGTTGAAGAGAAGTGTTTTTTTGTTGTTTCAATTTGTGTACAGAGAAGTGTGTTTGAGGATGCCACACAAAAGTGGTGCATGTTATGAACACAGTCTCACACATTGTATTTTTCTATTTGTGTCACTGTTATCACTGAGGTAACCCTCTATCTGCTCTTTAAATGAGTAAAGAGAACACTTTTCTTCCACTGTTGCGAAAAGCTACTTGAAGAACGCTAACTGAATGTTACCTGTGTCTGAGAAGATCTTGAGATCTCCTTGTCTTGAAACGCCCCCACTGGCGTAATGAAAAGACAGAATCTTTAAAGCTTTCCACGATGCCTGAATGCATTTGCTGTAATATGAGTGAACAAGAACAGAACTCTGCTGGAAATTTGTAAATCGGTTCTTTGGATAACGGGTAGAGCTGACTGTCAGGTTTTGTCCACCTTCCACAGAACACTAATGAAGCCTTTTTGACGTAAAATGTCAGCCTTCCGACAGTGAGACTAATCCTGTCTGACTAGCTGACAAATACGCTCCCCCCCAGTATATTAGCATCTGCTGCTTTTCAAATGTCATAATCTCCATTTTACCTTCCATACGTTTCTTTTAACAGGGATTTAAAACAGTTCTGCTGTTGTTCTCTTGTTTTCCTGAAGATATTTGTTGTTCCTGAAGGTGATGGATCGAAAATTCCACTTTATTGATCCAAAGGGTAAGTATAGGAGTTGTGATTGGCAGGATGACCACCTCATGGGCACTGTAAACTAACAATATGGTTAAACTGTTTTTTCGTGAACAGATATTGGAATAGGAAAGTGTCTGTGTTAAAGAGGTTTGTCTGCTACCCTTTAAAATAATGGATGTTTTGTGTTTGGTTTGATACGGTAGATCCTATTAAAACATCCCAGGGCTCTCTGTGTCTGAAGGCCTACAGACTGACCCCCAAATTCATGGAGATCTGTAAGGAGAAGGACTTCTCATCAGATGGGTAACACCTAAACACACAAACATGCAGAGTAATAGCATAGCATCTTGTTTGCAGCCACCTGCATAAGATGTTTTTTAAACGTTCTGACTTTGAAAACTAGGATTCAGTTTAACCACCATTTTAAAATGAGTGCAGACTGAATACAAGAATAGCCAGTGAAAACTCTGCCTTGCCAGCAAGAATAACTTAAACTGCCAATTAACCGTCATATCCCGCAAATAACCCAATTAAAAATCCATTGACAGCCCTAAACCAATCAAAACTGCTTGTTGTCTTTGAGATCAGTTGACTGCTCAGCCCTGAGTGCTTGTCTAATGGACCAATTAGAGATGGGGGAGAGTTGAAATCATCCAATCACTTCATTAGAGTGATCTGTGAATGGAACTCACTTCCACATTGCAAGAGACTATTTAGGTAAATGTTATCATACAATTAACTTCCTAATAGGGTGATGATGTCAGAGACAGAGACTGACAATGACATGACCTTTGTTGATGGATGGTAAAATGCCTTTTCTACATGTGTACAGGCTGAGGAAGGCAAGCGTGGGGTACGAGAACATGTTTGAAGAGGTGCCCATTATCATCAAGAACTCTCATCTCATCAATGTTCTGCTGTGGGAGCTGTAGGACGAATCCACTGTTGCAGACAAACACGAGCTCCTCAACCTTTCCAGAAGGTCTGAACCCCCCCACGCACATGTTGGGTTTTCATGTTTAATGGGGACATTCCATAGATGTAATCATTTTTGTACTGTACAAACTGTATATTCTATCCCCAAATTATGATTTATAAGCTTGTTTCCTCATGGGGACCAAAAACTGTCTCCACAAGGTCAGAATTTACTGGTATTACTATACTTGTGGGGACATTTGGTCTCCATAACGTAGTGAATACCAGGACACGCATACATTCATAACAAGTATTTCCAAATGAAAAAGAGTAAATTTGCACTGGCAGTGAGATGTCCCTAATGGTGATTGTTTGAATTTACAATATCTCATTTCAGATGTGAACTAATGGAGAGGTCAGTTCCGCCCAGGTGATTTTTTTTTTTCCTAGATGATGTCTGCTGTTAATCCCCTTCACATTTGACTTTCTAAAGAGAAATACTTCTACACTATGTTCCTCATACAGTGTTCAGACATTTACCTCCTGAACTTGAAGAGAGCTTTCAAAACATGACATTCCACGAGTGTCTTTGCTCTTGATTCTGACAGAAGCGAGACAGCTCTTGCCTTCATTGCACAAAATCCTCACATTGATATAAAAATAAGAACTATCGCTCCTTTCAGACAGCCAATATTGTAAAATTTGCCGTAAGATAAGGTTGCGGGTTCAAACACTACAAGGACTCAACTTTGAGCTGTCACCAGGCCTTCTGCACAGTAGCTTTAAGACTTCTTCCAAAAATCTCCTCAGTTTTTTCTTTTGGTAATCCACAGTCTCGGAAAAGATAAATGACGCAGTTACGCAGGAACACTGTTTACAATCCCATTTCACACAGCCAGTGTGATGTTATATTTCTGTGTACGGTTTTATTAGAGAATGGCTTGTTGTGTTTTCGTCTGCTGTCTGGACAGCTCTTACCTGTGGAACGCAAAATAAAACATTAAGGAATAAATGTTAATAACATGGAGGCTTTGAAGAGGAGACAGGCTCGGGTTATAAATGATCATTTTCTGTAGATGATTGTGCTGGTCAATTTTCCTCTTCAGTTCTCCTGTTTGTCACGGTGGGCCCGCAATGAGCCAGCAGATGAGACAATACATCAGATACCCTCCATATTTCACGTTTTAATTTTAATTTGCTTGTCACATATAGCTTGTGAGCCTCATGGTGAAGGAGGGGAGGTATAATGTTCCAATTATCATTTTAATCTATTAATTATTTTCTCAGCAGCCATGCTTGAGAAGGTGCTTCTTGGGACAGAAACATCCATTTTTGCTGCTGCTTTTTGAATTGTCAAAGGTCCAAGCGGGTTTGAAGGCCTCCTCACGACTGACTAGAAAGGGAATTTTATCTTTTTAATTTGTCTCACTTAATTCGGCCTGCCAGATTTAGTTTTTTCCAGATGAAAGAGGGAACCTTCGTTGCACTTCTTAGGCTTGAAAGAATACATTCATAATTACCTTCCTCTCTGAAGCTAGAGGTGTGCGCACACACACATACAGAGATGCATATATACAATGATAGTTGCTAATTAAAATGGACATGAATTTAGTTTTGAACCCTGTTTTAGATTAAAATTCAATTAAATGATTCAATTAAATTGTTTAAAAACAGTATGTTATTAGATGCTGTGACTAAACATTACTTTTGATCTTTTCAGCCCCAGCCTGTTGATATTCAAAATAAGCAACATTTTACATATTGTTTTTATTTATTGTTTATCAGTTCAACGTATTTATGAATATACACCCATTTTTATGTATCTTTTCTTTAAATCTCACTTCTGTCTGCTGCTTGTTTCCATCTGTCTGGGCATGATCTGCTCTGTCTCTGTTAAAGTACCAAAAAAGCATTCGCAGACAAGGCGGATTTATCTGCGGCTTTTCTGTTTCGTTATTTTATTTTTTACTTTTTTTGTCTTTTTCTCCCTCCTGCCTCCGTTACTTTCTCCACATCTGTTTAAGTTATCTCTGTGCAGTCTGCTGTTGCCCTGGAAACCAAAGCAAACACTGAGCTACTGCACTTCACAATACCTCCCTGCTCTCTCTCTCTCTCTCTCTCTCTCTCTCTCTCTCTCACTCTCACTCTCTCTCACTCTCACTCTCTCTCTCTCTCTCTCTCTCTCTCTCTCTCTCTCTCTCTCTCTTTCTCTCTGTCCCTTCCAGAGGGGTTTGTTTTAAACCAGCTCTCCTCATCTAAGGGCGAAATATAAATGCATGTTTTTTGGCTAAATGAAAACAGAATTATGAGTTTTATAGTATTCTGGCGTGGGGAGGTGATTTGGGTGGGTGTGTGGGAATCTGTAAGTCTGTGGTGGTTGCTTTACAAACGCAGCCCCAATTTAAAATGAGCTCAACCCTCTGGAGGGTCCAGTGCTAACCCTTTTTTATTCTTTTTTATTTTGCTGTCTTTTTCTCTTATGTTCTGGGCACCCGGGTTTTCTGGCTGTCTTGAAAAGTGTGTGTGTGTGTGTGTGTGTGTGTGTGTGTGTTAGCCCAGATTCACAGCAACGTGTTTGGTTACCACAGTGATTTAGACTTGCGTACAGTATATATATCACCTCTGTCTGTACAACCCACCCTGCACACACACACACACACACACACACAGAATTGCACCCTCTTTGTTATTGCTCAAAGCTTGGATACCCAGGATGGGGCTCATGGGCAAGAGTTGTTGCTTAGTCTAAAAGCAAAATCGCCCCCCTTGGGTTCCACCAAATCCATCATGGCTGTCAATGTAGTGATGTTAAAGTTCCAGCTGGCCTCAATGTGGCTCCCCAAACCACTAAACTCCATGATCTACCAACTCTGACGGCTCCAGTAGACTTCATTGACTTTTTTTAATGACCTGGACGCATCATTGGAATCTGTTTGGCCTGAAGCCCCTCTTTGATTGGCCAGGAACAAGAGGGGGCGCCTCTGATCATTTCCTTCACATAAATCCGATCATTCATCACTCTGGTTGACTCCAATAACGCAACAGAGTTGTTTCACTTGTAGAAAATAGCGTGTCTTTGAGCCTACAGTGTTATTGTGTTTATCTTGACCCACTGTGGAGAAAATATACACAAAAATATATAAACACACCTGAATGGTTGCAAAAGGTTCTGGTAAGGTTAGGAAATTATTTTTTAAACAGAGACAAACAAAATTACACACGGCAAGAAATCCCGTATTTTTCAAAACAGCAACGCTTAGGCATTTTTCAAATAGCGAAGGTTACATGGTCAAAATGTTTTGCAAGAAATACTGCAAATGTGCAGGATTTATTTCTTCTCATTTATAAACGTTTAAGAGTACACACGTCTTTTTTGTGATTACAAGAATTGTTATGTAGGATATGCAAATTAGAGGACATTTGGTTCTTATTTGTGTCATGCAAGCTCCACCCACAGTGAAGTGTCTTTAGTCTAAAATCCCACCCCACACATTTTTATATGATGTCAAATAAAACATCAGATACGTTCTGACCATCTGTGATTTTGTCGCGTCATGCATTTTCTCTTTCAGCGTAAACAGACAAATTACTTCTTGCTTGTCACGTCTGGTTAAGATAATTTGTCTGTTTCAGCGCGGACAGACAAATTACTTGACGCTTGTCACGTCTGGTTAGGATACAGTGGAAGATTCGGCCTCTTGTTCAGAAAGCCTGTCTTAAATCTGTTGGTTTGTCATAATTGCTGTCCCAGAGCACAAGTTCTCGTGTTTAAGCGGTACTCCTCATTGCCTGTGATATTTTACTGTCATGTGCTTAGATAAGTGGGTAAGATCGACACGTGTTTGTTCTTTGTGTGTCTTGGCCTGCGCATGTTGTCTTACGCCGCCTCGGCGCCCCATGAGTCCGGATGACCTAAACCTTCCGTCAGTAGAACTCCGAAATAGAACAGTGTGATTTTAATGAGTCACCTTTCTCCTGCGGTTCAGCTTTTACTGGGACACTGCATTTCCCGGTCCGGTGGAACGTCTTCACTTAAACTCTGTGCCGTCATGGAAGGTGTTTTCCTTTCTAATCAAATAAAAGATAAACAACTTCCAACTTTTCAAGGATTGTTAATAATATCCAGCGAGTCATTCGAGACCTCAGTCACTGGCGGTTTATTTATGAAGACAATTTTAGAGCGGCGGAGTTTTGTTTTGATTTGTTTGCGTTTGGTTCAGACAGAGCGAGAAAATGATATTGTGAAATGTTATTAAGTATGCTAATAAAAGCCAGGAGATGCAGATAGCGTAGGGTGTAAGTGTGCCTGTTTTACTGAGTTTTGTGTGTTTGTTTGTTTTGATTTACTTGTCTATATTTTGGACACAAAGAGGGTAGCTGCACGAAGAAGGCAGCTAAATCTGACAAAACTTTCCTATGAGGCCATCCTCAAAAGTAAAAATCATTTATACTGAAAGTAAATGTGACCCGTGCTGGCAACAAGAGTCGCAGTGAGCACAATGAGTTCTTGTAATTTTCACACTCTCCATTAAAAAGCCTTTAAAATGATGTATGATTTGTTGGAGTCGGACAAAAAACGAATGAGCTACACCTGTCTGAAGCACCAGTCGTCAAGAAGAAAGCAGAAAAACAGCAATTTTTAATGGATTATTAAAACAAAGTAAAGATTTAGGAAAGTTCACCTCTCAGAAAACATACAAATAAAGATGATTTTAGAGGTTTAACTGCTATTTGGAGCATCAGGGTCGCTAGACAAGGGCTTAATGAACTCATTTTTACAAAAACCTCAAATTAGACCAAAATTGACATCTCTCAGTTGTTTTGCCTGTGGCTTATAATTAGCCCATGCTCATTCTGACTCATTTTGCCAGCACGGCTCACAGATATTGCTTTTTATTCCAAACCTGCTGAACATTTTCTTTTAGAATTGAGGTTAGGGATTGTCTGTAGAAATTATACAGACTTTTGTAGAAAAATAATACATGTCTATGGTAAAGCTGTAGGTGTGTGTGTACAGGGTCCAAAACTAACACTTGCCAAGCAGAAAATGGGCTTCAGTAAGTCACTAGTCAGTTGGCAACCTAATATATGGTTTAAATTAAATTGTATGAATGATAGTCTGACCCTCACTGATGTAATTGACTTGAGCAAATTGAATCAAAGACGGTCTGTCTTCTAAAGGAAACATCTGTGTTGCGACTCATACATCTTTGAACTTTTACCGCAATGGAAGATTTTGCCATCATAAGTTTATCTAGGGTGTTTTTTCCCTTGTGGCAAAAATGTTCTAAACTAAGCCATCAAAATGAAAATACAAGGTTTAATGTTTTTTTTGTCATGTTTCATCGAGAAACTGGGACATTTTGGGTTTGTTACAAAAACAACATTGTCACAGGGCTAAGACTATATTTTTAATGCAATACACACTTTGCACACACAGTTTGTATATGAATATAAACAGTAAATATATGTATATGCTTGTGTATTATAGTTTGTCTGTGTGTGTATACTGTAGGTGTGTGTTTGTGTGTCAGTTTGTATGGATGTATACTCTAGGTGAGTATGTACTGTAGGGGTATGTGTGTGTGGTTTTGTGGGTGCATGCTGTAGATGCGTGTATACGAGTTTGAAGTGTAGTTGTGTGTCTGTATTTTTTATGAGTTTGTACTGCAGGTGTGTGTGTGTGGCTATGTACAGTAGAGGGTGTGTGAGAAATTCAGATAGCAGGGCGAGTGGAAGATCCATAGAGCTCATTGGGTTCTGAATAATGAGGTGCATGGTAAAAGATGGAGGTCATACAGAGATGCTTGCCCTCATTCATCAGTGCTGGCGTGCCTCCACAGAAAGGCTCTTCAGAAACATTAAAAACTGCTTCCAGGGCCACACACACACACATTCCCTCCTTTCTATTTCCTCTCTTTTACTCTCCACAATCTTGCTTTTTTGCCAAACCTGCAGAGCCAGCAAGCTTATAACTTGCCCTGTAGGGGCAGTTAAAGGGGAAAAAAATCAGGGTAGGTGATTTTATTTATTTCTTGCTGTTTGGGGTCCAGTTAAGCTGTGGTTTACGTTCTTTTCTTCAGATATACAGAGAACCGAAATTGTGACGTCTTTTTTGCTCAGTGCCATTTTTGAAGTCATCAACCTTAATCCGAACTTGTGTTCTTCAGGATTTGCGGGCTTCTGGGTCTTGTTTTAGAAATGTAGCGGTGGTCTGTGTGTCTACTGTTTGCCAGTGTACTGCTGAAATGTCACATCCTGTATCGGCTGTAATTCAACATTTTGCTAAGGAGCAGAGTCTGTTGTTTGTCACAGTTATTTGAGTTGTAGTATTCAGACAGTTTCCTGTATCGTGGTACCTGTTAGCAGACCCATTTATTGGCATCAATCTGTTGAATGTTATGTACATTATATACTAAAGCAAAACAGACTGTTTGGAACAACATTAAGCAACAGAAATGTGATAAAACACCAACACTGTTCAGTCAATTTATTAATGTTAATAATCGAAATATACAAGTAATACAGTTTATTAGCCCAGTTCTAGACTGTTTGTGGTTGCCAAGCAACATAACAATTTAGAAAGTACACCACAGGTGTGTGCTTTCACAATCATTTTAAATGTGGCTCATTCAATTAAAAACGAGAGCCTACTAGGAGCTATCCATTTTCTAACATTATTTATATAAATAGCTGAATATTTTCTAGTGAGAAGTAGAAAAACAGTTTTGGAGAAGTACTTGCATTTGGATGGAGAAATTTAAACTTCAGATTAATAGAGCCCTGCTGGAAAATCTAGCTAAAACTAGCTGCATTTTGAACACAGTGGCCAGTTTCTAGCTTGTCCAAATTGGTTGACCAGGCCATATCAGCTTAAGCTGGTTTTTGGAACATTGTAGCTGGTTTGTTGGCCCGAAATCTACCAGCTCAACTAGGCCCTGGCTAGTTACCTAGCTTGGACAAGTCACACACCAGCTACCACCTTTAAAAACATTAAGCTGCTTCTAACAGAATTTTTCCGCAACTAATGGTGTTGAGAAATTTCTCTATCGTGTTGTTGCACAAAGACCTTACAAGATTACTCAGTGTTAACATAAATGTCCACGTGCATTGCATTGAGAATATATGTGTGGGTGTGCACAAGGGTATACATGTTTATGTGTGACTGAGAGCTGCTCCTGGTTTGTCCGTACCCCCGGGATCTCTCCTCCTCACATATGTCTAGCAGTTTTTACAAGATTAATGGAACATGCTGGTGAGGCTAATTTGCTGTTAATGGGGGTTTACCAGGAACAGATAAACTGCTTTTGAAGACATTTCACCCATCATGGTCTTACTCCTATGGGCTGCTGTCCTGCCGTAATATATGGATATAATTCTACTACAGTTAGAATGGGACCTGTTTTGCATATCCCGTGATGATACATGCAAATGCTTTTGATGTATGCGGAATATAGTGAATTATTAATAAGGAATCCATGTTATCATCAGGTTTTTTTAGGCTCTGTGTTATTCTGTTGATAGTTATAAAGATATGCTTTGATCATTCGACATTCCCATAAGATCTTTAAAATTTAGTTGATCATTTTTATGGCATTGCCTTTGGTAATATGTTGCTTCTGATATTTTGTGAGTTATCCGTGCAAACTGAAATTTCAGTAAGCTGTACTAGGAAAAACTTTCCTAGGAATTTCCTTACACTAAATAAACCACATTACTATAGTGATATTAAGTGAAAAGTAAAAACATATCTGTATTTTTTGTGTTGTTTTTCCAGTGAAATGTGTACGTCTTTAATATGCATATCCTTAAAATTAGATAAATTTACTTGTTTTGAGATTTATTGAGACTTATTTTAAGAGATTGTTTGTAATCTTTCATATAGTTAATAATCCTAATAATCTTTCCCTTGTTCTAAGCATAAATCTTAGTGAGGGTAATGTTCAATACCAGAATAAACAACAAACAACATTTGTTTAATACAGTTCTCATTTAAATGTTTAAATATCTTGTTTAAGTGTTTAGATATTTTCTCTGGTTAAGGTAAGAGTTGATTTCCAGTGGTCAAATGTCTAGAGTTAAAATCTCTCCCTGCTGTTCCTCTGCAGTTCTCACATGGAGTAAGACAAGAGTCTGCAGATGTTGATGGATCGGGTGGATGACATGAGTCAGGACATTGTCAAGTACAACAACTACTGCTGCAGTCTCGGCAAACAACAGCAACAGAAACATCAGGTAATCCATCAAATGACTCCAGCTCTCCTTTCATATACAGACCCTATCACACTCCCACCACCCAGAAAAGCCATCTGCATGAACTCAGTGCTGTGGTTAGGAACTAAATTACCACATTGTAGGGCTGCTTGATAATGACCAAAACCATAATCATAATCATTTTGGTCATTACTGAGATCATGATTATTTAATGATTATGATTAATCACTGACTTTGGAAATGATATGTAAACATGTTGAATTGAAAAAACTGCATAAAAAAAGCTAGCCTTTTTAACAGTGGATTAAAATGAAAGACAAATAAAAATAGTAAAAAATAGATGCATATATTTAAATAAATAATAAACAATTGCATCAAAATAAATTAGATTAAACGTGTTGCATTGCCACAACCTACTGAAAACTCCTGTAGTAACTACTTACACTCCCAAACATAACCTTAACATTTTGGTGAACTAAATTAAATGTATTAAATGCAGTTTTACATGTAACACGTGCAGCAGCCTTTGTGGGGAGTGAGTTTGGGTTTTTGTGAAGGGGTGACAGTGCACTGCTGTAAAGGAAAGAAGTGCGTTGTGGATTTATAACACAATAAAGAGAGAGTCCTTGCGAAACGGAAGGCGGCACAATAATAGTTTAACCTTGATTATTTTGTTTTCAGAATCGCTGGAAGGTAAAATTTCATTTTGATTAATTGCACAGCCCTACTACAATGTACATCTTAAATTCCAACATTATCTGCCAGTTATGCAATTGATTGTCCCATTAATGAGCATCAGTTCACCTGGCAGCCATCTTTGTAAAGCTGTTTTCTGTACAGTTCCTGTTTGTCAACACAGTTCATTGTCTCCTCCTCCTCAGACAGTCTGTGTTTTAACGGGCTGGTTGGATGAGCGCTATCATAAGCATTTAAATGCTAATCGCTGTTAATGGTAGCTTTGTTGCGGCGGTGACTGTTAGTAGCAAAACAGGTTATCACCACGTAGATCACAATAAAGGGTCCTCGCTAAATGAGGATCTGATGAGGTTTGATGTTTCACTTGTGATGTTATACTTTGTGAGATATAATTATGATAGAGTTGTGATTGTTGAAACCCAGGAATTAGCTTGGAGGCTATAATCAAAGCTTTGTTTCGAAAACACAGGGTGCTGGCGTTCGGTGCAGAAGAGTTGGTCTTGTTTTTGTTATGTGCTATATTGTGTTACAACCATTAAAGGCTTGTCAGTTTCATGAATCTTAGAAAAACGGTCAAGAAATATTGTAACATTTCACCCCAAAATTTACACTATATCCAGAACCAGCAAGATTTTTTTGTATTTCTTTATGCAATGTGAGAATATTTTCATAATTCTCTGTGGCCCACTGAGCTGAATAAATGAATTGTACAGTACATTGTAGCATTACATTTGTAAAGCATAGGTAAAGGTTCTGTTTGTTGTAACAAGAATTTGGTTTCGTTGTCATTTGATTATGGAGTGAAATATGTTACTGTTGTGACATTCACTTAAATTTAATTTTTTTAATACAGATCTCTCTAGTGATGTAAGAGTGTCCAGTTTTCATTCACACAAGCAGCTGAGGATCAGAGACACTTTTCAGCATCAGCCCGACTGGCTCTATGCAGTCAGTGATGTTAAAAGAGATTTATTGAGTGGCTGTGCATCAAGGTCTGTATGAGACAGAGAGGCGAGGTGTAAATGGCCTTGCTCAGCTCTGGACTCGGATGCCCAGAACTTCATGATGGATCGAGTTGAATGTACATGTGACCTCCCAAATTCCTCTGATAGCTGAGGGATGCTGTGGATCTCTCTTCATTTACTTGTTTCTTTCATCTCGGATTATCTGAAAAAATAAATATCTTGATGTTTCATGCAGGTTCTGCGGAGGAGTCTGTTTGGAGCTCCATGCGATGAAACGTCAAATCAAATTGCGAAGCAGAAAATCTAATTCCTGATGCAGAAAATGTGATTGATGCTGTCTAATACAATAACTTACAAAGTTAAAGGTGACAGTGAAAGTGAATAAGCGCTCTCGTTTCGAAAAAGACACAATGCAGTGGCAACATTGGTGAATGTTGAATGTTTGTTTATTTAGATGTCATGGGAAATATCTGTCCTGCTTAGTGCACAAAGAGACAAGCCCATTGGGGGTTTAGGGGTGTGCAAAACTACATATTTTAAAAACAGACTAGCCTGTGGGTTGCCTGAAAAACTAGTCAACTAGTCTGTTTTTAAGGAAGCCTTGTGTAAACCAGCTGGGTTTGGGTTCACCTGACCCCCATTACATTCCTTAGAAAACCTCACACTAACAACCCATCTTAGTGTCTCCCATTCCACCTGTCACCCTCACCTGCTGTTAACTACACCATCAGTCTTTTTCTCCACCAGCCTCTTAAAAGGCTTTCTGTCAGTACATAATTGATTTAACTCAGGAAGCCCGCGGTTAATAAAGAATAGGGACATCAGGTTCTGAATAATCATTTGTTCTCTGTCCTCTACAGTACATTCAGAGACGGCAGCAGGAAAACGCCCAGAGACAGAGCCGTGAGGAACCTTTACTACCTGAAGAAGACCGTATTCAAGCCCCCTCAACGGTCTCCACGCATGGACACCCTGCTCATCGCCAGTACGTATTGATCTTTCAGTCTCTATAAACTACCACTGTAAAAATCTTGGCCATTTACCTTCAGAAAATGTTGATGGTCAACCTCAGGAGTAAATTAAATATTACATGAGACGTTTTATGATCTCTTCATTTTGTATGGTTTGTGCAACCATGTTACCAACATTTATATGTCAAAACGCATAAAACCCTGATTTATGAGATGGTTTAGAGGTAAATGTTAAGAAAACATTTAACTGTAATAGGCATAGTTTATCAAATAAATAAATCAATACAGGATGGGTAACCGTTACAAATTTAGCATAAATTAAGCCATCACTGAAGGGCTTGCTAGTTTGGGACCAGGTCTTAGTCTGTAGTTATTGATCAACTAAAGAATAAATTAAATAAAAGTATAAATTAATATATAAATTAATAAATAAATTAAAACAAAAAAATTAATGTCTTTCCTTAATGCTCTAAAGGATGTTAGATCTTGGGTGTCACTATGTTAAGGAATAATCAAGGCAAAACCAGTTTGTACCCTATTTGTATAAAGTGTTAACAAAGTATCATGACTTTTGCCAACCAGAAAGACAAACATCTTGAAAATCATGTTGACTGGCTGTGAGTGCACATTAAGTGTCTGTTTGGTAACAGGAGCCAAACCTCTGCTTGAGCATTGTGACATTGTGAGACATCCCAACACAGTGCTAATCATCTCCTCATTTCATCCCATTTGTATCTGAACAGAGCTGGACTGATCTCTTTCTCCCCTGTGGAGGTGAGAAGGGAGGGAGCGAGGAGGTGTAATTTATGAGGAACATTAAGGAGGCCTTGCTGGAGATTGATTTACAGCAATTGTTTCTAACTTGTTATGGAGGTAGTATGTTATAGATCAGCAGCTGTCTGAGGGAAAATAGCTGGAGGGGTGGTGATAAGTCTGGCCAGAAACTGTCATGTTGTCTCCAGCCGCGTCATGTTACCACGATGATGGAATCTCACTCACTGTTGAACTGCAACATGCTGCTTCTGATTTTGAGTGTTGAGACTTTGAGATTATTTTTTGCAATCACACACAACTTTGAATAGCTGTCAATGAGAATAAGGTGCTAGTTTTCGCCTGAGAGTGATTATTGTGAATTAAACAGTTGCTTCTCATTGAAGTAGCTCATGTAAACCTGTTGTGATTATTTGGTCTAATGAAGATTTGGTGGTACCTGTAACATTGAGAAATTCTTTTGGGAAAGTCTCTTGGTTCCCTGAGTAGCTGTTTGTGGTGCTGTTGACTAATGGGTTGGTTTTTGAATGAGTTAAATGGCTGTGGAGAAGAGCAGCTCATCTCTCAGCAGTTCTTAAGGTCTTTTAGACTTTAAACCCCTCACTGGCACGGTCACCTGCGCTTCCAAGCAGAAAGCCAATCAGCTAAGAGCTCGGCAGCCAGCCTTCACTACATAATGGAGCACATTAACTGAATCCCCTCACACAGCAGCCCACCCTGACTCTGTTTCTCTGAATTCTGTACTTTACACTCTTCCCTCAAGAGATTTTCTTTCTCTGATATCTTTTCACTTTTTCTTATACCATAAAGTACAACGTAAACAGTGTTGATGTCTTGATCTTCTAACTGTGTTTATCGTCCTCCTCAGGTCAGATCAGCACGTACAGCCAGACCATCAAGGAGTTCACATCTCAGAACCTTGGCAAGCTTTTCATGGCTAAAGCTCTTCAGGAACCAAGCAGTTAGATCTAAATGACTTATTCGAATGTATTAAATGAATTATTCCAGTGACTGGTCAAGATTCATCTCCTGTAGCCACAGTATTTTTATTATTATGATGGAAGGCCTATATCAAGACTTGTACTGTTTCAATTAAATTGTTTTATTTTCACATTACTAGAGAACACGTGCAACTCTTTACAGGTATAAGGTTAATGCATGTATCACTTTCCATTGGACAGACATTTTACTTAAACAAGTATACAGACTTTGTTTGGGATGAGAGGGGACCAAACATTAAAGATTTTGGAAAGAAACTTACATGTAAATTCTGTGCAGAAAGGAATGTTAAAAATTTGGTAATAAATTATATCTTCCCCACTGTGAAGTGGTTTGATGGCTGTGTGGTTTTAGAATTATCATTTGATGGAGGGAGACCAACTCACCCCTGCAGAAATGAGTTCAGCTTGACTGATAGATGGGATGAAATGGTGAAGCCTCAGAATAGCTTCAAGACTGTTTTTAGTACAGTTATTTTCCACCTGCCTTCTTGATATAGTTCATGTCTTAATCCCTCTTCTCTCTGTGTTTTTCTGTGCCTGCTGTAATTCCATAGTGCTTTTCTAAATCCAGTTATCTTCCACTTTTTTCATTTCTGTTCCATCAGATGTACAGTGCCTGAAATGATAAGCATAAATCCTTTTGCAAATCAGTGACTCTCCCTAAAATTTAGTCGGAAATCACCCTAATTACTTTTAATGGAAAAGGAGCAATTTTAAACATCAAAACAGTCAATTTGTACAGGTGGTGATGTTCTTTCACACAAATATGGACTGGTACAGTTATAATTACAAGGCATTGCTGTAAAGCAGCCCCCATTCCTGTCAATCTACACCAGGAGTCTGATGCAGGACATTAATTTAAACCCACTGGTCCCCATAGTAGAGTAAAACCAGGGTGCGCGTGACGTTTACCTCCCACCACTTCTCCACATTCCGCCCACAAGCTCTTCTCTGTAGTCATTAGCCTTCACAGAATGTATTTTTAATTTATTTCCACTTCACTTCAGGTGATTACAGCAGATAAACCATGACAATAAAACTCTTGAACTCCAGTCAGCCCTGATGGATGATGGCGACGAGTTTCGGTCGTAATTACAGCGATGCGCTTTTGACACGGCACAACGTGCCAAGCCTTTCAAAGAGGATTGCGTTAGAGCTCATTATGTCGTATGTACGTGGGAAAAAAATGCCCACGAGGTTTTTATGTCCTCTTCTATATCTGGTTACATCCCTGTCACTTGTTGCAGATAAATTACAGTAATCGCAGACTTTAACACAGACCTTGTTACTCTTATAATTAAATATTATATTCTGTCATGATGAAAATTGTTGCATTTAACAAAAGCAACAAGCATTTACATATTGAGGAAAAAGACGTTTGGTAAGTAATGTAAATACTAGGAAAGTTCATCTTAAATACTCAGAAATACGTTAAAGGTCACATGACTGACGTCTTTTTAGATTTTCATGCACCGATATATATTAAACGTCTGACCTCTTTAAGCAGATTCCTCAGGCATTAAAATGAACGGAAGCTCTAGGAACTGCGTGTTTCAATCTGCACGATGCATCAATTAACAGTTGCTGTGCTTGTCTCCCATACAGCTCGTTTTAGATGTTACTTGAGCCTTCCCATTATGGGAAAAAATGTAAAGTCTCATATCTTTTCATGGAACTGATAATCTGCTGTACTGCACCAACAGCCTCTCCATCAACCAGCACAGGTAATATCTACCTAGAATAACAGCTACTCGATACCTAGATACCTACCTAGAGTTTAACTAAACCAGACACCTTGCAGGTGATAAGCTGTGGCTGTGTCTACAATAATGGAAGGATGAACTCCAAAGTTCCATTGATCTGGCTGTGTGTGAGCGGATGGCTTAGAAGACATTGATTTTAGAAGCACTGGTACTGCAGCTGGCTCATTAGATGGTTCTTTGAACGCTCCCATTGTGTTTGTTTTTAGACTGGGGGACTGTTGGCGCTGCAGCTTTTGTTCTATTATTGATTAAGTCCCTGTTGTTTCCACACCGTTCAAAGAGTTTCCTCTACAAATTAGAAGAGACGTGCTGATGTTTACGTTAAGAGCTGTCATACATGTTTTAAGAGGCTTATGCAGTAAGAGGTTCAGGGAATCGAGTCTGATTCACCAATGAATGACTCTTATGGAGCCAGTTTTTTAATGAATTGGTCAAAACGACTTGCAAATGAGTCAGTGAATTCATCGCACACACTGCATCAATCTCTGTAACATCTGTCTCACTAAACCGCCAGTCATGAGTCATGTTTCTTCCATTATATTCAACTCAAGCAATGACTTGGTGTTATGGTGTTGTGTTCCTATGGCTCATGAGACGTTAATGTGTGAAAATTACTCACTGGTTGTTTATATGACAATATGTAGTTAAAGCTGCAATCCATAACTTTTTATCACTTTTTAAGGTCTGTACCACCATCTCTGTTTGAAACAAAATCGCAGGTTCCTTAATGTAATTTTCATAAGTCAAATGAAGCCCAGCTGACATTTCTCGGGAAATCAGCCCGACAGCTCAAATTATAAATGATTATCATAAATGCACTGCTGTGAATTGAGGTAAGGAGACCATTTTGAACACTGATCTGTCATGTACTTGCTCAATAACTGATTTTTGTTCATTTTTAATCCTTACAGTTACGGATTACAGCTTGAAATATGTAACCAAAATAGTATTGTTTTGAATGAGTGTTTTGTTTGTAATATATCAACACAATATGGTATATGGATAATTGTTGTTGCTATTTAATCTTATTAACAGAATTGTTAATGACATGACATGAAATCAGAACTGGAACCCAAATTGTTCAAATTCCTTGAAATATCCAATCAGCCCTGAAGAAGAAGCCATGCTGGCATATTTATTTCAGGACAATAGCCAATTAAACAAATGCTGAGACAACAATTCCTTAGTTACCATTAGCCAGTTATTGCTGGTGGCAAATGAAAGTGATGTGTTTCTTTTTTATGTTTTTTTTATCCTTGATTCTAAAATGACTCATAAGAATTGTAGCATTTCAGGAAGAAGGTCATTGCAAATATTTTTCAAGGAAGCGATGTCAAGAAGATTTTTACAACCACAATGGTCACTCAGTTTCCTCTTGACAGCGCAGAGGCCCACACATAAGCCACATAAATGCAGGGCTGTCTCTGCTCTGACTAAAAGCCCAGCTGAGCCTTTGAAAAGTTTCAAGAGTAGTCATCCTGTTGCTCTGGTACAATGGCAACCACAATTTCCTTTTAAACTGGAAATATCTGGTTTCAACACTAATATAGGTACTGTAATAGGTAGTTGCTTATACATACCTAGCTATTGTTGATATCTCACACGTTTCCATGGTTTCTTTTTGCCTCTCATTTTCTGTCTGAACTTTCCTTTATTTTGTTTGGCAGGATGGCTAGAGTTGAGTTACTGGCCGTCTCCAGAGAATCTCACAGAGGCAGACGGTGACAAGCATTTGTGATGAAACATCTGAAAACAGTTTCCAACATGAGCACCTGCTTTTTCAGACAACACAATTTAAACTCTTGCACGGTGGTGCTCTCACTCGAGTTTATGTTTAATGACCTTAGACAACCAGCTTCTGATGAGCATAAACACACCAAAATATTTCTGAAGGTTGTCGAAACCTTGAGCACCAGGCAGCCTGGCATTTCAATTTCAAATACTCATCTCCCAATAATTTTAATAAAATGTAGATATATGCCCATAGAGCACATATACAGAGACATATTAGCAAAATATGTATTTATATTTTGTATATTTGAAGGTTTTTTTTTTGCCATGCTGACATATTTAATTCCAGGACATTAGCCAATTAAACAAATTCTGAGACAACAATTCCTTAGTTACCATTAGCCATACTACAGTACATTATGTCTGGAAAATACTCTTTTTGTCAGATGTTTCCCATTAAGCTAGTTTTAAACTCGTTATGTGAATTTAACAAATTGTGTGCTCGTAAATGTCATTTCCTATTAATTGAGTGCTTGTTATTGGGGAACACCTGAATTTAATAACCCACTATTAAAAGAGCTTATTATTAAAACAAAGCAAACTTTCAGTAGTACTGTAGCCATAATACAGTATAGGAAAGGAATTTTTGGTATGGTAAATAATTGCAAAAGCAGTTAACGTAAAACTAGTACTGAAAGTTTCACTGTTTTCAGATGTAGGTATTTGATAGTTCAGCTAAAAGGATACAGTTATTCTTGCAGATCTTTTTACTGCTTAATCATTTTTGGGGCAGTTGTGGCCTAATGGTTAAAGTGTGACATGTAACCTAAAGGCTGCAGGTTCGATTCCCTTGAGCAAGACACCGTCCCCCAGTTGCTCTCTGGGGACTGCACTGACAGCTGTCAACTGCTGCTGTGTGTGTGTGTGTGTGTGTGAGAACTGTGAACTTGAACTGTGTGTGTTTGCTCCACACTGGGGGTAACCATACATTGACAAATACATCACTTTCACTTTTTAATTTGGCAGGTCAGTGAGTAAGTTTATCTATGCGTCTTTGTCTTCTGTCTGATCATGGAACTTCAGAAGGCGGTGACAGATCCATTCTGACTTTTTCACATGTGGGAAATTATAATAAAAGAAAAATGAATGTGTGCTTAAGTAAAACTGTTATTCTCTCTGCTGACACCTTCGGTGCTTGATCAACGTTCGAAAATGTCTTTCAGGCTTTGCTGAGATGAGAAAATTCTCGGTTCATAAGTCATCTTCCTTTAATCTCTGCATTTGTAAATTCTCTATTCTTTGAATAGTAATACAAGAATACACAACGTACATTATAGTTTGATTAAAAATAAATCCTCAGCTTGCCCACAGCTAGACTAAAACATAAAAAGTAATTCTCAAAGGTATGTTTTTGTTTTTATCTCATGTTTTTTCCATTTAGATTCGATTTGCTATCATAGTGCAATGTCCCTGAAGTTATTTATTCAATCAGGTATTTTAAAAAGATCAAAAATTTATCTAAAAACAAATTATTCTGGGTTCACATTCACATGAATATGTAAAAGCACAACAACCCAGAAGCCAAAAATTATCCTAGAGCTTGTGTTAATTTCCCTAAATTTCTTTTTGTAGTGTCTAAGCATTGTGTTTGAATCAAGATGTGTTTTAAGATGAACCAAAAAACACACTTGATTTTTGATGAAAAAATAAATGAAAGCTATACTGAAACAATCCCACTTCAGAAAAAATTAACCATTTCTCAAGCATATTTAGGTATGTTTAAAAAATGGGGCTCCATTTAAAAAGCCTGTCTGAATTTGATAAACATAAAAGGTGGTTTTGGGCAGCTCTCTCCTACTGGTTGGGTTCAGGGTAACAAGAAGTGAAAAGTCTGCCGGTAAAGCCTCTAGTTGCTGGGAATCAACTACATGAGGTCATAGTAGTTCTAATGTAAATATACCTCTGTGAATTACAGCTAGAAAACACACTGCTGGCGCTCTGTATGCTGTCTACAGATGTGTGCTGCTCTAAAGGGACAGCAATGGAAATTTAATGGTAGTGCAGATGTTCAATATTACACAGGGTGACATTGGTCAAGATATTGGCATAAGACTGGTGGACTTTCTTGTCTGGAAGTTTAAACCATGAGCAAAGCATTAGAGTAATTTTGGTGTGATGTTATGCTGGAAAACGGGAATGATTTTAGGATTTCTTGGCTTTCGGAGTGTGAGATGTTATAGCCCAAAGGAACGTTTCTTGCTTTGACTTAAACGTCCACTGCCTTGGTAAGAAAATGTTCCTCACGTTCTTATGTCTTGGAATCAGGACACATGTCTAATGGAACCCGCCCCACCTACAGGAAAAGGGAGGATTCTGTGCAGTGAATGGCATTGAGTTGGGCCAAAGTTAATGCCACCTGACAGGACTGAGATTAAAGCTGGGCAGAGGGTGCGAGAGCAGGGCCCTGCCTCTAGGATGCGGGGGGATATTGATGATGGCTCCAGGGGGTAATGACACAGGGTTTAGTGCAGGTCAGAAGGTTCGGCTAATGAAGACTTATGTGCGGAGGAGAGGAAAGCATTACTTCAAATCAATGCCGCCTAAGAGCGAATGCCTGATAACCTTGGTTCAGAATTAGCTGGTAGACCGTAAATCCGGAGCAGAGGCAGGCGGAAACGCCTCTGACCCTCATGCACAACACGGTCCTCGCAGACTCACACATTATTTGTAAGCCCTCTGCAGACAAAGTGCTGTCGATATTAAAATAAGCCTCTGCGATTTGTTTGAAGAGGATGATACAGGGAAGGATGGAATTAACAAAGTCTCCTGTGTGTATGTGCGTGCGTCTGAACTTTTAAGAGAGAAAGGCTTTATTGATGCTTGCAGGTGGTTGACATCAAAGTTTAAGCTGTGTCAGCTGTAAAACAGCCTATAATTCATCTCAAACTATTTGAAATATATTTAAGTTCTAACTCTTCTTTTAGACAATCAGTAATGCATTGAAATTAAAGTTGTTAGGAAACCTTAAAAATATTTGGACACTTATGTCACACTTGTATGAACTTTATCTTTATTAGATAAAGAAAATGTGCTTTTCTCAGAACTAACTTTCAGTTTTCAATAACTTTTTTAAACTGCTGCCAGTGTGATTTTAAATGAATTTATGAAGATACCCTGAAACTGAAGTTCAAACAGGGGTTCCAGCATAATAATCGAATAATCACAGATATATATATTATATATAATTTACATTGTTATTTATTAATGTATTATTCTTAATTCCATAAGGTATAGACGTTTCTATAAATCTGCTTTACAACAACGTGCATTGTGAAAAAACTATATATATTAAAAGTTTATGGACATGTTATTTGTCAGCACTGACAAAGGTGTTTAGAAGAAGTAAATCCTTCATAATGTCACACACTCCATGCTCACATTTGAGCAGACATTATTCATCCTCAGTCACTTTAGAAGACATTCCAAACATTTCTTCTTAAGGAGCAGAGGTCATCTGTTGTCTTTCAGCATGCTGTGTGAGTTTGGCACAACGAAGAAGCATTTTATCAATAAGTCAATGATTTAGGTATCACCTTTCCTGTGATAGCACATGAAGATGGTATAATTTGTTCTTCCTTTTCTTTCCTGCCTGCTTTCATTCTACCTATTTCTTGCTTTCATCACTTTTGTAGCTGACTTTCTCTCGCCTATAAACACGATTCCCTCCCCGTCCATTTCTATTTCCTTTTCTCTTTCACATGCACATTACCATGGAAACCGCAAAACTCTAAGCTCAGAGGGTCTGGGGGTTGCGCGCTGTGTGATATGAAACCAGCCCCCTCACAACTAAATATCCCAAAACCTGCAAACTATTGATTGCTAGGCAAGAGAGAGGCCCGAGATCTAATGGGCAAATGAAACCATGGTTACGCATGTTTTAACGAAATCTTTGTACTCAAGGTTACAGATATGGCCACAGGGAAGAGTATCTAGGCACAATAAGAGTGCTTTTCTCAGGTCAGGACATCACAGCAGGGGAAGCTGTAAATTCACACTGACACCAGGCGGTCCTCTATGTATTATATGTTCTGTCTGAGATTTGTGAGTATAATTGGTGTCTAGTTCATGCAATATGGATCAATTTAAGACCATAAATGGCACTTTTTGATGGCAGTTGCATATTAATGTGTTCTTTACATTTCACTGCTCAGATTGATAAGAACGTGTTCTGTTTTAAACAATATTTTAAAATTATGCAATGATTGTTTTCTTGTAAAAGGTGTTTGTCTAGAGCTTTGGTACATTAATAGAAATCATAAAGCTTTTGACGCAATGGACTTGCGCTGCATGGCTACAAGCATGGGGATGCATCTTTCTGATCAATGGGTTTGGTTACTGCAGCAACACATCAGATGAAAAACAGCAGTTTCAGTACAGTGAGATATATGTTTCAGCATGCACTCAATATGGTACAAGCTAAAATTAGACTGAACTGCACACAACACCATTAAATGGGTGCTAAAAGGTTACGAGTTGTTTAGCATCCAATCATAAACTGCCTCAGTGCTTACGTCACTACACATTCACGCGCTTCGTACAGTCGCGAAAACTTTCACGCACATTTTGTTTCAGCGTCAGATGAAAATGTTGAACATGTTTTGTAAAAAACCGCATACTATTGTCTCTGTACGTTTAAGATAACTTAAACATAAATATTATGTTATAACAACATAAGTGCCGGTGGCGTTGCGTGGTAACATTTCCACATACAGGAAGTATGAACAATGTTAAAAAACTAAATAACCCAGGATAACTAAATTATTAATTAATTAATTAATTAAAAGTGTAATATAAACCCTGGGTAAACTTAATAAAAGTGTATAAACAAATAACTAAAGTCAATCTAGTCGCTATTCTCGCGAGTGAGTGTTGGACTTGCGGCGTTGCGCAGACGATTGTGGTATGACATCATGGTATCGCGAGAGCGATATGAAAGCATACAGAGTTGTCTGCGTTCCAATCGTTCTCGCGATACTTTGTCCTACGTTGCTCGGTCTGCGAAGCGCCTCATCACGTCCAGCGCACCTTTCACCAAAGAAGGCGACGTCCATTATAGAGAAAAGGTTTATTTTCTTTAACACAATTACTGAAGAAGAGACGAATCCAATCGAGGAAATGTGCTTATTTACATCTGTACGTACAACAGCATTTATTTCTCACCTGCACCAAAGACGTGGAAAGCAGCAACTGGATCTACAGTAAACACCTCAGATTACACCCAGTTATCTCATACGAGAGACGTGTGTCGAGTAAAAGGTTTTTCAGTATTGAATTTTGATAAAGTCTAACTTTATGGGTGTCATCATTTTAATCATTAAGTTTTAATAGAGGTAAATCATGTGACAACAGGGGTCACAGCTGAATACTTTTGGTCATGGTGTTAGTCAACAATAAAAAGTTTTACACTCAGCTGGAGTGTTAATATCAATAATATCAATCTCGGTAAATATCAGCTGGACAGACTATGGGAAATTATGACAGATTGGTTTTAGTTATGAGAGATGATTTGAATTGTTGCATACAGCTGAGCAAAGCAAGACTACTGCTTTTAAAAAGTCATGGGAACGTGTACCAGCACAGAGGCTTTACAATCTTATTTTGAGTTTGACTCTATAGAAACTTTAGATTTGATTTTAATATGATGGTGTTACAGACCACCTACACGTTACGCTATAAAACAGACAGAAATGCAGGGAGGGGTGCATTCTTTTCATGATGTTTTCCTCTGTTGCTCGCCCCCCTTTGGCTTTGAAGACTTCCTGTTGCAATGTCCCTTTGCAATCAGTTCTCATTACTTTTGTCTAATTGGCTTCCATCACAGTATACGGTGGATGGGGAGATGTGTGGTGTGGTGTGATGGAGGTACAGATGGATGGCGGAGTGGGCGACCAGAGCAAGATTATGTGGGTGTGCGGCATTACTTCTCTTAAAGCCTGTAAAGTCGCTGAACACGGCCATTTGCAGCATGTTCTTTGAAACTGTGTTGTTGCTTCCATCGCCCATGCTTTAATGTTCTGAGGTTTAAGTGGCTAAGTCGTATACATCTTCCCTGATTGGCTATGCGGCAGGTGAGCTGAGGTCTGTCGCTGCATCAGAAAGCAGCCTTTTGCGGGGCTGTTAAAAGCTTGTTTAGAGTTCCACAACATCTCTTCATTTTTCTTAGCCTGTTTTCTACCTTCTGTTCTGTCTCTTCCTCGACAGAGCAGCATCACTGTACTGTCCATTTAGAATTTAGCTGGTGCTTTTCAGCTGAATCTGGTCTTTATCTCTGGAAGCCAAATGCTTTGAGCATACATACACAATAGTGCGAGGGCTCGCCAAATGGGCCCAGCTTGCACCATGTTCTTGTGGAAACTATTTTATCAGCAACATGATCAGTGGCTGGCTCTTTGTACAGTTTTTGGGCTGATGTGGGGCGGTGTGTCTCTGGTGGGTGTCAGAGCAGAAGGCGTGGCTTCTCCGGAGGCACACAAGCACCACTTTTCTAAGAAACACTCGAACAGATGGAGTGTTTTTTAAAATGTGTCAACAATTTTCCCACTTTGTGTTTTCTGCGATGCCAGCTGAGCTGGTAAACAACAGGCTTCTTTAGAGAACTGTAAAATGTGTCACTTCAGGGCTGTAACTTGTGAAAGAAAACACAGCTGTAATGATGAGGTGTCACCTAGCGTGAGGGCCCATTAAGCAAATGATTCTAATTATTGATTCATAATTTATATTCAGATGTTGAAAAAAAATTCATATAGACATCAGGTACTTCGTGTCATCAACAACATCATGGGATGTAGGTCTCTTGTAACATACAATACAATACTAGTTTACTTATCTCTGTAGGAATAAAAATTATGGTTGGTTACAATTGTTTGTCATTTACCCTGCTGGTCGAATATGTAGGATCACTTACTAATTTTTTATTATTTCTTTAGCATTTTAAAATAATAGTAGACTCATCAATAATGTGACATAAAACAAATGAAACTATAGGAATAATTGTATGACTCAGACAAAACAAATATATTTTTTAGATTTTATCATCTTAATGTTGCCATTCTTTACCTAGATTTTGCCAAAATGTGCTCTTGGCATTTTATCAAGCAGCTTGAAGTTTTACCCTGGGATAAAAACAGTGGTAAAGAAGTTCCCATCTAAGCTGGATTTTATTTTTTAATAAAAGTTAAGTTTTGTAATAAAATTTATTTGTTGGCAGAATTATATTTTAGTCTACAAAATTCATTTAAAATATTTAAGAACAAGCTTTAGGTCAAAAGGTTTTTAACATTCATAATAAACTTTTCAGTCAAGTGAACTTTAGACCAGTACTTTAAGTATTAAATAAATGACTAGAGACCATAGTCATTTATTTAATGGTCTCTTACACGTCTTTAAGTAAGTAGATAAATGGGTAAATAGGTACCCTATTTCAAAATGTTGGAGGTTGGAAGTTGTACATTAATGCTTTGCAACACGCAATGTTATGAAACACTTATATCTCGTTAGATTTGCAGTTCATCCTATCTTTGGCTTAAAATATTATAGATTCTGAATTTAAAACATTTAAAAAAAAATTATTTTAATGTACATTTTGAACAAACTGACATCATATATTTGAGCAGCTTTGATTTAGATTTTTTATGATGATGTCTTTTTTTTAATCTTTTTTTTGCCCCTAAGCTTAAAATGTTCAATCCTGTAGGTGTGTGTGTGTGTGTGTGGGGGGTCACTTAGGTTTTAAGAGGGGTCCAGGTCTCACCAGCCTGGCTCAGTACAAAAGCCAAACCTGATCCAGAGTCACAGACTGGACCTGCAGGGTGACGCTCTCAGTCCTTCACCGATGTCAGCTCAGGGCCGACACAAAAAAAATTGCTCTTCAGTCCCTTGAATTTTAACGACAGCACGAAAGGGATGAATTCCCATGCAATTTCCACCTCTAGTATTGGGCCAACCTAAGCTGTCCTTCACTCTGCTTTACTCTGTGCTTCACCATGTGCCATGCAGGTGTGTGTTTCTCTGTGTGTGTTGTATATGTGCTCAGCATTTCAAGTGACCTTCATGTGTCTGATTGGAAGTCTTGAAATTTATCAGTAGCCGGTAATTCTGTCTTTAGATAATACCTCTCAGGTTTATAGCATTTTCCCTTGTGCGTATATCCTTCAGTGACTGTGATAGAACCAGCCCAAAAATTCTCAATATGTTTAGATGCCAGATTTCTTAAATTAACTTGATGTATTTAAACATGGTGGTATTAGATTAGAAGGTTAAAGTTTTTCAGTTACAGTATTTATTTACAGGTAATCTCATACTTTTCTTTCAGTTAACGTGTTTACATATTTAGTTCCTTGACAGCTATGTGTAAATGATTTGATTTAGTAGCTCTGTTAACAAGTTAATTCTGTCATATATTTTAGAATCTGTTAGCAATCTGTGTGGATGACAGTCATGTAAATGAATTACACAAACTTACACAAACACACACCAAAAACCTCTGTTTTCTGTTTATTTGAAACTGTGGGTGATAATTCACTTATTGAGCTTGCTTAATGATAATTACATTTAAATATGATTAAGAATACAAAGATTTTATTTTTGTTAAAATACTGTTTGGTTTGATTTCTAAAGTACATTTCACATAGAGCATCTTTCTCCATTTTTTAAGTACAAACGGGTGCTCTTGTAGGAAATTTCCAATCAGTTTTAATCTGTAACGGTCTAGCTAACTTTCCGATCAGTTTTAAAGAATGCCACAGAACACAATGAAACAGTTAGCCTGTAATGTCAAAAGTATTAGCAGAGTTATGCATTTAATTAATCGCATGCGTTCACTTTGAAAGCTCTAAATGGCAGACAACAAATCTTGTGTTTATGCTGTCCTTTTCTTGCACATTGACAATGAAAAATATGCTGATAGAAACTTCAGCCCCAGGGAACAAAGCTTAACACAATTCTGCTACTTTATTTGTAATTTTTCATTGTCCTTTGTCTGAAAATGTTGCTTTAAGCCATCGGTCTCTATTTTGTCCGTTTGGACTGTTGCTCTGCATATCACACTGCCAGACTGTCATTTTTGTACACATTGATTTTTTTTTTAAAGCATTTTCAAACAGAATTTGCTTTAGAAATGACTTGCCTGGCAATGCAACGAGAAGTTAGCAGACAGCCAGAACAATGTCCCAGCTAACAATTTTAGGTTACAAAAACGTTTCCCTAACATTTCCATTAAACAAAAATAAAATTAATGTTTTGGAAGTTCTAGGAATTTTTAAAACATCCAGTTTTTTAAATGTTGTATTAACCTTATTCTCACTTTTTTTTTAATTAACTTAATAATGTTTTTGATATATATGATGTTAAAAATACATTCTACTGTTGTTAACGCAAGAATGTTTTTGATAACTTTGAGAGCACTTTAGAACATTAAGGGAATGTTAAGAGAACATTAGCCAACTTTCGGTGAGCACTCCCTGTTAGCTGGGGCAGGACTCAATGCAGTTGCAAAGGCAGACTGTTATAGAGAGACTTATTGGTCCTCAGCCAGCAATGGCCAAAGTTATTTTAACTTCTCATTATGATGCGATAATTAGACCCCAATTTGGGCCCAAGAGATGGAAAAACATTCCCAGCCCTCGTCCTCCTCCGCAGTGGCCAGCATAATTTTTTCAAAACAGACTTTTTCTATGTGCATGTTTACTTTGCGCACACATGAATGGAAAGCTTTAATATCAAGTCTTTGTTTAGAATCATGCCATTTTGGCATGCCTGCAGAGACTCGCTCATGCAGCCACTTAACTGAGGCTTTGTAGCCATAATGATTTGTGTCTGAATGGCAAATCCATAATGTGGGACAGCACAGCATGATTGGTCCTCTGTACCGGCATCTGGTCTCTACAGTCTTATCTGATGTGGATTTCTATGGAGCTTTTCATAATTTACTCTGTTGATTTCCTCTGAGGATGATTGTTACGTTGGCATACGAAGCGCGTTTTAAGTGCGGAATGGTTTCGTGTGAGAACACGCTTGTGCTCGCACTCAAATCTGCCTATATGTGCCTATGCTATATAGTTTTATTGCCCCAGCCCTAACAGAGATGTATTTATTCAAATACATCTATTCTTCTGGCAGAGATATAGAGCAGTTGTAACACTTCTTACTCCAGTGAATAGTTCTCATGTTTGGTTTATTTTTGAAGGCCAGTTTTCTATATAGGCACATACCTTATGGTGGCTGCAAAAGTCGTAAGTCTTGGATACAGAAAACTTTTGAATAGGCCCTTAAAACCATTATAGACCAGAACAAAAATATAATTCACTCAAAACAATATTGTACCTCATAGCAGGGCATCTTGTCACACTATATGGGGTAACATTTTTGTTTTGGCTATTTAATAGCTTAGTAGCAAAATTAGACATTAAAAAGAATAAATGAAACACAAAATTTGTGAAACAGCAAAAACTATAAAAATGTAAATGGTACGGTACACAAAAAAGCAAAACAATTGTAAAAATTGGTATGAAGTTATTGAAAATTCGACAACATGCCCTGACTTAATATTCATAAAAAATAAACATTTTACGGGCTTCTGAACTAGGTGTTTAAAAAAAAAAAAAACAAAGACACAACTGAAAAAAAAGCAGTAATTGGACTTTTGACTAGAAAACATACAGTACCCAGATATACCACTTCCCTGCATGACGACTAGCCCTGCTTTTCCCTGTACAATTTTAATCAGATATGTGCATTCAAAATGGTTAATCAGTTGTGTTTTTCTAAACTGACATGTTAATTGAATGCTGTAATGAAGACAGATGTAAATCTTTCTCAGTCATAGAGCAACATTCATAGTCACCCACTGCTGATTAAACAGAGCTGGGTGCAGCTGATTTGTGTGTTATATGGATGTTTTGAGCTGCGCGTCAGAGACTGCTGATGTCAGCTCTCCTTGCTCCTTTATTCATAGAAAATCACCCTCTTTCCCTCACACAAACATTCTGCCTGGCCTTGTGTTGGAGGATAATTTATCAGGTGCTAAATGTGAAAACACCCAGCTAACTTGGAACGTTCTCAGAACATTGTTCTTTAAAAGCTCTCTCAATGTTCTTGCAGCATGTTAGTAGAACATTTTTCCGAGAACTTTCAAAATAACATGTTGAAACATCTTTTCAACAGATTAAAGTTTTTTTGTTACTTAATGGAAACGTTACAGAAACATTCTTACAACATAGAATTGTTAGCTGGGTATATATACATATATATGCTGCTTCACAGGACAACAGCTTTACTCCATGAACGCAAACTGCAGAAGTCAGACAAGAACAGAGGTCTTTATTGCTGAATGTAGTATGAAACTGCAGGTTTATCATGAGTGCATTAAGTGTGTTAGATGAAACGCTAACATACTCTGGGGTTTATTTGAGTAGTGGGTTTTATATTGGTCTGATCAGGTAATTTATTTGTACAAGGGAATATATAAGCATACAATTCCGATTTCCACTATATAACGAACTGTACATTTCTTCTTTTCAATTAATATTTATCATTGCACATAATATCATAATGCATATGCCACTCCATCACACTAGACAGACAATGCAATCATATGAAAGCAAATTTTCATACTTTTCTTGTATGCATGCATGTGTTGACTTGCAAGAGGAATTGCACAAGGAAATGTATTCTGTACTGTAAATGTACAGTATTCTATATCAAGCTGTATTCAGCTGCCTCAAGGCTGAACTTCCAGAGTTAAAATCAATTACTCTGCCATCATTTACTCACACTCATACTGTTCATACGCATATGATTTTCTGTCTTCGTTGGAATGGAAAATGTTTTTCCCCCAGGCTAATGTTTTCTATACTGTTAAAGTAGATTTTCCCCATCCGGTTGTAAAAAATTATATATACAATATATCAAAAAAGATACAAAGACACATTCATACTTGACTCTATCAGTCAGAATCACTCCATCAGTGAAATTCAATATCTGTCATATCTGTCGTAATGTTTCTTGAGACAAGATTTTTAAAGAATAATGAAGTAAATTTGAGACATTGCCCTATATAATATTGTGGTATGGCTTCAGAGATCTTGGTATTTAGCACATCGGTGGAAAAAACTGCTCTTATGGTTTGCAGTACTTTTGTTTGACTTGTATACTGACAGTACAATCCGTGTCCAATGTATGCAGATGAGGAATGTAGACTCTCTGCAGTTTAAGACACTTATTTTGTATTCCACAGAAGACAGAAAATCACAGGGTTTTGAAGGACACGAGGGTGACAGAATTGTCATTGTAACATGTTTAACACAAAGTCAGTGGAGTTACATTCCTCATGAAAGTGAAGTGCTAACACACATAAAAATCCATATCACAATTTAATATTTCCGGAGATGTTTTAATGTTTTACAGATTAATAGCAGCTGTTTTAGAATTAGCCATTAGAATTCAGATGTACAGATGTTTAGAAGTAAGTTCTTAAGTCTTAAGTCTGTTTTCCCCACTGTGTTCTGTGGTCTTGTGAACAGGGTGTGGATCCCCTGAAGATAAGTTGAGGTTCTGAGGTTACCCAAGCATTGAATGAATAAAAGATTATTCTAGATTTCGCAAACCAAGCATCACACCCAACTTCATCTTGATGGCGCTACCAACGCCACTGTTTGTTCAAATGTAGAGTTCATGCTGGCCAGAGCCTTTTGCTCATCATGGGTTTACTGCACACTGATGAAATTGATGTGGCTGGTGTTGATGAAAGTGAATTCAATCTCTACCGGTGCCTTACAACACGAGTGTAGTTGATTGTGCCGATAACATTTGTAAAAACCTGTGCTCGCAGCAAATTGCTTTTCAGATTGTGACTGCAGAATTCGGTGACACAAACTGCATCTTTAAAGCATTCTGTTCAATTAGCTTTGTTTCGTTGAAGTCACTGAACCTTCAGCACCAGCAAAAGTTTGCTTGAGGGCATTTGCTTTTCTCGAATCGCAGTAGGCTTTTAGAAATCCCAACATAGAAGCATGCACGCTTTTAAAAGCCAGCTTTGCATGTACAATACAGGTCCAATTACCAGATTTCCACTGTCAACCATATCAGTATCAGTGTTTTCGAAGTGCCCAAAAGACTGGCAATATAATGCATGCCTAGCCACATAGAAGCACGTGAAAAGACATAACTGCAGTGCAGTCCTGCTCATTAGCATGGTCAGAGGATCTAACGTGATATTTGCAATCACTCGTAATATAACGAGCAAACATCAGTCAGTGATTCAATCAGCATCGTGCATCTTCGCATTGTCGTGCATTCTGAAAGGATTAGAGGAATGTGTTAGCTAAGTTAGCTCTGAAACAAAATAGTCATAAATGCCTCAGGTACAGTCTTTTCCTCGTGGTTACATACAGGCACTCCACAACTGTAGACCCTCAGGCTTTTGGCACGACAAGCCAAGAAACATGTTTCTCATTATCAACAAAAACAAAACCGAGAAACCATATGTCAAAACAAGCAGGCTTTTTGTTCGTCTAAACAGCCCTGACAGTGCAACCACGACAAATGGAGGGGAAAAGAGAAGGGAGCTGCTAATCGAGATAAATGCGCTACATAGAGCTAAAGAGGTCCAGCATTGCTTTTTAAGAGAATTGAATTACTCGGCACTGAGATGTATAGCTCTTCTAGCTGATCCGAGATAGTCCTTTAAGTTTACGTACGGTAACTTCAAGAACCTTTTAGTGCTTTAAATACACACCGTTTTACAGTGTTGTGAAGTGTTTGTGAGGTATTTTTAAAGTTTGTTTATATGCGTTTAAGATTAAAAAAATGCTTTGGTCGGAAAGCAAAATGGAATAAAATTCCCTGAGGGCTCTTGTTGTCTAAGCACCATCTGCTAAAAAGTATTTTTTTAATTTTTAGGAATTGTCATGATTCAGCCAGCGTGATTAGTTTCAGGTCTAACAACACGCCCCCAGCCTCCAAGGAGAATATTAATTATTCATCCCAACCGTGTTTTGGTTATACTGTGCATTATATATTATATAAAATACATTCTGATGATGCTTAAAATATTAACAGTATTAACATTTTTTTAAGATATTAAAAAACAAAAGTACATGCCGTAAGGAAATATCACAAAAGAAAAGCCTGTTCAGAAACTGTTTCAACTTTAATGGAATTTTTGGTAAACTGTTGCAAAGCTCACTTAAACTTTAGGATTATGCTTCTGTACTTCTTAACTGGCAAACAGTTGAATCAACACAGGAAATAGGCTTCTTCCAAACTCTTGGCCTGAGAGCTTCTTCAGGCCACTAGGCCCAAAACACTAAGCTTTTATGAACCTTTTTAATGTCAATGTGTTGCTTTTAGTCATTCTGTCTGCCCACACATTTTACCCATGATGCATTAGGACAGGGTATGGGCTTTCATCCCCCTACCATCAGCTGTAAATAAATGGAAAACTCTCAGCTTGTTTTTATTCACTTGACTTTGCATCCGAATTTAAACTGTCCTTACACAAAATCCAATTATCAAAAAAATAGAGAAGAAAAAATAGGTAAAAAAAATTCCATTGGAAAATAATCGAGTGCTTGACAAATAAACAAGGGTGAGTGAGGTTGCAGAGCCCATAAAATAAATTGACTAGGGTAAATAGCGTGTTGCTTTTCTGTGGCCCCGGTTCTTGTGATGAAGTATACAGATTTGCAATTTCCACGGGCAAAGACAGGCCCAATAAACCTCATAATAGTGTTCGGGTTAACAGAGGTGTTGTTTCCACCTAGCCAGCCGTGGCTATAAATATGGGTTTAAACTGGCTAGAGATGGTTAGGCGAGTGGAATATTTATTATGCAGAGCCCGGCATGATGGACCTCATCCACGGGCAGCGACGGAGCTTTGTTTTTGTTTTATAGCGGTCTGTTAAGTTTTTATTTTTCTTTGCTCTACAGCTAATCAATAGTTGCATATTGAGAGCATAGATCTTTAAAATAACACGCTGAATCTTGCAAGTCTCATCCCTGTTGCGAATGTGTAACAAATCGCATTACCTGTTGCAATAATGAAAACAGCAGGGCAGTTCATTCAGTGGGATGCGAGTAGTTCATCAAGACCTGTGCGTGTGCGGTTGGGGGGTTTCCCTAAGCATAAATTGGGGACAAATTCGTATCCAAACAAATCTGAGCAAAACCTCCTTTCGGAGATGTTCTCATTTGTAAAAACACTATAAAAATATAGTAAACATTTTTTTTTTAATTGTGAAAATGTAGAAAGGTTTCTGTTAGGGTTAGAATGTAAGTTAGGGTTAGGGTATATTGTTTATAACTAGCTGTGTATAAAAACAATAGAAGTATATGGAATGTACGCATTTAGATAAGTGTGTGTGTGTGTGTGTGTGTGCGCTAAGCCCATTTAGACCTCAAATTTATAGGTTAAGTGAATTTTAAAATAAACATACTTTTTTTAATTGTACATTTGAAAATTGTATTAAGATTACTGTAGGTAAAACGTGTTTGTCTTAAACTCTCTGGCAGAAATTATTCACTCACATGGTCCATTCAATCCAGTTGCACCTGCAAATCATTTGCTTTAAATTAAATATTCTGTCAGCACCTACCCAATCTCATGTTGCTCTAAACTTGAGTTTAGCCTATTTGGAACACAAAAACAGTTACATGTTAAATGTTAAAGCAGCTGTAATACACCAAAAATGATTGGTCGCAGTTTTTTGTGTTATTTTTCATGAAGTCCACTTAAAGAGGTGCAGGTGATACCGTCCAGGGTCTGCAGAAGAAAGAGGGAAAGCATATGTAGTATATAAGGGGAAAAGAGACTGGCTCTGAGGCAGACAGACTGCAATGGTTCTAGGGCCGGGAGACATATTTATTTACTTAAGCGCTGTGTGTATTTTTGGCTCTGTCAGATTGTTCTCTCAGAGGTAGCGAGCCGGTGGTGACCCTGTGACACGCCGCTGCACTGTGTGAGAGGGTTAGCGTGCTGCTGTTACAGGGCCCTGCTGATAAGACAGGGCTGCCCTGACATCGCCCGACTAGAAAAGACCCAGAGAAACAGAACAAACATTGCCTAACACCTGCATGCTGTGACCAATTTAAAACACAGAGGCAGTCTGACTACAATGGATATTGAACACAGATTTACCAGTGAGACACACAACCGGCAGGCACTGTTTATAGTGTTGTAGTGTTAGGCTCTGTTTGTTTATAGAACACTTTCTCTGCGTTTTTGTTCTTTAGCGCCCAAAGACTTTTTGGGGTCACTGTATATGTGCAAACCAAATGGTATTACCATAGTACATTGTTTTTGTTCATTTTTTTCAGTATTTTAGTATGCACTTGTTTTTTTTTTTGGTTTGCAGTAAAGTGGATATATATGTTTTTTTAAAACAATCAAAATACAAAAAATTCCCTTTAGTTAAACAAACTGAAAACATGGAAAGACATATTGGTTCATATTATATATACTGTATTTTTTCAAGTGCATTTTTTAGAAGTACATTGGAGAACTATATTAATACTTAACCTTAAGTATTAAGGTTAATCTTAAAACCTTAAACATTTTTTGTTATCTAATTCAGGGAAATTCAGTCACTTTTAAAGTGTACACATACTATTTTAAAGCTACTTTACAAGTGCAAACAACATGGCATTACCATGTCACCATGTCCCAGATACTATTAAAGGCCGTTTGGTTGATGTTTAGTTCAACAGATATTAATGTTCAGGAGTTTGAACAGAACTGGCACCCAGCTGTAAAGGTATTGAAAGCTTTTCAGCATCTGTTTGTAGATTACAGCCATTACATCAGTCCTTTGTCTTCAGACAAATTAATATGACAAAAACTGCTGCGATGATTTTATTAATCCGAACTACAGCGCGACAAACCTGTTGGCCATGTGTTACATGTATGTGGGCTATGTTTTAAAATCAAAACCAGCAGCTGCTGTAACTGAAAAAGAACCTGACCTGAATAATGGTACAGTTGTCTATGCTGGATAAAATAATATGTTTATTATATTGGCAATGGAGTGCCATTGCCAGGAAATACATAATATATACAGCGATGTATAGGAATATATTACTCATCCCATGAGTGCTGTGGGCCCCCGAGCAGGTAATAGATCCAGCACATGGGTTTGGAAACACTCCTGTATCCCTTCATCGAAATTTCTCTGATTTGAGCGATGAACCCCTGACTGTAAGTACATTACTGAGCCCCCCCACCCGCCATCCTGTATGTAGTTCTATCAAAATGGTTTTTCTTCTCTTCCTAAACACAGCGCTCATTTATTTAACCTCCTCGTTATAAATTCTCTCCTAACAGGAAATATTGGACCACGACACCGAGCAACATGATTAGGCTCAGCCGAACCTTAGAAATTGTTATTTTTGCATCGGAGCCAAGGTATAAAAGCACACCTTGAACATTATATGATATGGTAGAGCTCAGCTCGGTGTATCTGACGAGGAAATACGTGCAGTGTTGTGTTGGTTATGGTGTGTTATGGACCCTGTTCCATTTTAATGAATTCAGCTTCCTCCACCTCTGGGACCCACATGCCCACGTTCCATATCTGAAATCGCTACATACTCTCATCTAAATTCTCTTTATGTGCCTCTTGTTTCGCTGTGTGCTGTTATTTTTCTTGTGTGTGTGTGTGTGTGTATACACACATTTAGGTTGTTTGTTGATTTACTTTCAGCCATTGTAACTTTTTTGTGCAATAATTATTTGTGCTTTCTAAGGTGTTTATAAGTATTTTAAGAGGCAGCATTTCTGTCGTATATCAAAAATAAAAAATCTATCATTCACGCGCAAAGGGATGGTAAAAACCTAATGTACCATCATTACTCTTCTGGGGTCTCAGTGAATTGCTTTTCTAATGTGAAAAATAAAGCTGGTGAAATGCGGTGGAAATGAATCAAAAACACATGAATCAACAACTTATTACGCTCACAATTCAGGGGCTGATTGCAATCAGATGATGTCATATACGTTTCAATTGATTGCATTATGTCTATCATTCGTGTTCGACCTTATCTCAGGTTCCTCTCTACTGTGTATTATGTGTTGTTACCTTAAAATACTTTTGTATTCTAATAGTTCTGCAGACGAATCATGTAACAGACCAGTTATTAAAAGACAGAGAGACGTCAGAGGAGAGTTATTATGTGTTGACATCCTGTTAAAATACGTTCAGGAGAGCAAATGAAACATAAAGAGACTGCCTATTGCACCAGTGTTCTTCAAGCATGAAAAGTAAATAAACAGTGGCACCAAATGTCACCTGTCATGGTCCACCTTCTACCCATGAAGGGCTGCCATTGATTCACAAATAACACAGCCGTCACATCAGTTGTTTTGCACTGGTCTCTTTTAGTTTAATTTTCCAGGCTTTAAAGTGTTCCCTCAAAGACCACATTGTGGGTACCAAATGTCCCCAAAATGCTAGTTAAACCTGGGTTTTACAAAACAGACCACACATTTTTTTTTGACAGTGTCAGATGTAATGAAAAATTTGCATAGTTTGCCTCTAGCTATAAGCTGTTTTCCCTCAAGGGAATGTTTTCAACCCCTGATGCTACAGTGTGATGGATTTCTAAATTATATCTACTTACATTTATTTATCTGGGATGATTAATTATGTATGTTGCATTATTATTCTGCTCTTTCTCACAGAATCAGAATACTTTTTGACAATTCTGTAGATTTATTGTCTTGTCTTAGGTAAGATAAATACACTTATAACACGATGATCAGATAAATGATTTTTCCACAAGGGGGCGCTGCTGAGACTCTGTAGTGGCTTTCCAGTGTCAAGTCAAACTCTGGTCTGTGAAACACAAAGACAATGCCATCGTTAGCTGCTGTTCTGGGGTCAGCCTGACTGTGTGTTTTGAACAGATGGGTCATGCCTTACTGGCTCCTGAGCTGCTAATCTGAGCAGACAGAAGCACAGCAGGCTCAGGCCAACTAGCAGATTATTTGTTCAACTGTACAGAATTTGCAAGTGTTGCTTACCCACCCATTGGAGTTTATTTAATGACAAAGGAAAATATTTTTTTTTAATTATGTATTGTCTTTCAGGGATTCCAGCTCTATTGAAGTTTTCTTTTTACAATATTTGGTTTAAATTTAATTTAAACTTTATTGTTGAGTGTATGTGTGGGAGGGGGAGTAACTATAGTAACTGTACCCTGACAGCACTTCATCTGTTTTGCTTTTCCATTAACAAGCTGCTTGTTCTTAACTGGTGGAACATGGTTCTAAAAACATCAAGGTCATGGGTTTGATTTCCGGGAACATACACACATTGATAAAGTGTATCTCGGATGCACTCTGAGTTGTTTTGGATAAAAGCATCTGCCGTAAATGCACGTACTCTAGCAAGTAGTGGCAATTAGTTACTTTAATTAAAAAGTTGTATTTTTTACAAGGGTTGCGTAACTGTAGTTCAACTACTATCTACCTAGTTAGACAATTAGATGGATGGATAAAGGAAAACTTACTGGAATGTGTTACTGATTAGATTTTGTAGCAAATTAAACAAAATTTGCTAAACATGTGGCTTTGTCATTTAGTAGACAATTAAACAGAATCAAACAGTGCTGGACCAACATTCCACTGGGTTTTATTGCACATAGAATCTTACTGTCTGTGTTTGAAAAACACCCTTTTTGGATGAACCAAAATAGAATTTTCCTTCAGTTCTCCAACTCAAGTTTCCTGAGGCAAACTCTCTCTCTCTTTCTCTCGATGTCAGGCAGAGAGATTTATAAGCACGTTTTTCTCCACAGTGGGTACCGTAAGATGTGCCTTCTAAATAACTTACCATGTCAAAGAGACGGACAAGCCTGTTTCATTCAGAGCTTTGCTTGCTGTTTCGTCTCCGAGCATGTGTGCGCATGTGAGAGAAACGGAATCAACAAGGAAAATACCTTTCCATTGGTGGCTCGAACCCATCATTTTTTTTATTTATCCACACAAAGCTCTCAGAAACGTAGCTTTGTTTGTATACGAAGCCTTCAATGTTCCGAGATTTCACGACCAGTTTTACTGCATGTCGACAGCACATCCAGATAAAAAGATTATGCCCAGCATCCACATCAGAAGGAAGCCCTGAGGGAATTTTTCCTATATTCACTGTCATGTGGGCTCACATGAGGAGACGGCCTATTACACCAGCTCAACTCTCCCATCAGATCATCACGGCTCTCGTGCATTTCAATATAAGAGCATCAAAATGAGATCTGGCCCATTAAAGGAAGTGCTGGTCGTTTGCGCAGGAAGAGCGATGAGGTCATTGCTATACCGCACTTAGTGACTTCGTATAGTGGTTCTCAACTGGTGGGTCACGACTCAAAAATGGGTCATGAGTCTGTGCTGATGGGGTTGAAGACAGCAGAGGGGGTAAACGCTATATGCAAATAATTAAAGGCTACTGTATAATCATGTATACTTTGAATAGCAACATACACACTTATTACATATTTTGTTGCTTGACCATTCATCCTTTGAAACCATGAATTATTGCCTGCTGAAAACATAAAACTATCAAAATTCATAAAGTTTGGAACAAACTGGTCAATTTTTCCATTGAGCCTATGTTGTTACATTTGCATACTGTTTTTTTGGGCATACGATAAACGGGTATACAGTAAAGTTCATTGTACCATTAATACATTTCATTTCTAGATTCTAAGAACATTTTCATTCACTTTTGTATGATAAACCCTTTTGATACTGTGTTGGGTTGCCATTTGAAAACCAGCTGAAAACCACTAATTTAGTAGGTCTTCACATGCGCATGTTCATACTCACTAGCTGCTCACTGTTCATGGGAGGAAATGGCAATCTGGCCATGATTTCATGGAAATGGGTTTAACATATCACACAACCCAAACACTCACCCAAAATGACATGCTTGACAACTTTTATTTTTTGTGAGAACAAAAGGAAAAAAGATTGAAATTTAATATGTGGTGTTGGTCACTTTCTGCATTCCAAGTTAAAAATAAGTCTATAATAACATTTTGTCCCAAACTTTATAATGTAAGTTAATAAAAAGATGTACAGATTACTAGATGAATCAAACAGACACACAAACTTGGCAGATTGAAGCAATGGGAAAAATGAATGTTTCTCTTTTTTTAAGTGGGTTTTATTTGTATTTTTGTCTTGATACGTCCACACCCATGTAACACAGGCTGACTTCATTGCTTAGAATTTTGCACATGATTTTTAATTCTGTTACTATCTATAGATACTTTTAAGATGGTTTTTTTCCCGGTGTGATTGAGCCATATTTGTGTTGAAGAGGAGCGTATCGTGAGGATATCTGCAAACAAACGTAATTGCTTCATCATTCGCCATGTGGGCTCAGCGTTTTTAGTGTTCCTGTGCTTATTATTTATTGTTTGAAATAATCAAATTGAAAAAACGTGTGTGGAGTTGAGCGGCAGAGTGGACCGCTTGAAAAAAATGAAATTGCGGCGTAATATGCTTGCAAAATTGAATCATGCTGTCATAGAAACAAGGATTTAGGATGTTTAGAAAGGCCCAATTATTGTTGTGCTGTAATGGATTTACGAAAATAGACTGCTGTTTTAAACAGAGAGAAATAGACAAAGCAAAATCTCAAGAAATAGTTTACCTCACAGGAACTTTCTATCACTGCATATAAAACTCATTTACTGCAGCGGAAAAGTTTCGTATAATCCGGTTTTGACCGTTGAGTACTTTTCACTTGTTTTGAGTCTTCACACTGTTAACATTATTTAGTGATTTGCTGTATATGTTTGTTCACACTATAGAAAAGTTACACTTGCGCACTTGTTGAACCATAATTCCCATGTCTAACAAACAGAACAAAAACTGCTTTTCTGACCTCCATCTACCATAATTGGGTTCACCCTTGTTATTGAACAATATTTTATACACAAATCTTTCAAGTTATAATGAAGCTCTGCAGGACTCTGTCGTTGTTAAAATGTTTCTTACATTTTCAGATTAATGTCTACATTTACAGACGCCACATCAGTGCCCTTGACTTTCATGAGAGAATAGCATTTGTTCTACTTTAGCAGACGGTCCTTGTGGGACTATTTCCTGTGTGCTTTTTCATTTTATCACCATTAGCTTTAAGCCCTTGGGGGCATTAAATAGCTGGAAGCAGCTTAAAGTGTTGCCCACTGGCACAGCGAGGCACGGGCAGTGTCTTGAAACTGTTTTCGTAAGGCGCATTTGGAAAAGCGCACTCACCCTGTAAGTCCCCGTGGGTGTGAACGGATAGATGATGCAGTCAGTGACTCTGTAGTGTGTTTGTTAGCTTTGATTTGTTTACATTTAGCAAAATACAAAGGGTTCGGATTTAGCATTTGGATTGACCTAAACATAACCTGTTTAGAGAGGTGTTTGAATCTAAACCCATGATAATATAAAAAATCATATTATCATATTATGCCTTTGTTAAATTCTTATATTTTATACATATTATACCATGACCCCGAAAAGTACTTGGACATCTTACAAGTCACCCTTACAAATGTAATACAGTGGTTGGATTGTTATATGATAATGAACACATGAGATAAGGTAATTAGATAACCTACACTATGACCCAATTACTCTGTTAGCCCACCTGCATATATATCCATTACAAACACTAAAGGTAGTTGAAAACAGCTTTGTTAATTCTGAGAAAAGCTCTAGCATCATTTGTTTGCAGATGTCACATGCAGTACAGCGACATTCATTTGAAAGCCTGACTTAAGTGTTCAGATCATTTTTGCTGTCGCTGTATAGACCTCAAGAATCTATATATTACACGTCTCGTATAATACGGTCATTTAGATCTGTCAGAATCCCAGACAGTGTGGTAGACGGTACACTCTCTGATCTTATAAGTGTCAGTGTGTGTTTGTGTGTGTGTAAGGGTTTGTGTGTGTGTGTTTACAGCTAAAGTAACCACTGCTGTTGAAAACTGCAGGCGGATTGTGGTAAAGTCAGCTGGGGTGACACAGATGAATGCTGTTTGGCTGTGCAGTCCGAGCTCTTGCATTTTTCAGCCCTCATATGAGTAAAATCCGCACATAAACAAATTAGTGGGTGAGCGACGGCTTTCCACTCCGTCTGATTTCTCTGATGCCTGTGGGCCCAGCCCAGTTGGCCTGGGTTAAAAGACAGCCTGAAGAAGCTGTGTACAAGTTCTGGCGATCTGCTGCTACAAAATGAGCATGAAGAGATGAATATAACATACCCTCTCTCCTTCTTTACCTCTCTCTCTCTCTCTCTCTCTCTCTCTCTCTCTCTATCACACATGCCCTGCCAGACAAAAGACAGTGTGGAAAAATGGCAGCATAAAAAAGAGAAGATGGGTGGATGAGCGAGAAAGAAGAGGAGAGAGAGAGAGAGTGTTAGGGTGGATGAAGAGAAAGGGTTGTGTCTCTATCGGGCGCAGTCTTGGCAGAGGTAGCTCGGCGTGACTGATGAGATACGTGCCATCACTGACACCCCCGCTGTCCGGCGCTGAGAGGGGAGGAGCCGTTTATGGGAAAGGCAGATCAACCAGTTCTGATGCGCTCGTGCCAGACGCAGGGTAAATCTCTCCCCGGAGCCTCGCAACAGCCAGACTCCGCCTGCCATGCCCACACTGTCACCCTCTCTGATGTAACGCATTCTTCGTTCTCTTAGTGCAGACTGACACCTAATTTGGGCACGAAACCTTCGTCTGATGAGACGCTGTGATCAGTGAATGATCTTCTGTTCTCTGTCGTTCACATGCCTGTATCATTGGCCTTAACACATTCATTCTCCCTCTCCCTTTCTCTCTTCTCTCTCTCTCTCTCTCTCTCTCTCTCTCTTTCTCTCAACTTGAATTATACTTGAATTATATCATATTCCAATGTGGGCTGTAGGCATGAAGTACTTCCTTTATTCTTAATCAGTATTTAACTGCTTTGGTCTCTATGTATTATGAATGCAGCTTTTATTGTCTCATAATTATTAAGAGCGCAGATGGAATGTTTGTTTTGTACTTTCGCTAAATGAAGTAAGTGGAAAGTTAACTAGTGATGGCAAAGAGGTGATCATTATAAAACTAGCGACAGAAACTAGTCCCAGTCACCTAAAAGATAGATTTGCCTTTATATATTCATATACATTTTAAGCTGCAAATATTAATGTTGATATAAAAAATTCCCTTGACATGTTGTGTCAACTTTCCAAACACATGTCTGAATAACCATTTTAAATCTTTGTATATGAATCCATATATCTCTAATAAGTATACACATCAACACAGTGTTTTTGTAATTATGTCCTTTTTTTGTAAATATCTAATATGGAAGACATGATATAATATAACCTTGTTAGTGTATATTTTCAGTTTATGTCACACATTCTTGAGTAATGTTGTGAAATGCTACAGTGAATCTTCATGTTTGTTCTATTTTGCTTCCCATCTCTCTCTGTAGTCAACAGATCATCAGATATACACTAGCTTGTCTAATGTAGCTATCAAGGAAGATAACTAGCTCACTATTTCAGCCCCTGCTGAGTAATATATACTGCATAATGTTATAGGTTATAGGTTGCAATAACAATACATCAAACAGTGTCCTGATGCGCTGGATTGCTTGCACCCTTCACTGCACAGCTTATGTTATTGCTTTCCCTACAAATTTCCGTATACTTTAATTTCATAATTGGACAGAATCAGGACCGGCAGCTTATGCTTTACTCGCATTTGCTCTCTCTCTTTCTCTCTCTGTTTTTATATATTTGTTAGTCTTTTGCAGTTCAGAGGTTTCCACACAGACCCTCACGCCTTCTGTCAGTGCGTTTCCCGCGCGGTCAGACGTGTTATTTAGTGTCAGTGCTGTTTGAACCTAAAGTGAACGTAAATGCATGGGGAGCTTGGCTTATCATTGGATGTCATCCTTAACTAGTGACTTAATCTGACTTTCCGCAGCTTTCAAGCAGCCAGGCGTAAAGGAAAGGCAAGCAGAGAAATGAAAAAAAATGAGCAGCGAGAAGGATCCTGCAAATGTGGGACCAGATGGTTCTGCTATTCATGTTCTTGTATGTATTTAGCCGTCGCGTTTCAAGTGGTGGAGATTTGCATGTTAGTTTTCTGATACTAATGAATATGTTTTTGATTTGCATTGAAGAAAATGGAAAAAGTCTTCCATCCTGAAGGGACTTTGTTGGTCTCTCTCTCTCTCTCTCTCTCTCTCCTCCCTCTGGAAGCTTAATTACTTCCAGGAGACAGATCTGAGCAGATCTGATGTCCTCCTTTAACCTTTAATCATTTTAATCAGTTTCTCTTTTATGGAACGTGCTCAAGCCCGTCTTAAATGCTGATTTGTTACAGGTTAAATGTTACTCCCTGTTGTCTTCTCAAAAGCGATCATTTTTTCTGCGATTAACATGTGATCTCCAATTAAAAATGACTTCAGAAATTCTCCCCAGGTCATGTCTGCGTACGGTACTGTGTATCTGTCTAGTTACTGTAACCTTAAATGCATAATACACACAGTTATGAAGCATGATTTGCTCCTTTTATTATTAGTCATAGGCAGGTAGTGTTGGGGGAGGAGCACTCATACTCTAGAAAGCATTTGATTGGACAGAAATTCCTAGTGCAAGATGTGTCATCAATATTTTTGGTCCATTTTCCCAGGTAAGAAAGGCTGTGATTTTTAAATGTGTATGCCTGCTAAAAGTTATTAGGAAGTTAACTCCCCGTCTGTCAGTGCACCTCTGTGTGGATTTGGCTGAGGGTTTCATAGGTCCTACTTGGTAGGATAATTGCCTGGTAAAGTGTTCTGAAGGCAGGTGCAGAGCACTTGCCCCTCAGCTCAGCTCAGGGCCCCTGGCAGGCGTTCTAAATAAACAGTGTGTTTCTACACAGTAGGCTCCTGTAAAAAACAGGCATCTGTACAAATGTGCAGAGTTTTTATAGGTGTACGCTAAGAATTAACTTCAGGAAGTACAGACGTTGCTTAAAAAATGAGTGACGCAAAGTCTAGTTTAGTTTCTGTTTAGAAAGCCGCTTCATGTTGCGTCTTGTATTTTAAGATTATTTTAAACGTATACAGTTTTTTTTTTTTATCCAGCATGACTTTTGTAGTAAATTATTAACGTATATGAGTACATTTTCTATTCAATAATTAGCATTGCTGGGGATTAGGCAAATAAAAGCAGCAGCACTTTTAACTTCACAAGTTGTTTTGTTTTCCATAACTTTTCCAGTAAGTATAGCATGAAAATACTACATTTGTATTTTAAACATCACACTGTATTGTGTATGCAGCCTTAAAGCCGAAGGAAACTGAAGCCATAACCAGAATCCGTTTCCTCTCTTTCTCTCTCACTCCCTCTCTTTCTCTGTCTCTTGCTCTCTCTCTTGGACTTTCTCATTTGGAGTTCATTTAGATGATTCATGTACATGAACTGATTTAAAAAACAATCGCTGGTTCAAGTACCTGCATAACATTTTAGGTCGGTTGTGTGGTGCTCATTACAACTCATCCAAGTTTCAAAATAGGGTGTAGAAAATGTAGTTTTTAGTTGCTTTGGTAATTTAGTTAAGATTGTTTTTCATTCAGAAACCTCATTGCTTTTTGCAATATACAGCTCTGAAAAAATAATAAATTTTACATTTAAAAAGGTATTGACCCCTTGTGTGGCTTCAGAGTCGTTTTTTTTTAGTAATCTAAGAAGTAGATTGACTGTCTGTGAATTACTTTAAATTATAAGTAGCTTGTATCTTGGCAGGCTTCAGTTTAAAAGCGGCTTCCTCAGAACTGATTATTATAGGACTTGACATGTACATTTTGTCGTGAAAGTATGGGGCATGTAATTTTATTATCGTAAAGTTTATATGATTAGAAGTCATGCTACATTGTGACATGTTCATTTCAAGCCCGATCATGGTTACAATCAATCTATCAGATGCAGATATCCTGTAATTCACATATATCTTTACGGTAATAACACTGTATCAGTTGTCCGTGATGGATTGTCCAGCCATGAACTCAGTGTCCCTAAATCATTGCTTTCAAATGTAAAGACATCCCTCTGGTTGGTGACCAGCCTATGATTATAAGATCAAATATCACATGCTGAAATAAAAATACTTGTATGATGTTTGTCTTTCATGACAGGCCCAAAAATAAACGGAGAACCAGGCAGTTTCTTAAGATCGCTAATGATTTTCTAGTGCGTTTAAAGAAAGGCAGATTAGGGCAGTGAAGGAAGTGTCTTCGTTTTCTATAATGAAACCACAAATTAAAGTCACAATTTGAGAATGCATTCCTTGTGGTCCAGATACAGTTTCCCAGTCCTTTACAGTATCAAAGTAATCAGACCCATATGATTATAAGAACCTGCCAGGATGTCCTAACATTATAACAAATCATTTTTAAATATTTTTTTTTAAAGGTTTTGAAATGTTTTATTTCAGTTTGACGAAGTTCTATCAGACCACTGTACCTCAAAACGTCAAAGACAGTTTGAAGATCATCTGAAGATCTTCTGAGATATATTTACTGCATTGTTATGCTGTCTGTCCTATGACTGAACAAAGCAATATGTTTGCATTCAACATCTGAACGTTGAGTGTTATTGCCATGTTTAGTAAATGCAGGGCCAAGCATGCGGTAAATTTAGCTTTGTTTAATGTTTGGTGCCTTTGATGTGTTTCACGCAGAGCGGCATCGCCTCCGAACATGAGGCGACTTGCGTGAGGATCCTGGGCGATTTCCATTGTTCCACGTTGTTTCGCGTTATTAATTGCCATTTTGTTGCGATGTTGTTCTGGAGCTGTAGTTTTAATTATCTGCTTTGCATATAAATAACCCGCAATAAAGTGACTAATTGTGTGTTTTTTTGACATTCGAAAAACCAAATCTTTTCATGTGGTTCAGAGAGCTTCAGAAACATGCTTTCAAATGACTAGGCTTTGCGATACTATAAACCAACCACTTGAAGAGAAGTTTGTAATGTGAGGAATGTAAACTATTTTAGCATAATGTTTATACATGCATAATGTTATAAAATAGATGCTATTTAGCTCGTATGAGATTTGCAAATACTAGTATGGATTTAGGGCGAAATGTCTATTCTAGATTGTAGTTTATGACTACAATCAAAAATGGCTTCGGCATTGAAGTTGTAGTGTGAATGCAGTTTCTTTAATTCTCTGATGAATCCAGATTGCAAAGAATAATTTAAAGTTTAAAGTATAAACTTACTGCTTATCTTGGCTACACCTAAAACTATATAAGTGCAATTAAAATACTTTTGCTTTTTAAATAAAAACATTTGCTTTTTGCTAACTTTGTGCAAATGTATCGAAATACATTCAAGGGCTTACAGTATTCTGCATCCAAACTGCAGATGGGATGGGGTGTCTCCTGAGATATTGTTGGAATATAGTCATGCCAGCTTTTCAAATGAGAAGCACATTTCATATTCACTGGTGCCTAGCCATGCCGCATCTCACGGCCCCATATAATGACATAGAGTTTCCCCTGCACTCTTTCCTGTGTTATGTTCACAGTGGGCACAACATAACTTCAGACACACAGGCCGGCATCTGGGGATTGCGTTATGAAAACACGCCATCTAAACTCACCTCTGCATCTTACTGTGAGCTAACTCGACGTTACTTCACTCTGGGGGAGTACACACTGGCTTTTTATTTATTATTATTATTTGTATTACTTATTCATGCCTCTCCTTATTTATTTATAAATGGCAGGCTGAGTTTACACTGGACTAGTGCTGTTTTCTGTTTTATTGACTGTCCCATAAGCCATGTTAATGCTGGCTGTGGAACCGTATTTTACATTAATAATACCAGAGCCCAGCTTCTTTATGGGAGCTGTAAACAGGGCAGACCAGCTCATACCGTATGGAAGTGTATGGACTGGATCAGCTATAGGTGTTGTGATTCTAATGCTAGGTGGTAATATGTTCCACTAGTACTAACTTAACTACCTTTTTCAGTCGTGTGAGAATAGCTCAGCTGGTTGAACAATAGTGTAGCTTTTCCGAAAACAATATAAACAGCTTTTCTGCTCATTGTTATGAGATCAGTGAAGACTGTCAGAATGCTGCATACCTTTTGAACAATATGGTATAATATTAATAGCTGTATATTACAAAAAGTTAACTCAGTATAATGGTAGTTAACAACTTTGAGGCAATGCTTACTATAGTTTAACTGCTTTCAGATATGAGTAGCTTGTAGTTAGCAGCTTCCTCAACACTGTAAATAGTTATTGTTGGCCCCTGCATAGATCTGTCATTACTACAGTATATAAAATGGATAAAAGAGATAAAAATGTAAAGGCAGAAGAAGAAAATGTAACTTTTGTGTATTTGTTCCCAACATACTGCAGTGTCCAGCAAACTGGAGATGAATGATGTGAAATTTAATTTATCATACCAGTGGGATCTCTGCTTTCATCCATCTGTCTGCACTCTGGAAGCCAAACAATGAACTTGAAAGAAATAAATAAAAGGCCCCTTTTATTTAATCGTTTATTTATCTATCTGAGAGTTCTAATATGTTTGCTAACCTTTGACGAGAAGTTTCATTTAAATATTTCAAAACACAAATTCAATTTGAAAGATTTAATTGCTGCTGATAGCCCTGTTTATTTGCATGCAGTGTCTGCTTTGTTTGGTTGATTTACGAAGTAATAGTGCAAACCATGAGAGGGTGCACAAGTTATATGCAGAATTTATATTGCACAGTGTGCTTTCTCCTCTTGTGGGCGAGTTCTGAGTGCTACTGTATCTAGTTCCTCTAAGACACCAGCTGGATTCACAAGGAAGTTGCGTTTAATAGACCCGCATTAGATTTCCCTGTTCATATTGGCTGCATCAGAAAGCAGAGGTGAAGAGAGGCCAACAGCAATGCTGATGAAATGTCTTCAGAGGACTTTCTTCGCTTCAAGAGCATCTGGCATTTGCATGTGCAAGATCAGCGGCCCATGACCTGACCTGCTTTGAGCAATAATGAAGCACATCGTTGAGTTGTATTATCATCAAAGGAAGTCTTGTGTTGATTGTGATTACGATGACAATGAGCATCATCTGTATTGTCATCGTCTGTAATCACTCACAGCAGTCACCGGCTCTCTGTTATGATGTGCCCCTCTGTTTATGATAATGAGTTCAACTTAACACATACAGACATGGATAATTATTAACGCCGCAAGCTAAGATTAACGTAATCTTGGATTGGTATAAAAGAACTGATCCTGGCTTTCCAAATTAGCATCAAGGTTAATTATGGTTCAAAGTAAGTTCTGTCATGCGTTCCAAAAACACTTTTTTGTTGAGGAATCAATGGAACGCTTAGTTTTCCATAAACGTATTGCTTTCAATCAACTCTTTTAATCATATCTGCAATCTCTTCCACTTGTTGCATTAGTGGGTACTTCAGAAACCATGTCTAGATATCACACTGTCCAAACCATGAAACACAGACATAACCGTGATAAATTGCCTACCAAACTAATTCTGACGCAGTCAAGAAAGTCCCAGTCCTTCTTTGCACATAGCCAGCTTATTGTATTAAGCATTATGGCTCCCCCCCCCCCAAATTCCATTACTGGTGTATGTTTTTTCCTTTCCACACCATGTAATGTTTTCCTGTGAAAAGTGTTTCATAAATGATTTGCCCAGACCTCATGTGTCATTTGAGATGCTCCGACAAAACTTCCCTTCCTTTGAGTGCAGAGGGAAAAAAACGCACGTTATCTTCAAACAACGAACTCTCTTCCTCGGGGACTCACAGACTCCATCAGTGGCGCCTTATTGTTCAGTTTCCATTCTCTTGGTTTTCGAGCTACAATAAAGGCCTATGTCTGATAGTGTGTGATGTGGTTTCGTCCGAGAGAAAAACAATCCTTTATTTTTAAAGAAAATCCCATATTCCCAAATGAATTGATAATTACAAACAGGATCGTTGCGATCCACGTCTAATGCGGAGAGCGAATATATGGTCTCTCTGTTGGACGACATGTTTTATGAGGTTGGAGAGTGAAAATAATTAGAAATTCTTCTGATGGTTCTGAAGAGACGGGGTGATAAAAGACATACGACCCACAGCTTGCGAGCTGACTGTCGGGCATGTCTTTTCGCTCTGCGCTCATTTTGCTTTGAGGCATAAGTGTCGGTGGACCTCATCTCGTTCTTTGAGAGTGAGGAGGAGAGCTGGCGTGCGAGAAGATCGTGTTGGATCAGGGTGTATGAGTAAGCACATTTGCTAATGGGGATTACACTGTAAGCCTAGCCTGATGATGAACTGTATGTAAAAATGTAGGTCAGAAATGTTTTCAAACTTTGTAAACAGACAGAAAAATCAGTACAAATCCAAGATGACCACCATATTGGCTAGCATAACAAATGATTGTACATGTTTAAATAATACATGTTTAAAATGTAATTGTAGAACTGTGCATAACTATTCATAATTGGTAATCATTGCTTTATTCTACCACCAAATGTGTCTAATAGTAAGAGTGTTTCAAGATAAAGGAATAAGTATTCTGATGGTCATGTGATCTCAACATGGTAACCCCATGAGGTAGCCCAGGTACCTGTTGTATTATATGTAAAATAAAGCATTTTTATTAGGTGTAAATAATATCTTTTAAATATGCTATGCGTGTGTTTGCGTGTGTGTCTGTGTGTAGAGGGGAAAGATTGAAATATAGTGGAAGTAATGATGCCCCTCTAAAAAAGAGAGATGGTGTGTATTTACACAGATTATGCATAGAGACTGTGTGTGTGTGTGTGTGTGTGTGTGTGTGTGTGTGTGTGTGTGTATGTGTATGTGTGTGAGATAAACTCCAGGAGATCCTCTGAGCACGCACCTGCCTAGTGAGAGTAATGTACTTATGTAGATATCATCTGACCAGCTTCATACTGAAGTCACTTACTGTTTAATGGTATGGACTGTCATTATGGATGAATGCAGTTCAGATGAGCTCTAAGAAAACAATGCTTTTTCAAAATGTCGATAGCCCAGGACTGATGAAATTTTAATGAGACTTCTAAAATGATATTTTAGCTATGCGGCATAGTTTCTGCAAGAACAGCAATAAACAAGGAATGGCTCTTCCTCTGGGGATAGATTCAGAGTCAGAAACCAGATATTGCCAAGAATTGCTTGGTTAGGGACCATTTGTAAAAGTGTGGAACTGAAAGTATACTTCTTGATCCATCAATAGACAGCTGGCCAGAACATTTTCGCTTACATGTTGTCATTTGTGGTCCGGGTCAGGTTAATCTGTAATGCAAATTTTCAGTTCAAAATACTATTCCCATTTTACTTAAATTTCCATGAGAGGGTCGTGTCTAAACTAAAATATATGTTGCTGGATCTTTAACTGAAGGCATGAGATCTTACCAAATAGTGGTGCTGTTGTTATACTACATAAGAAGAGGGAGGAGGAAACTGTAAAGGAGAAATATGAGGGATTTTCAGGATCTGGCAGATTTACATTGGCCTTAAGACAGTCGTGAATATATGGAGAACATTGGTAATTTCAGGTATCACAGGAGCTCAGGTCTGTCCGAGGTCAAACAGGGTCTCCAGTTTTAAACTTCAAAGGTGTCGCAGATGTGTCATTTTAGGCTGTGCAACTGTGACATGTTCATTGACATGCCTTTGCATTGCTAGGACCTCACGCATTCTTGGCTGACATTTAAAGGACAGAGCAAAGCTGCGAACAGGGAGCGTTCGTGTATGTGATACAGTGTTTGGGATAGTTTGCGAAGGAAAGTGTGGGGGAGGGCTTTGAATTGATTGAATCCACAGAAGGGATAACCTTTGGCTGCAGGTGTCTATGTGATTAGGGGGCAGAGCTGGGTAGATAGGCCCATCCCTTTATTAAACCTTTGGCTTACAATGTGGTCAATTAAAAAAGGGGAACTTCTCACCTCTGGAGTGTAAAACGGAGCAGCACTGTGTGGCTGTTCTTACATTTAAGTGGCAATGCTATTTTATTGATTAAGTAATGTGGAATGACTCTGTATATACTTGACATTTTTTAATTAAATTGTCAGATCAGCAAAGAATCTGATTTATTATTATTTTGCTGAATGTACTAACAATATGATCACATCACATAAATTTCATATTTTGACGACTTAGTCTTTGATAGTTTATTTTGCATTATTCGGTTCATTTTTGGAATGTTTACCACTTTCTCTCCTTTAACACACACACAGGTTTACAAACAAAGCTGCTGGTGATTTTGTTTGTCTATTGTACTGATTTTGGAGATGTTTTTAATAAATATTTGATCAAATTATTGCTGACTGTTAACATTGCATTTAACTAAATAAGTAGTAGCTTAAATATAACAAGCTACTGATGTTTTGCCATAAAGCTTGTAGTGTATTAAATTACTTCCTTTACCGAGTTGCTTTCAACTTACCTTAATTGTCTTGTATAGTAGTTGGTAGGTTAGCTAGCTATATGCTTCTACCAGCTTGCCAAAAATTTGACGTGCCGCACTTGTAACTGGAAGACAGCTGTAGTGAACTCAGAAGCCATTGTTTGTATGTTTGTTTTTGTAAACCAGTTCTTTGTTTCTCTCAGAACTCTGTTACAAATTGCCAATTCATTAAAAAGCCTTTAAATGGCAAAAAAAGAATGCCGGGTCTTTAAGATGAACAGTTTCATCTTCTGTGGCACAGGAAGTCGAAGCCACTACCCTTTATCCTTTTTTATTTGAAGGGGTTAGCATGGAACCCAGCGCGCTGTTGTGTGTTCATACACCTGGGGTGAGGGTGGACGTGTCCGTGCTGATGAATGCTGTGGCCCGTCCTGGGTGACAGGACTAACTGGGTCTGAGCAGATGAGAGTCCCTGGAGAGTTCACCCAGACTTCTGGCCTGAATACACACTTGCACACTTCTACACACACTTGTTCCACTGGCATTCTGACTAAAGTGGTAGGGGCCCATGTCATAATATATATATGTCAGCAACTAAGTGACGGCACCATGGACTCATGGACTCCAGCTATGGTGGACGTAGATGACATGATGGGTGCATTTGTCATTTTTCTGCTAGGGTTCCCAGGGTGTTGTGGAGGTGGTGATGGATTGGGTTGAAGGAAGCAGTGGGGAGTATTGATTTCTGGGTCTGGATTTGCCATAGAAACCACAGGGAGGCGTAGTGACTGTACCTGTTGTCGGAATGTATTGGAAATAAAAAGGTGTGCATACATGCAACTTTTCTGTTCAACATTTAGGTGGCTGCAGTTATGCTTCTGTTAAAGGACCAGAGCATCATATTGATCACATAGATATAGTAGTAGTGAGTTGTAGTGGAAGTCATAAATTATATAACTATATATAATATGCTACGTTCTATGTTATACAATATATATATATATATATATATATATATAAGTACATGTAGTATAATATATTTTATAAATGTTACGCTATACTATATACATATGACGTCTTTAACAAATGCATATTTTAACCTTTTTATAAGTGTTTGATATGACCTGTTTATTTTGTCTTTGCAAACTCATGAAAGCTACAGAATCTGTTTTTGACGGACAAGTTAAATGGAAGTGGAAATAGGTCCTTAAGGTAATGACTGTATCTATCCATCTTCTGAGGTCTACTCGAGTCTGTCTGCCTTATACTTTTCTGTCTGTTTCTCTATAGCAGAATATAAAGCACGTTAGCATTACAAGAAACGTCTGCTTAAATACTCTTCCCATCAGCCTAACAGTGTTTTTCTCATCTCTTTGAAAATGCCAGACATGAAAACAGATGACAGAACAATAAGCGTACTTGACCTAAGAGTATCATTTTGACTCACATTGATACGTAAATGACATCATCTGCGTGTGACGGAACGACAGCTCTATGTAACGTGCAGAGGTGAAGCGTGTTTTTCCTCTGCATTGCCTTTGCTTCTGTCTACGCATGAATCAGTAAAACGCAAAGCAGAATGAGATTGAAATCATCAGCCCACACATGCTGTGCATGCTGGGAGGGGGCCGGGGGGCCGCTGGCTGCGGCGTGATAAAAACTTAATTGCTGTGCACTGCTTTACAGTCATGTTTCTGCGGCGAGGCCGTGAATAAATTCCCCATGACAATGTCTGCGCTCTGTGAGTAAACACAACACTGGCAGGTCCTTGTTTGCATATTGTTAATTTGTCCACGTCACACCGCGTCTCCGCGGCGCTCTTGAAACTGATGTCAGCCGTCACGCTGCCATCCGCGCCCTTCTGCCCACCGCCCACCGACATGTTAACATTTGTCTGAGAAATGCCAGGCCACGGATGTGACACGGGGCGGAGTACCACATGGTCTCAGAGCGGGGTAATGGACCTGCGTTGGTTGCACAGGTTGGCAGTCTGTTTTGAACCCTGTCTAAAACACTTCACATGTGGAACATAAAAAACAAACTCCCTTTGGGTCTGACGAGGGCATATTTCTAAATTAAAGATGGGTGCTGCACTCAATTTGTTGGAGTTGGTTCTGATGCTGCTTGGACCGGGGTGGAGATGACAGTCGGGATGAAACCAGCTGCCAGTCAGCTCCAAGGGGTCTCTAGTGCTTTCAGCACAGCCACAGAATGTTCCAGTAATATAAACAGGGTTGTAGTTCAGTCTCGAAGGACTACCTCATTCAAAGTATTTTTTTTTAAAACAGATTAAATGGAAAGCAAATTGAGTTTTTTTTAACTTTCCTGCTTTTTCTCCTGAGAAAAAGACCCGGTAATCTCAACTTGTGTTTCCTCTGAAGTTTTAAAAGAGTTTTCAGTAAAGTCTTAAAATGTGTTCAGATGTTTCCATAGATGCTAATGTCTGCAATCAGAAGTTAGGCTTCAAAATGAACTCTCATCGAATCATTTCAGGGAACTGCCTGATCTGTGCTGTCCACATTAATTTTACAGCTCTTAACTCTAATCGTCAACAATTTTCTCATTTGTGTCTCTTACAAAAATTTTAAATGTAAACATCTGAGACAAAATTGATACTTTTATTATCCTAACTGAGAACTCAGATCTAATGAGCTGTGAAAGAGCAATGTATGAGCCATAAAACTTTTTATGCCATTGTAAACTTTTTATCCCATTTTCCACTTTCAGGAATATTTAGGGTTATGGTACCGTATTTAAGGCTTGCATTTATCCATAGGCTCAAAGCCAGTTTTTTTCCACAAGGCTTGTGTGATCTACTGTAATGGGGGTTTTTGTTTCTCGTCTTGATTATTTTGAGCTGGAATGAATGTGCTGACTAACTGCTGATGTAGTCGTGCTCACAGTACGGAACATTACAACCACAAATTCTAACAGAGAAACTCACAACTCTTATTGATCTGTCAAAGGCAAAAAGCTACAATTACAAACACATCGTGCACAATGCGATAAAACCTGGGAAAAGTCATTTACTTTTACAGCTTTCAACGAACTTTTTGACATGTGGACATTTGGTTTAGTTTCATAGATTTAATAGCAGACTTTGGTAAGGCAGCTGGAGAAAAAGTGTTCGTTTCGGCAAAGCGGGAAAAACAATCACTGACACTGTTTTATTTTTCATTATTGCTGTCACGAATGGCACAGAATTCCACACTGACATCAGAGGTAAAGGTTTTAATCAGGGACAGAATGGTTGGTGATTGGGCTCTGTTGAGATTATAGACAACAGCACATGGCCGATTCTTCATAGGTGGCATGTGAAATGTGTTCAGCAGTGTTTTATCAGTGCTAAAACAATTATCACATGTCCATGAAATAAAGATCCAATCATTGCCTTGATCAAGAGGGTTCTGGTTTTATGTCAGGTGTTGACATATGTTGCTAATTGCAGGTCTATTAACTTTGTGCTTGGCTTTTCTTATACAAAATTATGAACTGTAAATGAACTGTAAAAGTTTTTCTTGTTTTTAGAAAAGAATATAAAAAGCCTAGGTGTGAGAGAAACCCTCAAAATTGAGAAATTCTGCCAGGCAGCATTTTTTTTATATTTAAATAAGGGAAAAGTGAAAGAGACAAAAAAAACGCTGTGAAATGTTAAAAGAATTATGTCTCTAAAACTTTCCAAAAAGTTATCAAAAAGATCTTGCAGTAATGTTAAAACTTTTTTAATTTATCATATATATATATGTTATTCTTAAGTTGTTAGTGGAGCGTTTAAAAACATTACAGAATTTAAAGTTTAAAGTTGGCTAGCTTTCTTATGACAATATCTAAAACACTTGACATTTTAAATGTTCCAAGAACATTCAAAATAAAATTTGTTTGCTTAATGGAATTTTTAGGGAAACATTCCTATAACCTAAAATTGTTATGGAATCTGCCCTTTAGGACTGGAATTATTGTTAAAAAAACGTACTGGGTGAGGAAAAGTTCTTATAACTGAAGACTCTCTTATTAGAAGATGGAATTTGTGTATAGAGCACTGAAGCTAGAGAGAATTTGAGCTGTCGAGGGATTAGATGTGAAACACATTTAATCTTTTATCTGAGCAACATACACAACACAACTCTCAATCCTTCAAAAAGAGAGGGAGAGAGGGAGTAAATGTACTAATTATACTATTCATAACTGTTTCCTGCCAGATCAGTCCCTCTCTGATGATGTCTCCTGGCTGCCTTTGTTGTTTTGTCTCTGAATTAGCAGTCTCAAGTTTGCTTCTTGTGATGCATAGATTCATTTTCCAGAAGGCTATTTCAGCCCTGAAGTGTATCTCCAGAAAAATAGTCATTATACGAAAGTCACCATAAAATGCCTCAGAAACGTCTGTTGCTGCCATTCTGCACTATATTGTTGTCCTTGATTTATTTGCCGCCTGTAGACATAATGACTTCTCCAAAATTCCTGCAATTATTTAGCCAAAATGTGTAACTGAAATCCCTCTTCGTCACTTCATTATAATATTGCTAAACGTTTTTAAGAATATAAAACAAAATTCTGCCAGTACGCTCTAATTAACATCACACTGTAATGCAAAACCGCGTACCATTGATGAATGCTAATTAAACAGACTCAATAAGAAAGTGTGTTACGTCTTTAAAAAGCCATAATTCATAGACGCAATTGTTGCGCTAAAGCATCTTAGGTTTCTATTGTGCTAACACAATTTTTCCTCTCGCGTCCCAAATGGAGTTGCTTTGATTAATTAGCCTGCACAGAATATCAAAGGCAGGCACATTTGCTTGGCTTACAAGAGGGTGCGAAGAGGCTCACTGTGGTGTCTTAGTGCATCCAGATATCTGTTAATTGGCTCTCTGGATATTCTAGATGTGCCATTGCGGCTTGTTTTACCACACTTCTGATGCTGCGAATCTCCACAATTACTCCGAGTGTCTTATAAGAGATAGCATCAAGCACAAGGCAAACCCAGCATGACGCTGATGACTGCACTGAGTGTTTATCACTTTCTGGTTGGTTGCCTGCTCGTGGATTAATTATCCTTTTAGTTTTGTACCTCAAATTCACATTAGCTTAATTGAATCTCGCAAATATCACTTACACAATAGGGATATCTTATGCGCAAACAGCCCCTGTTTCTTTTTCTCCTGTTAGCACCATAATAAAGCTTCTCCAAATGGTATCATTTATATCTTATCGGTTAATTAGGCGCTGCATTGGACACAACCGCAGGGTCACTGTTTAGTTAAAGATTGCGGAGTGGCTAGTTATGCTGATTTCCGTGCTCTGCATATGTGGACTTCACTTAAAGATGTTTAAATATTTATTGATGCTGCTGATTGGAATTGATCAACAAAGAAAGTTGAACAACTTGAAAGTTGAAATTTAGTTTTTCTTTGTGGTTAAAGAGAAAACGACTAAACAGCTAAATTACATATAATAATATAAAAGAATGAATTAAAACGGACCATAATAAATGATAAAATTTTTAGCATGAACTGAAATTTGAAGATATAAAGCAAAATACAATTTTTTAAATCTGTTTATTGCACAAGAAATCAAAGAAAAAAACATTTCCTTTTGCAATACTCCCTATAACAAATATGCCAGGATAAAATGAAAAAAAAATGTCACATTTTGTCACAAATGTCACAAGGTATTTTGTAACATCTGAGGTCTCAAAAATGTCTTATTGCATAAGGTGGCAGTAAATATATATAAACCTTTGGATAGAAATAATTTGGCGCTGATTTTAGACTTCATTTTATGAAGCATCATTTTAGACTTTCATAACTTTTGCAATAAGCTATTTTCTGTTATACTGCTTAGACATACTTTTTTATCAGCACTTTGCTCTCCTGCTCACATTATCAGTAAACTCTTAAATCCTCTGAAAAATCTCATCTGTTTAAACTACAATTCTTCTACAAACATAATATCATTTTGTGCTGTATGAATAAACAGCTGTGCTATTAAATGAATCTGTGATGCATATAGCAAGCAGCGGTTTTAAATGTTCAGTTTCATTGCTTTCTCATCTGTCCTTTCTAAGGACATTTTTGGACCAATAAACTTTCTCTTATAGTTACATACCAGACATGTTTTGTCTGCTACGTTTACAACAACAGTGGTGAAAGAATGATTGAATTGTCACTTTCTCTTTGCTGTAGCTGTTAGAGATAGATCTTTATTGTAATGTATCGTAATATTACATTTCACTGGAGGCAGGAGGGTTTCATTTGATCCCTCCACAGCAGCACAGTAGATGTGATGCATAAGAGACTATAGAATGTCTATAAATTATATACTGTAACTATATAATGTGCTGTTTATAGTGATGGATCCTATACTAGCTATAATATTTAATCAATATAAGGGTAATTCCCTCTCTTCAGTTAAAGTTCTATGCTGCTATCACCAGGAGAGCTGTCTGTGTTGGTACTTTAAGGTCTCTTAATGCGGTATGTAATACGTACTGTCTATATGCACACCTGCTAGACCCATTATGTCTGCAGGATGAAACTTTTCCAAGTCTCAACAATTTGACGATTTAATAGTGATCTATAAAAATGTGTGAGAGGGGCTCACGGGGAGAAACTGAACAGCGGGACTCTGCAGAAACATATCGGTTCAGTGCCTGCACATTATAAGAGGCCTGGGCTTCTGGCTTACGTCCACGGTAATGCATTTCTGTGCAGACTGTGTGTCTAGATCTCTGTGTATATGTGTGTGTAATATATGTATATATTATTAAAAAAAATATATGCACACACACATATATAAGCAAACATATAAATAATGCAATATATAGTATATATTGTTGTGTGTTGTCTGTGTTACTCTGTTGTCCTCTTTTAATTCTCAGACAGCTGAAAGAGATGGATGAAAAGTGGAGTGAAAGAATGAAAGGTACCATCTGATGTGAACTGACTGACAGATAAAAAGAGGCGGGACACTTTAATGAAAGGGAGGAAAGAAACAGTTTCTGAAGGTTGAAAGGCATGCTGGGTAATCTGAGATGTGTGCAGGAGTTGTCATCTCATTTTGAGAACAGACTTTCAGACTCTTAAGAGTGTGCATGGAAAAAATGTCAAATAGAGTTTTGATGAATTGACAGCACATGTTTGTGCATGCCCACCATTTTCACTAAATGACAAATCCTCAGGAGATGGCAGGAGCTAATAGAGCTGTATCAAATTAAGATATTTATTTACTGTTTGAGTTGTGTTGCCTCAGTCGAGGCAGTTAAAGGAAATCTGTAATTTTCTTCAGCCATCTTACTATATTTACTGCTTTAGTACAATAACATACTTATGGTTTATTGTTATTTCTTATGGACGCTCCTGAAACAATAATTAACAAACAGTAGAAGATCGATTACACATTTCACAATGTTTCCCTGCAAATGTACAGTACAGTATTGTGTGAAATATAATTTTAATTTATAACACACACACACATATGTTGTTGGCATATGTGGTTTATACTCTACATAGACATAATGGTTTTAATACTGTACAAACTGTATTCTATCCTCTAACACTCACCCTACCCCTAAACCCTCACAGAAAACTTTTGCCATTTTTTAATGAACAAAAAAACACCATTTAGTATGCTTTAAGTGTTTTAGTTTGAGGACACAGGAAGTGTCCCTGTAAACCATGTTTACATTGTTATACACATACAAATAAGTGTCCTCATAAACCACATATTTACCCACACACACACAGTTTATTTACATGGTTTGTATATTTACAAGCACATTTCTGCATTATACACAGAGACGCATTTAACTTTATCTTGCTTTCATTGCATGGCCCCGTTTTCGAGAGCAAGCTGTCACATTGATTTGTCTGCTGTCTGAGGGGAAGGATGAGACTCTGTTGGCTGTTTATTAAAGGATCAATTCCACTCCAAACCGTTGCTCCATAAGTCAGTAGATAATGGTTACATTACAGGCCTTTTCCCCTACCGGCAGCTCTGCACTGCAGCTTGTTAGGCTTTCACCAGATTAATTAGCTGGATAGCTGCACCAGTGAATAATACTTCACAAAGTACAGTCATCCCAGCATTTATTGTTAATTGAGAAAGCCATTGATCGCTCGGAGGTGGGAGCTAGCGGTCGACAGTCTCGCCGGTCGATTGATGCGAAACTCACAATGAGAGCTGAGTGAAATCTACCCTAATCTTTCTTTCTTTTTTTTGCTGTGCTGTTTGCACTTTGAGTTAGATGATCAGATCTTTGACTAACACCTTTGGTCTGGTCCACGTTTCAGTTTATTCTAGCCAAGAACCTCCCAAAGAGACAGGAAGAGGTTTCCTGACTGTCAGAACCAATTTTATTTTTTTGCTTTTACGTGACATTTATGGGTAAGTTTATTTAAAATAAATACAGATATAATTTCAGATATAATTATGAAAAATTGGAGAATATACAGTTTTGGTTTTGGAATCTAGTTTACTGGCTAGTAAGTGCCACAAACAACATGTGGGTTTTTTTCTGTATAAAATGTGCTATAAAAGAAAGACAAGGCAAGTTTATTTATAAAGATTTGCCACTATATCTCTTAATACTGTATCTTTAAAAGACATGGCATTGATGGCATTAACCTGTGCTAATGCAGAGATCATTTCATTATCAAAATCACTCATTGAATCAGCCCTGTACCTTGTTAACAGCTTTGTTTCTGTCAGCCAATCAGATTAGAGCTTGCCTGATTGAGAAAGTGCTTTACAGTTTTGTGCACAATATGCATCAGGCAGACTGAACAGACTGTGGGCGGCCCACGGGCATGTCGGGTGAGGCTGAGATTATGAGATAGAGAACCTGAGGCGCATAAAACTAAATTATCTAATATAATCACTGTCTAATATAAGTCTCTGTGCTACTCTGGCCTTGAATGGTACATATATATGGAGAAAAAACAGATTAGCACTGTTAACCGTGTTCTATCACAGAATATCCTTTGATACATATGATTTGTTTAGCTGTGTGGGCGTCGTCACTCACCACACGCTGTTAGAATTTAGCATAAACCTGCAAAACTATTTTTCAACCCTATCTAACATGTCTCTGTTAGCTCAGCTGGTGATACTTTACATCTCACCTCTGCCCATGACTGCCCAAGCTATAGGATCTGTCACGACCCAGGCAAGACTTTCCACATGCTCCCATACGCGAATGGAGGCAGCCAACTTCATGCTAATGACTCTGAGAGGTAAGTTTGCATTTAGCCCTCTAAATTCCCCCATGACACGGCAGACTGCATTTATGACTGTTTTATTTCGCCTGGGATAGGGCCCGTTTTTATGATATACTGTAGTTTGTATTACCATTATTGAATGAGGCCACAGTTTAGTGCTCGTTGCCTGGGCTGTCAAAAGCCATTAGCGCAGTGACTCAACCAAGCGTTGTCACGTTGCCACATGTACGCTCTGAGGACACTGCCTATGATGCTAGCTGTCCCCGTGGGGCCTTGTTGTCTTATCTGCATCTCATCTCTGGTTCCAGGGAAGTTAGAAAAGAGGGAAAAAAGTGAAATTAGAACTGTTTCAATGCCGCAAAAATAAACATCACAAAAACATTACTGACGAAACCGAACGTTCAAAAGTTCTTGACACGCAGTGCGTTTACTTTTTGTTTTAGTTGCTGTGGGGTTAAACGACAGACACTTAATGCAAAGGAAATGCACTTAATGCTCCAAATTACCATGACCTCTATAGCTTCCTCTTAAAATGACAGAAAATAGTCAATTAGGAATTAGAATAAATTTTCCCGCTAGTGGGTTCAATGCTGAGTTATAAAATTTGGAATGTATCTGAAACCCAAGGCAGCTGCCCGACTGCATCGCTGCCCAGTCACAAGAAAACTGGCTACAGACTTTCAAGGCACTATAATGGCATGTCTAATGATCTAGAACAAATTCAAGTGGGCTTTAAACCGTCCCAACTAACATTTAATGACTACAACGCTTATTTCAGTAGAAATGTTATTTAAAACAATAAAAAACCTGTATTCCAACAGTTGCCATTTTCATTTCTCCCCCAACTGCCTAACCACACGCACAGGATTGTGGGATATCATAGACAGTGAGGATACTTCATTTATAAGCTTTCTGAATCGCTTCGGATTCTCAGTCCGGGTGTGACTCGCGTCTGCTACTAAACCAGAAGATTGTAAAAACAACAGCTCCGTTCGGCCTGCATTCCAAATACAGCATGAAAAAATAACTGCACATGAGGGGCCGACGCCGGTCAGGAAATATTAACCGTGAAATATTAACAAGAATGAAAGCGCGCAGCTTCTGTTTGCGCTAATTACAATTAATTATTGATCACGCACAGTCTGTGGCAGATAAATTCAGTTTATGATTACAAGGGAAAGCTTGTTGATCATAAACCCTGAACAAATTTGGACATAAAATGGGATAATAAAACGTATTCATAGATCTATCTGCTTCACACTGCGTGAAATTCATGTCTCTCCGACAGGGTCCACTGGTACCTGCTAATTTCTTTTCCCAGGGCTTGGGTATGTTGAACTAAAATAAGGCGACCACAGGAATCTTCTGTGATGTCTCAGACCGCTTCTCTGCAAATGTCATTTTAATTATGTAATGTCAAATCCAGTGACGGCGCACAATATTTTTCTTTTTAACTCATTTAGAGAAATGACTCTTGTTTACTGGGAAGAAAGATGTATTGTTGCACAACAGTATAAAGGAATGTTTAAACAGAATCGAGGGTTTTATAAGCCTGGCATCTGTACTCGTCTGTTATGAATCATCGTGCGAGTACACACGCAGTGACAGCGCAGAAACACACAACAGGTTTATTAGTTTTGTGACGCATTAAGTCAAAGGAAACATAAATGCTACTGCTGTTTTTCTGTACCCTGGAGCATAATGGCAACAGGGGAACAATGTGACAGCAGCAATAATGAAACTAATCAAGACCGACACGTAACTGGACTCTTGGCGTGAGCCTCAACTATTTACCAGTCATGTGTGCCTGTTCTCCACCTCCTCCTGTTTCATCACATCAGCTTTTGACCACAGAGAGATGGGAACATTTTTCGACCTGCGATGGCAAAGGCACAAAGACTTGATTGTGTGGGTCATTAAGTTAACTAGTCTATTTTGCCTCAAATGGTCTCTGCTTTGAGTTAAGGTGAGGTAATGTTTATACAACATTATACCGCACCGCTTTCGAAAAATGAAACCCGCACAATACGCATATTCACACTCCGTTTTTCTTCGTGGAAGGAGTGTAAAGTGGAGATGGAGGGAGAGGAGAAATAAATTCTGTATTCCTCCACTCTAATGGGTGTAATTACATTGGTGATATGGTAATGTAGAGCTGCACCCCCCCCCCCTGCCTGGTGCAAGGGAACAAAGAGGCGGTTGTACGACGCTGGCGAAAATCAGATGTTAATGATATTTCAGGATCTTGTTGAGTCTGGACAGCAGGGCTGGAGCACCTAGAAGGGAAATGACTTCCATGCCTAACCTATTTCAGCCAGTCTGAGAGATATTGAGGGGGGGAGGGGAGGGGTGTGGGCGGGGGAGGCTGGAACAAGGGTGGAGAATGGTGGGGGCTGGTTGGCAACCACTTATCCATTTTACAATCTGGCCAATGTGTGAAGTTAAACTTTCAAGATGACTATTCACAAGCTTTTTCCAGGCATTGCAAAATTGCAAGATTTTGGTTCGATTATTAGCATTTTTTCCTCCCTCGAGTTTCCCTTCGAATGTTTTATTCCACGTAAGAGCGAGAGTACAGGGCGAACAACAGCACAGCGTGCACATGCAACCGAAGTCGAATGGTTTGCACTCGCCTTGTTTTTTTCCGAGATAATTTGCGCTTGGCCCGATGTCATTGCAAGCCCAGAAAATGCCAGATGGATTTTCCACAGTGCTCCCCTTGATGGGGCGTGTGCTGGCCATGTCTTGCCAGACAAATCTAGTATGAGTTTCTGTACTACAAAGGGCACTACTGTTTCGTAAAAGGAGAGGGCAAGCGGGGAGTCGACTAGGAGCAGTAGCGTTTTTAAGTCTACTGTGGACGTTTACAGAAATCTACCGTGACAAATATTCAGCCATAGGGATATGGAGATAAAATGAATTAAAGGCAAATCACCAGTGCCAGTCTGTTCTTAGAAAACATCAGACACTTGAGACTGGTTCAAAACGGCACTATTTTCCTTAAATGTCTTACATGTGTAAAATTATTTAAAATCATCCACTGGAATGGAAAACAAACATATCCCACAATGCACATGGCAATGGGAAGTCCTAAAAAAAGCCACATCCATGTCAGAAATCCATTTGATTTGTTTTATGAGTCTGTGTGGGTGGGATGGGATGCCAGGATCGTAATGGATTAATCTTTATGAGCTTTTTCAGTATGTTTATTGTGTGTGTGTGTTTGTGTGTCTTGCAGTGGACATACAGTATAAAGCAAGTCTTCAACATTATAACACAGAAGCTTATTACCTGGGTGCCTGCAGTTTCTGAGAAATCAGAGCTTGTTAAGGAGATGTGTCTCTTGGGCATACAAATATAGAAATCTCAAAAAAAAAGACTAATAGTTCTTTTATAATTAATGCAATATCAACCAGTAAAGACATTAATAACCTATGATGTCTATAAGCTCATTATGATATAAGGCTGCTTTCACTGCAGGTCAGTACCTTGTTTTGACAGTTTTATTTTTGAAGTGTGCTTCACAGAGAGAGATACAGATACTGAAGTCAGTGTAAAGTTGGCAAACCTTTTTTTTATTGTTAGATGAGTTTTGCAGATCTAATGTGTGTGATTTACTTTAGTCCATTTGTATCTACAGTATTTAGTGTATTTCAGATGGCATAAAATAAGCATAAATGATAAAACAATGCAGTCAGAGTTTCCAAACCTATCACATTACTGTAAATAAAACAATGCAATCAGAGTTTATAAACGTATCGCATTACTGTAAAATAGGCAAACAGCCTTGGCACTTATTTTAGTGTGTCTTTGTGACAACATGCCCCAGTCTTCTTTATGTGCCTTGCATGAGAACACACTCACTTATCACTTCTTGTGCACACACACAGTAAAAGAATTTTGTTCTTTTGATTATATTTTAACACATCTGAGTATATTTTAATACCAAAAATCTTTTTGACAGTACAGCACAAACACAATGCGAAACCACATGAATGTTGTATACCCCAGAGGATGTTGTGTAGAGCTGTGAATCGGATCACCGTTCTGTAGTAGGTGTCGTCTGAGTGTAGTAACATCCTGTCAGTGACAGGTTCAATGTGTTTCTGGGGCTTTGTCATACTGTAACCGTGCAAACCGATTCCAATCTGAATCCCAGGACTCCTAATGTAAACACACAACTAGTTCTAATCTGCCGCTCTGTTGAGTAATTGTGCCCAGTCTTAATCTATGTGCCTGCTCTGCTCAGCCTCTCTCTGCTTTCAGTTTGGACACAGAGCTTTCATGTGGCATATTGTCTGATGCTCTTTGGAAACTGAAATGCATTACACCATATGTTGTGCTGCAACTCATTAAAAGCAGTGTCTGCTTCAAAGGGCTGTGACAGATTGATCCTCTGTACTAAACCCGGTCTGAAATGCATTGGAGGCAGGGCTTTGAAATAAATAAATCGGGTTTGAAATTGTTTAAATCAATGTGATAATTCCTTTGCTGTTACCGCTAAAACTCTGTGCAGTCAGAGAATGACTTTAGTTCCTGTTATAGCCAATGAGACATTGTCTTTTGATGTTTTTCTTATTTTCTTCTTTCTTTATTGCTTTTAATTGACAGAACAGAGCTTTGTCCGATCATATCATTCGCTTTATATGGTAACAGTAGATTTTATTGTGTATGAAACCTAATATTAGCATTATTGTCAGTGAAATTCCCCGAGCTTTATGAACGGGGGCAGGGGGCAACTGTGAATAATTTATGTTCATCTGAGCGTAACGGTCTGTGGGAGATTTCACGCATGAACATACACTTTTAGCCCTGGATTGGGCTATTTAGCAGAGAGGAAAGGAAAATCATAATATTACATCAACCCCCCCACACCATGACAGTGATAAAATACAGCTTCTCTTTTATGGCTGTTTTAAAGTGTATATGTATGTGTCAATGTGCGAGTGGGTGTCAGAGTGTGTGTATGTGTGAGCACAACTGAGTGCCTGTGAGAGTCTGCTACACCTGTAGGCCTGCATAGTCACACAAAGATATCTCATACCAAGATAATACAGTAGTATCCAAAAGTTTTATACAAAGTGAATGCTTTTATTTAATTTTTTATATGCTTCATTTTATAAAATATGTAATTCTTCAGTTTCAGAATTTCTTCATCCCCTTTTAATGACAGCCTGCACTGAAACTGGCATAGACCCCATATGTTTTCACAGAACCGGATGACCCATGTTACTCTGCATGATTTGAGATTGTTCTGGCTCTTTGAAGCACATATGTTCAATGTACAGCCTTTTGTATAATGGAGTTAAATGATTATTTGATTAGCCAGCTTGAAATTCTGTATCAGAACATTTCTTTGTTTTACAATTTTCTAAATCCTAAAATGCTATAAGAAATTTTACAATAAAAAGTTATACTTTAAGCCCCACATTTCCAGTGTGGTCTCAGACATTTGGACGCCACTGTATTACTTCAGATGTGTGTGTGTGCATCAGCGTCCGTGTGCATGTGTGCATGAGCGTGTTTAATCTGAATGCAGCAGCAGGTTTTAGCAGCGCAGGTACGAGGCGTTCGCCTGCTGCCACGGCACATCTGGTGTTCTGTAACGCCTGTGTTACCGTCTGCTTTTACAAGCATATCAAACACAGGCACAGTGAGAACCATGTGACTCGAATGTAAAAGTGTCACAGTCTATTGCTTTAAAAACGGAACAATCAGCCCCCCATAAACTTCTTAACTAGTGAATAAAGGTATCTGTTTCTGCATAATTGTGAATTAAAGAAGTCTCTGTTTACATTTGTACCTGTTCTTGTATTCCAGGAGAAGAGGAGGAAGTTGAGATCTGTGCTCAATAAAGGAAATTGCTGAGGTCCTAATGGTTTACCTGAAATATAATTCAGTGACATGGTATTTGGGAAGAAGGCCTCACCAAACAGAGGCGGATGCACTACACAATTCACTAACCACATTCAGTTCAAACTTATCATGCTCTAAAATTTAAATGATTCAAAAAGTAATTTTCAAATGTCATTTGTTCAACGGGCCTTAAACAACACAGACAATGCAAATAAAATAGTAGGTAAATAGTAAATTACCTTTGATTTTTAAAACATTCAAAAAGTGCATCGCTTAGCTATAAAGTAAAATGTTTTACTTTTTGAGTGTTGTTTAGTTTTTAGTATCATCCACAATTGCAGTGTTTATCAAATTACATGCATGTTGCATCTTTAATTTCTATCTAAACTGAAAAAGTCCCATTGAATCATTGTCCATGTTAATTCACGTTATTCCTTTCAAATGTTCATTTATTCCAATTCATTTATTCTGTTCCGGAATGTTCAAAATCAATTCTGTGTTTATCATAAACAGATGTAGCTGTTTCTTGTATTGTTCTATTCTCTTGTTTACAGGGTGGTCATTGTGTATATTGCTTCAAAATGATGACAGGACAGTTTGGGAAACAAAAGCAATATGCACAAGAAAGTAAAGCATATTATTTCTTTCCTATCATCTGTGAAGTAGTCTGTTATCCATTTCCCCTCAGAAATACAGTTTATAATGTTTATCTGTTGTATGATTTTTCTCCAAAATATTTTTTTGACGCTTAATAAGTCAGTTGAAACGTTACCTAAATGTAGGCCAGCGTTTTAAACTGGTAAACAGAGAACCAAATCCTCTCACAGATTACACTGATTCAGAGCTGTTGAGTGCACACGGAATCCCCCCCTAAAAATACTTTTCTGTGCGAGATTGAGGAAGAAAAAACATGGAAATCTGTCTTCATTCAGTCCCACTCAATTTATTCCAGAAATGAAACACTTTTATGTCTTTACACGCAAATGTGGGCCGTCGTGGGGCCTCCGCGGAGAGAGCGCAGTGTGCATCAGACAGCATGTGTGTCCTATTTGAGTCTTAGAGTAACATGCCATATGTATTTGTGCTTGTAATAGTGTGATTAATATTGGGGAGGTACATCACACGATCTGGATCTTGGTTGTAGGCTGGCCTATCAGCAGGCAGCATGGACTTTCATCTGTCGATCGGTAAATTGAACCCAAATGCTCTGATGATGTGCTTTTGAAATAATTCCTTATCTTTCATACGCAGTTACTGTCTGAAACCGATGAGATTCACGTGAGCATGTTTCTGCAGGTCACTGGAAGCGTTTCTGAATATCGTTTCTGAATATTCAGTGGAAATGGATCTGTGCTGTGTATGTCAGCAGACTGGGAGATAATCAATATGACCAGTATCTAGGATAAGTGTTTGTGAAAAGGTCAAGCGGGGGTCTGCAGTCGTTTATTAGCTTGTTCATAGGTCACCCGAAGCCGGATATCTCTTCATTGACTGATAATAGACATCGCCAAAGAGAAGTTGCTGGCTTTCCAATTTTAGGTCCCCTAATGTTTCCATTAAGTAACAAAAACTGTTGTTTAGAAAAAAAAATATTTTGAAACTTCCAGGAATGTTCACAATGTCCAGTTTTTTAGACGTTGTATAAACGTTATTGGTTGAAGAACATCAGAGTTTTTTAATTCTGTAACATTTTTAAAATGTTCCACTTACTACTAAAAAGAATTAAATTTTTATATATTTGAAATATAACGTTAAGAAACATTCTACTAACGTCACTGCAAGAATGTTTTTATTAACTGAGAGAACTTTGAGAGAACGTTAGCCAGCATTCTGAGAACATTCTCTGTTAGCTGGATTGTAGTTTGAGTGTTTAGTGATGTGTACAAGTTTCACTGCAGTAATTAAAAAGCTTTTGGTGAATACCACTTCTGTATTTACCAATTTAGAGTTATAATCTTAGCTCTAGAAATTGGAATTTGGCTGCCATTAGCTACACTGGAAACATTTTTGCTGCCTCAAATGTTTAAGTTTAATCAAATTGGCTGAACAAGTCATTTCAACTTACAGTGTGAAATTTTGATGAGTTGTATTAACAATTTTTATGATGTAAAAACATGACTTACTCATCACATACATTTTTACAGTACTAGTTTGTAGTGCAGTAACTGTATTCAGCGCTCTTAAAAAAAACTTTCAGACTAAAAATCCTATTCTCCTGCTTTGTGAATGTGTCCCATGACTCCGCCCACAGCATTTGCATTTTCACCTGTTTAGCTGTGTTGCCCAATTCTGTCAAACTTATTTCGTTTATTTTGCCTACTTATTCTCTCTATCTGTTAGCAGCAGATAAAAACGTGGTCTAATTAGTACTACCAGTCCAGTAAAAAACAAACTGCAGGGTCGCTTAGCTGTGTGAACAGTGCTGGAAAGTAATTACCCAGATAACAGGGAACCCAGTTCTCAGAACACAGAACGTTCTGTATAAGTTCTTTCAAAGTAATCAAAAAATGTTCTTATATTGATGTTATGCTTTTTTAATGTTATCTGTATATTATATGTATCAAAATGTATTGTTACTGGAACATTTTAAAAAAAATTGTTTAACACAACACGTAACTAGGCATGTTATGTTACTTAATAGAATTGTTGGGAAAACGTTCCTACAACCTAAAATCAATAGCTGGGTATGAGCTTTGCACAGAGAGCTGGGTATATCTTTCTTGGAGATCTTTTAAGCTGGAGAGCTTGATGATGTGTTGCAATCTGGGTTTCTGCAGTGCTGGTCAAATTCAGGAGACAAGAAAATATGTGTGGACTGAAGTGATACAGCAGGTTTTTCTGTATGAAAAGAATTAGCTGAAATGATGTTTCTCAGTGTGACAGGAGAAACAAAAACGGTCATGAATAAAGATGAGGCTTCTTGCTTTGAGAGACTGTATTAGTAAACATCAAACAGCCAGTGTGCCTGAATGCCAGAAACGTCCCCAAATGCACAGCGGCGTTACCTGGTCTTTAATTATGGGCACTATTGGAGGGCCTCCTACTTTCTCAAGCTGTCTGTATGCTCTGCAGGATTCCCCATTTTAATAGAGTTTCAATGCAGCTTGTGCTCACGGCTTTAATACACTTTGCGGGGACTCCATCAATTTGATTGATGAGTTACAAAAATGGCTGCTCTGTTGTCTGGTTGCAGTAAGGGAATTGCGGCAGAATCGTAGATTTGCTTGCAACTGTGATTACTATCCAACTGCAAGATCGTGCAGTACACTTGAGCATTAGTTTGTTATTCACTTGATGCTAAAGTTGTTTTTTTCTGCATATGATAATAAACAAGTTATTTTGTTGTATTTCTACAATATGAGACACTGCATGTTTGTTTAATTAGAGTTGTGTGCCAGATAGAAAAACACATAGCAAAATGGAAAGGCTAGATTTGCATTTCTTCGAGGAAATAGCAGTGCTTGCAAAGCAACAAAAGAATAATGTTGAAGTTGTAGATAAGTTAAGGGTTTAGGACTTAAGATTTAAATAAATAAACTGTTGCATCCAAGCTGTTGTCATGACACCCAGTGCACGTCTTTTTTATCAGCTGTGGGCAAGAATAAACACAGTGCACTTTGTGGTTAAGTAGGTGATAGAATGGAATAACAAATCAAATTCAGTTCGAGAACAATTGAAAGTAAGAATGGATAAGCAAAGCGGTTCCCCAGCTAACAATTTTAGTTTGTAAGAATGTTGCCCTAACTTTACCATTAAGTAACAAAAACAAGGAACATTCAAAACATCCAGTTTTTTTAAATGTTGTATTAACATTACTGCTTGGTTATAAAAACATTATTCAAACGCTTTTTTAATTCTGTAACATTTCGTTCCACTAACAAACTTAAGAATAATATTTTAGATATATCTGATAAAAGATAGTAAGAACTTTCTACTAACTGTACTGCAAGAACTTTTGATAACTTAAAGAGAATTTTGAGAATGTTCTGAGAATGTTCCCTGTTAGTTGGGTCAGGCTGAATTAAGTGCCTAATGGATTAGTAGTTAAAACACCAAGCCCTAAACAGTGTTTTGAGGAATATCAACACAGTGCTGCCTTGTAAGCAACTAACTGAAAAATAACATCAGCCATTTTCTGTTTTTTTATAGGCCATAAGACAACTATAAAACAAGTGTTTACCCGCTGAGATGTGGTAGAACTGAAGTAAAATGGAGGTAGAATGTAAAAGGAAATCAGAATGCAGTAGGCGTCTTCAATCTGCACTGCTCCTCTGTGAGACTTCTCCGCTTTGTTCGGCCCAGTTTGAGGGGGGTTGCTTCTCCGGGAGCATGTTTGCCAGCCCTATCGCGTTTCCCAGAAACCTCAAAGAACATTTAAAACATGTTTTCTCTCTCTCCCATCCTCTCGACTACAGTGAGGGCAACACTGTCTCTTCTGCAGAGGATTATATCTCCTGAGCTTTAATGACCTTCATAGTCTCACCGGAGAAGGTCGGGTTCTGAGAGAATTGAATTCTCTTTGTTGTGTCTGTTTTTGTTTTTTAGGAACTTGCTACTTAGTGAGTGATAAGAGGCACTAGGCCAGAACACCTTTATTAACAATGGCTTGATTTAGGTCAATGGTTTTAATGACCTCTGCTTTCCTTATGTCTCAAAGTGAAAGTATTTCAGTTTTAGGCAAATAGCACCAATTGACATGTATATAAATGGTATAAACACATTTAAAAACAATTTACACATTTACAATTTACACTTTCTTTATTTTCTTACTGAAGTTTTTCTTAATCAAACTTCTGGTATTTAGGATAACATGACATGCCTTTATGAAAGATTGCCACAGAAGTTCCAACAGATTGTTGATCCAATACATGTACATGGATGAAACTTTTTGTTGACAGATTTAGTTTGTGTAATGAATTTAAATTTGAGATCAGGCCCAAATTTGATTTTAACCAAGTGCAATGCCACAGAACTAGAAGTTTAGTCATGGTCACGGCCAGTTAGGGCAAAAACTCTGATATGCATGGAAGAACTTTGGATAATGCTTGTGTGTTTATCGTGTTGTGTCTGGTTAGGACACTAAGTAAGATTGATCATGAATGGTTTAATAATAATATGGTTGCCCAAAATAAAAATTTGGGACGTCGGTGGTTAGCAACTTTCACGGTCACTTTGAGAAAACTGTACAATGTCGCTCACATCAATAGTCCATCTTCCAGCACGTTTCATGTAAAACCTTTCACAGTCTGTTACGTTGTAGAAGATGGAAGTCTGATAAATAACTTCATTACAGGAGTTCAAAGAGAGTCGTCATGGATTGGCTGGAACTTTCCATAGACTGTACGCTGGCTGGCCAGCTGCAGGCCTTCATCTACGGTATCTCATCAATTGTGCGCTGATTGGGTTCATGTTCTGCAAGGAAAAGATATGCTTCAGGGCTCCAAACACTGCAATAATGAGACCTCTTTCTTTCTTGCATTACCCAGGACAGACGTTGATGAAATGCGATCACGTACAATAATGAAAACCATAATCGCTTGCCAATGTGTGCTGAATGGTAAGACATGTTGTCTACAAGTGTTCATTTTCCATAACAATTTTCCCAGTAAATAAGACTGTCATTTCATTAATGTTTTGCTGTGTGTCTTTGCCATCATGAGATGTTTAAATTTTGTGTTTAGGAAGTAACCATTGTTGTCTACATGGGGGTGAGGGTGATACAGTAAGCTTTGGACTGCATTAAAGTGTCTTTTTTATGCATGAATAATCGTGGCTTGAGTCTTTAATTATTGTCCTAATTTTGCAGCCCAGGAAATTAATTAAATTACCTTAAACGGTTTAGTATTCTTAATTCAGGTATGGGTCAAAGATCACATGCATGTAAAAAAATAGATCATTGACTGTCAGTATTGTGAGGTCATGCAGAATAACATCATTAGCACTTTATTCCCTCTTTGCTGTTTTTATGGCTGTAAATATGAGTACATTTGTGAAGGGGAACCAAAACCCAACCACCCAGCTAACAGGGTACATTCTCACACTGTTGGCTAATGATCTCTGAAAGTTCTCTCAGTTATCAAAAACATTCTTCAAGTAACATTAGTAGAACGTATTTAACATTATATATCAAATTAATTAAAAACATTAAGTTGTGAGTGAAACCTTTTAAAAACGTTACAGAATTTTACAAATGTTTGAATGGCATTCTTACAACCAAGAAATAAAGTTTAATACAGCATCTAAAAAAATGGACATTCCTAGAACATTCAAAATGTTTGTTTTTGTTACTTATAGGAAACATTAGGGAAACGTTCTTACAACCTTAAATGGTTAGCTGTGCAATAATTTAACAGTTCTATAGCTACAGTTTTCCTGATGAAAGACATTTCATGTGGGGCAGGTAAGGGAGTTAACAGCATGGAAAACTTCATGCCTGAGAGACCAGAGATGATTGGAGGCTGAAGTATTGACAGGAACATTTTCTCATCAGCTGCTTTGAATGGAACAGTCGCCAGTGACAGGCGAAAGACACAAGACTTTTACAAAATATCAATTCTCCTGTTTTTCCCCTGTCTCCAGGGCAGAAAAGTGGAGGGAGTTTTAAAATGCGATGGTTGATCTGCGTTTTTTACAACCGTAAGGTGAATGACAGATAAAAGAGCTAATGCACATGTCTTTAATGGACACCAGTTTTTTTCTTGAAAGTTTGTGAATGATATATAGAGTTCACGCTATGATGTGACAGCTGCCATCTAAGCTGAATAGGAAAGAGGCCTTACTGGGTCTGGTGTATATATTGTCTTTTCATTGAGATTTACATGCAGATCCCCAAAGGGACCTACTGTATGTGCGGTGTGCCCAGGGGGTCAAAGTTTAGCTAGTGAGCATGACCCAGCTGGCTGAAACAGTAAGAAGATGCTGTAACTACACCATCTGGTTCCACAAAGCAGCTTTGTACATTAATAAAATTCAGAGGTAGCAATTCAGTAGTATTCGGCCAAAATACTTTTTTTTTTTTTTTTTTTTGCAAAAAGTGCATATATCACTGATATTTTAATATGGTATAGTAGATGTACCAGTGCAGAATCCTTTTAAAAACTGACAATTTTTCCCTGCCTGCTGCCTGTCACATCTCAAAATAGTTTAAATCAAGTCATTTTTATTTGAATAGCACTTTTCACAATCCAGTTTTAAAGCAGCTTTAGAGAAAATCACACCTTAATGTGAGCACGCTAACATGATTAGAGTGAGAGAAATTCTACAGTTTGTGAGCGTTTTTGTGGTGCCGTCAGTCAGTCAGTGTTGTCACATGACATTCTCGGCTCAGGTGATTGGCTCAAAAATGTAACGATAATGGAAATGCTAATGTGTAGCTTTCTCTAGATATTACTGTGGGTGTTACTCATTTATGTCCGGTCACCTCAGTCTTTAAATACTGAAATCTTAAATGGTGAATTTAAAAAGCATGAAGGCACTTCTGATAGGAAAACTACACAGGATCAATTTTATCTCACTTCTTTTCACATATGAAATGTTCACTTAACTCTAAGACTGAACTGACTGAGCGAGTCATCCTCATTTCTTAGTGGCTTCAAAATTGCCTGAATTTAATGCATGACTTGTTTGAAATGTATTAAATAGTCCGTCCTCTTCAGCGGAGGAGGGCAGATGTTTTCAACACCAATCTGTCTTTTACTGTTGCTAAGAAAACCAAATGCAAATATTATACTTTGCGTCAGAGGGGAAAGACTTTAAAATATCAAAACCAGTTTCCATTTCGTCTCATTTGGTCTTATTTACCTTCATGGCTTGAAAGGCATATTCAGAACTTTTGCAAAATCATATGCAGCTTTAACGGGACAAACCTTGGTGGCTCTAAATGTGTTGAGACTTCAGAGGTTTAGCCTGGCAGCTGAAAGGACTCCAAAGTCTTTCCCACTTAAAGCTAAATGAGATCAGACCTACTGTATGTGTTGTATGGAAACATGGAACCCTATGAAGACTACAGTGTGATGAACGAATATTTCATCAAGTGTTCCCACTTATCACCCACTTCACCACACTAGCCTTCTTAAAAGATCACTATGGAAGTCAGGTTCTGTCTCATATAACACGTCATTGATATGCTTCTCTGTATGTTCTGATGTTGTAATTCAGTCTCATGTATTTTCTCATCTAGTTCTTCTCTCTTCTCCTCTCCTTGTAACTTCTCCTCTTGTCTCCACTCTCCTCTCGCAGTCTTGTCTCTCTTCTTGTCTCTTCTCTTCTCTGCTGTCCTCTGCTTGCCTTTCCTCTCCTTGTCTCTCCTCATATCTTCTCATGTTGTCTTTCCTCTCACATAGCATCACAGTACAGAGGGTCAGTATCTGTCAGTACAGCAGCACTAAGCAAGGCTCACACGAGTACATAAACGTCTCAGGCTTCTGATAGGCCTTCACTCCTCCAGATCTTTGATTAAAGATCTCTCAGTCCACACTTACTTATTTTTCTGATTTATGTCTTGTCACCCAGCTGTTGGCTTCAGATTTGTTCTCACTGTGGAGTCTCAGCTCCAGGCAGGGTCCATGTTAGGGCTGTCCGTTACGCTTGTCCTCTACCCACAATCCCTACTTGTGGTGATAGCATAGTAGTTGCGCACCAATGACTGCTTTGGCCAATGTTCAATAGTACTTTGAATACAGACACAATTGCTAACATGACATCTACAGTCTTTTGTGCAGCTGTTGAAAGTGGAGAGCTTTCTTTCTCTTGATTCAAGTTGCTCACCCGATTGCTTTGGCTTGACACCTTTGGTTATGTGTCTGCCTGACTTCTGACAATTGTTGTATGTATTCTGAGACGTCTCATAGTTCTCATACAGACAAAAGAGGGAAAAAGACATCTTGCAGACGTTGCTTCAGAGTCTCTGAGGATTGCTTTCATTTGAGAGAGTGGCTGAAAATGTTCTATTTGTATGATGGCCAAGATCATCAATCATTTTCCTTGTGATTTCAAATGCATGTGAATCCAATTTAGCGGAAATTTTCGTCACAAAGGCAGATCCGTGGTCCTGCTAATGCAGTGCGTAATCTGTGGGTTACACAATACACTGTGAGCCAATAAGCAAATGATGTTTTGCCAATGTGATTGATATATGGAAACCTTCTTCTATAATCTCAAAATCCACGGCATTCATAATGTCAAATAGGCAACAAATGAAAAATTGATACACCACATTAGCTGGCAGAATATCTTGCCATCTTGGTGACTGGCAGCCGCAGATGTTGGTATACAGTTAATGTTCAGTTATTTTTCTGTGATATAACATCAATCACAGTTGTTCAGAGAACTGTAATGTCTGTTTTTCTTTTTTTTCCAACAGCCTAGGGCAGTATCTAACTAAAAATTAGTAATTTAACTAATTTAACATTTTTACTAGCCCGACAGTAGCTCGGCTGCTTTCAAAATATACTTAGAAACACTTTTAAATATGTTTGTTGCTGTTACTGTAATTGTGGTCCTGATTTTTTTGTTAGATAAGTACTGTTCTGATTGTAAACATAAATTGTTATCTGAAATTTTCTCTTTAACAGATGTGATTAACAACGTATTCTGTAGCTTATTACTGTACTTTTTCTAAAAGGTAGCTTGTCTGTAGTTTAATGACTTTAAGGTCTGTGTGAACTGGAAGTTGAAACCGACTTAAATGTTCTGACCTAATTCAAACAGAAAATTGGAGGGTGTGGCTTGTTTTCTTCCACTGGGAATTGGTTGGGTCTAGAAAAGTAGGCGTTTCAAAACTTGCAGCAGGCTGACTGTTGGAGGAGAGTGGGTAAATGCTTTGGCCCTGCCCAAACTGTCAGACTGATGTCATCAGTGACGGTCTGCCGTTCCAGAAGGGAAGTATTTAGGGATTTTAATTAAAGATTGAGGATACATGAATTAAAAAAATAATGATGTGCACGGATAAATCATTTATAACACTGCCATATTCCATTAAAAAAGAATAGTATATTTTGATTTCATCGCAACTTATAAGTAGCTTGTGCCTTGGGAAGATACAGTTACAAAATAGTTTCCCCAGCTCTGTTTCTCCTACTATGTTTTGACTGTGCTACATTTGTGAGATGGGACGTTTTAAAGCTAATATTACTTTATGTAAGAGAGCTTAAGGAAAAATGCCTCTAAGACCCCACAGGGTTTTCATTACACAGCATAGAGCTTTAAAAAACAAGCTTCAGTACTTTTTTCTTGTAATAGTTTACTCCAAAATGAAACATCTTAAATCTAGATGAGGACACGTCCCGTGTGCCATCTTATCTGTAAAGATTATCAGGAAATTTCCAGTCTGTTACTCACACAGCTATTAAAATATGACCTCTGATCTCTATGACCACACACATTGTTTTGTGGCAAGACCTGCATAATAATTACTCAAACAGTTTTGGTCCACAGAAAAAACAACTGCATATGGGTTTGTAATGACATGAGGGTGAGTACCAGCTAACAATTTAAGGTTGTAAGAACATTTCCCTAATGTTTCTATTAACAAAATGTTAAAAATGTTACTTTGAAAGTTCCAAAGCATCCAGTTTTTTAGATGTTGTATTAACATTATTGCTTGGTTATAAGAACTTCAAAAATATATTCAATTTTTTTTTAATGCTTTAAAACTTTTTAAACGTTCCACTAACCACTTTAGAATAATGTTTTTGATACATACGATATATAACTTTAAAAAAGTTATTTAAAAACTTTAAGAAAACTTTTAGAGAATGTTAGCCAACATTCTGAGAACGTTCCCTGTTAGCTGGGTAAACAGTTATCAGGTTGGTTATAGATCATATAGAACATCCCCTATATCAAACAGTGCACCAAGCATGTGTTACATGTTTTTAGAAATCTTTAACTGGAGTGTTACTGGTTAGTGTACTACAGTGATTATAACTGTACTTTTTTTAAGAGAAAGTGCAGTCTTTTTTGCAGGATCAGTGAAGCATCACGTTTCCCACAAAAGCTGTCTTTGTTTTCACACATGTAGAATCACCCTTGACCTTTGAGGGTCACGTTTACAGGCAGAGTGGTTGAACTCGTGTCCACACTACCTAAAGTGGGGCCCTGCCAGACGCCAGGGGTCATGGTGGATATGAATAAATGCATCTTCAAGTTCCTGAAAATGAGTTCAAAATGTTTTGAACGCGCTGCATTGTGATCCAATCAGATGGAAATTGGATATAATGCCGTTCTCAGCAGAGGAAAAATCATGCTGCAATACAGATCTGCAAATGGTACTATGTGTTATAAGTATGCCTCCTGATTTATAGTTTGCTATTTGCAGTTTGTCTCGTCTAGTGCAGCAGTTAATCTGTCTGTTCTCATAGGTTTCATTGTCTTGCTAAAAGCACTGTGTATTAATTCACACAGATGCAATGTTTTGTTGGCTAAAGATGTCATGTTTTAAGCATGTCTGGTTGAAAGTTCTTGTCTGTGTCCCCTCATTTAAGACTACCCAGCTAACAATTTTAGGTTGTAATGTTGTTTTCCTTGTAACGTTTCCAGTAACAAAAATTGTAAAAAATAGTTTCTAGCCATTGTATTTATGTTATTGTTCATTTTTTATAAAAGTTATTCAGAGTTATTCTGTAATGTTTTTAAAATGTTCCAATTAAGACTACCGTTTTTGATATATGTAAACTTGTAAATGTATAATTCCTACTAACACTACAACAAAAGATATAAATAGTTTAAAACCATTTTGGGGTGTGAAAATACTAATGTGCCCAATACCTTTGCACAGTACTGTATATTATAACATTATAAGTTCTACTAATGTTACTGAAGGAGCGTTTTTTGATAACTTTGAGAGATCTTTTACAGAACATTAGCCAGCGTTCTAAAAATGTTCCCTGTTGTCTGGGTATCAGTTACATCAGAACAGCTTTGTTGTGGTATATCCCAGTTCTTTTCTTATCCTCACTGTCCAGTGATTTCTGTCTCAAGCGGACAGGTCTGGCATGAGACGTTCAAGTGGTGCCCACCCCAAGAGTCAATCACACAACAGTCATGGTTCTGATTGGATAATTCGGTTCAGTGGTGACAGGCTTTCCATGTGGACCTCCAGGCCGTAGCAGGCAAGTCCTCACATTTGGTAGGTCTCTGTGGGATTAGCCATTACAATGGTGAAAAGCAAAGACCTGCAACAACACAGGAGATCAAAGCCATTTCTTTGCAACCAAGACCATGCTAAATGCACACTTTGAAGAGAGATAGAGAAAGGGAGACAGGCAAGCAGGCAGACCTATATTCTCAGAAAGATATAAAGTGAGAAACTGAGAAAGAGGAAAAGACACTTTTAGTGGAACGCTGGATTCTATCTTCACCCCATCCCCCCTCGAGACATTCAGCACTTCCATATTTCATTAAATGTGTCGAGGATGAAAGCGAGTACAGGTCTCCAGCAGGGATTTCTCCTGCCTCTGCTCATGCAGGCAGGTTTCTGCCTCAGATCGACTGGTGTCTGATTCGCAGCAAAGACAGAACTTGTTCAATAAGTGTGTGAACTGAATCAGGATTGCACAAAGCTCTTTTACCCTCCAGTCGTGACTATGCACGAAAATGCAGCGTTGAATAACCTCTGTCAGGGCAAGCCACTCATTTTGGGCAGAAAAATATGTTTTAAGAACTTAGTATTTCGGTACTTAGTATTTCTGTAGCCCTACTTAAGTGCAAGTTGATTAAAAAAGCATTTTGACTTTGACTCCTGCAGTAAGACCGTTACAAAGGAAGCCTGGCTGGAAAGAGGGCAGCACGGTAAATAAACATTTAAAAAATGTAATCACAATGTTTGTGTTAAGTGTTAGAATGAGACATTGTAAAATAAGTTGATGGTGCTTTTGTCGTTTTGAAAAAAGTCCTTATTCCTTTTTTTGTAATTTATGAAAAAGGGTGGATATTTTTAATATATTCCCATGTTGTGTCCCTAATAAAGTAAGTCATGCATTTGGAATGAAGTGAGGCTAAGCCAATAATGATAACATTTCCATTTGGAGAGTGCTGTTCCTTTAAATGAAGACTGAGACAAGTTAACAGCTCAAATAAAACTTTACTTTATTGAAGAATTAATGTAAGTGATTTAACAAAAATTGAAGCTTGACTTCGCTGCGTTTTAACATTTTTAAGTGAACTTACCCGCTAGGTGTTCATTAAGTGCATTACTGTAAATGTTTCATTTTTACAAACACAAAATGAGGGACAAGATGAAATAGTTTTCTGCCAACATGCTACTGTATATGGTTTTATATTACATAAAATGTGCAAAGAACCCAGAATATTGCAGAATAAAGAATGTAATAAATTGGGTGGCAGTAAAAACCCACTCAGAAATCCCAGAGTTATTTTGACCTTGTTACATCAGCATCTACTGTCTTTACAACTTAAGCCAGTTTAAAGCTGAAAGGTTTTACACATGCATATATATATATATATATATATATATATATATATATAAAAGCACATGTAAAATGCTACCAGTGCTTAGAGTGGGTGTGTTTACTACAGCCAATCAGCTGAGCACAGGAAGTGACAAACCCAGGCTGTTCCCAAACTTCTCTAATTTAATTGACTGGGACCTTAGATACAGAAAACTGGCAAAGGTTAGAAAGCTCATTATCTGAAAAAGATCAAGCTTTTAACATTGATGCAGGAAAAGCAGGAGTATAATTTAATGAGTAAATGGAACACAGTTATAGCAGTGAAGCTTTGTTCCCTGTGTCAGAGGACTACATCAAGGGATGAACATAATTTGTTGCAACTTGCTCACAAGAGGCGAGAGGGTGGGGGTGAGGTGGGGGAGAGGGTGTGTTGTATTATTCCAATTAGCAGCTGATGGGTGAGGCACTGTAACCGAGTTGTCATAATGGATTGTGTACTGCATTAGCACAGAGCTCTTTCAGCATCGAAATCTTTACAATGGGAATTTATAGCTGTGCAGTGATGTACTTAAATAAATGGGTGGAGGTGCCTGTGGCGAACTGTGTACCTCTCAAGCTGAAAGGTATAAGGGATGCTTTCTCTCTTGCAGTTTATACAGAGGTTATGGAGTTACCACAAAAGTTGTAGTTAGTATTAGTTGTAGACTAGCTCATTAACAGAATGGTTGATGAGTTGTCATGGTGTCTGGAAGACGTTAGAGCATATAAATAATTACTGTAGGTAACTTTTTGACATTTACTCTTTTTGTCCTCGTGGACTGTGAAGTTTCTTTCTCATTTTCTTTTTTTAAAGATGACAACAAAATGAAGTCAAAAGTGCTTTGTGTTTTTCTTGATGATCATAACCTAGCCATGCAACTTTCAGCAGAGTGTTTGTTTACAGCTCCTCAAACTAATTCACATAATAGAAAGAAATAATAATTCCTAAATGGATAGTTCAATCAAAACTTCTGTCATTATTTACTCACCCCTATGTCATTCCGAACATGTACGATTTTCTTGCTTTCAGTGAACTTTTATGGTGCGTTTTTGTCGTTATTGGAGTTTGACAGCATTTACTTTCATTGTGTAAAGTAATAATAATAAAACGGGTTCGGAATGACATGCACATGAGTAAATAATGTCAATTTTAATTTTTTTAGTTGAACTGTCCCTTTAACATCTGAATTTTATTGAATACTTTGTTCTCGTTACACATCTCTATTATTGTGTTATCAGAATGACTCATACTCATTAAAATCCTGGCTGTGTGCATAATGGAATTTTATCAAAACGTTTTCTCGGCGAGGCCGCATCACACGTCTCTAATATAGTTGATATAGAGCGTGCTTAAGCATTGATGAGATTAGCGATGCTGCGCAGCAGTCTTTTGAGATGGGCTGAAAGGTAATCACTGTGACTGTGATTTGCCAACTCATTGAGTGCGGAGGACACGTGCCATGCCTCCAATGAAATCAAGGGAAGCCTTTATGGTAGGAAGAATAAAACTCCTCGTGAACTAGCTGAATTCATTAATCTCTTCATCCTCCAGGAATTGTATTGTTATAGGATTCTATCGTTATATCCACTCTGGGATTAAATATTAAGAAAACTTATAGTTTTACAGTATTTCTGTCCTGCGGTAAGAATAGACTACAAAATATGAAGTGACTATGCTAGCCATAATAACACTGTTAAATCTAATTATCTAATCCAGCCAATCACAAGCAAAAGTAGGCGAATGTAAACTGCTACTTTCCTTAATACTGTGATCCCAGCTTACAATTTTAGGTTGTAAGAACGTTTCTCTAATGTTTCCCTTAAGTAACAAAAACATTTAAAAAAGTTATTGTGAAAGCTGTGAAACCTTTCACTAACAACTTAACATTTTTTCTATGATATATATAAATATATAATGTTCAAAAAAGTCTACTAAAGTAACTGCAAGAATGTTTTTTGCTAACATTAAGGGAACTTCAAGAGAATGTTTCGCGAATGTTAGCCAACGTTCTGAGAACATTCCCTCTTAGCTGGGATGTTTCTTCAGGCATCCCTCACCTCTCCCTTTCTATGTTTCTCCCTGTCTATGTAGCACTACCTCATTTTACGTAGTCCAGAAGTTGCCTTAGTGAAGAATGGCAAGCCAAATATGTTTACCATCATTTTAGTTATGAGTTAAATTGCTATGTGAACCATTATTGCTTATGAACCATCTTCAGATCATCTTTGTGTGTTATTAACGCATAATCCGCAATCAGATAAAGCAAAAATAACGATGAAAACTTCAACTAAATATCACGGAGGTAATACAATTATATCTTTATTTAACAATTAAAAAAACAACAGTTTCCACCCACTAGGCATTAAGTTGACGCTCTAATTGACATCCTGTGACACTAACTAGTGGAGATAATAGACCTGACAGTGGAAAAACGTGGCAGGTGATTTGAAGCAATTATTGTGTTTTTGTGTGTAGGACATTCTGCTGCGCCCATTATGCACTAATGGAAAGTCTAATTAGGGACTGTTACATTAGCTACTAATATCTAATTATTTTATTTAATTAGGGACAGGCACAGGAAAGATGTACATCATGATGTATTGACTAATTATTTGATGTGTAGACATGACTTTTGTCCTCAGGTATCTGCTGAGGTGATTGTCACTAATATAATTGATTTTTCTTTCCATTGGTTTCACAAGCCTAACATGTTTGCATCTTTTTTAGAAGAAATAAGTGTAGATATTTTTATAGGATGAATCATTTTCGAATGAGACAATTAATCTTATTCTAATCTGGTTGAGATAATTAATCTCCTTCTGAAGACGTTTGATTTATGTGCTACATAAATTTGTCTTGTACTACACGGTTTTACCTCACATAGAGTTTCTTTCTATATAAACCTCTCACAACTATTTATAGAGCAGCCAAGAATTTTAATTTGCAGATTAAAGGGAAATGCATTCATGCATACACACAAAGAGAATTCTATACAGAGTTCTAAATACACTTTATTGTAATTGATAACATTGTAAAACTACATTACCCAGAATCCACATGCCAAAAGAACTATTTATAGTGTGAGCATTTACATCCAAGGCAGTATGGGTGATGTTGTTTTATGCACAACAGCATAAATTCAACATGGCTGACAAACATGATAAAGCATCAGGCACCACTGGAATATTAATTACTGTCTTCTATGTAAGTGACCGAATTCAAAATATAATTTTGAGGGAATTTGGAATTATTATATTATTGTTTTGAAGCAAAAGAAACTTCATAATTCATACATCAGTTATGCTGCTTAACCTGCAAGATAATAGTGTGACACAGTCCTGTTGAGAGATGCTGAGTGGAGGAAATGGCTGCTCTTGTATCTAAATTAACCCAATAACACTTAAGGTTGATTGAACCATGACCCCATCACCCTCAGATGAGCTGTCTGTGTACTTCACAATGGCTATTTACTTTCAGACTACAGACTGTCTACAGATTGCATCTATAATAACTACAAGCGCAAATTTAAGAAACATAGTTTCTAAAAAATAACACGTTTTAAGGTTTAGAAGCAGAAATATACAGCTTATCTTGAACTTTTTTTAGTATGTGTGCTCGTGTGTGGCACGTGAATGAGTGAGTGTTTTCCCAGCTAACAGGGGAATGCTCTCAGAACATTGGCAAATGTTCTTTAAAAGTTCTCTCAAAGTTATCAAAAATGTTCCTGCAGTAATGTTAGTAGAACCGTTTCTTAACATTATATATCATATATCAACATTATTCTTAAACGGTTTAAAAATGTTACAGACTTAAAAAAGGTTTGAATAATGCTTTCATAACCAAGCCAACACATTAATACATCTAATAAATGTTTCTACAACCTAAAATTGTTAGCTGGCATTTTGTTGATTACCACAGGTGCAAATTTAAACATCGTTTCTAAAAGGGAACATTTTGGAAGCAGAAATATGCATCTCATATTTTGTTAAAAGCACTTGCATGGCATCTTTAGGCAATAGCTCTTATCTTGTGGATTTTGTGTGGATGTGTGCTAGTGTGTTGCACGTGAATGAGTGAGCGTTCTCTTGTACAGGACACAAGGTGCCTGTGCTTTGATGGAGTATCTCATTTTGCAGAGAGTTTCAGCAATTCTCCTCAATTGTCATTCTCCTCACACTTATTCTGAGTGGCATGAGCAGCGACGATCAGTCACATCGGAGACGACGCAGGGCTTTGAGTAATGAGAGACATGTCAACCTCCGCCGCCCTCTGCCTGTGAACACGCCGCGCCTCCATCAATACAGCACGTCCGTGGCACGATTACGGTTTAACGCAGACCTGCGGAGAAGCCGTGCATGTAGACCTCTGAGCAGAATGGAGGACGGTGTGGAATCTGAATGCTGACTGAACAGAATGCTTGCCTGTCTCAGGTGTGTGAAGTATCTTGGGTCATTTTTCACGGGCTGACGGACTGATTCAGAGGATTTTGGTGTCATATATTGCTGTATAGCAGAAAGGCAGCAGAGATTCCATCAGTGACTGTCCAGTTCAATCAGTCAGCCTCAGCAGATGTCCTTCAAGCATGTTGCAATTTTCAAGATTCTTATTGGTGTAAACCAAGACATGGCACACATCATACAAAAGAGACACGTGAAGCTCATATTTGTATTAAAACACATTTTACTTGACCACTTTTATGAATCCTTAGTTAAAAAAGCTCTATATCTGCTCATGCATTGTTTATCATTCAGATGAATCACACAGTCAGTCAGTATCTTCCTATAGCAAAAGCTCTTGAACACAGTCCTGCCTCCTACCAAGAGGTCAATGCATTGCAATTAGTTGACAGTAAATGTTTATTCATCAATTAGAAACAATTGTGAATAATCACGGACTGGACTGTTTTCTGTTAATACATGCTCACCCATAACCATAGCGTCGTCAGGAAATAAACAGGCGAGCTCGAGGACGAGCGGGCCTGTCTGGTCACCATATTTCACATGTGCCCTCGGCAGTCAAAATTGAAGCTTTTTTGACATAACATGACCTCAGCTCAATTTGCATAATATGAGGCTTACAAAATCTAACACAATTAGACTCTCCGCTCCAAATGAGTCCGTGGGACGGACGGGCGGGCCCTCTGCACGTCTCGTCTCACAGAGCGGCGATGTTTTGTTTGGCGAGGGCAGCTTGATTCTGAGAGAAAGTGAGCTTTTGTGTGAGCTCAGAAACCACTAGCGTTTACTTCTCCTGTCGTTAGCTGAGAAAACTGGGCATTTCCTAATGACTTCACACTTTCCGACGCATGGGTTAATCCAGCTCTGCTCCGCATATAGCTCTGTGCTGGAAAGTGTTTAGCCACAAAAGAAGGAATAAATCTCTTTCTGTGCTATTCAGGAGTCGAAATTACCGCATGGGCTTTAGTGAGAGCGCACCTACCTTCGTTTGTGGGCCCGCATTAGTGAGATTACAAACAGTAATGACTGTTCTCCATCTGTTTCATCTTCATACCTCGATGGTACACATGATACAATCTGGGATGCCAAATTTACAGAATATTCTGTTAGGAATATAAGAGACATACTCTGAGATTTAAGAAACCATGTGGCATGTGACAACCCAACTCACAGGGACTGTTGTCAGAATGTTGGCTAACGTTCTCTAAAAGTTCTTTTAAAGATCTCTCAAAAACATTCTTGCAGTAACATTTGTAAAAAAAAGTTAACATTATATATCGTATATATCTCAAAATTCAGTTATTCTTACGTAGTGGAACTTAAAATGTTTAAATAATGTTCTTTTAACCAAGCAATAATATTAAAACAACATCTAAAAGCTGCACAACAATTTTGTTACGTAATGAAAACATTAGGGAAACATTCTTAAAACCTAAAATTGTGAGCTGGGAATTGGCTACATGGCAAACAAAAAATGTTACATAGTATGTTACCCAGTAACAGTGTACAATGTGCCTGGCAGTTTATATGAATAAATAAAGATATTTGGTTCATGACTGAATTAAATACTAAAATGTCTTCGAGAAGCAATAACTTTTGATTTTGCCCCACTAGCATGACTTCATTGCATCTGTTGCTAAAAAAGAAATTTATTTTAATTTTAATGCTAAAGTGTCACACACCATTAGACACATATTATTTGAGATTTTACCCAAGCAAATTATAACACTAGACAATGACATATTTCAAACAGACTCAGTTCAAATTACATACAGAACAAACCAAGTCCTGTACGGTTTTAATATAGCACGCAATTCTGTTTTCTTAAATAAGCAGAGATTCTGTAATATACAGGGTGCAATATGCAATATACATTCACAATCATTTTGGTCATATCCATACCATTATTGGAGTTCACTGCAAGCTTCATTGGGCAGAATTGACTCATTAGACGGCTGCAGGGAATCGTGAGGTTAAGTGAGTCTCTGCCTCTGGATCTCTCACTGTTTCATTAAGTTTGTCTCCTCACAGGGAGTCATTATACAAGAGGATGAGCTCTGCTGTGCTCTTTATTTTGCTGAGAATGAAGCAGTGCTTTCCCCATTAGGTGGTGAATAGGTAAATGGGCTTGATTCATATTTGAAAGCTGTAATCAAATATCCACCAGCACTCTCTATTAGACTGTTTTCTCTCTCTGTCTCTCTCGCTGTCTCTCTCTCTCCTCTTTCAACATGCACGTTATTGCCATCGCCTTCCATTTACAGTACATCCAAGCAGGACCTATTCACCTATAGAAGAAGGGAATGCTGGGAAATTGGATTATGTTAGAGAGGGAAATGCCATAGTTTCAAGTTACGTTTTCTGAATACTGACAGTTTTCGGTTTAAGATCTCAAAAGCCTGTGACGTTAAACGTAGATTTGTGATGCATTAACTGTAACTCCCTATATTGATCAAGATATGAAAAAATTAATCCGTTTTGAGGCCGTGCTTACAGCAAAAGCCAAACTTGCTATAAAACCGCTATTTTGTTATTTTGTAAATTGCTGCCATTGATTTTTGGATTCCATGCCATCAAGTCTTTACGTTTAAACTGTATGCGGGAAACCGGATTGCCTGCGAAAAGATTTCATTTTTTCCCGTCAAAGCTAGAATGTAAATAAAGACAGAAGCAAATGTCAGAGCCCAACACTGGCATTCTGAGATGTGGTTTTCCTCTTGGATACATAATAAGTTAAAGATGAAGTTTGGCCTCAAGCTTCCTTTAGGTCTGAGCACAATCAGTTTTGCTCAGGGCCTGTAATTCGAGGCCTGCCATGTTTTTTTCTCTATCTCTCTTGCCCTCCCTCCCTCCCTCCATCTCCTTCTCTCGTTTTTTTCCTTGTTTTATGTCGTTTTATGGGAAAACCACACTGGCAGTGTTGTTGTGAGTGTTTGTGATGGTGGGTCGCAGTGAATGGGCAGAGATGGATGAACTTAATGACAGTTTGGGAACCTTTGTTGGAATTTCCTTTGCAGAGGCCCCGGGCCTCACGCAGTCCGAAAGCCACGTGCTCTTGTGAGTTACGAATGCCCTGCTAAACCATTCATCAGTGTCAGCTCTGAAATATACATATACATCTGAAGATGAAAAGAAGCCATTTAGCTCAAAGGATGAAAATATATTTATCTGTAAATATAACAAACCCATTTTATAATTCAAAGCAGCTTGAAGAAACGGGCTAATGGACAGATGAATCGCATTTTGATATTTTTCAATGAGGTATGAAACTGTCTGGGTAATCTCACTTTTGGAGCCAGTCAGATGGAATTTCATGTTGTATAATATTTTTTTAATATCCATCATGCTGTGTGTCTGTTAATCAGCTTTCTGTAGTTATGCCTCAGAACAGTAAATATTAATATAGTGTTGGGCAGTTTCTAGCTGTAAAACCTGGAAGAGGATTAGCACTTTAGAGCCACGAGTTCCCTCTGGAATTTTCTGGAGTTTTTAGAATAGCAGTTTTCGATTTCTAAATAAATGAAGGTCTGTGGTTAACATGACTTGAAGGGACTATCACATTTTGTTCTGAAACATAAATCAAACACATTCACACCTCAGATGTGAATTTAAACATGCGTACTTCACAAAAATAAGTTGCTACACAAGCTCTGATTCATTAAGCACATTGTTGCAATAAATTGCAAACATGCAGCTAACAAAGAATAGCTGTATTTTACTTTCTCACTGTTTGTGCATTGCAGGCAAAAGTATGTTTTGTTAAACACATATTTTATTCAACAGTGACCTGAAAGGCAATTGTATTTACCAGTCCAACTTTAAAACTTTGTATTACAACACTTTTAACATTATTGACTTGTTGCATTATTCCTTACTTGTCTGCTTAATGAATAAATACATTGTGAACATCAACTTCTAGTAGAAAATCTGTCTATGTTAAGGAACGTTTCTGCTTTTGCAAGCTGTTCATCAACTGTGTAGAGCCCTTTAAAAGCAACACTTTATCAGATAAACCAAAATCGTTAGGGGTCATGTTTAAAAAAACCTTTTGCCTCACCAAGAATAAAAAACAGTATTTTTTTTCAGTCCTTCAGCATTTTGGAAAACAAAAAGAGGTGCAAGAAATAAAAGGTGAAAAATGAGTTCTTTTTGTTTATTTTTTAATTCAGTGTTTTGTCAGTCATGTCAAAATCTCAATTGTGTTATAGGCCCTACAGAAAAATCTGCAGTGATTTTAAAACGTTTCTTGTGGTACAGAAAACTGTTTCCTGATTCTGGGCCAGAGAGCTGCGGTGTGCATGAAAAGACATTACAAATGATATACAAATTACACCACCTCTGTCGAAAAGACAAAACCTCTCATACGTGATTTCTAGCTCATTTAAAATGCCTTGATTATGTAGCTTATGTAAACTTTCAAAATCGAATACATCAGAGTTGCACACTTTTATTTACTGTATCTAATTTTATTTACTGTTATTTACTGTTTTTACTGTTGTGTTTTCATTGAGGTATATTGATTTAGATATAAATAAAAGGAATACACTGTATAGCATGACAGAGGGACAAAATTCCCATTCATTACATGTATTACAAATACATGTTTCAGCACTGTAAATTTATGATTCAAATTGTTTAATCATGGCCGAGTATGTGCTGTGCTGATTCATTAGTCATTCACAAAAGGCTCGGGATGAAGAATGAATCATAAGCTGTTTGCTCGATCAATATCTTGTTTGCTATTGATTCATTCATTTTTTTAAGTCCACAGTCATTCAAGTTCACAGACTGTTCAGCTGGGGCTATTGATTCCCTGGTAGTTGAATTGATATAAGATGACATGAACCTGATGTGGATATTAATGACTTTAAGCAAAGCGTGTTTTAGCCTATGGGCATAATGCTTTGACAACTTGCCTGGGCTGTATAATAGAGAGGCACATGATATATAGGCAATGCATACATTACTGATCTCAGTACACCTTGTTCAAGACTTCTGTTTTATTGATGGAATCTTCAATCACATGGACAGTGTTTTGGGAAGTTTAGAATATAACCCAAAAATCATTCAGGTGAATCTTAAAGTGAAGTCTTAAGCTGGTTTCCAGTTAACAATTTTAGGTTGTAAGAACATTTCTGTAACATTTCCCTTAAGTAACAAAAGGGTAAAAGGGTTATTTTGTAAGTTCTACGAATATTTAAAATGTCCTCTTTTTATGGTATATAATGTTAAAGAAACATTGTACTAACATTACTGCAAGAATGTGTCTGATAACTTTGAGAGAACTTAGAGAGAACTGTTCTATGAACCAACATTCTGAGAACGTTCTCTGTTAATTCAGTTGCAGTTTTTTTAAATTATGCTAGCTGTTGACTGGTTGGCGATCAAAGATGGTCTATCAGTTTGGACCAGCTAATAACCAGATACCATGTCCCAAAACAGCTAGTAGTTTAAACTGGATTTTTCAGCATGAAAGAGAAGTTTCCAGAAAGGTTTTGTTCTGATCCAATGCTGCATATAGCTCAGTCATAACTGTTGTCTAACTGCAGGTGAATCCCCATGCTGCAGCTTTGGGTGTGTGTGAGACAGCAGGAAGGCTTAAGACACATTGCTTTGTGTTTGATAAATGCTAAAGGAGTTGAAAATTTGCCGCTTCATCTGCTCTGGATTATTTTGCAATCAACAAGCATATTTTCCTCAGTGAAACGCTGTCATCGGCTCTTTCGGCAACCCATCCCTCCGTGAAAGTTTCCCTGGGGCAGCCTCCTGCTCCACTGGTATGTACAGTTCATTACTCTTTACTGGTAACCAGACCTGAAACTCATTCTTCACATGCTGAATGTAGATCAGAGCTATTCATAATGCAACTCATTGCAGGCTGATCTTCCAAACAAGCCCAGAGAATCTTGTTCATCAAGCATATGGGGAGATACCCAGCTAACATTTTAGGTTGTAAGAACATTTCCCTAACATTTCCATTAAGTAACAGAAATGTTAAAAATGTTATTTTGAATGTTCTAGGAACTTTCAAAAAGGCCAGTTTTTTAAACATTGTAATGTTATTGCTTGGTTATGAAAACATTATTCAAATTTCTTATTTCTGTAATGTTTTTAAAACATTCCACTAACAATTTAAGAATAATGTTTTTGATATATGATATATAACTTAATAAAGGTTCCACTAACATTACTATAAGAGCGTTTTTGTTCACGTTTACAGAACTTTAAGAGAACATTAGCCAGCGTTCTAAAAACATATGCTTGTTGAGTCCTGCCCTAGTAATAAAATCACTTAAAGATTATTTGCTTTTATTTACAAATTAAAGTATAAAACTTAACTAGAACTACTAGTTTTAGTTCTAAACTATTTTTCTTACTATTTGCTTCTGTGTAAATTTGGGGAATCATTGGAGCTTACAAATTCAATCACAAGCTACTTTCTTTTAAATTTTTGTTCTATTACGTTTTAAGTAGTGTGAAGTTTATGAAGGTCTTTTGGGCATTGTGAACATCTGGCTTCGTATGTAAAAAGTTAACTGAGATATTGTGATAAACAGTGATGTTGTGCAGGGATATGAGTGTCACATTAAGGTTGTGAATTCCAAAATTTGAATCACAGTGTTCTGTACAATTACATAAACATGAATGAAATGAATAAAAACTAATTTTGGGAACTTTATAACTTTATCATCCTCCAGCCCTGAAGAAACAGAAAGAGCTGTAATTATTACAACAGTGACACTGTGTTGAGTACACCATTTGCTCACCAAATGGCTACCATTGGCTCTGTTGTGACTGACCAGCGTTGTAGTGGTCAGCTCTGTCGCCCCGGGCTGGAAAGTTGTGGCTTGCTGTTGCGAGCCAAGTTTGAGTCAGCCCAGCCATAAATCTAAAAAAAGAGAACCTCACGGTCAGACAGGCTGACCACAGAGACATCAGTCGGCCCAGGGTTCCCTTGCCTTCTCATGAAGACTGTGGCCTGCCAGCCCATAACAATGCAGGTTCAAACGGGCCAAAGGGAAGCATGCTGTAAAAGACATTAGCTTGGAATAGCTACGGCTGTGACCGGCAGCACCGGGCGGGCGTGCAAGCAAGCTTTGTGTTTATGGGAACAAATATCGCCCTTTTTTCATTGTCGTTGTTATTTTCTCTTCTTATTTCTTATGTGTGGACATACCCACCTCGCTCTGGTCTTTTACATTTTAATACATGTTCTCTGACTTTGAACGGCTCTCGTTTGATGAGGTTTTACCATCTCCTCCCTCTGTTCTATTTAATTAGGCATGTACAGTTTTTCAGTAGGGTCTCAAAAGACAAGCAGCGTTTGCGAGCAGGGCCGTCCCCAGTCTAAGACGTGACTGGCGGCTGGGCTCTGCGTGCCTGAAAGTATTGCCTTACTGTGACCACAGCTCTTAAAACAGAAAATCCATCTCCAGTGTTTTGAAGGGTGGGGAAGAGCCATAGCAGAGATAAGTCAGCAGGGTTTGTCAGATGCGGCGCTTCCTCAGAACGATCGGCCTGTCCTGGCAGCCGTCCGTACACATCGCCCCAGAAAACGCCCATACATTAGAAGAGATGTCTCAGAACGTGCTAAAAGTTTTGCAGCTCTGGCAACTAATCACGCAACTATCTGTCAAGTAAACCATATCATTTTTATTTCAAATTTTCATTTTTTATTTCATAACTTTATTACTATAATTTATTTTTACAGTAACTGTATTCCTTATCACAAAAGTTGCATTGGTCCATGAACGTGGGAAAATCAGGGACGTTACTCCATGAAATGCTAAATTTATGATTCATTTTGGATGTGCGGTTGAGTGTTTTTCAAAACAATCAGGTTCTCCTCCACTCAAATCAATTATGCTTTGACCAAGTAACTAACGGGACCAGCAGAGACAATCCCCCGTTTCATGGGTGTAATTCACTTTGGCAGGTCCGCATATTTCGCTTGGCCGCCCGCCCTCCCACTACAGCTGTGCAGGAGACGTTTCCGCAAGCTTTTTCTCCTCTTCTTCTCTAAAAGATTACATTGTCTTTTTGATGTCTACCAGCAGATCTATGGCACGTTCCATGCTCTAACCATGGTTCCTATACAGTGATACACAATGTCCAGAAAACAGATCACTCCTATCAATGCTCTGGTCTGCTCGGGTGGTGCATTATATAACACTGATGATAGCAGTTTCTTTTCCTTTGAACGTGGCATGTGATTGATACTGGAGACCATCCATTTCCAGCTCAGTCACTGGCAGAGTAAAGATGGTGTTTCTTTCAGTCGCCCTGCCCGGAAAATGGGGCCATGTTTAGTTTAGTTTCTTATTGCCTTTCAAACCACAGAGAAAACAGTGTGAGCAAAAAGGAGAGATAAAGGAATGGCAAAGCTGCCCACGAGACCGACGGAGAGACTCGCATGAGGGCAGAGTGAGATATCAAATAATTCTCGCCACCTCCTGACAGGACATGAAGTCCTGGAGCTAATTGCAAGGATCAAAGAACAAAGAAAATTCACTCAGACACAATTTAATGGAGGCAGGCCAAGAAAACCTGTTTCAATTACAGCAATGAGGGATATTCAAGCAGCCAGCCGGAGAGTCAGAAACTGCCCCTGGGGAAATCTCTGGCCATTGAGAGGAGAGTTAAAGCTGAGAGCCATGACTGGGTAGGCTATCGTACAAATCAATCACCTGGCTGGTGAGGTTCAGCCAATAACGGGTTAGGTAAAAAGTAGATTGGGGTTAGTAGAAGAGAGTAAATCACACAGGCCATCAGAAGCCAGTGCTTTCAATTACTTTAAATGAGAAGGTGAAATAATGCAGGTGATAAAGCACAAGAAACAGGATAGAGTAAGGATCTTTTCACAAAAATTCTTCCTTTAAAGCTGCAATCCATAACTTTATTTGGGATAAAAATGAACAAAAATTTGTAATTGAGCAAATAAATGACAGATCAGTGATCTCCTTATCTTACCCCGATTCCCAACAGTAAGTTTATAAAAATGATTTATAACTTCAGCTGCCAAGTCAGATTTCTCAGGAATGTCAGTCTGGCTTCATTTGACATCAACATACATAATGAAATGTGCATAAAGTAACTTGTAATGTTATGTTTCAAACAGAGGTGGCAGTAGAGATGCAAAAGTTATGGATTGCAGCTTCAGAGATGTACTGAAAAAACAGGCCAAATCACTCTGAAGGATGTGTGCAATAGCTTTTCGTCCTCTGCTCAGCCAGAGAGGTGAAAATCCCTCTTTCAGAATGAAAGGAAAGAATATGTCTACAGGTGACAGAAGGCTGTGGATGGAGGAAGTGCTATTGCTGCAGAAAGTTTGTGACACGTCTTTCAGAGCTGCTGTTTTCCCACAGTTTCTGCTTGTTTTTCCAATCTGATCTTTGTCTGCAGTGTTATTTACTGGTGATGAAATCGAATGTGTGTGTTTAGTGGCAGAAAAATCATTTTCTGACAAATATACATATTGGTTGGTGTCTGCAGGCCTCCCTAGTGACTTTTTACAGCAAATGGGTGCAGCAATCCGGCAATATAGAGAAAACCAGAGGGGTACATATGCAGGTGGGCGGCTTTGCATTTTGATGCCTCATAATTATTTTGTGTAGTGTGACATTGAATATAGCCGACACTTTTGATATTGCAATATAAAATGCATCTCAAGAAACTGTATTTAAATCGGTTTACAAACTTTCTTTGAACACGGTTAGGAATGGATTGCAAAAATCAATGGCCATGATTTTGAAAATAATCAGGTTGGAATCAGATATGCAAATAAAAAAAGGGTTTCAGATTGCTTAAACAAACAGCACAGTGTAAAAGAGTTAAAGTAGACATTGTGGAGGACAAATATCTGGAAATATTATATTTATATTTAATTATATAATATTATAATTAATCATTATTGTAATTATAATAACAATGCCAAACAGTTTATTTTCTCAGGATGATGGTTTAGGTTTTGTTTATTTTTTTGTCTTGTGAACTGGAAGTTGCAACTGACTTCAATGTTCTGATGTAATTCAAAGTGAAACAAAATAGAGGACATGGCTTGTTTTTCCACAGGAAATTGATTGGCTGTAGAAAAGTTGGTGTTTCAAAGCTACTGTAGTAGTAGATTGACCGTTGGAGGGAAGTGGTTAATGGCTCTGGCTCTGCCCAAGTCGTCAGGTTGACATCATCAGAGAAGGCCGGCCGTTCCAGAATGGAAGTACATTTTTACATTGTGATTAAAGATAACAATGGCACATGAATTATAAAATTAGTGATGTGCATGGTTAAATAGTTTATAATAAATGCTGTAATATTCTATAAAAATAAGAACATGGTGAATATAATAGCTTTATTTATTTATTAACTTTTTAGTCTCACTGGCTAAACTGATCAACTAAAAAATAAACTTCAAAATTGACTATGAAACCCAAATAGATTTTCGTTCACCCCTTCCATCATCATTTAATGTAACAGTCACTTCTCTTCTCACTCATACAGAGCAATTGGAGTGGGAAATGGCCCATAATGCTGAGAATTATCAGAGGGCATATCAGCTGTCCCAGTTCACCTCTGTAACTCAGTTACTGTTGGAAAGGGTCCCGCATCGCTGGCCTGGCAGCTACTTAAGACGCCCCTCCGATTTCTTTCTAGGCTCCATCCTGTACAACAGGCAGCTAAGAGCATATTTTCTACATTAGCACAGACGTGTGGCTCCGTCGCTGATCAGGATTCTCGCGCCGCGTGATGTGCTGCGATGACCTACAGTAGAAACTATTCAGCACGGATAGAGTATGATGCTAATGACACTAGCCTTTGTTAAGCAAGGGAGCGTCTGGCTAAATTCTGTCCTGATGTGGAGATGTTGATCACTTTCTTCTGCTCTGTGCACGTGTGTTCCTCTCTCCATTTGTTTTTCCACCAGCATTTAGGAGAGACGGGGGCTAGTTGTCCGATTATTCATTTACAGTAATTAGATTCAGGGTAAATTTATTTTTGTATAATTTTTGTATTTCAAAAACCTTATGAAGGTCAAATTTCTATATAGGCGTATACTTTAGGTTTTTGAAAAGGTATTAAACATTTACACCAACAGCAAAAACATTAAAAGGTGACATAAAATATCAAACCATTCTTCTAACAATTATGAAAATGCTCCTGTATGCTAATGTGGTTTTATTGTTTACATAATAGCTGTTTTTATTGTTATTTATCATGTTTTTGTCTTAACTTTTGGACTAGGTGTTTAAAACAAGCATGCGAAACCAGCGCCATATTAAACACGTTTGTTAGTTTGTGACTCAACGCCTTATAGTTACCAAAATTACTTGTGACAACTTCCTCGTGTTAAAGCTATGAAGTCTCTGGTCTCTTCTATTTGATGTGTAAGGCAGACACATAAACAGGAAGCAACAAATGGAGATTCATGCTTGAATATGACGACCACCACAAGAACTAGCAGGAAGTGACTCAGACCCTCAGTTGCATTGTCATCACTCATCACAGTAGATGTCATTACCATGTCTCGCCTCTTGGTGTCTTTTCTTTCTCCTTCATATTTTATCAACAAAAAAAGCAATATACTCACAGTCCAGAACAGATATGTGATAAGCCTTAACTGATGTGTTGTTATTGCAGGCAAGCATTCAGATTCAGTAGCTCAATGAATGCAGCACTGTACAGGTTTATTATTATTGGTAATGTGCCAAAAACAAATCGACCAGTGCTGTCCTTGACTGAATCCTTCTGTATGGTGACTCACTTTTTTGCACTCTGTCTATCATTCTCTTGGTTTTAATTTTCTTGTATACAGTGTGCTGAAGATAATGTAAATCATAACCAGAATTACAGCAAATCAGTGACAGTTAAAAGAGAGCAAGATTAATTCACTTGAACAAATTCTCTGCCTAATGCATTTTATTTAATCGCTTGCCGTTGTATGAACACGTAATTTATTGTCGCATTTTTTCATACGAGTGATTAAAGGGAAGGTGCAACGTGGATGATAAATGCATCTGAAAGATTGCTCATATCAGAACTCCTGCACCATTAGCATGATGCAATATAATGAGTCACCTGCAGCTTCAACCAGTTTCTTGTTTCCACTGGTATGCAGACAAAAGTAACCGCTCACTGTAAACACATACACGCTTTTTCCCACTAGTATTCCTTCTCTCTCTGTCTCGCTCTCTGTCTCTCTCTCTCTTACAGGCTGAACAAACAGAGATGCCACTAAAACAGCAGGTTTACTTTCTACAAGCTACAAATAAGGATGTTATTGCTGAACAGGGATGATGGGGGTGTTTGCAAAGCTGACAAGGTTTAAAGGCGAGCAGGGCACAGAGAAATAATGACCCACGATGCTAAAGACACAGGAGCTTGTTTGAAAAGCTTTCTCAAACTGAATTCTGCTGAAATGCCTGGGAAATGTGAACAAAGCATTTCCGGAGAGAAAGAGAGAAATATCATGTATGGATTAAGAAATAGGTTTCATAGGTTTTTGAGCAAAGTAGATTGTGAATGTAACGTCTGAGGGAAGACATATACATGAAAACTGTATTATGTTTTAATTGTTTTACACCACTGCCAGCATTATATTCATGGCAACGGTTAATCTGCACACAAGTCAGGGAAAGGGAATATAGCATGTCCAGTTTATCCAATCTCCATGTTTTTGGACTGTGAGAGGAAACCGGAGTACCTGGAGGAAACCTGCACTGATACATGGAAAACATGCAAATTATAGAAAGGTCTCCTTGCTCAGCCAGGACTCAAACCGGGGACCATCTTGCTGTGAGGCAACGGAGCTACCATATATATATTAATAAACATCAGTAAAAATAATATAGGCTATATAGAGAGTTTAGACAGACAGACATGCAGACAGTACAAAACCATTTGATATTAATATTTGATCTTGAACTTACTGTAATTCACTATACCAATGCATTTTTAAGTTATATGTATATCAAAATCACATTTCAAACAATCAAGACTGCATGAAATTGTATGACAAGCAGTAAGCGTACTGTGCACTGTTCCTGAACAGATATACAGATAGGAAGACTGTTACAGATTATATCAGATAAGGAGCTCTGTCAGCATCTATTGCCGGGCAGCCATATAGATTGCGCAGTAACATTAGAGAATCCCTAGAGCTGCTAGCTAATCAAAGAGAAATAGTGTTTAAAACCTGCATGTGCTCAGATTGGTGATAACACAAGGTGTGTTCCACAGTACTCAATCAGTTACAGATCTGAACCACTTGAAATATTTATCTTAGTGTTTTCTTTTGAAGTCTTGCTCATCTTCTCCAAAGCTGGAATGAACCTTTACTGCACTGCCACTTTTCATCATTTAAAGTGCTGCAGAATCCATTAGTATCCTCTGTAGCACATCTCTGTGTGTGTGTGTGTGAGTGAGTTCTGTGGGTTGTGAGTGGTTGAAGGAAACTAAGAAATAAAGAAATAAGAAGAGACGTCACTTCAATGCATGCTGAAAATGACTGAAGTCATGTAGGTTTATATTAGGATGTTTTTAAGAGGAACAACTGGTGTGAACACATATAGACCTGCCATTAATACTGATAACACTGTAAGAAGCAGAAGCAGTATGGGAAAGGCAACTTAAGGGGGAACCCCTCTTATTATACGTTCTCGCTTACTGGCCTTCTAAATGTGAAGATCAGCTCAGGGTCGTGATTTTTACAAGTGTTGTATCTAACATCAAAGCTCTACAAGCAGTACAATCTAGAGATAATTTATTACTAATTTAAGTAATATTACTAGTAATGTTTGACCATATGGTTGCATGGCAACTTTTAGTCAAAGTGGACTTGTCTGGCAACTGTCATCGAACTGCCATTGGTGAGGAAACTATAATTATGGCTTAATATAAAATTGCTTTAGTTTCTTACATTAAACATTGTGAGGAGAGCTGGATTTATGAATGGAAATAACAGCAGTAAAACAGATGGCATGCAGTGAGCAAGCACAGATTAAATGGAAATTTTTGACTAACACTTTTTGATTGGTGGATGATCAGATAGAACAGCATAATAAATTTCTTCTAGATCTATAGCTATAGCTGTAGATCCCAAACTAGAGTATGTGAGGTGACGATAGAGTGCGCAACCTTTTTTTAATTAAAGACTAAAATAACTTTCAAATCGAGCTTGTGTTTCTTATAGGCAGAAATTACTATATGCACCCTCTAGTGTACAAACAGCACAGTTCTAGCGGAAAAGTAAATAACTAGATTCGCTACACATTTTTTACATGTTGTCATGTGTTTCCACTGCAGTGGAAGAAATACGCCGAACAATGCCAGAACGGTGCCATCAATCCCACAATCCACCTTGAGAGCGTGGCTATCGGCTTTTATTCAAATGAATTAAAAATGCTCGCTCACCTTCGCTCAAAGCATGCTAGTGGAAATGTTACTAAACTTTCTGCAAGCCGTTTTAATAATTCACTTGTATGCAGAGTGTCTTACCTTGGCAAATCGCCTTATAAAATGTGACTGCCTTTTTACGTACCTTTGTGAAAGTGGGTTTTTGGCAATACAGACATAGGCTGTGTTGAAATGATTTAAACTGTTTTCAATACAAACAAACAACGCATGGATAAAAAACCCACTACCAGTCAAATGTTTGTTATTTGCTCAGTGTTTATTAATATTTTTCCACATTTTAGAATAATATTAATCAAAACTATTGAATAACACAAATGTTGTGCTGTGACTAAAAAAAATCCAAAATAAATAAAACCTGTTTTAGATTATAGCATCTTCAAAGTTGCCATTTTTTACCTAGAATTTGCAAAACTGTACTCTTGGCATTTTATTACACCCATCCTCTTGAGGCATCACCCTGAGATGCTTCTTTAAACAGTATTGGAGATGTTCCCATATATTCTGGGCTCTTATTGGCAGCTTTTCTTATCCAAATTACCCATTTCAAAAACTTTTTTTAAAGAGTATTTTAGCCTGGTAATGAAATAAATATGTTGTTTTAATTTTTTTCAACAAAACTATTTTAAAACTTTTAAACATATGCTTTCAGATCATGAGGTTCAGATCAAAAGCAAGTGACTCAACTGAAATTATTTAATGAGTTTTGTATGTGCAGAAGTTTCTTCATTTGGTAAAAAATGGAAAACTATTTTTTGCTAGTGGTCTATTTATTGTTCACACAGTGAATACAGATATGTAGAAACCTGGTTTTCTTTATTGTAGTTTATCTCTGTCTAGGTTTGGTTGGTTGAGGGTGTTCAGGGTTTAGCTCACATTCACATGGTTCACTCTCTGCTAAGCTCATTTGAATCCGACCAGCCTCACCAATATTTAAAGGACAAAAAATGTTCTAGTGACTCAGCTCTTAACGCAAATGACAGCTCTTATTCATGTGACACTGAAAGTGTATTGCTCATCTTCTGTTTTTGTTTTTGTGGAAGTGAGGAAAATAAAATAATTATTCATGCAGAAATGTTTTACTCAAGTATAAAATTGTTTTTATTCTGGCCCTCCGTGAATCGCTTATTTTGCTCCTTGGAGTGAAACAGCAAAGTGAATCACCTTGAGCTGTTCTTCCAGTTTAAATTTCCCTTTTATTCAGAAGTTACACTCGGCAAATTCCATTTATGCTCCATGGTTGAACTGAATGTTAAAATTGAAAACTTCCCATTTCTAAAACACATTTGTGCCATATATGCAATTTTATCAAACACAGGAGATCCGCTTAGGGACTGTGATGTACAAACCCACACAAAATAAATAAATAAAAATGTTTCTCCCATATTTAAAATTTCTTACTCTATGTTCATTGTGTTGTGGGTACATATGTGATCGAGGACAAGTGCTGAATACATACAAGAGACCATGCAATTAACTTTTTATTAAAAAATAAAAGTCTGACCAAATAGTTGTCAAGACAACGATGTAATCACCAATCACAAAATCAAATGCAGCAATTGAATCCAATCAATCTGCATCAATATACAATACATAAATAATTATTTTTAATTTGGAACATTTTCTACCTGCAATATATGACAAGAACAAACATTTTGTTATCAAACAAGTTTTAGAAAGAAATTGATGAGAAGTTGAAGAAGACTGCATTACATATAAAATTAAAGTAATTAAATTATAACAGTGCACATACAGTTAAACAGATACAAAAGAGCATATGTATGCACTTAGGACACAACGTGTAGTACCTTGCAAAAAATTAAAAATTAATCTACTACCTAGCTAACAGGAAATGTTCTCATAATGTTGGCTGACATTTTCTAATTCGCTACTGTTCTTGCAGTAACATTAGTAGAACTTTTTTAAACATTATATATCATATATATCAAAACTACCTATATTCTTAGGTAGTCAGTGGAACGTTTTAAAAAGTTATAGAAATAAATGACGTTTGAATGTTCTTATAACCAAGCAATAACGTTAATACAATGTCTAAAAAACTTGACATTTTGAACATTCTTAGAACTTTCAAAGTAACATTTTTTAGCATTTTTGTTACCTAATTGAAATGTTAGGGAAACGTTCTTACAACCCAAAATTGTTAGCTGGGTAACCAAATCCAAGCACTGAAATTCAGCTATTTCTTCACTTTACTCGGATTAGTGTTTTAAATGAAATACGCAAGTCAGTACATTGCCTAAATCATCTTCAGATGTGCCTACTGTTAAACACAGCTGATGTCGTCATTCTAAAGCTGTGAGTGTGGAGGAATACAGAGAGTATATTGTAGCTGTATGTTTTATTGTAATGCTCATACTGCAGGAGGCGGGCAGTGGCTGAATGGAGGGCTGTCTCCTACGCTTGAGATGTTCTAAATATGACACATGATGAGTCTGGCCGTTAGCTTGGTTAGAGGAAAGGCTATACTGCAACAGTATCAAGCTGAGATAGGGGACAGCGCTGGAGCCAACTTCCACAGTATGTAATAAGTCTAGCAGAATGTAACCAGCAGCACTAAAAATATTTCAGTGACGTCCACCTTGTGGCATGATATCTGTACAAGAAATAAACAACGTTGACTTCACTGCTCAGGTTTCATCTCCAAGAAACTTCCATCAGTACCTTGTGGTGGTAAGAGATTACAGGGAACATATATAGAGTCCTTCAAAAATGCATTTTACATTAAGTCTGAATGGAGTGGTATGCCAGTATGCTGTGGTATTCCACAGTGAGATTATAGAAACGGGCAATATAATTTATGAAATTCACTTTGGCTGAACATGTATGTTGTGCATACTTTTCAAACATACAGATTTTGAATCAGTGAGTGAAACGTCCCTGAATGAATCTATACGCATGTGTTGTGGGCCCACTGTTACTACGGCAAGCATGGGAGAAATGGAAAGGAGTTCCTATGTGCTCTCCACGGAATGTTATTTTCATTTTATGGTAAATCCCTGGAATCATTACCTAAATGTTAACAATCAAAGCCAGTTCATTTTTGTTGACTAGCTTTGATTTTTGACATTTTGAAGTGGGACTTGAGTAGTAGTTATTTTTATTTATGTGTTTTTTTAACGTGAACAAAATCAAAAAATAAAAAATGTGAAGAAAAAGGAATTCACATAAACTGGGCAAAAAACATTTTCTCACCTCTAAATTTGAGTTTTCATTCATTTGAGATTTTAAAATATAAATGTATTTGTTAGAAAGAAAATAAAATAGTGAAAACAATCACAAACAAAACAAATAACAAATAATCACTTTCTAGGGTTGATTATTTTTGCTTATAAATCTATATTCTGGAATTACACAAGCTTTCCCAGAATTCAACAGTACTTTCATGTCTTTAATCCCCAAATCAAACATATGTAATCCTTTAATCTAGATATTATTTTAATCAGATTATATAACAACATTAAAAACCATGTGCAATGGATGAATCTTTTATAGTCAGATTTTCTATACAGCTACGGTGATGAAAAATTCAGTGATAAATTGCTGTAACTGAAATTATATATTATATGGAGTGTATATAAAAGTCTTGGTGTATATAAAGCATCTACATTAAATACAATAAAAACAATACTGATCATTTGGATACATTACAGCTAAATTTGTTTTGTGTTTTCTTTAGTAAGTGTGTGTTTGACAACAAGTGGTTGGTTCATCTGGTTCATCTTAAACTTGTTATTGTGGACAGGACTTGTAATTATGGACCGTTGGACTTACAGTTTATGGTTTGTCATGGATAAGAACAGAGGTACATTTAAAATGCAGTTACATGCTGTCAGTACAAGTAAAGCACCTATACTACAAAACCATATGAACATTTCAAAATATTATATGCTCTGTATTATTATGTGCATTTATACACACGTCAACTAAAATGATGTTATGATTATGTTATGGTAGATGTATACTCACAAAAATGAAACAATTATAGTTTATAGGTTTTATTATAAACACACTGTCATATTAGGTGCAAATTCATGGGTAGTTAAGACAACTTTTTCACTGTCAAGATTTAAGGATAAAATGTATACCTATATATAATGGAAAGTATATTCATTTAATCCTATATCCAGCCACCATTTCTTTCAGGTTCTCACTATTTTGAACACTCTTTTGCCTTCATCGGTTTATATTAAATGCACTTGCCGTGTGCCTAATGAATTTTTCAAAGTAAAAAATATTTCATGTAGTGTCTCAATTAATGTGAGGTCACAAAAAGCTGCATGCATAGCAATTACACGAAAATAAGCTAAAATACTATTTCAAATAATTTCACATGCAGTTTAGCATGTCACACCACAGGACATATCGGCTTCCCAAACATATTTCAAGTCAGCTACCATCAAAGTTGTCAAAAACATCTACTGCTGCTAATTATATTGCATGCAAAAATTACTACCTGTCAGTAAACGTTCCCATGCCACCGTGTTTCATTTCACTTATTTGGTTTCAGTTCTTCTGCGTTTTTAGTGGCAAGAAAGTTTTGAGATCGTTTTGGTGAGGTTTATGTAAATGGCAAAAGTGCATTTTCTCACCTAAACTGCGGATAACTTATGGCAGCCTGCTGCTTCAGAAGTCTATGGTGAAGTTGCACGGTAGTGCAGGAGCTTTTTTAGCGGCCACTGTCCCTTTAAGAGAGCGCGCTCTAGGGTGGCGCTTTCCTCCGCAAGGGCTTCTTGATATTAATAGTGTTGGTGTCTTGAAACTGACGTAATGGTTGGAGTCTGAGGTCCTGACAAGCGATAACATTTCTGATAAAGAACTGAGATCACTGCAAAATCCAACCTCCTTTTTTTCAGCCCAGACTCAGGCGTTTTGACTATTAAACACAGTCACCCAAGATTTCACGTGTACAGGAGCAATTCGCAATCTTACATCCCTATAAAAAGAAATAATTCCCCGAGATCAACAAACAAACAACACAAAGACGGTTCATGGCTCACGCCAAAGCTCCACCATCTTTCAGACTGCAGACTATTGCAATTTAATCAACAGGTAAGGAGAAAGCGAATCAATGAACGTTGCGATCACGGCAGAAGAACGAAGAGATGTGAATTTTAGCCGTAGTTCCTGAATGCTGATGGCTTTTAGGGGGTGAATGTTATGTAATGTTAAGACGGGCTAAGGGATTTGATGAATCAGTTGAGCGCTACTTTGCAATGAAAATAAGAGCTGGGCTCCTCGGATTTCGGCATGCCATTTGGGTTTTGAGGCAAAATTGGAAATTGAAATTGGCGACTTCTTAGCTCCCAGTAGTGGGTTCACGTTCAGAGACGAAGAGAAAAAACACGAGGTTTTGTGGATTACTTTTCCTTCCCATTTTTGCGATAGCCATTTCGTTCTGTGTTGCAATGCATTTTGCGCAAGCTAAAATCCTGAATGTAGAAACGCCGCTTTTGTCCATTATACATTTAAGCCGCCAGATCTGTAGTAAGGCTCTACCGCCGCAACGTGTTTATTTGCATTGTTTATGGGAAACCCGGTCGTTGCAGAAGGGATAGGAGTAGCTAGACGGTTCATAACTAAAGTTACCCAAAGTTTCATTGGTGTGTAGGCTACTGTTTTTGCGTAAATGATGCTTAAAGCTGGATGGCGCTTTCCGCACAAACTTCGAAAACTTTCCGTAACTGATGTGCGATAAGAAACGCGTAGGCATGGCAACGTGCTGAACGTTACACTTCATTTTCCACATACAAAGAGTCGCAGGTTGTTTACATGATCGTCTGCGGAGCTTCACGGGTTTTTAATCGCTATTTTGCGGTTTTAATCGATGGCAGTAAGCGAACTGATTTCTTTCTGTTTCATCGCTTGAGCCTTTCTTCGAGGCGATGGAGAGTTGCGGTGGGTTTCTCAGAAAAAAAAGTTTGCGAAAAGCGGTAGTGAGTTCATTATGGCTACAATCTATGACACTTTCTCATTTGGTTGAACGTCTCGGGTGTTGTTTGGTAAAGGTACAGGTAATAGCAAACTGTGTTTGTTTTTAAACAACTTGTTCGGACAACTTTCGCACTTAGGTGTGTTTGTGGGGGCTGTAGTTCACAAAGTTTCTTGTGGCGTGACCAGGGTGGCGTGAGACAGCTTATCACTTTCCAAAAACTTCAGCAGAATGTAAAGGAATTAGTTTTAATCCTCTAAAATGTGGCCCTTTTTTATTACATTTCACACAAATGTCCTGCTTTCTTTTATTTAGTATATGTTTGCCTGTAAACAACGTTTTAGGGCACAGGATACAAAATATATTTATATGTGTGTCTAGTAATACATAGGAAGTTTATACATATTTATATGCTGTAAACTTTGTGATATGAGTGGCATTGTAAAGTGTTGGGATTTTGGGTTGTTGCCGGTTATTGCAAATTTCCACGGTTCTGCAAGTGTGGTAAGGTTGCCAGTTAATTTGGTTTTACAAACACTTTCACATTAAAATGTTATTAGTAAGTTCAAGTGGGTGGAAACAAGTATTTATCTTAAAACTATCAGATAAAATCACCCACACCTTACTTCAATATGCGGTACTGAGGCGTAACCTGTGTCTGAATGTTGTGATACAAAATCCCATGTTGGTTCCAGTAGATGAGTTGCACTGTTTCCTGTAAACTGTGAAACCTGCCACACTCGGGCAGTCTGGAAATGATACTCTCTCTCTCTCTCTCTCTCTCTCTCTCTCTCTGTCTCTCTCTCTGTCTCTCTCTCTCTCTCCCCCTCTCTGAAAGTGTTCTTGTCGGTAAAAGTTTCTTAATGACAAAGCTCGTGCAAGCAAATGCGGCTCATCATTTAGAGAACAGAACAGAAACTCACAACTGTAAACAGAGTTTCAAATACAGTCAACAGAGAACATCATCTCTGTCATTTGGGTTCTGCAGTCATAATCGCATTATCTTAACGTTTTTGTGCAGATTGTTGCTGTTCTCTGGGCGTGCAATTTTTTCTACTTTTATTTTTGTGCACCGAACAGTTTGTAATCATTTTACATACATAGCATAATCTAGACATCAGAAGATAAACAAAAAATTCTTCCCATCTGCTCGGAATATTATTTAATTCCTTCTGCGTCGTAAACATTCAAATAGTTGAACTCATTCTAGCTATCCATTCAGCAGTTTACTAGACTCAGTTCTCAGCCTAAACAGAAGAATAAGATCCACATGAGTTGTCTGATAAGGCGCGTTTGAAGTGATTGAAAAGCTTGAGGTGTATTTGAAATGTAAATGACTCCACATCTGTGAGCTCTTTGGAGAGAAGCAATAGATCAGCGCTGTATAGTCAGGAACTTTACGCCTGACAAATGAATTTGGGCCTCGGTGGAGGGAGAAAGCAGCAGTGGGGGTCTTCCATTTGTTCTTCGTGGCTTCTGAGTTTGCACAAGTTCTTTTAGGCTAACTTCTTGTCGCATTTGAGATTTGTCGTTTGTGTCCCTGCGGCAGATTCATGTGGCGTTGGTGCCTTGAATAAGAAGCATGTAGATAAAATAAATTGTGGGGATTTTTTTTTAAATGACAGAGATAGAGAATACATCACACTAGCATACTAAATCCAGGTGTTTTCTTGCAAGGAACATAATTACTTTGATAACTACAAGAACTTTTTTCTAAACTTTTTTGGGTGATTAAAACATGATTGTTTTGCTTTTTGTGATTACTGCTGTATTTTTAACTCTGTAATTGCTTCAAAGTTAAAACAAACTTTAAAAAACTAAACTAAAGTTTATGGTAACATTAAACATTGCATTTAAATTAATATATAAAACTCTTTTTTTTTTATAGAGGGAAAGCAAAAATTGTGAGGTTCTTTTCATAGATATTTTTTGGATGTGAATCTTTAACTTTTAAATGAAACATATTAGTAATTTTTAATTTTTTTCTCTGCAAATGTCCATCACTGGTTGTGTTTTGAAACGACACATGAATGACTTTATAGAAATTCCTTTTTGGTTTTTGGTGGCGAGACCTTCACTGGTGGTTATAAATATGGAGACGAGAAATGTAAGATTTTTTGTAACCGCCTGATGAAATGCCAGGGTTTATACAGAGACAGCCCTTAATAATTGGTAGCTTTAAAAGCTTTTATAACCTATTTGATTTAGCTTGCACAATAAATAGCTATTTTTGTCTCCATATTTTCGGTAATTTAAAAGCCATAGTTCGTAGAGGTCTTTGCCTTTTTTGCATTTTTTTGGTATGCTTTTTAAGGGACTAAATGCTGTTTTAAATGTTGCTTTGGATCTGTAGTGTTGTGTATATACTGAAAAGACAAAACAGCATTATCATGGTTTATCTAAACCATCATTTGATTACAAGGCGCTTTTTTGGAGTTTATTCACCTGGGGTTGTTTATGAGTCTCCCAACAAGCTTCATTTTTTATCACCTGAATTAAGTGCTTTAAATTTAAGCGTTTCATTTGTTGCAAGAACTCGGTTTTCCTCACGCCTTGTCTGTATATGTGGGAATAAAATGTAGACCTTTGACCTGCTGTCACAACAAGCTTTTTAATCCTGTGAAGTAATACATCTTCAGCTTTTATTTGTATTTATTATAATTGTACATTGATAGGTCATGTTTTAATTTACTTTCTAATATCTTGATCTGCACACACCACTTCTGTGAAGTCTATTCAACAGCTCCCACAGATAAGCAAGGGTTCAGGTTACCACTCTGACTCTGTCAAAGCAGTTTGACATGACTTGTTAGGCTAATTATGTGGCGTGTAATATTTTAGTGGTTAGCATACATCTGGTAAAGTTTGGTGCTGACTGAAAACTCTCGTGTTCCCAGTAGAGAGTTACTGTAGGCTGCACTGCATGAAATAAAACAAAAATCCCCTGACTCTTCATTCTTACTCATTAAGAAAAATATTGTTTGAGGATTAAAAAAACATGATATTTGTGTTGTGTAGGAATGTGCACGATAAAACGTTTTTTGTTGATATTTTGGCAGAGTGTGTTTCTTCTTAGCTAGTCATTCCCATTAGGTTAGCTTTTATTATGTGTCGGCTAAGTTTGACCTTTGCTCAGTACCGCATTAGCAAATCAGAATGTGTTTATTTGAATAAAAACCTCTCCTGTCTTGTTAGCCTAATAGCTCTGTCCTGAATCATGCTCTGCTTCATTTGCTGCTATCTAAAACTTTCTGAAAGTTTTCCTCTGGAATCCTCCAGCCATGCCACTTCCTGTCCTCCCCTTTCCGACGTGCCCGGTTTAGTCCGTCGGCCGGTCCTCCTGTGAGCTCCTCGCTCCGGCCCCTCTGGAACGTTGATGAGTCAGTTTAGCCTTCTTTTCTTTTTCTTTTCCTTTCGAACGTGGTGTGTGTTCTTATACCTCGCAAACAGGTTTACGTTGTTCTGTATTCGTCTTTTTTTTCCTTTCCACCCCATGGTGGCTGAACGTTCTCCATCTGTGTGGTCTGGAGGCTGGTGCTGTTGACTATTGCTAACCTGAGACAGGTTGGACAGAATGAGTCGAAGAAAAGGTTTGTGGGGGGGGAGGGGTTACAGGGAGGGGGGCTTTCCTTGAGAATGTTTGTTTTCCTGTTTCCAATTTGGTTTGCCAGAGGGCCTTTACTGTCAGAGCTTCCATTCATGAAAGCTGTTGTTAGAGCGCCTGAGTACATGACAGCATTTCTCTCTGCTCTTTGTATGTGTATTGTGGTGCAAATGTTGCCGTTATGCCATTTAAGTGTCTTCCAAGATTCCTGGTCTTATAGCAGATCCGGTAGTAATAACTCCTTTGTCTTTTATTGTTTGTTGACTTTTTTGGTAGCAGAAACTTTTTTTTAATCCATGTTGTTTGTTTTTCTTGAAAGATCTGTTAATATTTGATGCAAATATTTGCAGATGTTACTGTGTGCACATGCTGTTCGTCTGATTGTCATCTGTTTTTTTATTTCTTTAAAGTCTTAAAATACAGACAGAGAATGTTCTTATCGCTAAATTGAAGCGTGCGCTTTTGTTACGTTGCAGTGATCGCGAACAGCCGTGTGGTTTGGTCACCGCTCGCACCCAGGATCATCTGCACCTGTGAGGTCTTCTGAGAAGAGGAAGTACAGGACGGCACGTTTCATAAACAGCGCGCTCGAAGACGACGTAACGCCAGTAAACTCTGTGAACACCGCAGGAAAACATGGAATGATTCCCAGGCCAGAATGGATGTGGAATAAAGGATACCTCAGAGGAAACGGGCTCCTCAGGGAAGCGACTTTGGATTCTCTGCCAACTGTTATCAAGCCTCCCTGTTGGAATTGAGTGTGATAATGCTATAACCCAATGCTTAACAGAGGTATGTATATGTGCGATTATACAGTTATTTATACTGTGTTTTTACTCGGATACAAGTCTGCATCACATCCACTAAACGAATGCTTGTGATTAACGATGAGGGGCTTCGCTTTTGCGAAACGCTTCCTTTGAGATGGTTTTATGTTTTTGACGATGTTGTGTTAGGGTGATGTAGCATTTTTAACTTTATTTATGGTAACTTTTAACCCAGTCTTCCTGTAGTTCTGAGCGGTAATCTAGACCGCTAGATAGCTCAAGCTGTTAAAGCGCTTTGATCTTCTTTAAGGCCATCATCCCCTGCTTTGGCGTTTATTACGTGGAACAGTAGAATTTACTGACTTTCTTTTCCTTAACTTTTTTGGACTGTTTGTGGTTTTCTCTGGGGTAATAAGATAGGCCACACAAGCAGGCTTATTTTTGTACTCTGTGGGGCTTTTCTTTCTAGCTATACATTTGTGTACCAGGTGATAGTGTGGTCTGGTATTCTTCTCGCCACAATTATTCTAGAACGCTGAAATTGACAGACTTTCTTGCCAGAGATTTGTCTGTGCATCAATTAAAAATATGTTGATATAAATGAATGATTAAAAATCATGTGTTTTTGTTCATATATTTAATACTTTATTTTTAATTGTATTGTTTGTTTGCGAGATAGCTTATAAATTGTATGTAATAAACCTTTTAAGACCATTTGAGATAATCAGGTGTTTACATTAGTTGGTTTCTGTGTTTTATAGTTTGTTGTTACGTTGTTAAGATGCTCGGTTTTTTTAATTACATCCTAAATTCTCATAATTACCACATCCTTTCAAACAATGAGAAATATCTCCAACACTCCTTGAGATTTTTAGGCGGTTTGAAGGTGTACTCTGTGTCATACTGTAATGCATGAATTTCAGTCTTTAGTCTTGAGAGCTAATAATGCATCAGAAGAAATCCAGTAATCTGAACTTCTGAGGACGGCCGCATTCTTTGTGGTCTGTGTTGTGAGCAGTAGTTGTTCCTAAATGAGGTAATGTGAGAGTGTGTCATAGCTGACTGTTTTCTCCTCTGCAGAAATATATAATAAACGTCCTGTAACGGGCAGTGATTAGGCGATCCTGTCTTTAAGAACACTGCCACACTGGAGGTTTCTCCCGTGCGCCCTGCCATTTCAGCAGATTTGCGAAATGTTAAACATATGCTATATTCTCCAGTCTGGATTTCAGGGTAAAACCTGCCTGTGTGAACATGCGCTGCACATGGACGGCAAATTGTTTCTAAGCTTGATGGTTTTTGGTTGGTCTTGTAGGCTCAGATGGGGAGGGTGACACTGAATGGCAAGATTAAACCCACAGATCCGTCACTCAGAACTCCGACACAGGCTTCTAGGTCAAAGGTCAGATGAGAATCCTGAGTGTTAATACGTGGGTCCAGGGGCCCTTGATTGGACCGAGTTGTATAGCATTTGTTTGTCTGGATAATTAATTTTTTTACTTTTTGCATTTTGTTAGATGTCTTTTTCTGAATTTTAATCTGGTTTTATTTTGTATGTCAAATGTAAATCCACAGAGATTAGTGGATATAATAAAAAAAGAGAATTGGGGTATTTAAGTACACAAAATTATACTTTTTCCTTTATTTTGCACTTTTTATCAATTTAAATTATGAAGGATGTATGATGGCACTGCATTAATATTTACCCAGAAGTTTTAGTGTTAGTTTAGTCTTCTGTATTTTAAATTGACTTTATAACTTTAATCTGCTCGGTTTGCATGAGACCGTTCCAGTCCCAGCCATATTTTGCTAAATATTTCTTTTTCAAATGTGTTTGCTTTGAAACCACATGTACAGCCCAGACTAAACCCATAAATGTGAATTTATCCCTGAGTTGTTTAGGCCTGCTGATGATTCTTCACTGTGATTTAGTTGCGTTACACATTAAGCAGCTTGCAGCGTGCACATGCTGAAAAAAATACATATGCCGATCAGTGATATATTGCAGATCTCAGGCCACTTTTAATTATATTTAATAAACATACAATATCCTTAAAGGTTCAGCTGTTACATGCTGGAACATCTCTGTGACTTGCATGCCCGTTTTTGGGTATAAACATGGATTTATGTTGTGAGCTAAGTCTTATGCTTATTACTGGTACCTTGCTTTGTATAATTTCCTTGAGTTATAGTGGGGAAATTTGAGTGGTCTGCATAGTTCTCCAGTAGGTGCCAGCGTGATGTATGGCGTGCCAGCGTGCTGAGGGAGGCAAACGGCCAAATGTTTTCATAATGTTCATTTAAAAGTCTGATCATTCGGCTCCAGCGTTTGCTTGGGTTTTACTCTATTTGCGGCGCGTATAGAAATCTTTTACCAGTTGACGCAGCGATACTTTAATCAGCTGTATGATGCTTAAAAGTCCACAGCTTTTTTTGATAAACATGCATTTGAGATATCTCACGCCACAAAGAAAAACACTTGTTTTTGCAGGTGCAAGCACATTTAGGAACTTTTTATACATAAGTAATAAGCTCTTAAAATCGTTGACTCGACCTTCTTTTTCGAATGCAGAATTAGTATGTGAACGCTAACCAGTTAAACTCTGTAATGGAAATTCCACATCTGTATGTGTGTCAGGCCTGCTAAATAAATAGCTGCGCCCATGCGGACTGAGAGGTGCCAGTCGTGAGCATGCTTAATAAGACTCCTACCCCCTCTGTAGATTGACTCCAACCTCTCCGTGTGAGAATACGGTAAGCCAAATTATTACAGACTTTTGAGATGGTCGCAAAATGCCAGTAATGAGAGAAGGCCGAGGTGGAGAGTAGCAAACTTGCTGCTGAACGGCGAGGATCGGGTCACGTTCGCCTGCCTATTAGCCCGATCTTCCTCCACTCGTGCGGCGCCTTCTTGCAGTAACCCCGAACTAGCACCGAACTAATCTAATTACATCGAGAACACAAAAATGATCCCGGACCGCTGGCAGAAAGCACAATAAGGGAGCAATTTATTCTAGCATGGTGTTAAAAAAAAGAGGGGAACGGTTGAGTGCGGGCCTGTTGTTTTTAGCCGGTTGCTCCATATGGTGTCGGAGGGGGGAAAAGGGCCCAGGGTAGTGGGTTAAAAAAGGGGGTTCGAGAACTGCAGCAAGGCTGCAAAAACAAAACTTCTCCAGTCAACCCTCTCGAAATTAAAGGGTAATGCAGAGCGCACCACACACTCAGGAGTTGTTTGTTTAAAAAGCCAAACTACATTAATCAACGTCTTCATCTTCATCACTAACAGCATGATTAATCTGCTGTTTTTCTTCACCACACCGGTCTTTTTTTTTTAAGTAATTGCCAATCCAATGAGCAGTTTTGACAGAGTGCTCCTGACCACATTGTTCACACATTGAGTGATGTCTGCACAGCATCAATGCACGGCAATATTACACTTTTGGTTCAAAGCCCAGATTCTACCTTGTGCAGTTGTGTAGTGTAACTGCTGCGGTGTGGACTGAATTTAGGGTTTGCAATCTAGTGCAGATTAGATGCAAATCTTAGTATTTTCATAATCAACTAGTCAGTGGGTTGAATAAATGTAAATCTGACAGAGGATTTTTTGGAAGTTGATTGTTGAAGGTGGTTTGTTTGTTACAGAGGCTTTTTGATGTTTGTTGTTGTGGTCCTTTAAAAGTGGCCAATTTGATAGGCAAGTAGGACATCCTATCATTGCATTCAGACCAGATGCAATGATTGGATTAATAGTTTATGTTCCTGCGCCTTACACAGAAGATGCTAATATATATTTAGATCACTTTATTTAGTGTTTGCTATCAGGATGTGAAGACACTTTCAAACAGCATAACAAAACATTTTGCCTACTCTGCTTTTAATAAAACTAGTTAGTCACTGATCGCTGTTCCTGGATTAGCTGGTTGGTGAACAAATATTTGACCCATACAATGTAGATAATACCTTAACCTGCCTATGACTCTGTGCAGCATTTACAGCACTCTCCCCCAGGACTCAGAGGTGCGAGACCCAGCACTGTAGACCCCGGTGGGCAGATTTAATCTACTTGAATAGAAGCCGGAGGCCATAGACAGGAGCCTCCTGTATCCCGGTCATGTCTTTGGCAAACACAAACAGGAGCCTTCAAAAGATCTCTCCATTTGTTTAGAGGAAGTCCCAGAGGCTTGTTACACTCCCCAGCCCCCTTCTCTTGTGGCTATCAGATGTTTATTCTCCACAAGCAGGGCAGTTTACAAATGTAAGTGTTGTCACAACACAGGAGGAGACAAAAGGCGACACGTCAGGCAAGGATGCACCTCACTGTTAAAGTGGCATTGTTTTGCAGATTAGAGAGGTTCAGGTGAATGTGGGAGCTTCTCCTGGTTTCATGTTGTGGGGGAGAAGTGAGGGCGTCCAGAGTGGCAGAGCTACTGTTTACTGCTGCCCTCAGGCTGTGATTTGGCTCGCTCTGTCTGTGCTGGAGTTTGGCTGGTTCTCTGAAATGTCTGTGATCTTAAATGTCTGGACTGTGTGTTTTACAATCAAAGATTGAAGATAGGATTAGGTGGTGCTTAATCAGACCTTGCTGTAGGGTACGAGCAGCAGATTTTCTGCGCTCTGCTTTTGGAAAAAATCTGTAGAGTTCTGTGTAACGGATTTCGTAAAAAATTGTAAAATGTGTTTAATGGATGTTAAAGTACAGCATGATTATTTGTAGCAGGAATTCTAATGTGGTAGAAGTCTGGGGAGGTTTGTGGCTATAAATTCTTATAAATTATTGAAATAACGAACCTTAGAGAAAAGTTAAATATGGACTAAAAAGTAAACAATACAAAGTAAACACAAAATAGTTTCAGTATCTTTAAGGCTTTGAAAAGTAGACGATAGCAGTCTGTGGTCAGATCTTCTGACCTTAGATAGGCATCAGCCTGGAGGACAGGCAGGCAGTTGGTCCACTCTGTTAAAAACAACATACAGAGTCCTACAAGCTCTCTCTTGTCTCCCAGACTGAACTCTGCTAGCTGCATTTCATCTTTGTCAGGGGAAGATATAGAATTAGTAGCTTACCAGGCATCCCTCCCCTCCCCATCACAACCCGCACCGGCCCATAACTCTTCTGGCAGGGCTGAGGAACAGACCCGAGAGCTGGTTCTTCATCTGTGGAGGCCGCCACTCTCAACACCTATTATGGTCAATGGACCTGGGCCCCTGTCAGGGCCTGCTGCCTTTTTGATTCACCACTTGCCTCGGATTCCGCCCCGGGTCCCAGACTTTTTTCACCATGTCCTCAACTTCCAGATAGGAGATAAAATATCCATAAACAGCACTTGAAAGAGAATGTAAATGTTTATAGGCTTCCTGCAAGACTTATCTGATATTGTTCTTATTTATACGTCGGGGCTGGTTGACTTGGAGGCGGTCAGGCCGGCCGAACTGGAGCCAAATGACTTTTAGTGCTCCTTCAGCTCGGCTCTGCCAATTGCAGCATAGGGAGAAGATTTAAGTGGACAGTTGGACGGTAGAGAACCCAGCCAGTGACACCAGGCTGGAAAGAATGTAAAAACAATACAACCCTGGGTTTCTTAAGCACCTCGTCTCCTGCACCTCATGCGGGCTGCTACCTAAACTTAGATCCAGCGTAGGGCACATCAGGCACGGTTCGTTTTTACTTATTTGCAATTGAAAAACAAAAATCAAAATGCAAGATCTTTCTCAGCATCGTTTGGAAGCCCTATCTTCTCTAGATTCTACTTTTCAGCTTAATCCGACACTCTACGTCACCTCTTTCCTGCCTCTAAACAACACTCACAGACCCTCAAATCTTTCATACGTTTAAGCTATGCCGTACATCTGCGTGTTATGACCTGCATGTTTTTGCTAACAGAAACAATGATGGTGACTTTATAGGAGTGAATGTTGAGTGGAGAGCCCGGTGCTTGTGTAGGTGTCACGATCTGTTTCGTCAGTAGCTCTGATGTGTTAGTAGGTGATCCATACCCAAGTGCTCAACTCAGAATGAGAGTTATTGTACAGAAGTAAAGAAAAAAACAAATGCTTTCTAGCAAGCAGACAGGCAAGCACACGCTTGCATGCACTTACATGCACAGACTTTTACGTGTAATATCTAATCTCATATAAGTACACAAATGCGTGAGCACTGTACTTTTACCGCAGTTAAAAAGTTACATATGTGCACATGGCATCATTACCTGACCTTTTCTCTCAAACAGACATTGCTAAAAAGGAACGTTTCACAGCCTCAGAGTCAAAGCCACAGCCCACATTGTCTCTGTCTTGCACGTACCATGTGACCATCAGCTATGAAATCCCTCAGGAGTGAGCATGTCTTGAGCAGAGTGCGTTCACCAGGTCCAGTGATATCTGGCCTGCTTCTCAGACAGTGTGATGGACAGTTTGTGTTATAGATAGCGGTGACTTCACTGTCTGAGGTATCAAAGTTTATGAGGCCAGGTTCCAACCCTGTCCTCAACTTACCTCAGCTGCTCTTCTAATACCCCAAATAGCTCAAGAACTAGTCGAGGCCAAATGAGGTAACATTTTTTTGCCTTTCAGGGAAACTTCCGATTTCTTTATACGAGCCATTTTGATGCGTTTTCACGCAAACCACTAATAATAAGCGCAGATTAGAGTCGCAGCACAAAGGAATGCGAAAGTGGAGAATTTGTTCAGGTTCAAAAAGCATATAATGTGTAGAATAAGACAGGAGTGATAAGAGGGACAGGCAGGTAAGTCTTTGCATAAGGATCAGAGATGGTATCAGAGGGTGCGGCTCTTTCTATCGAACAGCTCTGATGACTAATCAGTCCCAGGGCTATATAGCTTTTGAAAGAGAATAATTGCACTAAGCAAATAGAGGAATCTTGTACAACCAGTGCGGTTAAACTGCTTCCCTTTGCATTGGAAATACCACACATTATATTGGCCTACTTTATTCTTCATACTGTACGGTAGAGGTTGTTGGGCTGTTTTTAGTTTTGGCAATGGTGTAATTGCTGAATTTGCTTAGTCAATGTAAAGTGTCCTAGGTAACCCGTTTTGTGTTTACATCTTTCGAGGGAGGAGCTGTAAACCAGTAGCAGGCTAACTAACACAGAATATTGTCTTTATGAATCAGTAATAAGTTGAATCAGTCCTTAATAGAGTTTATTTAAACCGTTCTTAAGCTACATGTGTTCAGAGGTCCTACATTTACCTTGACTTGAAGATTTTGTAGTATTGCAGAAGATTAAAATCCTTATTGCTACATTAAGCATGTCCTTCCAAATGTGATTATATGCAAAGATTTCACAGGAGATACTGGGTGGGTTGTGGCATACTTCACCAACTTCACATAACTGTGGCTAATCACCCGGATCTGCCTCAAGTGGTTGTCTGGGCGAACTGATGAAGATAACAGGCTGCGTTCTCCTGCAGTGGCTTTGCCTCTCAGCTTCCTCACAAGCAGAATTTGGTGATAGATACCAGCCTTTGGCCTTTCATCTCCACCAGCTAAACAGTGTCAGTTTATTAACCAAGACACTGGACTTTGATGTTTCTTCTTAGAGATGCACACAAATAATGATCATGTTTGTTTAAGGTGTGGGATACCGCTGTCTCCAGTATTTGTTGTTATTTTAGGGCTGTCATTTTAATGCATTCATTTAGTGTGATTAATTATTGAAAAATGACTAGAGAAAATGTTAACTCATCATGACCAGTTTGCAAGTTCTGTAACTAGCTGTTCCTCACACCTTGACATATCACCTCCGACACATGGACAATCTTGATTGAATAATCTTGATCTTGATTTAAATGTAGGCTTGTGTTCAAAAATATTAAAATTAAACAAGAAAATATATTAATTTTAACTATTTAATTTAATGTTATTAGTTTAATAGTCTAACTATTTAGTATTAATTTTAACCCCTTTTTAGTTAATTCAGTGCTTTACTTTCGTACCACGGTAATGTAAAGCATTTGGAATATTTTCTTTTGGGGGCAGTATATTAATTTTATCAGTAAATTTATTATTACTTATTTCTAATGATTATGAATTGTGATAAATTTTATTACTTAATCTTCATATCATTTAATCAGGAAACAGCCTTGTTTTTTATTTACTCAAACAGTAGCCCAACTTTTCTATTCGATTTGTAGAAATGTAGGCAGTCATTTTAAACTGAATATAGACCCATAATGAGATTGGTGAGAGATTGTCTCTTTAGCCTGAAGTATGTCGCAACTTTTGTGCTTTTCTCTGAGGGGAAATGCATCTCTGCTTGTGGTTTACTGTTGGTTTCACACTGTAGCTGCAACGGCTTGCATTGAATAGTAAAAAGAAATAATCATTGCATCACGGTAGTAAAATCAATTTTTATTTATAACTCTCTACCTGTTGTTGTTTCTTTTGTGGAGCTTACATTAAATCATCATCACAGCTTGTCTAAAATCTGTGGACCGCTTATCTCAAGATGCGTCTTAAGATGGGCTCCATGTTGGTGGGCTGCATTCAGCTGTTTCCTCCTGGGTTGGACATCGGGGAGATGTCAGCTCGTAAAAACCTCAGAAGAAGTGCAGAGAAGGAAATTAAAGCTATTGTTCTGCCTGCAGGGCCCTTTTAACTGTCTGCAGGTCCTTCATGGGAATGCTGAACAACATCACAGAGCAGGAGGTGTTTCTGCTACTCCATAAAAAGAGGAGTGTGAAAAGAGGAGAGCGGCCCAGAGCAAAGCAGGGGGAGAACAGAGGAACCCAAGCAGAAGTGATTTCTCATCACAGCCTCTGGGCAGCACATTGTGCAATGAACAATCACGTACAACTTTTCCTGTTGCTTAATACATATATTTTTAGATAAGGACTCTGGCACAGCTTGAAGTTTCTCACATGTGGTGTGACTTTGCTTTATGAGCTGCAGACTTTTAATTTGGGTTAATAATACGTTCTATTTACATACTGACTTTAACATTTTTTAGACAGTCTTTTGCGTTAAATTTGCTTCAGTTTTTTTTAAAGCTTATTTGGCTGTGTTAATGTGGCATAAACATGTTCCGGTCAAATTGCACCCTAAAATAAAAAATGGGAAAATTTCGCGTAAAGAAAAGCCTATTTTTAAGATTTTCATGAAGTTAAGCACATTTCCCAAATTTTTTTAAAACTTCATTCTGTCAGAATGGTTTTCTGCTGGTTTTTGTTTTTCCTGTTATTCACATTGGCAATTCTCAGACTCTCATTACCGTAATACTATAATAACAAAAAGCATAAAGGCAGTACAATAAAAATATCATGATTACTATCATGAATCAATACTTAAGACACCATTTCTACATGAATGAGTGTTAAGGTTTAAAAGGTGTTTAATTAAAAGTTCATGAACATCTTAGTGGTCCTAAAATAGACTTTACTTTCTTCATACAATATTTTTCTTTTGATTTTTGGTGTAAAATATGACCTGAATTCAGAAGACCCACACATTCATGTATCAAGAATCATGTCAACTTTTCTTAATTCACACATTCATGTAGCAAGAATCATGAAACTTCATGAGCCATTTCTAAAATCCTTCAACTTTTATGTTTGTTCTTTCCCATATGTATATCTCTCTCCCCCCTCTCTCTCTCAATTTCAGTTAAGTTTAAAGTACTTTATTGCCATGATTGTGTATGCATACAATATTACCAAAGCATTATGCATACAAAATAAACAAGTATTGATAAAAAATGTACAGGTTCAAAGTAACAACAAACAGCAGTGATGTATGGTATTAAAATAAGGGGCTAGTTAAAGGATAAAAGTGATAAAACATGAATATAAAGGTGGACATTTAACATAAAATTATTGTGGACAACAACTCTCTCACTGTCTCCCCCCACCCCCTCTCTCTGTCTGTCTCTCTCTGTCTTTATACACTCACACTTGGTGGTGTTGGCGGAAGTCTGTTATCTGCAGTTCTCTCTAGAGCGCGTGATCCCTGCCCCTCTCTGGCAGCTCGGGGCCTGTGATCACAGGAAGCTTAAGGGAAGCAGTTGTTCTCTGTTGTCTCCGGTTCTAGCGTGCGCTGATTGAGTGCACAGAGACCAGGTCATTCAGACAGGGGCCTCGCTCCACCCCCTCCCCACTCCCTGACTGGAAGGCCGATTGGGCACAGGATAGGGGTTGGGAAAAGGGTGCTAGAAAGTTCTTTCTCTGTTCTGCTGTAATGAAAAAACTGCCCAGAAGGTTCTGTTTCTTTCAAATTAAGCAGGTACCCAGCTAACAGAATGTTCCCTAATGTTTACATTCATTTAAAAAAGGTAAAAATGTTATTTTGAAAGTTCTAGGAACATGTGAACAAGGTAATTGTGCACTGTGAGGGCACACATTGGTCTGGAAAATTTTAAATGCGAGTCAGATCGTGAGCTTTTCACAAATTCAGAGGGTGCTGGTACATGGCAGATTGCATTTCAGCATTAAAGCCATCAAGAAAATCTAGCAGCTTCCACGACACAAAGTATGTAAATCTTCTGATATTGCATTATGACGTGCATTGAATGTGGTTTGAGTGGGGCGCTGCAGTTACACATGTTCTCTGGTCAGATGTTACCGCAGTTCAGTCGATTAGGAGAAGAAATGACGCGGTGGAGGGTGGGGGGTTTAAACCTTGCCAGCATTGCCACAGGCAACAGTTTTTGGTGTTGCCTCTTTGATGTGAATGAGTTCTCATGAATAAACATGAGAGGGGGGGTTGTGTTGCTCGTATTGTGTACCGTTGACATGCCACGTAAGAACGAAGAAAAAGTCAGAGAGGCACTTAGTCACGGGCCCTTCTTATTAAACACCCTTTCACAAACTGCCTCATAGAAGGAAAACGGGGAGAAGAGAATTATGGGAAAAGTGCTTTATTTTCGACATGCCAATCTTTCCTCTGTTCTGATTCCACAAACACACTTTCAGACCCTCTTTCTCTGTATCACTCTCTCTCTCTCTCTGTCTCACTGTCCCTTTCTCTCTCTTTCTCTTTCTGTACCCCTCTCATAGTGAAACTGCATATGGCTAAAGGTGAGGGGACTTCCTGTCACAGTTCATTACAAGTTGGTGCCGGTTTAGCATCTGCTGTTATGTAGCTTGCTTCAGTATTTAGTGTTTCCAGGCTCGATAGCTCCAATGCAAACATGCATGAATGAAACTATCACCTGCAGGTTTGTCTACTTCAAAGCTTGTGTGCAATGCAATACAAATTATAAGGAGATATAAATATAATGAGGAACAACATGTGTTTTGTAAATAATGTAAGCTTTAAGGCTACAACTTGTGATGTGCAAAACAGCATTTTTTTATATATCGACTAGTCTGTTCTGACTAGTCTGGTCGACTAATTGGTCTTATGGAAGTCTTGTGTAATTAGACCGGTTTGGGTTTAACCATCTCTGATAATGCTTGTTTTTGATGGGTGTTTTCAGACGTGCCCTTGCATTTAAAAACAGCCAGACTAAGTGCAACAGAATGCAATTTTGAGTTGCATGGGAGCCTTTTACTTTTTAAACCTTTTACTTGTCTAACAGGTAAAGCACAGCTTTCTGTAATTATATAAAAAACAATCTTGATCAACTAGTTGACCATTGTGACTCGTTCCTAGCTAGAAACATGAATAATTACCTCTTTTTTATATAGTAACAGATGCCAGTATGCCCCCTGGCCTACTGGCATCATTTCCTACCTGAAATGCACCAAAGTGTTTTGTTATTTCATATTTAGCTTTTTAGTTTCTTTCCTTTTTCCGTTCTAGCTCAGGAAATGTAAGGCTGGCTATCTCCATGGAGTTTTAATGAGGAACACCATGGTCTTCTCCACAAGTTCTCTTTACTATTATTTTTCCCTCTTTTTTTCTTTGCATGCTAATGTTTCAAAGTCAGTGGAATATTGGGCATAGCACAGATTGGCGTTCCCGGACACCAGTAAAGAGAGAAATTTTGGCAGTCCACGCCTCCTTCAAAGTCCTTAGTATTGCAGTGGCAGTGTGAGGTTTTTTTGTCTTTTACTTTGAGGACAGGAGGAGATTAGTATGCTGTTCCACGCGCACACACACACGCACACACACACAAACTGTGAAGAAAGCCCTGTCTTCTGGCAGGCCTGTTGATTTATTTCGGTCCCTAAAGATGTCTCTTCACTTCTAGTTTACATTAAAGGTAGAATCTCTTGCGAGAGGCTGCCTGTATTTCACACTTGCTTGTTTGATATTCAACTCTTCTGTGTGGAATCTGTATCCTGATTTTGCTTTCTCTTGTTGACTAGCTGTTTAAGAGAACCTGAAAAGATAGAATAATCAAAAGATATGAGATGTGGTTGCCATGGTAATAACCTTCTTCATTTGTGTATGGTATGCCAAAATAGGATGGTTTTGCCACTTGACAGCAGCATTAGTAATATCTTGCTTAAAACCAGCAGTAACAAGGAATGCAGAATATGTGGACAAAAACTGAAATGTGGTTTTAGATGGATATTCTTAAATGGAAAATGCCTAATTGTTTGGGATATGTGAGGCTGGTGATTGCCGTAAGCGGTTGGGTTAGGGCTCAGAAGGACTCGGTAATGATGACCAGTGGCCCGGGACCAGTGTGAGAGAGTTTTGAGACCAGATAAAAAACTCACTGGAGTGCTGTTGTAACTGTGTCTTTTGTTTGTTGATCATGTTCATAACTTGTTTTTATGTTTTTCTTTATTCTAATGCATAAGTTGCTAAAAATATTAAAAGGAAAAGAATGTGGCAGGACCATGACATGGCATATGAAAATGGTTGGACAACTAAAAATGTGAATTACTGTTTTGACCAGACCAGCAGAAAAACATCAGAAACACTTTTTTCTATTGCTTTCTTGTCTTTCTGTCTTTTTCTCTTTCTGTTTTTTTTCTTTCTTTCTTTCTTTCTTTCTTTCTTTCTTTCTTTTTTCTCTCTCTTTCTTTCTTTTTTCTTTCTTTCTCTCTCTCTCTCTCTCTCTCTTTCTTTCTTTCTTGAACTGCCTGTTGCATCCTCAGTCACTCATTCCTTTAATGAGAGGCTTTTCTTTCTCGTTGTTTCTATGGGAATGGCTTTGTGCTTGATTGGCTGTTCCAGATCACTTGGGAGATTTTACTGCCTTGCAAATGGAAAGATCAGAACCTTCTTAAGCCTGCACTGCAAATAAAGTTAATTGAATTGAATTAAAACAGAGACTTAATAGAATTTCTTTTTTTTTTTATCTGTTGCCGCAGCGTTTCACTTCATCAGTGTAATTGTAAATTTGAATTTCTTTGCTCCTACTTTGAAGGAACGAAAATGTATATTCGATTTTACGGTATGGACAAACATCCCGTGACTACAGAAGAAAAATTGGACACTTACATGCAATTGACTCGGTGTCACAGCATGGTAGTTATCTTGTTTTAAAGGCAATTATTTCTTTGCCATAGTTTAGACAGGGGTCAAATTAACATGTCTCCCAGTTACATGGAACATATATGAAAGTGTGTGTATCACTCAGATTGGAGGAGGGTGGATATGGGAGATGTCGGCTGGGGAGGAGGACTGACTCATAGTCCAGTTCCTCTTCTTGACATTTCCCTTTAATGATAATTAATTGCTCTGTGTGTATCTTGCATCTCGCATATGTGTTTTCCATAGACCCTCCACATGCTTGAAGCTCTGCTCCAGAGCTAAGACTGTAATGTGATTTATTCCTAACGTTACAAACGAGATTAAACTCCATGGGAAGACGAATCGGGGTCCAATGAGTCCTTTCTCACCGCAAAAGTCTGCGGTGGTGACATCATAAAGGATGAGAGGAAGAAGAAAGGGGAAGGCACAAGGTGGAATTGTGGGATTGCTGGGGAACACTTTTATGCTCTTAGACGTGACCGCACACACATGGTATGCTTGACGGATCCGAGTTGTGGCTAATTGCCATGTGTGCTGTTGAATATACCATTGTTAGGGTGGAAAGTTAGGCCTGTTTTCTTTTAAAGTGACATTTTAGCTTGCTTTTTGTTTTTTGGATCTCATTCTCGATTCGCTCGTAGCTCCAGAAAGCTGAATACTGGCAAATCCTGTGTACATGCGAGCTGAAATAGCAGGTTTTGTTTATTTTGTAAAGTTAAGCGCTGCTTCTATGATCCTACCAGATACTCATTTATAAACTTGTTTCTCCGCACTGTTTTCTAGGCACGACAAAGTAATTAGAGCGTATATATTTTCTTGTATCTTTTCCTGTCTGTTGCTTAAATTTACAATGCCAATATAAAAGGATGCAAAATAAGTGCTATCATTTAAGATTTCAGGAACACAATATTTCGCCTGGCTGATCAGCAGGTGTTTATACGAGCGAATGTCAGCATGTGTCTGTGTGTATAGGAGTTGATATCACTTTGCTCAGATCCACCCCCAGTGGATTGAAAGTGCAGGACTGAATTATGAGGGGCGGTGTGGGTAATGTAGTTTTAATAAACAGACTCTCTGGGTGGAGAGTTCGCAGTGACCCGGGCCTCAGCACTCTATGGGGTCTTCCAGCTGTGTGTTTGAATCTCCACTCACATCTATGAGGATTACATCTAAACTCACGATGAGAGATTGAGATGGGATGCAAGTCTGAGACCAAAATGAAACTGCGTCGGGACGGCTTGAGTAGTTAGTAGAATAGTCTACGGTTCTTTTAATTAAGTCATTAACTAAAACATTGTTAATGATTAAGTGTGTTTATTGTCTGTGGGATGTAGAATTGAACTCTGCTCATATGCATGCTGTTTTCTAGAAAATATAGGAACGAAGTTATGTTTTTTTTTTATAAAAGTTACAGACAAGTTATGGCTGCAACATTTTAAGAATCTTTAAGCAGCTATTTCTACAGAATAATAGTCTAACAAACTCTTCAAAATATAAAACACACAAACTAAAGTTGCACATGTGACTTGTGGGCTATTTTCCAGATCTTAAGAAGTCTTTCAGCAGCTTTTGGTGTGAAACAGACTGAAATATTAGTCATTAGTTAACTGTTACCTTGAAAACCTCTGTGACTGGATCACTGAGTCAGTCAGAGCTCTAAGACTCACTGGTGAACAGAACTAAGCGTTCACTTAGACTCCTGATTAGCTGGACTGTAGTACACAAGTTGTACAGGCTATTTTAATAGTGCATTTATAAGACTAGGGATCTTGGATCAGATGTTATTATGAACTGTAGTTCAATAGAAAATCTAAAAGTTCTTCAAAACTCTCCTTTTGTGAATACAAAACAGCATACGAGAGTGGAGGGTAAGCGTGACAGAACTTTCATTTTTGAGAGAATTCCTATAACCTTTGCATGCAAAGCCTCGGGATTAGAAAATAGGGAGGTTTAAATTAACATGCTCTTCGCGAGGCACACCTGCTTACCTCTGCCATAGATCCAGACAAGCTGAATCGTCTTAGTTAACAATACAGGAATAGCATGAAAATGGAATGGTTTTATTACCTTCCCAGTGTGTGTTTATACGTGTGGGTGTGTTTAAGCAGACACATTAAACGGTAAACTCTAACTATGCAACACCTCACTATCTCTTAATCAAAGCAGCTCTGTAGAGTGCACATGTTAAATAAATGCAGCAAACACAAGGACATGTAGAAGTAAACTCCTAGATTTATTTCCACCACAGAACTGGAAGGCTCCACCACCTGGAGATGGTCTGGTCACCGTAGACCCACCACCCAGCTCTTCCTGCCGCAAGTGAAATCCACCACTAAAAAATTCATCCGCGCTGACCGGATTGGGCCAGGCCCGCTTAGGAAATCCCCTTTATTTGTTTTGTTTGAAACAAGATCTCCTAAATGAGTTTGACAATGAAGATGACATATTTGGAGTCACAATGCCCCTTCACAAACAAGGCTCTGTGTATGCAGCCAGGTCTTTTGATTCCATACAGTTGGGCAAGGAGGAAGCCAGCCAGTGTTGTCTTTCACCAGGAGCTGACTGGGTGAAATTTGTGTATTTTGTGTTCATTTAGACCGATGGCGAGTGGCTGTCAGAGATTTAGTTCACCGCTCTGCTTTTCATTTGTATTTTAGTATGGATCATTGTGATGTCATAATATATTCATAGAATAGGAGTGTTTGTATGCATCACAACATCTCAGGAAGTTTATCCATACCTAATTTCTTACATATTGTCAGGCCCACACAGAATCTGTGCTGGCAGAAAGCTCAGCAGACTTCTCGCAGGGTTCAAACGCTTGTCTTTCTGCTGTAGACATCATTCGCCTCTTGCTTTTGTTGACTAATATGGCTAATTTATTTTTCAGCTACCCATAAAATGTCATACTCTCACCTCCATTTAACACATTTCACCGTTTTTAATTCATTTTGCACAATTCTGCAGATTTTCCTCCAGAACAGCAGTAAAAATACTGAAGTTTACAGGTTCTGCCTTTTTAATTGATGATTAAAAGAAAATTAAAAATAATATTTCACACTCATTCTGTTTGTTTACAAACAAATAAAATTTGGACTTGGTATGCTTATTAAACATGAAGTGTCTCATGTCCTTTAAACATTTTCATTTCTCTGCAGAGGTGTTGCGTTTTAGCACTGACAGTTTTGTTGTGTAGACCTTTTTTGGTGCGCTTAATAAATCACAGACAGCCTTTCCGTCACCATGTCACCGCGACAATGATGAAACGCCTGTCAACAGGTAGATTTTCATCTCTGATAAACAATGTCAAAACATTATATTGTAGCTTTAAATCATGTGGCTGATGACATCACTTGGCAGGATTTTGTATATTCACTGTTTTCCAAGACCCTGTGGCGTTTTACACTTAGTAACACTCACACAAGCCCTGAAAATTAGCTTTCAAGCTTGTTGCAGCCACATGCACATATCAAAGCTGAGCATCTGCACCCCACCACTGAGTTCTGACTCCTGTCATTAACTGCATTAGCCAAAAGGGACAGACTCGATCTTCTGTGCTTCTCTTTGCTGTCGATCTACCCCCTCCCCCACCACTTTTTTAATTAAGAAAATTGATTGTCCTGTCCTCTTCAAAAAAGCATATTAAACTTTATTAAGTAAGTTCTACAGTAGGCACAATATCAGAAGCGGAGCCCTTTAATATAGCAGAGGAGTGATGGGGGTGGAAGGAGAACTAGTGATTTGAATTGACTGCTACAGGAATGCAGCAAATGCCTGGGAGCCATAAAAGCAGATTATTCGGATTTTAAAGGCGGATTGGAACGGTAATGTCTTACTGCTTCCCCTGAAGTTTTAATGTAATTGTGCACCATATCAGTTATTAAAAAGTTTGCAACTCTGCTTCATTTTCTCCTTATATTAGTAAAGATATTCCTGTTTCACCTTCTCTGTAAAACTTAAGAAGACTGTACCTTTATTCTGAAAGAGTTTATTCAGTGAATTACTCCCAAAAGATTGTTTTGTTGCCAGATACACTATACAGATTTTTGATCGAGTTACAATTATGTACAGTGTATAAAACTGAAAGCTTACTTTTTGCGATGATCCAGCAGTTTTAGATGTTTTAGGGCAGATGAAAATTGAAAATTAAGCATCTTAAAAAATGGCATCAGTCATTAGTTGCATCTTTGCTACTGTCAGTCAGTCTGTTTTTTTATTTCTGCGTGTCTCTGAATGATAACGTAATCCAAGCGAGCGTTTCTCATCAGTATCGGTTTTAAAGGGGTTCCACCCTTGTGTGTTTGGATGCTGGGATGCCTCAGATCTGCAGTGTCTGTCAGTGACATGATTGGGCGTTGGTTCGACTTGTGAGGTGGTGGTTTAGATTCGATTTTCTGAAGGCTTTTATTAACTTTGCTCTGGCTAAGGTGTGGCAGCTCTGCAAAGCATGAATTGCTTTATTTAATATCCATTTGCTTCACAGAGTAAGTGAGGAAATTGCTCTCAATGGTCTGTCGAAATAAGACAGGCCCCTGTTTTGTTAGGCTACATCGTGAGAAACCAGAACTGCCCACAATCAAAAACTGGGCAGCACACATGCTTTTACCTAGTCAAATACTATCTAAATGAAGACATTCCATTGACATTTATTGTTTTTTTTATATGAAATTAATTATAATTACTGTAGACTAAGCCAAGCCCACACCCTAATCCTACCCTTAAAATTGAGTTTTTTTGTGTTTCTAGAATTAAAGAAAAACATTTAAGCCTGCTTTATTTCGAAATCACATTTATCTTTGAACATTTCTCCGGAAAGCCTCTAAAAACACATTTTGACAGATTTTGCCAACTTCTGGGGACCATTTTGTTTCCCAAATATAGCTGTAAGTAAACACACACAGACACGCTTGGTTACTAAATGCACTATGAGCATGGTTTGTTTTGTGCTATGTTAAATCTGTTGTATAGGTTTACTTACTGAAGTTTCTGCTTGAGGAAAGCCTAGTTAATGGGGGATTATAAGTGCGATTGTACTTTCTCTGTGAACAAACACTCGTGACCTCATTGAGCACTGATGGGAATCTTTTGCCATGAATCACTTTATAAATTCCACATTTTTTCTCTCTCTCCCTATCATCTTTGATTTTGTTAACTGATTAAAATGTGTATCCATAAGCCACATCAGTGACACAAGCGCACAGATTGGATTCATTAAAATATCATCAACAAAGGCCTGCGCCGACATAGTCACTGATATTAGAACCTCGTTGCTGTTTATGGATCGAGCTGGAAGATTAGACCTGTTTCTAAGGGCTGTCTTCTTTTGAAAATGATTTCTGAAAATCAAAGAACAATTGAGAGGCTTTTATAGAGTTGCTCTTAAGAGCCAAAGGGGCGCCACGGACTCCAGAAATGTTTTTAACATGTGAGCAGGCAGCACTGAGCGTTTGTTTGAGTAATGATGCGTCTCTAACATTGGTCTTTTTCTCTGCTGGGTTCCAGATATGGTGCGGAAAAAGAATCCCCCTTTGAGAAGCTTCGGTGGTGAGGAAGAGGAAGGAGAAACTGTGGCGGCGGAGGCAACAGGCCCTGAAAACGCTGGGAGTCAGGCCTCTGAGACTGACAGGCCTTTAAGCGAAGAGCAGGAGTCCCACATCAAATCAGATAAATCTGACTTCTCCAGCCACAAACAGGCAGCCAACGCAGCATCCTACCCCAGCCGAGAGGGTGCTGAAACTGGGCTGCTGGACTCTGTTGCCTCCCCAATGCGCTCTGATCCAGATGAGGGAGGGAACCCGGTGCAGATCATGGCTGGAGATGGTGAGGATGACCCGAATGGTCTGAGGCCCTCCACCCGGTTGGGCTGTGTTATCGTGCAGGGCTGCACCAGTAATGGAGAGGAGACAGAGCTAGATCACAGCCCACCAGCATTGCTGGGCTCTGTCAGCCCTCAAGGAGCAGGCATAGAGGGCTCCAAAGTCCCTTCTGTTACGCTTCATCCCCAGAGGCCCATAGAAGGAGCGGAGGAGGCCACTAGCCCTCTGGGAGCTGAGACAGGAGCGCCTCCAGCCACCTCGCCCAAACTGCAGGACTTTAAGTGCAACATCTGTGGGTATGGTTACTACGGCAATGACCCCACGGACCTGATCAAACACTTTCGCAAGTACCACCTGGGCCTGCACAACCGGACGCGGCAGGATGCAGAGCTGGACAACAAGATCCTCGCGCTGCACAACATGGTGCAGTTCACAGCCCAAACACAGCCCAAAGATTCACCGCGGCTCCTCGGCCAATCAGCTCAGAGCGGCTCTGCTGCAGAAGCTGGGTCACCCAGATCTTCTGTACTCAACGGCACCTATGACGTACAGGTAATCATGAACCAGACGCAGGTCCACACTAGACACACAGTCTCCTGTGGGTCATTAAGGCCTAAAAATGATGCATGCAGATGTGAAACTAAAACTGATGTCACAGAAGTAAAACCACAAGACGCTGGTTACTGAATATGACGCATACAAAGTCACGCGCGTGCACACAAATTCACTAATAAACATTCACAGAATTAATACCAAAATTTCACAAACCCTCTTAGTATTTGTTCAGTTTCTCTTGCGTGTGTTTTAAAACCATGTTACAAATAAGCAATCAAACTGGCCAGTTGAAACTGAAACGCAAGCATCATTTGTAATGTCACCAAGGCGAACAAACAAACAAAAAATGTGGAAGGAAATGAGACTGGATCATGCTAACGCACTGTATCTGGCTTCATTCTGTGACATGACTTCTGGCTGATTTATCGAAGGACTCGCTTCAGTGTATCATGTTTAAATAGACCATTGTGAACAGTTACCTGCTTTGCACGTGCATGTGCTCAATCAAACAAGCAGGGCATGTGTTGAGTAGTCGGCATGTACCGGATTTTTTTCCTTCTAATAACACCGGCTGTAATCTTTTTCAGTTCGACATCAGCATGTCTGTAAATTGTCGTAATACCATATAAATTCTTAGGAAAAAAGTTTAAATAATGAGTCTATTCAGAATTCGTTCCTAGTGGAATTTTCCATGCAGTAATATTGACGACTGCGATTTCTCATTTTCCCAATGAAAAAAGGAGGGAAAAAAGCATAGGGAAGCCGGCAAGGAGAGCCAGTGAAAACACAGGAGTCGATTTATTTTAAATGATGGGTAATGAACAGATGTCATAGTCATTTATCTGCCCAACTTTCAGCACAGTTTCACTCTTCACCTTAACAATGTCATGTTTACAGTTTGAGTGGCGTATTTAGGTTTTTTCTAATTGAGCCACATTTGGAAGCTTTTAGCTTCAGCCAAAGCAGGGGTGATTTCTGTGCAATTTACCAGCTGGGTGTAATGGCTTTAATCAGTTACCTCTCTTATGAAACAGTGCTTGCCTGTATTTCATTCGACATATGTTGTTCTATGTATAGATCTATCAGTCTGTCTGTCGATCTGGCTATGTAAACTAACTGTGTGCCAGTTTTAAATTTTTCTTTTAAAAAGTTTACTTAATTTTTCAAGGTATTTTTATTTATAATATCTTAAATAATACATTTCTTTTAAATTTGACACTTTTTTTAATGTTTTGTACATCTATGTCTTGAATTTTGTTACTGACTTTTGTTGTGAAGATTTCATAGAATATTGTTGCTTATGGAAAGTCGAATTTTGTACCGTATTTGAAGCGCTGAAATCTGTATTAAGAGGCATCTTTCATCCTCTGTGGGATAAGTGCACTCAGCTTAAACGCAGTATCTCAGCCAGATGACTCAGGGCTACCAGCTGCGGCTTCAAATGAGTCCACTTTGTATCTGTAATACGTATGTGTAGAATTACAGTCAAGCACGTATTACGCTAAGCAGCGGGTGTTTATTTAATCATTGCCTGAACATACAGCTCAGGGGGTGCTCAGGGGAGCAGGTCTGTCTGCACTGTGTGACATTCCTGGACTGTTTTGTCTGGAGCGTGACGTTTAGTTTCCCCCTGTGCATATGCAGCTCAGGACCTCCCACTTGCTCGCTCGTCTGGCTCTGTCAGTGCCAGCTAAATATTCCATATGCCAAGCTTTCATCTATAGGCCAGTTGTCTACCGCGTGCTGTTAAGTCGTAGATCTTATGTCTGCATGCAGAGTCCAAAATTAACTTTATACCACACCTGCCAATGGCTGGTGAATTGAGATAAAATAAATAATTTTCATCGACTGCTGCAGGTGCTAATAAAATTATTAGCCTAAAATAACTAACTTGTAATTCTGTCTTGTTTCATCCTATAAAAATAATTTTTACTCTTATTTGGGCAAGTGATAATTGTAGACCCTGCCTGCACGTCTGTAGCCAGTTCATTTAAAATAGTTGTAAATTGATTACATTTTATTTCAAAATAGTATATTTAGTGTTCCATTGATCAATTTTATTGTCACATCTTTTATTTCGATCACGTTATGACTTTTATTTTTTATTAGGTATCAGAACTAAAGCCATTGTGTTCTATTTTTACCACCTGGATCGAATTAATGTGAAGATTTATTTAGTCTCTGCATGGTTGCTTTACTCGCAGAGTTTTCAACAGGTTTCACATGTTTCCTGTCTGCTCATTGGTGATTTTTTTTAATTCTTAACACTGAAATGTTATGAAAGAAAAATGTGATTTTTGTGAACAAAAATGACAGAAAATGTGATTTGTCTTTGTGTGGTGATAACTGCTGCCTCTTCTTTAAGGCTAATTAAAAAAAATCTGTTGTCGTACAGTAATTTCTGTAATTTATGAATGATTGTTCACTTTTCTCTTTTTGATCTCATTTTCTCTCGTCATCCATTCCCCCCTCCACTCTCAACTTCCTGTCCTCTATTCACAGGTGACGTTAGCTGGCACCTTCATTGGAATCGGAAGGAAGACGCAGGATTGTCAGGGCAACACCAAGTACTTCCGCTGTAAGTTTTGTAACTTCACCTACATGGGAAGCTCTTCGGTGGACTTGGAGCAGCATTTCCTGGCCACCCATCCCAACAAGATGAAGAGTCCACCTCCATCCAACCCTGGCCTTGAGGAGAAAACCTCAGAGAGGAAGGGGAACTGCATGCCACGCATAGGGACAGACGAGCAAGGGAAGTGGGCTGATCGAGTGGCAGTGAGGGCGGAGGATGACTCTGTGGCTGGGTACTCCGTGCCAATCAGGGCTTCGGACTCCCCTAGCCGTACTGGAGATGACGGCCTGGCACAAGTGCAAGTGTACTGGTGTAAGTACTGCAGTTTCAGTTGTGAAGCCATCAGCCCCTCTAGACTTCTGGAGCACTATGAGAAAAAACACGGCCAGGCGGCCGTCAGGGAGGGAAGTCCAGGAGACAGGGACAGGAAGGCCCGTGATGGAGATTCACACTTACGGAAGAAGGAGCACCAGACCGGGAAGAGCGGGGCGGCAGGTGACCCAGAAACCGTAGTAACTAGTTACAACTGCCAGTTCTGCGACTTCCGTTACTCTATGACTCACGGCCCGGAGGTAATCGTCGTGGCTCCGCTATTGCATCATTACCAGCGGGCTCACAGTATTCACAAGTGCACCATTAAGCATTGCCCCTTCTGCCCACGCGGGCTCTGCACGCCCGAGAAGCACCTGGGGGAGATCTCGTACCCCTTCGCTTGCCGTAAGAGCTCATGCTCGCACTGCGCTCTGCTTCTGCTGCAGCTAACAGCCGGAGGGACCACCGCACCATCCCCACCTGCCCCCAGACCGTCCGTCACCCACCTGTGTGATCAGTGCCCATTCACCTCGACAGATATTGACTTGCTTCTGTTGCATTATGACAGTGCCCACGTCCCTCACACCTTACTGGAAGTTAAACCAGAGGAGGAGGGCTCAGGTGATGGAGGGCCGGGGCCAGGACGGGACCATCCTGGAGAATATGCCTGCACTAAGTGCCATTTCTTTACAGAAGTAGAGGAGGAAATCTTTCGTCACTACAGGTAGTATTATATAAAGTGTACAAAATCTAGTTTTTCTAACAGCACTCTAAAATGCTGGGTTGTTTTCAGCCTGGTTAGGTAAAATTTGGACAGAAGAAACCTGTTTTATAAATTATCCAATGCTGGGTTATTGTTACCCAACCACGGTGGGAACAACCCAGCATTTTGGGTTGAAACATCCCAGCATAGGTTAATTTATAACCCACCGGTTTGTTCTGTCCACATTTTACGCAACTACATGTTAAAACAATCCAGCATTTTTAGGGTGAGTGTAGTTCAGTTAGTTGATTACTATTTCTAATGTTTAACAATTGATAAATTTTAACTCCATATTGCAATACATTTAAATTCTGTATAATATTTTACAGTAGCAAAAGACAGTTTGATGGACAGTGAATGCAGCTGTTGTTATAACCAGCAAGCTTGTATTTCCCAGATGCAAAAAACAGTTTCTGTGTTGGCAGTTTTACTTTTATACTGATAGGTTACAGGTTTTCCTTTTTTGCACCTTACTTGAAGTCAAGCAGCACAGCTGAATAAACTGAAAATGCTGAACGTCAGGGAGTATCTTTCCTACAGCAGTCTCTCTTTGGTTTTGATTTAGCTTGCCTTGCAGCCAGGTGCGCAAATGTATGCTAGTGTTTGTTTGTGTGTGTTTGTGCACATATGTCCTTGTGTGCGTGTGTTTGTTGCAGTATGTGTGTACATGTGAGAAATAACTACACATATACTCTTTTAGCAGCTGTGTGGTATATACTGCCAATGCAGATGAGAATGGCTCTGCTCTACCTTCACATAAGATCTCAATTATGCTTCATTTTCTGCCAGAGTTTACAGGCATGTCTACATGTGCTGTTTTGAATTTATTGATAGAAATGAGTTTACTGCACCGCTGAAATCCATATGTCCGCTTGAGTTTGGCACAGTAGAAAAAGAACAGAAAGGCACTTTGCTAAATCTAATATACGTGTTGTGTAAATACACCAAACCACCTCAATAGAACATATGTTTGACATTAGAACATATTGTGCTATATTATGTGCAAGAACTTTCCTCTGCGATTTTAATACTAATGTTTACATAGAAAACAACAACGGCAAAACTTGCCGCAATTTGGACAAAAAAGGCCAATGCGTTTTTTTGGGGTCCAGGTTGCGCAATAGGTTTATTTTTGCTAAGCAGTTAACCTAAATGCTTTGAGTGTTAGCATTTCACATATTTTCAGTTTTATTTTAAAAATGATCAGGATTCTGTAAATGTATAGTTCACCCAAAAAGAAAAATGTTCTTATTTATACTTGCATAAAAAAGCTGAGACATTCTTCAAAATATTTTATTATTATACATTTACCCTCATGAAATAGCATGAGGGTTAGGAAATGATAACAGAATTGTCATTTTTGGGTAACTATCTCTTGTGATTAACTATTCTGGTTCTTTGATTCCATTTAATGATTCTTTTACTAATTTTGAGGAAGAAAGAATGGCCACTGATTACTGCTAAACAATTGCTATTGCATTCACCGCTCTCAGCAATCAAATGATGAGATCATTTCAAATTTCACACAACGGAATAGTCACAATAAATCAAAATTCAGTTGTTTTTAAAAAGATTTTGCTCATTTTTGGCCTTTAGAGACTATGCCGTGTTTATCGTAAACTAAACTTGTACCTTTGTTTTTAGCTGGTCTGTGAGGTGTGTCATGTGTGAAAAAAAGTGTTTATTTTTAACTGTGAAGACCACGCAGGCGTATCACACAAACCACAAAAAGGTGCATTTACACATACTGTTTAATAGCAGGAAACAATGAATCCCATGCTTCAAAGTTGATTGTTGATTCTCATGCACAGATGACAGAAAATAAGACACCCGCTAATCGCCATGACAACAGCAAAGTTTAAGGTTGCTCTGGTACGTGAATTGCCTGTTTCACTATTTGTTCTGTTCGCTTCGGTGGAGGAATGCAGACATTCCAGAACTAAACCTTAAACCGAAAAATCATTCAGTTCTACAATTTTTTTTGTTTCTGAATGAGAATTAGCATTCCATTCCAGACACTAGCTATACTGATGAACATGTTCATAATTTATATTACATGTATAAGATGGAGTCATAAGAGAGGTTGATCAGAAATAGCTAAGCATCAGTTTTCCGTTTAAAACGTTTTTCTGTCATTGCACGGGTTCACATGCACCCCGACGATCAATGACCCAGTCTAATTTGTCAGAGATCCTGGCAAACTTTCTCAAATTGGCGCTCGTGTCAGGAAACGGCTGGATTTCTCGGCATCACACACACACCTGTCCCATAAGGAGCTGTGTGTGAAGGTTTTTGTGCACTCGAGTCGTGAGTGACGTCCATCACGATCCAGCTGCCCGGGGCTGGTTGTTTCAGGTGGACATGGAGCAGAGCCGGGATGACTGTTTCCAGCCTGTGCGTGCGGCCCTTCTGAATAAGGCGCCGTTTGTATTCAGAGCCCGCAGCCTGGAACCCGGCGAGGAGAGAGGCGAAATCAGACCTGTATGTCCTCCCCGGAGAGCTCCTGCTCTTCAGCTCAGAGAGAGAGAGAGAGAGAGAGAGAGAGAGAAAGAGAGAGAGAGAAAGAGAGAGAGAGAGAGAGAGAGAGAGAGAAAGAGAGAGAGAGAGAGAGAGAGAGAGAGAGAGAGCGAGCGAGTGTGCGCGTGTGTATGAGAGAGAGATAGAATGTCATATTTTGTTTAAGTACTTTTCTCCCCACCTTATATGTTTTGCTCTCCAGGTTTATGTGCAGCAGGAGAATATTTCATATGCTTGGATTAGACTTGATTTTAGTATGTAGGCTACTGCATGCATGTTTTCTGGCTTGTCTCTTCCATGTTATTGTATGAACATCTGTGTCATGGTATTCAGTTTCATCATGTGGTCGTGTGGAATCGCTCCGTGACCTCCGTGTGTGCGTGCGAACGGTTGTGTGGTCTGTCGAATCACTGATAGATAATATTTCCACTATGTGTATGTGTCTCCCCTGAATACCTTACTATAGTTTAAATTTATGGGTAGAATCCTGCCCTCTAGTCTCCAAACAGCAACCCACCCACTGTGAACGTGAACCTGATATTGATGCCATAGCCTCCCACACCTCATGCCCACCCGACCCACAGTGCATTCAATATTTCACGCTGCCCTTCTCTCTGGAGGAGGAGGAGACCCTTTTACATGCTGGAGCTGAAGTAGTGAGAATATACCGTGGTGGATATTTGCGAAGCTTGGTTCACACTTCGTCTCATGTTGATTCAGTCCATTGTTTGTTTTTGAAGCTAAACAGTGTAATTTCTGTGCAACCAAACAGAATTGCCAAAATAATAACTGTTTTTAAACAAGTTTCACACCCTCCCCTTCGTCTTGCATTGTTTAGGTAGCCCTGCCCTAAACACTGCTGATTGAGCTGTTATGTTGTTTTGTTTGGCCCCATCAGAATTCTCAAAAATTGTTATTCCGTTTGATGCCGTTAGTGGCGCAGAAATTACACACTTCACCTTTAAGGGCGCCTGCACGCTAGAAAAAGCTCAGATGAAGTGTGTGACGGATAGGAATGTGCACAATCTAATTTGAGGATTTTTAGAGATTTTTAAGGCAAATTTCAGAAGCAAGGGTTTGTGTGTTTTGTTACTGTTTTGTTTTGAGAGACATGTTTGTTTTGTTATTGAGAGACATGAGGAGTAGGAGTGTAGTCACAATGTCATCATCAGACAACTTCCTGTCCAGGACTCACCGCAGGAGCCCTCCTGTCTCCAGCTGATTCTGCTAACAGGGCTCCTGGTTTCCTCACTCTCATCTCCCGTTTTAGAGACTGAAACAGCTGACGGACTCACTTTCACTCTCCCACTGCGATTTTCTTCCATCTTTTTCTTCTGTCACCCCTCAGTCCCCTGAGAAAAGCAGTCAGGCGAGCGACGGGCTGCCCTGTACCCAATTTTTCATTTCCTGTGTGATGTCATGGGGATAGGGCCGGTAACACTGATGGTTTTCAGAAGGTTTTCTTTCTGTGTAAAATTGAGGTGTTGAGCGCGTGTTGGTGCATAGCTAAAGGGCTTTTCATTTTAACAAGCGTAAATTACCGCCACTCAGTACTGTTATTGACATCAATATTGCCTCACTTTCATTTTATTCGTGTTTTCAAGTATTTCCACCCAAATCAGCGTTGCTATTTCGATGCTTTGCAAAATGAAGTGGGAAAAAAGTAAAGAAATTTAGTCAAGAGTCTGTGATTGCAATTAAATTAAAAGTATCGAGGACATTATAGCGTAGGAGGGCAGGTAGCATTACATTTCGGTTGCTCGCAAAACACAGACACACTCTCTCATGCTTGCACAATTTTCAATAGTAACATGATTTTTACAGGCCTGCAGAACACAGTTGACCCAGTGTTTACTGCTGAGCTCAAGGAATCAGACACTCATTTTTACCTCAAGAAGAAAGGGAGAGATTGAAATAAACAGGTTAAAAAGAAGGAATTTTTTTTTCTTTTGGTAGTTTCTTTCATTTGACATAAGAGACAGGATAAGGATAATTTACCTGTGGTTATGTGCTAGGTGTTTTTCTGTTTTTACTAATAATTTTCCTTTTTTATATGAAAACTGTCTTGGAAATATTTACAATGCCTTCATTATAGACTTTTTAATAGATTATTTTAGATTTAACCCACCCACACACTTTAAATCAAATAATGAAAACCCATCAGAGTCATTTTAATTACTTATTTGAGAAAAGCGTAATTATCTTTTACCTATACTTCATGTGCTATTTCATGACTAATGTTAACACAATTATTTCTGATGTGTATTTTGTTAAATTTAATTAGAACGTAACAGTGGGTGATTTAGATCAGTATAGTTTTAATATTTAAACTACATATAATAAAAAATGAAAGTTAATATAAACGATATAAAGGCATATAGGATACGTCTTATCCTATCGACTGTTTTATACCAAAACATTATATGAGCAGTAGAAAAGACTTCCATTTCCTGGCATAAAAAGACTACAGTAAGTATACCGCATTAGTACAAATAAGCTCTTAAATGATCTGCTTTCAATATCAATTTACATTTTTCCATTAAGCAGGCACTTTTCTAACAAAAAACATACAAATGCAGAGTACAGCAGCTTACGAGAAAGCTTCTGAAGAAAAATAGTAATAGTAATTAAAAAAAACATCAGTAATTTGGTAACAGACGTATAGAGCATTCCTGCTATAGCTATTGTATATTTCTATATATTCATATGTATTCATTTCTGTGTGTAAACATTTCACTGCTGCTTTTTGTTATTTAGATGCTTTAGTAAAGTTTGATTATATAATTGGACTATCAGTGATGGATTTCAATGAAGGATAAAGTTGATTAAAATGACACTCATTGTCTTCCAGTCTCACGTCAGCTCTACTCTATTAAAAATTTCACTGTTGAATTGCAGAAGCTCGTGCCAGAAAACAATCAGTTCTGGGTTACGGGGCTCAACAAACATATTTATACTCCGTGTCAGTGACCAAAGATGATTTGTGTTGGAAGCAGCCCATACTTTGTTGGAAAACAGTTGTCCTTGAGTTTGAGGGACATTGAAGTAGCTAGTTTTGTCTGTTACAGATTAATGGTAATTGAATGTATCTGTGCGCTTGTCGCTTACGGTAACAGTTAGTCTTCATAAAACAACTTCACCGAAGTTTATATGGTGTTCAGACCGTTTATTTCCATACAGGTATAAACTTTATTCTTTAAATTAGTCTGACTTCGACTTTTACGGCAGTTATATTTATACAGAACACTTTGGTTGGCTTGTTTGGAGATTGTGTTGTTGGTAATCAGAGGTGAATGCAGTGGATTGTACACCTTGTCACAGCACACCAGTTGCTGGAATGCAGCAGTGTTTGATCTGCGTCTGTCTCCGTGTACTTAAGCGGAACAAATTACAGCACTGCATGCTGGGAAAGTCATGCAGCAGCAATGATGAAAAGCACTTTCCCTCTCTGTCCCTCGTTTGGTGCCGACAGGGGCAGAGATGGCATCTGGCTGTTTTGCTCTCTTTTTCCTTCTCACACTTTTTATCCATCTTGGTTTAAAATGCAGTGATTGTGAGGGACTGTTTACTGGAGAAAAGACCTAAGCTTTTATTTGTCTACTTTTTGTTGAACTGATCTTTCCTTTTCAAAATCTTAAAGAAACTGCTAAATTTTACATTAAGTTCTTTTTGTTAGGCTAATCTTAGTTTTTTTGTCTTTTATAACTGGTTTTGATGTTCTGTGTTTTAAACAGACTTATCAATGAATTAATTAGGATAAAGATGCTGTCTGTGTTTGGGAGGAGTGGCCATAGGCTCTTGAATCTGCATATTTAATTTTTCAGGCTCACCCAGGCAATGATTATGGGCTTATGAGGACCATAAAGAATTGTTGTTAGTAGTTAATAGGACTTGTTGTGTTTTAAGTGATGTTGTTTTATGTTAAATTAGTGTTCTTAAGTCAATTATATAGAGATGAATGTTTCAAACAGCCATATTACGTGTGCACCTGTGTGTGTTTGTAAATTTCATGCAACCACTTTACTAAATGCTAAAAAAATGGCTCTTGGTTAACTCACGGTTATGCTTTTAATCTGAAGGATTACTACAGACATACTACAGTATGCACAAATAAACAGTACAAATTCAGATTGCTACAATAGAATGTCTGTGTATGTTACTGTACTGCAAAGTTTATTTACAGATGATCTGTATGCGGGATATTAATAACTGAATATGCCCTTGAACTTTAAGCACACGTGACTTTTTTGCTTTTGTCTTCTCATGCAATGTAAATGCACCACTGCAGATGTTAAAAAGCCAAAGCCGTCAGTGAATGGCTATTGTCCAAGCAAATCTACCGATGCATGAAAAATAAACAGTTTTTGGGGCGGGGTCACATCTGCCTATACAGATTGTCACTTTGTATGACAGCGATTGATTTCAAACAGGAAGTACAAGCTTATGGGAAATCATTAGTGTTTCTGGAGAGAAAATCATTAATTTAGCTAAATGTTAGCAGAATGTTCATTTAACGTGGTTTTGCGTTTTTTCTTTATTTGGAAAGGAACAAAGAGCCATTATGCAGATTAAGATAGCTGACTAAACTGCAATTATATGATATTACAGAGATTCAGACCAAGGCGCCACACAAGGAAAAGTACAAATGCTTTAGATGTGGATTACTTTTTGTCTTTTAGATCAATGACTCCCAACCAGTGTGCCCCAGGGTGTGCTTTGATTTTGCTTTGTTAAAACTATAAAACCAAAAATATTACTTGGTGCCAATAGATTAAAATAGCTAAATCTGATTGTTTTTTTTTTTTAGTTGGGGAAAGGAAATACAATAAGTTGTTTTCATTTGTGTGTGTGACACTCTTGTGTGTGCACATATAGCCTGCAAAACCACCAGGGAGATGCATTAAAAGGAACACATTTCTGTTTTGTGTTGATAAAGGAGTGCTTGAGTTGTACTGATGGGGCTGTGGGGGTACATAAGACAAAAAAGGTTGGGAAACACTGTCTTAGATGGCTCTTTAGAAGACAAATACTATGATATTAAGTAAAAATGTATTGTGTGCTGTGTCTTGCGCTCTCAATTGGTCCGTGAAGAATGCAAAAATTATGGTAATGAAATGATCCCCGAGACGGTCTTCTTTCTCTTATTGTTTTTGCAGGAGAGTTCATGGCTGCTGTCGCTGCCGGCATTGTAGTTTCACTGCCACGGACACCACAGCGCTGCTGGACCACTTCAACTCCGCCCACTGCCAGGACTCTGCTGACCCAGGCTCCGCCCCTGCCAACGGCTGCTCAGCCCCTTCAACCCTCAGAATCAAAGAGGAGAGCAAAGGTGACCTGAAACTCTATAGCCTGGTGCCTCCAGAGGCCAGTCGAGCCGAACCGCTGCAGGGCTCGGAGGGCGTGAAGAGCGAGACCCATGATGAGAAAGAGAAGGCCTGGGTCGAAGCTCTGGGCGGTGGGGTTCGAGGCGGGGAGCAACACGTGCAGAGCCTGGTGTGGGTGCCTAAGGAACGTGCAGGGGAGATTCTTAGAGGCAGCCCGGCCTCGTTCCCCCAAGCCACGCAAGCCACGCTGGGTTTGCTGAATGCAGTGGCAGCCGGGGTAAAAGACCAGCAGCAACAGAAGGGGACAGCCATGCTTAGGGACTCTTCAGGGATGCTGTTCAGCCTCAGCACAGATGCTAAAAGTTACCTTCCTGGAACACCAGCAAGCGGAGGTGAGAAGGCTGGGCAGCAGTATCCAAGCTCTACTGAGGGCAAGAGCGCCAAGGAAGAGTCTCAGTCACTTCTTCGGGTAAGATATTGTCTGTTTGTTTGGACGTTCTTTTCGTTTTAAATTCTGTTACGATTGTATTTATTTTTCTCTCCTAATAATGTAGTTATTTAAACAGGTGAACAACGGCTGGGGTTTCTGTTGAAGGTGCTGAAAATGATGTTAGCTATTCTGGAACTTCTGTCAGGCTGAGCCACTAAAGTAGACACGCCCCCTCCTTGCATAACCCCGCCCCAGTACCATTGAGACCTTTGTAATCAGAGATGGATCTAGAGAGCATCATCTGAGTATTGTCAAAAGCGATGATAGCAAAATAGCATTTAAATGCGACCAACTGGTATTCATTCATTTTGGATATTTTGTTATGGGCAAATTGATGGGCTAGACACCCTAAAAGTATTCTGACTGGCTATACAGTTTACACTCTGTAAAGGGCTTTTACAAAGACAGGTGTTGTATTTCAGAACTGATGCAGTAGCCGAATTAGTACCAGTATCTACCTTATGTGGATAGATATATTTTCTGAGTGCCATTCCATAAAAACTTCACTTGCAACACCTTTAAGATGGAGGAGTGGTGTTCATGACAGACAGAGTTATCAGTTGCATCTCCCTGCCTGTCATCCTCAGCCGTCTGCTCGGGTGGTATCTTTGTGTGTCCCCCTGAGCTTGGGTTGTTTGTGTGAGTGTCTGTCTGTGTGTGATCATCCTTACTCGAGTTTTAATGAAGTCAGTATGTGCAGGGACCCACTACGGCTCTGTGTAACACTCGAAACCTGGCCAAACGAATTGAGGTAGTTACCCAGAGAGCTGCAGATATAACAACAGAGCCATCGTGGTCCTCAGCACAGAGAGACAAACAAACTGAAAACTAGAACATATACCTGCTCTGAGCTTCAGGGTAGTGGAATATTCACTCAAACCTGACGGAAAGATGTAATGGGAACCACAAGGGCGCATGAATAAATAAGGTAACAAGACCTCCAACCAGACACCAAACCTGCTCACTGTGACATGATGTTGGATCCAGACTGTGTGGCCTTTACACAGAGAATTCTTCTCACAAGAAACACCTCAATGTTTAACCATGTGTCAATAAATCCAGGCATCTTTGAAATGATGATAAGTTACGATCAATAGGTCTGATAGCTTCTCTTGCCCTAATCTGACCTGGTGAGATGTTTCAGTTAAATAGCTTACATAAGAGGTCTTGTTACTTTATTTATGTAGGCCCTTCATCCAGTCCCAACAAACTTGTACTTCTTCTGTGGTCAGGTTTTGTTGCATCAGTGTAGTAAACTCTGATGATGTTTGTTGGAGCAGTGTAACAATGACAGTTATGTTTTCCAACATTCAGATCCAGCTGCCTGCTTTAGACTTGGGCTTTGTTGCAGTTTCCTGGGGCAGAATGAATTAGCCTTAACAGAGTCTGATAGGCAGCACTTTATTGTTATTTCTGAAACATTACGTTTAGGTTTTTGTCTTAAGGATGATGTTGTATTAAACTTCTGCAATCAGTTCAGGCCGAACGGCTTAATGTACAGGCATTCAAATTTATTTTTAGGTCATTTCAGTCTTAAGGCTGGATTATGCTACATGACAGATTTACAAAATGCTAGCCATTACACATTAGCTCACTTTGTAAATGGCAACAGACAAAACTGGGCAACATGCATTAAGTAACTGAAAATCACACACTTTCTGAACATAGTGACATAGTGACACAGTAGCTTAAACTGCACCAAAGCATGTGTTTGGAGTGTATAAAATGTGTATGATGTATTTAGTGTCAATATGATATGAGTAGCAATCTGGGTGTTTTCAGGCTCTTTTTAAAGGTGAGCTGGTGAAATATGACAGGCAGAGACTGCTTAAAGATGCACAGCTAGTGTTCCACAAAGGTTCTTTTATGTAATATATTCACTGCCTGACATTTGCCTGGCAAAATTGGGCTCAGTTTAAATGTCTTTCTAAAAACCCAAGGTCATATGATCGTATATACATTAGTGTGGATTCAACAGCTAGGTGACATGTTCTGTATATTTATGTGTGCATGAAAGCTCCCAGCTTCTCTTTGATCTCCACGCTGGCTGACGGCAGGGGGAAGGAGTGGCTCTCCCACAACTCTGACATAATTTCCGCTTTCTAGCCTCCGTGTTTGCCCACGTTTTAAATCGTCCACTCTGACGCCGAGTTCTGAATAACAGGGGCGCCTGCTGGGAATCAATGCTTCCTGTGCATCTGCCGTCCAAAAAGCATCAGTGCCTGATGTAACACATTGGCCCAAAAAAGAAAAGGATTTTTGTTTTTTGTTTTTGAAAGGGGGCGACGGGAATCGGTTTGTGAGCCGTACGTCCCTGGCGCTCGCTCTCCTCTCTGGATGGTTCTGGAAAATGGTTGGCAGGAGAGAGGGCCAGGCGTGGCCCGTTCGGTGGTTAAGTCATTAGGCTGGGCGTGTCAGTGAGTGTGTGAAAGCTTCAGGGTGTGGAGGTGGAGGCCTCGCTTTAGCCCTCAGGAAATGTTGAATCAGAACATTTTTTGGGACTGCTAAGGCTTAATGGGACTCAGAAGGGCTCTGAGGTCCGTCACAATATTTTCTGAGTTACCATGACTTGGCTTGTGAGTCATCTGTCGTATTGTGAAACCAGGCTCAGCCAGGGAGGGGTTCCTCACTGAAGAACCTGAAGAACCCTGTCTGGAGCCAAAGCTCACACAAACCTGTTTCAGCACTCGGACTCAAAGACTGATTTGACTGGAGTAAATTAGGGATTAGCAGCAGCCGTGGCATGAACCACCAGATAACTGAGTGAGACTGTGATGAAGGGGCTTGGCTTGGGAGGTGCCTCAGAAACCGGAGAGCTATTTGTTTTGGGTTTTTTCCACCTCTTTCATGCTGCTCTTCCTTTTTGTTGGACATTTGATATCAGATACCTATTTAGTGACGTAAAATGTGGTCTGCTGTCTTCTGTGGAATGCATTTATAAATTCTGGAGAAAAGGGACTTTTTTAAAAATAGACTGCCGTTCTTACATAAAGCACATTTCATGTAATTTTCACAATTTATTTTCTCTTTAAAAATGCTTTGAAATTATTTACAGCTGTGTAGTATATTAGATACTGATTCATTGAGCTCTAGCCTTTGGCCAACTTTAATTATTTGTTTGCTTGTTTTTTATTGTTTTTTTTAGAGGGGGCTATTTATTTATCACTTACAATAATATAATATTCTTGTAACTTCCCACTTAGTGACTCAGTTACCACAAGATGAATTGGGATGAAGTTATTTTAAGCTTTTTTTTAATGCACTACATGTACTTTGGACCTCACCTTCAGACTGCCCAACGAAAGGAGCCATGTGTCATTATTAAAATAACCATTAAAATGAAAATCTAGGGGTGTATCAGAGGAAGTCTGAGGTTTTTGTTTTCAGACCAAGTATGAATCATTAAGGTGCTCAATTTCTCCAGTGATTAAAACTTTGTGATTTTGGAGTATGATTTCCCTCATTGATGAATCACTGAGGAATAAAAAACTGAGCAATAAACCCAGCATTACTTCTGGACAGTAACTGTATGTGTCATTTGATTGGTCATCACAGCCTTTTGTCCATTATGAAGCACACCAGCGACTGTACACAAGTCATGTGAATGCATGCTGTGTTTTCTAGTTTGTGTGAGTTCATCTATATATTTATGTTTAGATGCACTGCTCTGGGCATTGTTATGCATTTTAAGCATAACATCTACTGACGCTGGCTTTTATTCCCCTCTGGGCTTTAACTGTATGATAAGTATTCTCAGTAATGAAAACAATATTCTGACTTTCAGTTCTTTGGAGGGCAGCTCAGATTTGACAATCAACAACTGTGAAGTCCAGCTTCCACCAGTCTCAAAGATACAGGGCGCCCGTAGAGGCACGCTCTCTTGCCGTGGCAGCGCTCAAACCACTGACCCGTAACTGAAGTCGCCTAATGTCAGAGCTCATTACTACTGGTCCAGCATTCTGCTACGTGGTACCCTGAATCTACCCACTGGCGCCTTCCCCAGCCTGTCCAACGTTCGCAATTAACCCCCCCCAGTGCATTGTGGGTGCGCCCTGCCTTGCAATCATTGTTTGGGGTTATGTTCAAAAGGGACGCCGTTTTTTGCAGTTGACCTCATGCCAGCTGAGGGTCACGTTAATTGCCCCAGTTTGATATTCCCGCTGTGCACACAGTGCTGGCGTTAGACGACCCCGTGAGCAAGCGGATGTGTGTTTTCTCGTCTACGAAGACTAATCATGCGGTTATGCTTTTATGTTGCCTCTAGTTGCACTTCAGAATCTGTAAAGATAGTCCTATTGTTATTACCTAATTAAGCCTCTAGCCACAACCCCGTAGATCATAAGGATCTTGCTTCCAGAATTCTCTTTTTTTTGTGATTGTGTCCAAGTGGGATTCTTTCCTAGTTACACTTTCCAAACTTAACCCGCCGACTTTGTAGTGCGAAAGCACTGAATTGCATTGAATGCTAATGTTGCGTGAAGATCTCCAGAATAGTTTTTGATTTGATATGCCTTGGGCTAACTTTCCTTAACTTTTGTTCGATTTCTTTCTTTTTTCAAAGAAGTCAGCAAATGAGAAAGTTGCAGATTGAGAATACTAAATATTGAAATAGGGTTGAAATGCTAAAAATAGAAATAATCAGGACGTAGTCTACTGAGATTGAACCCACATATAAGTTGTTTTGAAAAGTTGTGTGCTTATTACAGAAACGCAATCAGAATATATCAGAACTTCATAATGGCTGTTTATAGAGACATTAAAGATTCTGTGGGTACTTTCAGAACCAGTGGAATTTGCCCTATTGAGGAAAACAGATTGGTTGTTTCCATCCAATGAGCTGAGATAGGAGGAAGTATTATGACATCAAGTAAAGAGTTCACACGGCAGCTTTAAAGAGCCAGAAAGATGTTATTTCTAATCACCATTAAATGTCAAATTACCAGTAGCAGTATAATAGTAATAATAAAAAAATAGTTCTTGTTGCAGCAAGAATCTTTCTGTTTTTGAGAGAGAGAGAGAGAGAGAGAGAGAGAGAGAACATAGGCATATGTGTAACAAACTTCTGGTCTTCATGTGTGGTCACCTTCCCTGCAACTCTTCCCCTCCGTTCTGCGTTTTCCATTCCAGATTCTTATTTAGATGTGAGTCTGGCTGCGTTTGATCCCAATCTGACACCAGGCCTGGCTGTGGATTCCAGCGTCCAGCACCGCCTGGCCCACATCAAAGAGACAGGAGCCCCTTTTTGTTCCTTAACGACTACAATCTGCCGTTTAATTTGTGCGGAGTGTTGGATTAACTGGGCCTTTGAGGAAGGTGACATTCAGATTTTACTCCCTCTCCCTTTTTTCGCATGTTTTGAACCCCTCCCACAATCCCTTTTGGGTTGCAGTTCAAATAAGTTCAGGCAGGCATTTAGTCCATGTTTAACATGTTACACGGATAGACCGCAGGAGAGGGAACGAGGTGCTAAAATGAAAAGAGAAAATCTGGCTAACTGCTGATTAGTTGTACTTTTTCAGCCTAATCAAGAGACATTTAGTTTACCTGTTAGTCTGCTGAATTAGGGAGTGTCAGGTGGCAGGCTTCAGGATATAGGAGACGGTACAGGTACAGAAGCACCCCCAAAGACTATTCTGTTTGGATGCAGCCAGGGAGAGAGAGCTCTTATGCAGTAGCAGAGGAAGAGGGGGAGGAGCCAGGGGCCTTTAAGCAAACACGCAAACAACAAGCAGCTGTGCCTGGCAGCAGACAAATGCATGATTATGTTGCAGAATGCAGCAGTCGCATCGGGCAGGTGATGCAGGGAGGTGCACTATAGCATGACATCTAGAACAGCTGCTGTTTTACCCATGGGCCAGATGTGCTCCCCTTAACTGGCATTTTGGTGATCTAGAAAACTTTTGACCGGTTGCATGGTCATTAATTTAAGAATGCATTTAACAATTAATTTTTAACTAAAGATGCTGCTAAAAACATGTTGCATAAAACAAAATCACAGCAGTAATTTGAGTGGCATTGTGGAAAAAAAATGATATTGGGTGCTCAGCAGTTATTTTTTTCAGAAAACATCTGCATATTAAAGCAATACAGTGCGGCCAAATCTGGTTTAATTAACACATTTGTGTTTACAATGCATATAATTAAAAACAAGGCTTGGACCGCAGTAAGGTTGTCACCCTAACCATCAATGATGTCCAAGATGTAACATTTTGCTGCTAAAATAGCCTAGGTAAAATATTTTAGTATCCAGCCTAGTGTGCAGACATAGTTTTTAGGCCCAAATTAGACATTTTTTTTATAACCAGGCTTAACATTTTAGACAAGTCTATACTAACTATACTAGTCTAAAACAACATTGCAAACAGAACATGTTCTATAAAGCTGTTAGCATTATTGCATCAAGCCACTGGTATGTTTCGTAACCCGTAGACTTGGTGGCAATGATTGACCATACAGTAACTCTGAAAGCCATTGTGTGGATGGCTCACATGGACTGGCAGAAAGTTAGGATGGAGAGTTGGGTTTGAGAAGTTTGGAGTCAAGGTGGCATAGGTGAGGAGGGTTAGATGCTTTGCACTGTTCAGACAGACACTCAGACAGATGGTTTCTTTCCCTCGTCTCTCTCTGCTGATTCTGCAAGGTAAGGCTTCTGTTGTATCATGCTGACGCTGCAGCAGATTCGTGCAAACACAGGAGCAAAACATGGAAAAGTGTCGCCCACTCTGCCCATATCAACCCTCTTGCCAGACATACTATCTCCAGCCCCCAAGTTTTATATCCCCTCCAGGTGAGATGATCTTCCCTTGCTGATCCCCAAAATACCAATTCATTCCTCTATGTCAGATCTCCCAGCACCTGCTCAACTGCTGAGAGCACAGCAGCCAGAGAGGTAAACTTGTGCACAAAACCAAAGGCACCGACAATTCAGTTCCCCAAGCACAGTGTGTCCACATGCCACTGAATGCACGATTACCTATTGAGTGTCAAAGAGGGATTGTAGCTCAGCGGTAAACCACTTCACATTGCTTACAGGCGAATAATTGTAATGAACATATTGTTTGTTAGGCATCTATTAGGGTATTTGGTGCACTGGAGCATTTGGTGAAGACAAGGACTCAATCTGTCTGTCTGTCTGTCTATCTGTTTTTCTTTACTGATACTGATGGTTTTAGGTCAGTGTTATTAGTGTTTTTATACATTATGTATAAAAATATTAGCATGATTTCCATGCTAATATCTTACAGGACGCTTGATGGTGATCACCAAGGTGTTATGAAATCAAAATGAATTAGTTACTATCTCAGGTTATGTGCATTTTAGAGTCAGTTTGATGTCAGAGTTTAGTTTGTTTGGGTGGTGTGAATGTGGTTTTCTAACTAGGGTGCACATCAGCGGGTCTGCTTTAAAAGGTGGTCTGGGGTCCAGTTAATGTAAACTCCATTTAGAATAGAGAAAAAGCTGTGCGGATGACACAAAAGTTCAGCAGTGTAGACCTGAGTAATACAATAAGAGACCTCTGGGGGCAGGATCAATGTATGTGTTGCAGATGTACTATTTATACTGGACACAAAACTAGTTCTACAAAGGCTTGCTTTATAAATGTACAAAATTAGGAAAACATGTTTTCTGCATTAACCCACCGGGAGGTTCTAATAGCCAAAAGTATCTCTGTTCTTTGCTTTTGTAAACACCTGCATTTTCTGCAGTTTTGCCTAGCTGCAGTAAAGTGAAAGCCCTTCGTATTGTTTTTCATTTTAGCTTGTATTATGTTACAAATATACCTTAAATTCTTTAACCATAGCACTTGATTTACTACACACGTCTTTCGAGCTTCAAAAGCGTGTGTGAGTGCAAACAGCGTAAATGAGTCATTGCGAAGAGAAAGAGTTGTGATAAACAGTACGTCTACTTTGGGCAGGCCTGAAATGAAATTCATTAGGTTTGCCATCGTTTACATTTCCACCCGCTGCCTCAAATTATATTTAGTGACAGCTGCTTTGATAAGCCGCACTGTATGTTCCTGGGAATCCAATGTATTGACTTACCATTGAGATTTTTTCTTCATGCGTTTCATTTTCATTTCTACAGCGTTTTCTCTTTTTCCATCTCTTTTTGTAAGGCTGTGTAGCCTGACTTGTGGAGCCATATTACACAAATGTAGTTCCACCTCAGTGACAGGCGGGGCTGTTTCCTGTTGAGAAGAAAAAAATAGGAAAATTATGAATTGTCTTTTTTGTTGATTTTCAAAATCATATGTGTGCAATTTCTGATGACATTTATAAATTTACAGACCCTCTAATCTTTCTCTAGAAACCAGCCCTTCCTGCCCTCCCCCTGTGACCTCTTGTGCTCTTTTGGCTATATACATCTGGGCCTCAGAACAGGAAGCTCGAACATGTTTTTTCTTCTGTCCATTTGGAGTACACACCACAAGATACAGGGAGAATCTCCAGACCAACCTGGCATACAGATTTCTGTAACGCTGCTGAATTGTACACCACAGAATTGTTAGTTAGGAGCTAGAGGGCTAGAGGTTGCAATTTTATGTTGCTACATTGTTGTTCACTTTTGTGTCTCCATATCTGGTCAATTAAATTGAAATGAATGTAAATTATTTTAAACATATGTTTTGAGGTTTAAAAACTGTTTTGATTCATTCTGAAATGTACTTCTATCTAAGTCTCAGACATAACATCCATGTTTTGTTGGCTGAACGTGTAATGCATATGGCACACTTAACTGGAAACCCTTCAGGAATTTTGAAGTTGTCATTTGATTGGTTGAATACTGCAGAATGTCAGAAAGATGCGTGTTGTGTTCTATAACGGTCCAACTGGAAGCATGATGCTGAACAAAGCGGACTGTGGTTGGTTGGTCAAACAGTCTGTTGGGCTGTTCTTAGCCAATTAAAAGTGCGATCAGACTTCTGTTGTCAGTCTAAAGGTCCATCTATGCGAGACAAGCTGCTATCTAAACGAGCTACATATGCAACGTTTGATAAATACATGATGTGTTTTCCAATACAGCACACAATCCTTCCATCTGACTTCATGTTGGAACTCTGATTTTCATGCCCAGTTGTTCCTAGTGGAATGGAAGTTTGGCAGGATTATGGGTAGTTTGCTCTTTCAGGAAGGCTGCTGGAGTGTCCTGAAGATGGCCGAGGTTATTTTCCTTTGGTGATAATAAGTAATGGCTTATATAGATCAGTGAGCGCTAATCACAGATTCTTCCCGGCATCTCATTACTTTAACATTCTTTTAGCTGTATCAGCGCTGCTGCCAGTTAGGCGATAATTTCCTCATCGGTCAGTGCTGGGTGGATCAGAGCTCTGGAAGAGAGGCAGCTGAATGACAATCCTGTGGAAATGTACTGGCCAGAGGAGAACAGACACAGAGCAAGAACAAGCTGTACCTTCAAACCTCAGTGGGGTAAACACAGACCCAAGATAATTATTTACTAAGATGAGTAATATGGAACTGATCGTGTGTTCCTTTTCATTTTGGTATGCTAATTACACTAACAACTTATTTAGCTTTGTTTCTTAAAAGAAACTTAATTTCTTTTGTTTGCTGCTTCTTCAGAGAAGACCCCTTATTATCAATGTTTTCAACCTTTTGAAGGTTGAAGTTTTTGTGGACTTTTTTTGCACCAGATATCAATGGGCTTTGATTGGTCATGTTAAGAGTGTTGACATAAGGTTAGATGATATTTAAACTTCTCACCTGCTCTCTGGAAATGTCCTCTAACCCAGCCGATGACAATCTTACATAGCACCATTCCACACCTCCGCCTCGTTGACTCTGTCCACGCGTTTGTTTGTGTCGCTGCATGTCTCAGTTAATTGGTTAATCGTCTGCTTGCACAGAAAATATTGAAACTTCTGTTTCATTATTTCTATTTTCTGTAGGGCTTTGTTTATGTCAGCTCTCATGTTTGTTTGTCCTCAATGTGTATGTTTGTGTTTCCGTGTCAACAGTCGATTTGTGTTCTCGTGGTAACACTTCTCGGACAGGAAGTAGAAAACCTTCCTCCACAACTTGCAGATGAATTTTGTAACAGAGTGCCACATTTTACGAGCAAGGAGAGGGGGAGCGGGGGTGGGGGGGATGGAACTACCTGCTGCTGTCTACAGTGTGTAGATGACCTCACCGTCTGAGGGGGTGGAATACACTGAGCCGTTTCAACAGCCTTCCAGGACGCCCCTGTTTATTTTTGTCTATGGAATGATGGGAAATTTGACTGCTGCAGAAACAAACTGACACCCTTGTGCAGCCAGCCGACCACGCCAGACCAGTGTGTGTGTGTATGTATGTATTCACCCTGTTTCTGGGGTTTGGCCGGCCTGGGTAGGAGGTAGAATGGAAAGGATGGCGAGGTTATGAGCAAAGTTTGCTGTTCCATGGGCCATAATGGTCAGATTGTGTTTAAAGTTGAAGCAAGACATAATCGGCGGTAATTCAGTCACGTGTCTGTCTGCTGTGATTACATCCCTCTCCACCATCTTAAATCAAGTCCTTTCACTCACGGCCAGCTGCGTTCAGCGTGTTTTTTCTGCGTTAGTTCCAAGCAGCATGTGAATTTCCACAGCGTTTTTAAACTTTCTCAGCGGCCGATTAATTTATCGACCTCGAGTCTGAATGGTACTTATGTCAAGTACACTGCACCTTCTGTTACACTTGATCGCTTCTATTTGCACAGAACCTGTAACGTATACAGCACATACGCAATGGGAATGATTCGGATCATGAAGAGAAAACATATAGTGTAAGAAGACTTCACTGTGTCGCCACATTGTAGGCGAGTGGTGCATTGCCATGCTTAAAAACGTAATTTCTCCCATTACGATCAATAAAGCTTTCATCTACTCTGATTTGTCTGTTTGTTTGAAATTAATTGATTTTACACACAGATATCGTAGGCCTAAATGATAAAAGTTTATATTTGAAATATTGAAATATATTCATATATTTAATTAACGTCTACCCATCAAAGTTAAAATTAAGCCATGTCATTTTTCTCTGGATTACTAATTTACATAATCTTTTGCTTCTGACTGTATGCATGTGCAATTGTAATACCGACATTTATAATATTTCACATTATTATTTCATTATTGTTTTCAGTTAATTTCTATACCTAAATGAAAATCCAGTTAATCCTGTTGTCTAGAGTCAAGCTTGCAGCTATTGGTCAGTGAGCATTCTAAGATAACACACATTATTGGTAACTTCCTGTGTAGACACGTTGAGCTTTCCCAACAAGCAACATTCAGTGTTATCAAGACCTGATGTTACACGAATCATTCAAATGAAAGCGTAGATCCAAACACGTTTGTCTTATGTTGTTATGTGTAATTGCAGGTTGGTTCATTGTTTCTTGTGCTCGAATGTTTTAGCAACAGCTGCACAGAATCACCTTGTTAAATAGTGGCGTGCCGGAAACCTGCTTTCTTACCACCCACGTCTGCATTCATTCACTGTTTATAATGACAATAAATGTCAGTGATGAGAAAATGTCAGCACCTCCCCCAAACCAAACCCCGCCTCCCCGCAACATTATTTACACTTGAATCCATGTGAAATTTGAAATGAAAGGGTGTAACGGTATCCGGGTTGGGAGACGCCATGCAAAACACAAGCACGCCCAATTCGTCTTTGACAGGCATAATTTGTTCAGTGACAGAATGCCAGACGCACTTATTTTTATTCGTTAATTGTGTAATGTGCTGTTTTTATTATGAATCACTCATTAAATCCAATTGGCCCATGACGTGTCCATGATATGTTTCCACTGCTTTTTCTGTTGTTCTGTATTATGCCTGTCTTGTGGATTTGGGCCCCATTCAAATCATGTGTAAAGATGTTTGAGGGGGATGAATCGGTCAAATGTAAATATCGTCCTGTGTTCAAACATCTGGTTTTGGGCAGAACGGGTGGGGTGGTTAGTGGGGGGGTGATGCGTGCTCTGTGATCTGCGTCTCGTTTGTCTCAATTCCACTCAGTTCTCATGGTGGGAACCCCCATATGCCAGCCCACCATCACGTTTCATCATCTCCCACCCTGAATAATGCAGCGGTAAGCAGCGTTTCTAAGCAACATTCTCTCGTTCCATTTCAGACGAGCGCAGAAAGACAACCGCAAGTGTGTTTCATCACCGTTCAGATCTCATTTGATGTTGTACAAAGAAGCCCATTACTCAGCTCTGAGCCTTCTCTATCCGTTAAAACTCAAAGCTCACAGACGATGGGTTTTCAGAGATTTTGTGTGTAACTTAGGATCTGTTGTGCTTAGAAAAACCACATGGCTGATGGGGCCAAAACTGATTGTCCGAAAACTGAAACATGTTTTCTTTTAAGGAAGTATTGATGTGTCTTTCACTGCCTGTGATATCGCACAATCCTGCGCGTGCAGTTTGGTGATTGGTGGAAAAGTTAAAAGTCGCCTGGCTGACAGTTGAAAGAAGTAAATTGATTCATAAATGCCATTTGATCATTGTTTTAAAACTCTGTCTACAGAGAAATAAGCATTGTGGTCAGCAAATAGTCGTATGGCTATCAGTAAAGCTTACTCAAATATGTTTTAGATAATTAAACATGACATAATGGTGCCTCTGAAAGCAGTTTTCTTATGAGGTATCTTAATATACAAACACTGCCTGAAAAGTCGTTGACTAAATGGGCAGCAAGACAGCTTCACTGGGTTTTGGACACAGCCTATCTGCGGCTGACACAGGAAGCAAAGAAACCTTTCTCCACCACCTTGTGCTAGAATCATTATTTAAACCTTGAACTCCGAATAAGAGCAGGTCTAAATTTGGATTGGCAGTACGTCACTAAAGATCATATCTGCATATAATGAGGAAGCAACTGAATATGCGTTGTGTCACTCAAAAGACCTGGTTTGCTCATTGAACGGTGCCAGAAACAGCCAGGTGGCCCTAATAATGCAGGCGGGGCTGAAACCAGAATCCAAGCTGAGCTATTTATGACCTAGAGAAGAAGAGAGAGAGAGAAGAAAAATGTACTGCATAATTTGAATGTTTATAAGAAAAACGCTTTTGATTTGGTGACCAGAATTCTGTTGGTTTGCTTGTTTGAACACTGAGGTCCAACTCCAGAGCCAGGCTGCAATAAGACATCTGTTTTAACTATGCACGACAAAAGTCACTGACCTGACAGTGGATTTACCAGGTGTTTTTTTTTTTTTGTCAGTCACTCCCTCCCTCCCTCCTTAATTCTTCTCTCTCATGTCCTCTGCTCCTGTCTGGGGTGTGAGACAGCAGCCCCAGCGTTGAAGGAAACTGACGTTGCGTGTAGATGAGTTGTTGTGCTCTGTACCCAACTGCAAACGAACATCTGGCGCGCATATTGCTTCCATGTGTGAAAGCGAGATCCGCCCGAATAATGACCAGACTCAATCAGGATTCAGGGGAGAGATGAATGCACACTGATCCTGATTTTCTCGACAGTTCAAATTGGCAGCACCTTACATAATTAAGGAGCAATTGGCCAAGATTAGACGGGCTTCGGACCCTGACCAATCATTAATTTAGAAACCTGTCTCTGGGCCTCCCCTCCATCCCTGCCGACCTCACCGACCTCCTCCAGAGTTTGCAAAGCGCTATCAGCTGGTAGCTATTTGTCAGGAACCCCCCTCATAACGACCTTAATTGTTTTAGACAAACAAGCAAGCTTGTGGCCTAGGCTTTTTACACAGGAAGACATGGCTTCTTTGATCCATACTATATTTCTTAGTGCAGCCTTGGAGCTATTTACCAAAGAGATTTATCCACAGACAGACAGACAGGGAGAGCACTGTTCCAGACTTGGAATGGCCACTTTACTTTGCAAAGGCTTCTGGGTCTCGAGAGAATAAAGAAACCCCAAAGCATTTAGTTTGATGGAATTCTGATTAAAAACAATTTAGAGCATCACACGGGCCTCCTCTACTTAAACTGCACGTAAGCGTTTCGGTAGTCTGTGTGCTTTGCTGAAAAAAGGTTTGTAGAAATGTATACACGTGGCTGTTTTTACGTAGCTATATCATTTGTCATGTTACTTAGCGCAGGTGGCATTTGAGGCGAGCGTGGCATAATGTTAGCATAAGCATTGACGCTGTTGTTATGGTTCATTAAGGACCATAAATGCAGCCTTTGTGAGGGAGGGAAATCGTTTACTTTTACATTGTTTAACATTTTTACTGTAAGGTTAAACCGGTGAAAGCTTTTCCTGGTTCAAATTAATATTTTTATATTTCAATATTTTGGAATATTTTCATATTTCAATTTACCTCATGCTATTTTGGTTACATTTTTGCTTCCATATTTCATACGTTTATTTGTTAACATCATTTCTAGTGTTAATATAATGCTAATAATATTGTGTCTACAAGTTTGACTTCCACTCCTAGGTATAACAATTTGGCAACACACCCAAACGTTTACTGCAAACACGAGCTGATTTGGCCCAATTTCAAAATGTTCTCCGCATGATTTGAATAAACAAAACGAAAACATGACGATTGTTTACAGGTGTTGCCCAGCAACAGCTCCCGCACGGCACGGCCGTCTATCAAGGGCTTGGCTATACGAATAGTGTCAGTGATGGAACGAGCGCAGTAAAGGAGGAGACATAATCAGGAGAATGTGCAGCAGCCCTAAAATGAAAGGGGCAAGTCCATATGTGTGATTCCGTACCCGTAAACAGCTCGCAGCCAGTTGCAATTACAACGTCAGACATGACTGCAGCTATAATCACAGCAAGATGGAGCCGCAGCGGGCCGCTCCGATGCCTCACAGGACTTTTTCTTCTCCTTCTCACTCACATTTGTCAGCACATCTGTTAGACGAATCAGTGATCGTGATGGAGATAGGGAAATCTCACAGATTGAGCTCAGAATTCACGAGTCTCGTTATTTTAGCACGTTCTCACGCTGCGCAGTGGTGGCTCATGGGATCCTCCCAGTATCTGCAGGAAAAACGTGGCAGCGGGGCATCAAACAAACATGTCAGTGTGAAGTGTGTGTGCCGGGGGCCTAACTTTCTGCCCATTTGTTGCAGATGGCTGCCTGTTCTCCACTCATTTCCCTCTCTAATCATTTAATCACTGGGAGCCTCTGGGCCAGAGGGCCACGCCTCCGCTTTGCTTTTGTACTCTGATTCCTCTTCAGGTAGCAGCACGCTCTGATTATCTTCCTGTGTCTTTTTCACCTTCTCTTTCAGCTTTCTTTACCGTTCCTCCGTCTGTTTCACTTTCTGGGCGAATGACGTTTGAAAGTAAGCATCACTATGGCCTGCTCACTCACAATTTTTTGGGTTTTTGAGCCATTTTTCAAAAATGTTTATTTAGCGTCTCAGTGGGTCTTTATGCTGTATAAAAATGCTTTAGCACAATATATAGTTTAGTCTCATATGTAGGTTATTATTATGTATTGTCTCTTGACATTCTGTTCATTTAGTAAAATGCCCACTGGAAAATATGCCTTCATTTTTATTCTACTGTTTTTATTGATAATGTTAGTTTGGTTGAAATCATGGTTGAAACAAAAAAAATCTTATTTTAAAAGTTATTTCAGTACAAAAACATAAATATTGAGATCTATATCAAATAATGTCAAAAGGCTGAAACTTCTGTAGATATTTTTTATCATCTATTTTTTATCTCCCACTATCTCTCTCACCCACAACTTTGTTTAGAAAGGGGCCATGGAGACGGGAAGGGGGGAGAGAACTAAGAGGGGAAGCACTCTGTTTTTGTTATTAAAAGATGCTTTCACTGAGGAATGTGTGCATTAGCTGTAGATTGTTTCCTATTAGCAGCTTATCTCCCAGGCTTTTGGCTAAGGGCCTGGCCAGAGCTTTTTTCCGAACAGAGAGAGAGAGTGTGTGTGTCAGGCTGATGAGAAAGAGACCATGCAGAGCCTGGGGAATTAACCAGTGCTGCCATAGAAACCCTGAAATCCATGACACTGGCAGTCCCATCTGTGACGTGGCAGCACCCTTGGCTGACCAAGCAGAACATGTGCCCTCACCTCAGGAAGACAGAAAGCGCGTCAGAGGCAGAGAGTCAGCAGGCTTTCATTGCACACGTCGCATGAAATGCGGAGTGAAGGTGTAGGCGGTGATTTAAATAAACAACAAGCCATCACAACAGACAGAATATTGCCTTAAAGTGATGTTCTTATTGTCACATATCAAACATATATCAAGACTGAATTAAGATAGGATTCTTGAAGGCTACACTTTAGATAAAGTAATGGCATTACTTTGGTACCATTTCCCAAAGAACAAAAACAGTAACACCATTTTTACTTCATATAAGTGTGCCTGTAAGAGTACCATGATTCTCTTTGAATTCACTCTTAGACTTCAGGGAGTCTAAACACTCAGCAAAGGAACTCATGCCCTTCAACAGAAGTTCTCTGAGAGCTTGTAAAAGCCATTCTTGAACAAATGTGCGCACAATTCTCAGCATTCCTTCACTGCTGGATCAGGCTGGCTTTGGAAACTATGAACCTTCGAAAACATGGTGTTCATATTCACTTTTATAGAGGCCTAATTAGGGATTTGTGTGTTTTCACAAACAGGTTGTTCGTGGCTACAGATGTTAAGCTTCCTCTGTGTTTGCTGAGCTTGGCTCGTAGATCTGGACTACCGCAGACTATTTGCACAAGGAGAACTTCCTGCTCAGACTGCACGTTGCTGTTTTAGCGTGCTTGTCTCATTCTATCGTGAGCATGAAATTCAGAGATATTTTTACGACACATTGTGCATAATTCATGAAACGCGTGTGGATTTGTTTGTGCGTTAACGAGTCGTTAAATGTGTGTTACACAGACGGGCCCCACAGTTAATGGGGCCCCTGGCAAATCCGACAGGAAAAAATAAGTCCGGTTTTGCTCGGCCCCTCCTGGTCATTGGATTTTTATTTTTAACTTCATTGTTGTAGAAAAGGAGGCTCAGCGCTGGCAGGCCTCCTGCCAGCTGCGCTTTTATCTCTCTTCCTTTTCTCGAATGAAAAATACCTCCAGAAACTTCCAAAACAACTGCCATTTTCGAGACACTTAAAAGTATGTTACAATGAATTCAAATGACTTCCTCTCTGTCTCTCAAAAACATACAGGATGTAGGAAGTGTAGCTGGACACCAAGTTCTCCATGGCTCTCCACAAGAGGGAGAAAGATCGCCTAGAAAGTACCAAATCTGAAGTGATATTTGGCTTAATTCTTGTGTCTCCCTTTTTTCAGTGCTAACTCCCCACAGATGTCCCTCTCTCAACTCCCCTCCTGCCTAGAAATGTGACTGGAGGTCACAGACGCGTGCCAGCCACTGATAAATCGTAAACAAAAGGTTCCATTTTAGCCGAACTCTGTGGTCAAAGTGACTCTGCCCCTTGTAGCCTTTTTAAACCTTGTGACTGTTATTGATTAGCAGCTGTGTCGCTGCCCTTTGGCTCCTCACACAACACCACAGGGGCCATTCCTGCTATTTCTAGGTACTCCAGTAGACCAGATTTCCTACCAGGATGGCATGTGTTTGGAAAGCAAAGGTTATTTATTGCCCGTGAAGAAAGAAATAGGTACGAAAGAAAGGTGTACATCATTAATAAGAGGTTTGTGCTTGGAAAGGTATGATTTATTATTTATGCGTGTCTGGCATATGTAGCAGTCTGGTTCCTGGAATATCAGGGGTGTTTGTGACACTCTCCTGATATAGTATTATACAGTAGGGTTCAGAAATTTGAGTTGACCTGTTAAAAATAATTCAGTTGCTTTATATTCTCATTTAAATATCAGCATCAGAATTTGAAGAGTTAAATTTGCTTTACCGACAGCATGCACTTGAGCTAGCATGGATTTTTACAAGAAAATGTTCCAAAAAGCATCTTATGTGCTTCAAAAGAATCAAAGAAATCTGATAAACATGATCAATGTCACATTTGTTCAATTGATTAGTGACCTAGAAAAAAAATCTGAATCTTTGCAGTAAATCTTGTTACACTAACATTTATTTGTTTTACATTTGTTTCCAGGTTTAGATTTTAAAGCCCAGATTTTCTAGTCTCAGATTTTTGAGCCCCTCTATACATCTATCCATCCATCTTTCAAAGAACTAAATTTAGGCACTACAGCAAAACATGTAAATTATGAATTGGTTTTCTATTGGGAAGCTGCTGAACTTTGTTTGTTCATTATTTATTGATCTGTTTATTTATTATTATTTATAACTGTATTGTTTTCTTCTCCTGGATTAAGCAGCCATGTTTTGCTGGATTCAGGGTATACAAGTTTACACACACAGGCATACTTTGCTCTCATTCAATAACAACAACAATGGCTAATTATAACTATTTCCATCCGGTATCTCTCTTTTACCTTAAGTCATTAAACTGTCTCCGTTTTATTTCTTCTTGCTATCTGTCTCGGGCTTGAGGTGCCATGTTCTCACTCTTCCCCACGGGACCCGGGAACCAGTGAGCTGTCCTCTAGCAGCTTGTCTGTGCTCTCGTTTGCTAGCCAGGGGTGCACAGGTCAACATGGGGACAAAACATTATGAGTTTCCTCTGGCTGTGGAGGCAGATCATTCTGCTCCCCAAGGACAAGGTTGTGTCGCATCAGAAAACCAACTACTGTATATGATGTCTTGCAGAAGCCGCTGTGTATGTATATACTGGGGATTTTTTAAGTGTCTGCTTTTCCTGGTTTTGATTGGTCAGAATTCAGTGATGATCTAGTTGCATATGTAGTTTGTCCAATTAAATGTGGTCTACAATGTCCCTCCCTCTGATATAACCCGCCACTGACAAGCACATAGGAACTTGTGTTGCATAATTGTGTGTTTTCTTAATCAAATACATTCAAGGCCTTGATAAAGACAATGTTTCATCAAATACACATCAATAGAGTGTAAAGCAGTAATTTCAGGCAATGAAATGCATTTTTCTCCAAGCTCCCTGGAGGAAACAAAATAACTTTAAATGGAGATTTTTAAAAAAAGATGTGCAATAAAACACACACTGAGACTTGAGTAAAAGATAAATTAGCTAAATAAACTCATGATCACTCTTTTCTCTCTTAACACCAGCTTCCTTCACTCCTAGTGTCCTCCCTCACTCCAGTCTGTTCCTGTTTTCACCCCTGATCTTTTAAAGAGTGCAAAGATGCATCCAGTCACGTGGTGGAACGACGGCACCGGACATTGACTAGTCTCAGTCCCCGGTGTTGTTTTCTGTATTGCTAGTGAGGAATCATTATGATGAGAGACAGAAGCATGTCTTTGTCTATGTGAAGCGGTAAATTCTGCAGGAGGGAAATAATGGCAGTCCTCAAGGCCAGCGCCATGGCAACGGGCGGATTATCAGGCCAGTGGTGTTGGGCACAAAGTGGACACAAAGAGCAGTACCAAAACTCAGACTGCTTTCATTACACTCAATTCACCATGTTCACTCACCCCCCCCCCCCATCTCTCTCTTCCTCACTCCCTCCTCTCTCTCTCTCTCTCTCTCTCTCTCTCTTTTCCACTCCACTAAGCCATTCTCCCTGTTATCTGTGTCCAATTAACTGGGAAACATCTTACTTTGCTTCTCTGTTTATTTCTTGCTTTCTTGCTCTCTTCTTCACTGTCTTTCTCCCTCTTTCCATTCTCTCTCTCCTTTCTTATCCATCTTTCTTAACCCCAAAAAACTCTGACCGCAACTGTCACACACAACATTAACTTACAGCCATATTTTATCAGCGCAGAAAAGCAGCCTTTAGTCATGAAGTCTGAGCTTGATTGATACCAGACCAGGCAGGCTGTTGAAAATGCTGTTTACATTCCCCTCAGAAATCAGATGAGGCCATTCTCTCTACTCGCTCTGATCTGGAGGTGTTTAAACTCACTCATAACATTGTCAAAATGAAAATGCCCACTGTAGTACTTCACATTCTGGAGACGTGCCTTCAGATCGATGTATCACGCAAATATATTGATGTGTTTATTTTGGTAAAACTTGACGCTTTTGTTAAGTGTGGGAAGATAGGTAATAAAATCTCTTTACTGGTTTATTCCTTTCACACAGTGCCGAATGAGTTCTCATTCCCATGAGCCCAGAGGCATTATGGGTATTTCAGTGAAGCGCAGCTTTTGTCAGGCCTCACAAACTGGATATATTACATAATAGTTTCAAATGTTCAAGTTTTCTTTGTTAAAAGACGAGTTTGACATATCAGAAGTGTGTGTGTGTGAGTGTGTGTGTGTGTGAGTGTGTGTGTGTGTGAGTGTGTGTGTGTGTGTGTGTGTGTGTGAGTGTGTGTGTGTGTGTGTAGTGTGTGTGTGTGTGTGTGTGTGTGTGAGTGTGTGTGTGAGTGTGTGTGTGAGTGTGTGTGTGAGTGTGTGTGTGAGTGTGTGTGTGAGTGTGTGTGTGAGTGTGTGTGTACGTGTGAGTGTGTGTACGTGTGAGTGTGTACGTGTGAGTGTGTGCGTGCATGCGTGCATGTTTGTGTGTTGGCTTACTTAGCCATATATTGGGGACAGCTTTGTACCCAAAAGTCAGCAAAACCTGACAAATCTTAACCAAACCACCCTTTGGGGATGCCTTATTTATGAAACTGCTGTAAAATATAGTAAATTGTTTTTTATGTTGTAAGAATGCAGACAGTGTGGGCTATGTTAGGTTATATTGTTTATAACTAGCTATGTAGAAAAACAACAGAACTCTAGGAATATCCTCATTTAGGTAGATAAGTATTGGAACAACGTTTGTGTGTTCCAATTTGGTCATAGTAAGTAGATTATTCAGTAGGACTTTGGACCACAATGCCATGCCAGTTAAATTTAATCTATGCATCCCAATCAGCCCATTCATTAGTTTATATTGTTATTGTTTTGTTTATGTCCGTGCATGATAAATGACTAACAAAACCAATAATTGGTGCTATAAAGAATGAGGATTGACTATAATGCAATACACAACATGACTGCATAAAGCTGCAGTTATGGCTGTACAGTGGATATGTACTTTTGATGACTCATGGCAAGAACAATGCATCTGTATTGGTTATGAGTCACTGTACAGCAGAGGTGGTCTTAAACAATGTGAGATAACAATCACAGTATCCACAGTCTTTCTGTCTTTCTTTCTTTCATCCCCCACTTTCCCACAGTATCTTCACACATTCTGAGGGGAAAATGAACAAATGAATAATTGACGAGGAGAGCAGAAATGATTCTCTTTGCCTGGAGCTTGTTTCTTTCTTTTTCCGTCTCTTTCCTGGAGACACTCAGGTTGCTTCAGTATATTGAAGGTTCTTCATTGTAGTCCACAGATAACTTTAGATAACATATTTGCACAGTCCTTTTTTATCTTATTTATCTCTATTGACTTATTTTACTAAGCTTTAATAAAGGACACGTGTGTGCTGGCAAGTATTAACATGTTAAAATGTAAAATATTTAGATGTCTGTGTGTTTTTACAACTGTTCCGGTCTTTGAATCTGAGTGGTCTGTTCTGATTGGCGTCCCAAGTGTGTTGATATATCCATATATATGCTTAGTTCCGTGCAAGTTATAGACACACATCATGTCTTTTCTTATTTTCATACTGTGTGTTTATCAAACTCTTATATTAAAGCAAAGTAACAATCATGCTGTATATAATGTATATGTACATGCGATGTATATAAGCTAATATACAACAACACACTCTGTGTGTATATACACACACACATACACAGACATACATACACAATGTAATATAGTTAAGAGTGTCTACAGAGCCCAAGCGCTCACCCACACACACACACACACACACACACACACTTACGCATGAATTTAAAACCTGGCCCCCGCCACGCTCAGAATGAATCAGCCAGTGTCTGTAGATTGATGGAGAGATAAGGGAGACTTTTTTAAGAGGAGAACTGGGAACATGTGTTTTAAATAAAGGCTTCAAGGCAAAGCCCCATAGCCAGTGTTACATTACAAGAAGAAGAAGATTAAAACACAGGGAAAAACATGCTTCAGCATTTTTATATCATCCCTTATCGGCTCTCCAGCTGGAAGTCTGTTGCACTTAAACTCTTCAATGTGAAGCCATCCCTCTTCCCTAATCAGCAGAGAAATGATACATGTGTGTACGAGCTCCGGCTGGAAATTCGGAAGGCCCTTGCAGAATGGAAAGACTGTACGCCCGTGCTGTGCCGTTCCGCCTGG